>JAGFMF010011870.1:15227220-15281513 GCA_019455555.1 Galemys pyrenaicus | reverse complement strand
CACCTGGTGGGGAGGGGAGGGGAAGGGTTGAGGGAAGATGGGAACACGAGGGACTGAGGTGATGGTGCACTGGTGATATGGTGATGGGGAATACATGGGCATTACAATTAATGGCAAGTATATGTAAATTTTAAAATATTTTAATAAAAAAAAAAAGGGTGCAGGCCAGAGGTGCAAGGCATGAGAGAATTCACCAGAGACAGAGTGGGGAGCAGAACAGGCAGATCCACTGAAATACACTGCTAAGGGGAACTGCAGGAAAGAGAGAAGAGGTCTACTGAGCCATGGGTTAGCTCCCTGGCTGGGGATCACCTCAAGCCATAGTGGTGGGCCTTTGTGGTGGTAGCATGAGACTTAACCCCTAGGCCATCAGGGAGGCCCCAATAATTGTTTATTCTTAAATAGATTAAACTATACCTTAAGATATAAATGTCTTGTAAAATACATGCAAAAAATAATCAGCATCAAAATTTCTGAAACTTCATTTATTGAATTTGATCTATTAATATTTCTCTGTATATGTTATATCTGAATAACAGAGATATATTTATAAATTTTGCATTATCTGAATTTTCCATATATTTGGTAAACAAAATTTGTTTCTTTAATTAAAAATCTTATAGAAACTATATATGCATTTCATTAAAGAGTGATACTTACTGTTATGTTAAAATGTTCAAACTTCATCTTTAAATGAATGAAGATATGACAAAGTATAATGTAACTCTTCAGTCTTAGAGTGGTTCTTTTCTTTAATGCATTGACTCAGATAAATACAATAAGATTATTTCATCATTTGTTGAACTTTCTAAAACTTAAATATTTCTTATTTATGTCATTATTTTATCAATAAATTACAAACAATATTTTCTTAACTTTAAATGGAGATACCAAATTACAAGCAGTATTTTCCTAACTGGAAATAGAGATACCGAATTAAGGATTGACCTGATATAAAACTTTTGTAATGTCAGTACCTTAAAATATAGAAATAGAAAAGATGTTTGGTTGTCAAAAATCTTCAAACAAATTTTCTTATGGGTTTTGGTAATTATAGAGGAAAAAGTAAAATAGGATTCATCTTTCATATACCTTTTATAAGTAAAAGCTTTACAAATTTCACATCACTTTGCCAGCTCAATAGATATAATTCTCTAATATTAATTTTAGTGCACAAACATGTATATATACACATAAATATCACACATATGCATGCATATATCTTAACATGTGTATGAAATCAGAAAGAAAACTCAATTTGAACAATTCGAACTGTACATAAATATTTCTACAGTGAACTCTATCTGAATATAAATTTACTTTTCCAAGTCTCTAGAACACAACATGAAATCAAGAACCGAAGACAAAGGCTTTTGAATATCCCTCATATGTTTTCATACCTCCTTGTTCTAACTGAAGTCTAAATGTGTTACAGGGAACCCCGAAGTCAAATGGGTTGCCTGACTGTGGGTCCTCAGCAATGTGCTTAAAATGGACTTAGAATAAGATTCAATTGTAGACATGCACTGAAAAATTAATAAAGGGTTTATTTACAAAAGAAGTGGAAATGAAGATATGAATAACTAAGGGAGAAAAATTGGTGAATGCGTCCTACCAGTTCTGCTGAGCAAGAACCCCAATAACACTGAAAACTGGTGAAAAAACAAGGACATGAAGGCCCACATGTCTGGTTATATACATAACTTGACTGCTTGACTCCACCCTCAGTCCCCAGCAAACCTCCCTTCAGTGGTGATGACATTATGGGATTTGTAGTCCTTGATATCTTGTATCTCTTGCCTGGGTGGGTTTGGAGTCCATAAAAACTACTTGAGGAGTTTGTTCAGAACATCCTTTCCCCCAACAGATGGACTCACATGTCAAATTTTCTTTTATTTATTTATTTTTCCCCTTTAATTTATATATATTTGACATCAGTTGTAATCCCCATGTATTCCCCATCACCATCTCACCAGTGCACCATCACCTCAGTCCCCTGTGCTCCCATCTTCCCTCAACCCTTCCCCTCTTCCCTCCCCACCAACTGTCCCCAATTTGTCCTTGTCTTTTCATTTTTGGTTTTGGTGTCTTTATTGTTATTATTATTATTATTGTTCTTATTCCTTTCCTTGATCCTTATTTGGTTCCCTTACATTCCTCCTAGGGGAGGAACCATCTGGTATTTTTCTTTTGCCTTCTAACTTACTTCGCTGAGCGTAATCCCTTCCAGTTCCATCCATGTTCCTATGAATGCGTCTAGTTTTTCTTTTTTGATTGCTTAAACAGCTCTTTCAAACCTGACATTTGGAAAGGAGAAATTAATAAAGGAGGCAATGGAGATGGTAATTTCTAAAATTTATTATGCCCTTCTAGTCAAGAAAAGGAAAGAAAGAACTTAAAGTAGAAGTTAAGTATACATGTGCAAACTACTAATAAGAACACAGAAAAAGAGTATATTTTTAGGAGATTTTCAACACTAATGGTGAATATAATAATTTTTGTCCTGGGGTAAACACCATGAAATGGCAAAGTTTGGGGTCTGTGAACAACATGACTAAAAACCCTTAAGACCTTGCTTCATCTGAACATAGTGTCTTAAGTATTTTTTTTTGTTTAAATCAAACAAAACAATAAAAATTAAACATTGAATTTTATAGTTACTTTTTATAGAATAATACAGACTAAAATCACTACAAACTTGTGAATAGAAATTGTATCAGAGCAATTTAATTTACTTTTGTGATGAAGTATAAAAACTCGTGTTAATCAAGACAAAAATAATAGATATCATGTATCTCTGCTTCAGGGAAGCTTTTACATAGCACTACACAATCTTTCATGGTTTGCCAACTTTTACATCACAATCGAGATGAACTACCATATGGAAGAAGTGAGCTCTCACTGTCTGTTAATGGTAACAATACACATTAATTGTCAAAAAGGCTTCTCTGAAGGAATTTGCATTTTTTATCATATACTCTAAGAGTATATGATAATACCATATGTAAGTGCACAGATATATGTATATGTGTATATACATATGTAAATATATATAATTTTAAAAGAGTTTATGGTGTGAATGTGTGTAAGGCATGTATTCATTGTGAATCTAAAGCTGGAGAGGGCATCATAGATTCTTGGAAACTTTAGAGTAACTCTGAACCTGACTTCCTGCAATTATTCATGTATATCATATTGTTAGGGTAGTGTTGATATAATTCAAGATAGTGAACAATTAATTCCATGATATCCTGAAGAAATGTATTTGATTGCATGCTTTGCGATCAATCCAGAAACCATTACTATTTAATAATTATTACTGATTTTGAGCTTGTAATTGGAAATAAAAATTCTAGTGGTTTGTAATGATATTAATAGCTATAAGGTATATAAAAGAGGAGACAGAATAACTTTTGAAACTTTTAGAAACTGGTTTACCTAGGCAAGAAAGCCTAGTGAATTCAGTGAAGGCATAGTACATTTTAAATCAAGAACAAATTATGCAAATAACAAGTATTAAAAAATATAGTCACAAGTTGGAATCAACAAGGCCCTGTGTTTAACAGAAAGTCAATAAATATCTGTTGTTTCTGATTAATAGCAGGAAAATAAAAGGATCATAGGATATTTTTATATGCTAAGATCAATTTTATAGTTTCAATCCTTTTTTTAAATGTCAAATTGATTTTTGCAAAGATACAGACTGGATAAATAAAATATCCTATTACTAAAAAAAGACATAGTACTAAGGGAAATGTATCTGAAAGTCAAGCATCATCTTTATGCTCTTACTGTTACCATTGTTTCATTAGAGTGTCTAAGCAGATCGGTGAAGTTGGGCATAAATTGAAAAGGAGAAAATAAACACTGCAAATAATTATAGCGTCCATGACATAGGGTTAAAAGATTGAAAATTTTTCAGTTTGCAAAAGAGGAAACTAAAGGCAGACTCATAACTATTGTCAATTGTCTTTATCCCAGGACTGTATGTGATTGAATTTTTATCTCTATGGAAAGATAAATCATTAGAAATCGGGATAACCTGTAGTAAGGGCGAGTTTCATTTTTTTATTTCTTTTTCATTTGTTTATTGCTAAAAATGATCTTATTTACAAAATCAAGTACAATAAAAATCAGAATAAAATCATTTGTAGGAACATGGATGGAACTAGAAGAGATTATGCTCAGCGAAATAAATCAGAAATGAAAAATACCGGTTGGTTTCACTCCTAGGAGGAATATAAGGGAAACAAATAAGTGACCAAGGAAAAGAATAATAACAATAAAAATATATATTCAACAAAAACAAAAAGAAAGGACAAATGGGGACATGTAGTGGGTGGGAGAGGGAGTGGAGGGCAGAAAGAGCACAAGGAACTGAGGTGATGGTGCACGGGTGAAATGGTGGTGGAAAATCCATGGAGACCACAATTATATATATCAAATATATATAAATAAAGGAAAAAAATCAGAATAAAAAAAGACCAAGGTAGCTAAAAGAAGTGGTGAAATAGATGTTGCCATGCCCTGATGTAAAATAATGGTTTTTTTGCCTTAGTTCTGAATTTAGTTTTGTGCCTCTAACAGCTAAAAGGAAATGTGGTTAACACTGCAGATTACATAGGTAGACCCTGTTATCTACACAGGAAAATGAATAATTGAAGGCGACTACTCTGCAAATCTCTGATAGCCTTATGTCCCAGCTTGTAACTGAGTACACTTAATGGTTTGATTGTTTTGTTATATGATTGATTGGGTAATGGGTATTTAATCATCGTTTTTTTGTTGAATTTATTTCTATAGTATGATATGACCAACGATACACCTAGGCCAACGGCATAGAAATTTCCAGTATTTTTATCATTTCCAACTTATTTTCTGCATTTGGCCTATTTGGAAACATCTGAAACACTACAATATTTTTATACTAAAATTAATGAATTTTGTTATGCAATATTTTGAATTTTTTTTTTTTGCCCAAAAATTTTACAAAAACATGTTAATGATTTTATGTGGAAAATGTATTTGCCTCAGTTTGATATCTTATGGGCACAACTTAATGTCAGTTGCACTAAAACTTGCTCCTTCTGGAAGATTTTTTAGAAGATTTAAACTGATCATTTAAAAGAACCCTTTTCGACCATTCACTTCATTAAGTGTATCAGATATTCTATTTGCAAGTAGCGCATTTCATCACCTCTAACAGTATATAGTCATCCTCAAATCAGTCATTCTCCAAGTGCCATTTTTTAAATGTTTATGGCATAATAAAAAACTACCTTTTTCTGGCCTTTATAACGTAGAGCCCTGACATCTCATATAGGCACTGTATCTGAAATTATGCTCAAGACCTGGAAAAATTCTTAGTCTACTTTTATGAAAAAGTTGGAGGGCTCAATTTTTCCATGAGAAAATGTATTGAGAAAATAAATGTTTCTAATAAAATATGAGCCTGCTGCCTATATTTTGCTTTTAAAGAAGGGTACTAAACTTTGAAAGAGTAGACCTCAATTAGATCTCAAACTTCCTTTCTGACTTTAGATAGTTACTCAATTGTCTATAATAGTTAATTTTGTTGAACCTCTCTCTACTGTCTCATCTATAAAAAATAGTTAAAATCTTTAGAACCTGTTACATGCAAAGTGGATTTTCCATTTATGGGGTGTAGGGTGGGTGGAGAGTGGTCAGGAAGTGATTTTGTTACCAGGGAACAAAAATCCACTCAAACTAGTATAAGTTAAATGGCTTATTCACTGGAAACCCCATAGACCAAACCATAGTAAGCCATAAAGAATCAAACCCAGAACTGAGAAATATGGACCCATATCAAAATAGCCCAATCTTTCTCAGTGATTGCATGCTTGCTTATTTTTTTTTTATCTCTCTTGCTTTTTAATTCATTTTATTTTAATCATTTCTGCTTCTCTTTTGCTGTTTTTGGCAGACTTCTATTGTTTGCTCATAGCCAGTTATCTCTTCCCCAGGCTCAACTTCAGATCAATCAGCTTCTTGTCCGACATCATTCTCAGTCATACTCCAGTTTAAACAATCTCCAGAAAGAAAATTCTATTGACTTGGTAAAGTTTATGTATTGGTTTGCCTGTGATCATTGTCCTAATTTATGGGAAGGGAAGGGAAAGCCCGGTGGTATAGGCATGGCTGTGTACACCCATCTTATAGCATGAGTTACACCTGGGCCACAATTTTCAATAAAGGAGTGAAAGCTGGTTAAGCACCTAAAGTATAAGAATTATTTGAACTAACATATTCTTATTTAAAATCAGTAATCTCATCAAGGTTTTTCATAGTTGAGGAGATAAATCTCCACGTCAGAAATTACTATTCCAACATTCGAATTATGAAGTCATGAATTCATCTCTGAGTAAACCAATATTTGTATGAATTAACTCAATTCCTTAGGTATCAAAAACTTGCTTTTGATTTTGGTAAGGGATGTCTTAGCTTGTCCATTCTTCTATGCCACTGTTTTTCAACACTTGCCAATTGATCAAGTATAAGCCATTATAAACATCTGGGCAAGTGGTGTAAATACAGATACCGGACCTAACTTCAGATCTCTGACACAGAGTCTTGGGGTGGGACCTTGGACTAGATATCCACTGATTAGTAACATAAATTCAAATTTAAAAATTGATGGAAAATAGTGGAGGCAATACTTTTGCAAGTATTGCAAACATGTTTTGAAAAGTTATTTAATTTTTGGTTGTCAGTTCAGGTGTACAGATTAAAAATGAGATAAATAACTGAGTAAAATTTTAAAGAAATAAGAATAGAATCTCCCCAACTGATTTTATGAGTGCAGTGGTCTATATGCTCCAAGTTCAGTGTCTGTTAGACAACAACGAGCAATGTGCTGTATTATTTTAGTTCCTGCAAATTAAAAAAAAAAGTTCACTTAAAAAATGTAGAAGTTCATTCTAGGATTTCATAGAAAGGGGAATTTTTATCTGAGCAAAGCTCCAAAAATGTTTACTATGTTGTATGTTTGGGTTCCATAAGTGTGGTGTGATAGTATGTGTGTAAGAATCAGATGGGGAAGTAAGATAGCACATTGACATTGCACTGAGCAGAGGGCCTAGGGTAAACCGTTGCTTATGACTTTGTTCACTTATTCATTCATTCAATAGCAACAACAAAACATTTATTAAACGTGTGGCACACTATTTGCTTCTCTAATAATGATAGGGTATAGAATAAGTATGCTTATATTTCTAGAGGAGTTGGAACATGGTACTGGAGATTTAGTTGATATAGTTCTTATTGGATATTTGCATAATTGCTTTCCTTTTCACACTGAAGTTGTCTTTTCTGCCTTTTTTTGAAGAACAAAACAAATAATTGAGCATCAGGGAAAGGGTCTCGACTTGCTTCTGATGGCTGCAAGATTTACCAGTTTATGAGATGCTTGGAGTGCTGAGTAATGCCTGCCAAGCGAACAGCCAGCCAGTCCCTTCTCCGCAGCTCAGCACTGTCCTGTACCACTGTGAGGTAATCCCTGATGTTTTTACAACCCTGATTCTGAGCTTAAAATGAACCTCAAACTATATAAACATACAATACAATTATCACTGTTTTGTTTATTCAAATCAGTGCCATGTAAGGCCCTCTTATAAGAAGGATATTCTGCTTTGGTTACTAGATAGAAGAAAAGGTTTCAAAGTGCTATGTCTCTGGTTTCTAAAAACTGTTAAGCAATTTTCTAAGATAAATGCACTTCCTTATAGCTAGTATTTAAAAGAATGGTTTGAGATTAGCGAGGTGAGGTTAAAAAAAAAGGAAAGATAGGGAAAAAATGGCTCTTTCTTCAGCTCAGCTGAGAGGAAGCAGTGTTTCTCTGGAAAGAAACAGTTTTATTGCCAGCCTCCCTGCAGCATCTCTCTGCTGCAAAGCTGTGCATTGTATAACTTTTCTCCTTCAGTTCAGTCAGTTGTTTAGCTCTCTTTTCCTATGAAAGTCATTGTTCATGAAAAGGCAAAAAATAAAAATACAGTGCAGGTTAGGCCATTGTGTTCTGACATCTGTTTCATGCAGATTGTAGTAATCTATGTCAGTAACTGAAATAGAATTTAATTATAGTTTGAATTAATTTTGGATAATTGTATTATTTTAAAACACAAAATCCCAAGGAAATGAAATTTTAAACTTGTATTATTTGGTTAAGAGGAATAAATAGTGACTTGAAGAAATCAATAAATATTAGATTTCGGAATTTAGAATAGGGTTAGGAGATTTTGATTTAAACTATGAAATTGAATTAACAATAGTTCAATTAACCCAAATTTTTGGAGGGTCTAATAAGTACATATTACTCTTTTGGGGGTTTAGAAAATAAAAAGAGCTTTACAACTTTGGTAAAGACATAGTATATCAGTTATATTTTGTAAGAAAGTGTCTGCCTCCTTCCTAGTGGTATAGACTGTGCATGTGGTAACTGGGGAAGCAAGACTTTGTAACATCACTCTGTTTAGGAGAGCTAAATATTGTCCAATTTTATTCATCTATTAACTTTTGCTAGAAACATATTGCATTGCTTTATCTCTCAAAAGTTGATAGGTTTTTTACTTACATGAATGTGTCATGTTATGGCTGTTCAGGGTTAGCAGTTTCATCCCTTACTTTCCTTGTGGAGTTTGCAGGTATAGGATCTAGTGAGTCAACAATAAAGTGATAAAGCCAACAAAGGAGAAAAGTCACTGGTGTGGAAAGATGTGCCACCCAAACCTTTGAGGAAAATCTCTTATTGACATTCCTTATAATAAAGGAAGCCTGACTATATTTAGCATCTGATCTGTTTCAAGGTAACACACTGAGGCCCTAACTACAGGCCTTCATCTAAATAATGTGTATTTTTAGAGCAGTTAAAATCTTTAGCCACTATCTGGACAGAGAACCCTTCTACTTGGAAGGACAGCCCCTTTCAGGGTTCTGTGGCCCAATCACAGACATACACGAAGATGCCCTATACACATTTCACCCTTTAAATTATTTTCTTCTTGTAAATAAATGCAAAATAATTCTTTATTGACAAAAGTCAATGATTACTCCTTCCCTAAAGAAAATTATTCTCTTTGAAAATTAAAATATGAAGTCAATCAGATATTTTTACTAGTTTTTTTGTGATACCACCACGACATCTGAAGAGGTTTGCCACTGATTTTAACATTTACCATTTTCTTTTTTTTAAAGATTTATTTGTATTTATTTGTGCATACAAGAGTGGGAGTGTAGGCCAGAGGTGAGGGGGCAGGGTGAGAGGATTCATCAGAGACAGAGTGGGGAGCAGAACAGGCAGATCCACTCAATACACTGCTGAGGGGAGCAGCGAGCGAGACAGGAGAGGTCTACTGTACCATGTGGGTCAGCTCCCTGGCCAGGGATCAAACTCATGTACAGTGGCTGGCCATAGCTTGATAGCTCTGAGACTTTAACCCCAATGCCATCAGGGAGGCCCCTAACATTTATCATTTTCTACTTTTCAGAAATAAACCAGTCTCCCTTCATTAGCATCATATTCAAGAAAAAATCAGAAATAAATGAGTTTTCTCTGGCACTACTACTTTCATTTTACTCTTTTATGAAGTTTCTCCCTGCCATTTTGATGATTCCTTCAGAAAACCCCACCAAAAATTAAACCATCACAGTATCCTTCCACTGGAGTTAGCAGTTCCCATCCAAACACACACTTTTATTTCTTCCCACCAAGAAAGAACTCCCAAGCTCTCCGCCTGATTGATTTGACCCACTTTGTTACTGGGAAATGAGTTAGACATTGAGAAGTAAGCAGTCTCATCAAATTTGGTCACACTGATGTATGAACAACTCATACTTCCCAGAAATATTTGTTTTTTAAAAGAAAATAATTGTTAACTGAACTGCAAATATTGGTTGTTTCAATTTCAGGCAATATGGAAAGAATTTTTAAGTAGGAGAACCTTTGTTCAGTTCTAAGGTTGCTAGATTTAGCAAATAAAAGTACAGTATGTTGTTAAATTTAAATTTTAAATAAGGAATAGTTTTTTTAATATTGTATGAGATATACTTAGACTAAAAAAAATGTTTACCTGAAATCCAAATTTAATTGGATGTCGTGTATTTTTGTTCTGTTTACTCCATTTAGATTTTTTGAAATCATCATGGTGGTTATTAGGACAAAACTGGCTCATCCTACCTCAAATCTGCCAACCCAATCCCAATGTTTGAGTTACTCTTTGGACACCATTTTGTTCTCTCCATGCAACACCAACCCAGAAAAGAACAGTAGGTGTCACACCAAATCAAGCAATCTTCTACGCCAACTCTTTAACATTTAAAATATGAAAACAATTATGCCTACCCAGCCCAGGGTCTTTGGGACACTACTGGGGAAGGGGGTGGCAGTTGAGAAATATTTGTGAATTTAAGCAGAAGGAAAAATAAGTTGAGTATAAACATTGGTTGAATGTAATAATAGTATTTAAATCATTTATAAGGTTTTAACGAAACATTTAATCAAACAACTTCAGCTGCCACCTGCTATTGTGGATAACAGAAAGGAAATTTTTCTAAGCACTTAAGAAATGTTAGAAAATATATTGAGATGAGAAAACAGAATTGGATCCAAAAAGCATGAGGTTTTATCTTTGGGAATTTTTGTTTAACTGTCTCTTTCCAGTTCTTCATTGCTGACACTTATTTTTTAAGATTCACTTTTACTTATTTATGCATACAATAACTGGGGTGTGGGCCAGAAGTGGGGGGGAGTTGAGAGGATTCATCAGAGATAGAGTGGGGAGCAGAACAGGCAGAATGATTGAAATACACTGCTGAGGGGAGCCACAAGTGAGGCAGGAGAGGTCTGCTGCACCATGCGGGTCCCCTCCCTTACTGGGGATCGAACTCATGCTGCAGTTGGTGCGAATAGCTTCATAGTGTGAAGCTTAACCCCTTGTGCCACCAGGGAGGCCCCCATGGCTGACACTTGAAAAAAAGCAATGGTTCCATAAAAATAGCTAGGTGGGAAGAATGCCACACATGCTTTGAGCTTCATGTTTTGTTGTCACACACGTAGAGAGGTTTTTGCTCTTATAAGATCTTAACTTAGACCTTAACTTGGGGAATTAGGCACTTCTGATCAATGAATTTATTGGTTTAATTCTCAGAGTAGAAGTAAATGGAGGTTGAATATTAAATATCCCATTAAAATTTACATCTAAATTTAAGAAAAATCACTACAAATTTTGGCCTGGTATTTTGTGTGAGACTGTGACTATGATGATTGTCCAACAATAAAAACATGGTGGGGCCTCCCTTATGGTACAAGGGGTTATATCTCAGCACTGTGAAACTGTCAGCAGCTGCTGCAGCATGAGTTCGATCCTCAGTCAAGGAGGTGACACACATGGTGAAGCAGACCTCTCCTATCTTGCCCACTGCTCCTCTCAGCAGTGTATTTCAGTAGATCTACCTGTTCTGCTCCCCACTCTGTCTCTAGTGAATCCTCTCAATCCCTCTGACCTCTGGCCAGCATCCCAGTTCTCACCTTCATAAATAAATAAAAATAAATCTTTCCAAAAAGAATAAGAACAGGGTTTGCTGATAATAATTTGGGATGATATTGCAGTTCATTGTTTACACACACACAAAACACATTCACTCTGATTTGACTGTGGGGATGAGAGAAATGTCTAGTTTTTAGTGTTCCTCTTCAATTTCCCTTACTAAAAACTGAATCCGTTAAGATCAGAATGCCTAATCCTCAAGTTAAGATCCAGGTGGTCTAAAGCCTGTTTCATAAGGCAATATGTGAAAGGACTTTGCTTACCTGGCAGTATTGCCAACATTATTCATTACCCTTGCCAGCTTATTTCCTTCATAGCCCTGCCCAGTGCCTTCTACCTGGGATGCATTCAATACTGTTTGAGGAATGAACCAGATTGATCGCACATGTAGCACATACCAGACAGGAATGGAGCCCGGTGAGATATGACCGTGACAGATGTGATAGGTGTGTGATAGTGTCTGCTCTCTACAAATCTGTGATAATCATCGGGCTGCTGAGCAATCCACCTACATAAAACTATGGGCATCCCTACAGAGTCTCTTAACCCCAAACTCCTACACTACCAAAGGATGTAATGAGAATGACTACATTTACATTATGGACTGAAACTATAAAGCCACTACCTTAAGTATAATATTATGTAATAACTTAAGTAAAATTTACATTGTAGACAAATAACATTTAGAAAATTTTATCAGTGAGTTTTTGAATCTGGAAATTATCCCTGTCTTTAACCTTTCAAGATCTATTTTCTGTGAGTTCTTTTAACTTACCCTGTACCAACATGGTTCTTCTCCGAACAAGAGTATGTGCAATAAACTGCAGAAAATATTATGCATTTCCCAGTCATTGTTCAGTGTTCAGTTTTTTACATGCAGAGTCTTTACCAGCTGAATTTCTGCAGCTCTGCTGCTTCTGCTCTCCATTCCACATAATTCAGAAAAACTCCCATTTTGGCCTGGTAGTTTGATAATGTTTGAAAGCCTCAAAGAGCTGTTTACTCATCCTGCAGGGTGGTTAATTTGTGTGCAGCACCCTGCCCTCCCCTGTCATCTCTTTCTCCCTTTCCCCCGTAGTTCTATTTGTATTTTCCAACAACCCCTTGGTTCTATGTTGTGTCCTCAGACATCAACTTTGCCTCAGACAGTTTTCCTTTGCAATGAGGGGGTTTCAGAGAAATCTCTTTGAGTAGGAAGAGTAACTTCCAGTTAAGTGAAAGAACCCTGGAGGAGAATTCTATCCTCCAGGACATTTTTCCATGTAACACCCTGTGTTCTTGGCTGTTCTATAGCCTGTTCTTTGCTATAGCCCCCAAAAACTTCCCTTGAACTGTTTCACAGCCTGAGTTGTTTAGGCAACAAAGTGAAGGGTGAAAATAATATATATATATATATATATAATAACTATGAGTTGTTAAAAATACAAACCCTAGACATTCAATAAAGTTCCTGCGAAACAGATGTGCTAAATTTTTCCTCAGGAACAGAGCCTAATACTCGCAGTGTGTGCTGAAAGAGTTTATAGACTGACTGAAAATGTTGCATTATTTTATTAAAATAGTTCTTCAGCAGCTATTTGTAGAGTATGTGTAGCCAGTTTTTTGTCCCAACATCTTGTACTAAAATGTTAGCACTGCTTTATTCCTTCTTTCCACAAGAATTATACCAAGTAAACCTGTTTTTCCCCCCATCCATTATTTCTATGGCAATAAAAGGAGAAATGTTGACTCTAGTACTTTTTAGACTGCAACTTCTTACTACATCACTCCCTCCTTTACCAATACCATTGGCACAAATGACTTGCATTGCCCTAGAGAGAGCAGCAAGAATAATGGCATTCATTTCTGTCTGTATTTTTGTGGGGTTTATGTGAAATTGGCTTTAGGCAAGTTTTCAAATAAAATTAAAAGACTTCTGACATATATACAAATAAGGAGCAGGTGGAAAGATGAGAAACAGACCTGAGATGGGGGACTGAGGGAAAGAAAAGAAATGAAAAGTCAAGGAAAGTTGGAAGAGAAAAGATGAGCCAACATGAAGAAGAAGGGTGAGCAGATGAAAAGGACTGGCCACTGTATTTCCTGCTGTTTAACTAATCCTTTTGTTCAAAACCTGCCATACATAGGCAGTTACTCACCCGAATCAGATAGGCAGGTTTGGGAGACCCACAATGGCCTTACAGTGCTTTTAACCTCATACTTGGAGAAAAGCCATGAACAGCCAGACTTGTACTCAGTATATTCCCCCAAATCCCAGGTCATTTACCACCAAATTAAGATCATTAACTTTCTAACATGAAAGAGTCCTTCGCTAAATAATTTAACTTCAAGAAATTGTTTATAATTAAGAAGATAACTGTATTTTTGACACAGACTTATTACAGTTGTTCAGAGAAATTTCCTCAAGTTATTTTATGATTTTTGAGAAGCAATCTTTATTTTCACAAATTTTATCATGTGGGCTAGCCACTATCTTACTTTTTATGACTCCCTTCTCTGTAAGTAAAAACATCCTAATGAAACTTATCGTTTTCATGATAGAATTGGAGACAAAGTCTAATTGACTAAAGTATGACAGAGCCTCAGTCAAAAATTGCATTTGAGATACTGCATTTTCTTAGTTTTTCTTGGTCTGCTTAGCAGTTTGGCCATTGTTTAGTAGTTTATGCTGAGGTATTAGTTAGCCTGCTGTGTTAAACAACCTGAAGTCTTAGTGATTGGTAGATTTGTTAGTGGCTACTGGTTACCCCTGGCAACCCATTCCATGTGTCTTCCTGTTCCAGGACCCAGACTGAGTCAAGCAGCCGTATTTGAGACATGTCAGACCCAGGGCAGAGGGAGAACCAGAGGCTGTGTGGAACCACATACTGCCTTAAAAACTTCCCTTTTATTGAAGACTATGTTTGTTAACTTATTTTCCATTCCAAGAAAAGACGAGATGTAAGAAGGCAGTATATTCCAGGAACTCCTCCTATCAGGAGGACCTGTAAGTCACATGGCATTTGATGGAGTTATATAATCCCCTCATAGGAAACAAATGATTGAACATATTCCACTGTTGAATACCACGGAGGTCCCTTTCTTCCCCATTCTAATCATAAGACCTGCTGCTCTGTGCCAAGCTTAGCATACAGGTATCTTTGGGAAGATCAAGAGCTTTCTTATCAAGGATCTAACCTCTCAGCGGTGCCCTATTTTGTCATCTCACTAGAGAACTGCTGTCCCTTCCCCTGTCTCAAGACTCTCACACTGTACCCTTTCGACTCTCTCCCATTTCTTCCACTGCTCTCGGACATTTTGGCATCATATCTACAATGCATGTTTGCTGCTATACTAACATTCTTAAAGTAGTAAAGCCTTCACAGCTCAATTTGCCTGAAATGATAAAGAAAGGAGAACTATAAGCAGAACACATGCATATTTATATTTCAGCAAACTATGCTACCATATGATGAATTTTCTAATAGCTAAGGCTATCAATCCAAATCTAGTACACATATATTTCAGCACTTCATTTTACTCAGGAATACATTTAGCACAAGCTATGTCTTGCATTGGGTTTCCGGAATTCAGGAAACAAACTGGTGGTGTAGTTATAAGTATAGTCTTGAATAGTAATTGCCCCTAAGACTGGACCCAGTGAATTACTTTGCCAAATAAAGAATCATCAAGTAAAGAAAGAAGGATTAAAGGTAGAATAATATCTCTTAGAGTGTTAAATTTGAATGAGAAAGTTCTTTAGCCAAGTGTACAATCCTGTGGGTTACAAGAGTATCTGTATGGTCAAACACATTGTGGGAACTCATGTGAGTGAGTCCATATAGATATATTAAATAAATAAAATCGATAAATAAATAAATAAATGTCTATGAATACTACCTCAAGCATATTGCCAAATAGGATTAAGTAAATACAACTGATGGGATTGGAACATCAGGTTCTATTTTTTTTTCTACACACTAATATAATAATTATATAGTGAGATACTGATTAATGGCACAATTTTATTAATAAAAAGTGATTATATGTTTCTTGATTCAAACTATACTTAGAATGCAGTGTTTTGTTATATTTCAACATATAGCAGCTTTTCTAAATCATATTCTACATTAACTTTGTATTAGCACCTGAAGTAAATATAGACTTCAACAATGTAATAAGTGACATATTTGAGCAAAGTAATTGGTATTGAGTGAGGATTGAGTGAATTTTGCATTTCATAGTTTAATACTAGGATGTTATGAAAATATTATTGAAATACACAAATATTGATGTACAGGTGTTCTATGTGGTATTATTTTAAATGCAGTATGCATACAGTATGAAAATTTAGGGTAGATAATAAAGTTTTAAAGAATTTACATGTTTAAAACACATCGATGAAACATATTGCTTGTACATCCCAATTATATTACTAAAAAAGGATATTATTAAAAAGCATGAAATTAAAATTTTATGATAAGCTGTTTCTAGAGAAAATAAAACAGTTTCCTAGGCTTATAAAATTTGATGTAAAAAGCAATTTCTTGGGTGTAAAAAAAATAGTTATGTGAGATCACAACTGTAAGAATAACATTTTACCTATTTTTATTATTATTGGCAGTAACATTCTTTTGTAAAGTGGGTGGCAGAAATACCACAATATCAGCTGAAACATGTCCTCACGAATTGCGGTGCCCATATGTCTATGTCCCCAAAATAGTAAGGAACGCTACAAGGAACTGGCAGTCATTTTGCCAGGAGTCTGTTTGGTTTCTCTTCGGCATGAAAACCAACCACTCTAAAGACAGAATTGCAGATATATGAATTTTCTCCACTTAAATTATTATAAGGTGATCAAAAGACATAAATTTTATGTAATCATGACTTTGATGTTAGGAAATTTGGAAAGGTTGAAGTGGGGCAGATTAATTATATTTAAAGTGATCTGCCCTGTGATAATGAGAAGTAACCAAGTTTAGCAAGACACAAAAAAGTTAGAGAAGTAAAATATAAATTGACTATGAAAATGTTATCCACAGGTTTCAAATTACCTAATATGATTTCTAAAATTAAATATTACAATCTTTTTTCATTTTTTATTTTTCTGATTTGTGAAGATAGTCTATATTTCTGCCAAAATACTTCATTTACTAGACTTAGTTTGGGTTTTTCCAGTGAATATAGCTCATTGAGTATACTAGTTTAACATGACTACTTGTATTTTATTTTAATACATTTTTACTTAAGATTAAAATCATGTAAGTACTGGGAAATTATCTCTTACAGATTGAAACTGACAGGCACTGATTGGGAGTCAGGAAATAGAAATTCTGATTCCAGTTCTACCTCTGATAACCTGGACAAATTCCATGTTTATCTTGGAAACAGAAATTACACAAATGCTAAATAAAGATTTAAATCTCAATTTTACTTTTATTCAGCTTGGTTTCTCTTAAATGAAATTGGTAGATTAGATGATCTCTCTCTAACTTTTCATTAATGCTTGCTATTTCCTCATTTTATGATTTACTTATCTTTTTGTGATCTTACAACAAATTATATGTCTTGAAATAACTTAATCTTTTAGAAGGTCATAGATTGAGGTGAACTAAGTCTTCTCCCTGAAAAACCTATCTTGTACTCTTATTCCCCATCAACATCAAAGTACTATTACATTAAGGATTACATACATATTCTTATCTGTAAATAAAAACTTGAAAGCTACAACCTGGGAAAATATAAATCTTTATATTTAGTTTCACTAGTCAATTGATTTTTTTCCCCCTCACTGTAAACCTCTTCTGGGGCCGAATAAAACAGAAAATAATAATAATTAATCATAGATCATAATGATAGTAGTAGAGTAGATGATGAGATAATTGCGTTACGACATTGTGGAGACAGGTAGAGAGGGAAATTACTTTTAGACTTAAAAAGTAAATATATGATATTTTGGGAGTATTCTTAAACAACAGCAAAAAAATTCATGAGAAGTTATCTCAATTATGCTCTTCCTCATCTAAATCACAAAGGTATCGTAATATAAAGTGTGGATATGGAGGAACTTTAAGTAGCATCTCTCTTTCTTACCCAGATTCTGAACAAAGAAAAATTAAACATAGGATTAGGATAAGTGGAATGACATTGGTTTATAGCATTGTATGTGATTAGAAGGTATAGGATCACACTCAAAACATGTATGTTATCAATACCACACCCACCACCAAGTTACACATAGTCCTCTGTGTGGTATATATACACAATAGAATACTACTCAGCAATGAATACTTGCCATCTGCAACAATATGGAGGGAACTGGAGAGGATGATGCTAAGTGAATATCACTTTCATGCTTCATAAAATTTTGTTTGAATGGTGTATGAAAGCCCAAAACGCTTGCTAACAAAATCCAGAGTTGAGAATTAATCATCCAGGCTGAAGTTGTCATGAATAGAGGTGTTCCCCAAAAGGTGACATTGCATAGTGTTTTACTTATATAAGACCAAATTTCTTCAAGTAAAAAGCATTTATAAGATTGTCTTCACGTTAAGATTTTTTTTGTGTTTGTGAAATGCTAAAGTGAAAAGAAAGGCTTTATTCTGAGCTTTTGCATATATTTTTATTTGAGTGGAAAAATTCATATTCCAAAAGAAATTAGAACTGTGAGATTCATGAATTAGGGCTACTTTAAATGATGCTTTTCCATCTGCATTATACAGGAAACCAAAACTATATTGTTCACTAGTTAGCTGCTTCAGCACAAAAATCTTTTGGCTGTGATCAATGCTTACTCAAGTCCAATATGTAATACATTTGTAATCTACGGGAAAGAGAGATATAAAATGTCCAGGAGCAAAACCTCATCCAGTAGTAGAACATTTATCATAATAATAATTATAATGAATTAGGAATCTCTTAGAAGTAACACAGAATATTAGCACTATTGATTTTCTGATCTTATATCCCCCCCACACACACAGAATGTGTAGTATTACTAAAGTAATATTCTAATGGTACTGATTTAGCTCCCTATTATTTCCTATAGTTTGAGATCGCTAGAATGCATCCTTTATTTCATTTATTATTTAAGTATCCTATTAGTTTCCCCCTTATTCTTCTTTTCACCCACATTAATTCTTCTTTTCACTCACAATAATCGGTCATGTCACACTGTTCCTTTGCTCTTTCTTTCCACTCACTGATTTTATTTTGCTTTTTTTCCCTAGTACAATAAGAAGAAAATTATGAGAGGGGATATCCTTTCCTTGTTGGGCAGGATTTGACTTCTCTCAGGTGTAGTCCCCATATTTCTCCCC
Source organism: Galemys pyrenaicus (assembly GCA_019455555.1). Lineage (NCBI taxonomy): Eukaryota > Metazoa > Chordata > Mammalia > Eulipotyphla > Talpidae > Galemys > Galemys pyrenaicus. Next base: position 15,262,657 of record JAGFMF010011870.1, on the reverse strand, counting down.
CACCCCATATTTCTCTGACCACCACCATAGTACCCATTCCCTATACTCTTCCCTCCCCTGTTTGGACCCCTCTCCGTCCTCCTCCCTGATATATGTCTCAGGTCTATGGTGAGCTTCCTATGTTAGTTTTGAACCCAAACACCTTTATGCTCTTGCTTGTAAGAAATTTTCAGGTATTTTTAAGTGGTTTTCTAAGCAATAGTCATATAATGTGCAAATAATTACAATCTTAATCTCACTTGCTTCATCTTTATTAAATAATATGATTATTTCTCATTTATGGATTGGTTTGTACCTGTAGAAAATTGTTAAATTATAGTGTTGGGTATTTTTTCTTGATTGTAATGAAAATATTCTAGGGTTAATTGTAAAGATTGTTACTGACTTTTAGGTTCATGTAAATAAATATTATTTTTTGTTTTTCATATCCTATAATAACCTTGTATATCGGTAGAGATAAATAAACATATTCAGAAATTAATGTTGAGACAACTGGACAAATGAATGTCTACCTAACTCCATATAAAAACAAATTTTAATTAGAACAAAAATTTAAATTTATAAAATTAAATTATAAAATTGCAAGGAGAAAACAATATATATTTTTCTCCACCCCTCCAGGAACATAGATGCTTTCCTAAGTATAACACAAATTCTAGAAGCCAAAAAAGAGCTAGAGTTAGACAATTATTAATATTTTTAACTTTTTAATTGAAATTTTAATCACCATAGGTCAAAAAAATACCTTTTTAAAAAGATCCCACATCACAAAATCGAAAAGTTCACAAAAATTAAAAGTGCTACATGTGAAAAGAAAAAATGGACTTAAAAAAATTGCCATCACTGAAAAGAAAATTAAAAGTGGCTTTTAAGCATGAAGAAAAATTCAACTTCTCTGAATATATATAACCCCACCTTGAATCCTAGACTGAAATCCTAGATTGAAAATATAACACATTATCTGATTAGGCTATAGATAAACCTGCACTTTGTTACATAGCTGTATGGAGAATCAATTGGTACAAACTTCCTAGAGAGTAATTTTGTAGTAATATCAAAATTAAAGATATACTTTTTGCAGCCAAGTTAACCTTTAGAAACCAATACCATAGATACAGCCACCATTGTGAAAGAATGCACATAAAATATATTAAATACAGCCTTATTTATAATAACAAAAAATTAGAAATGACCTGACTACACATAACTGAGAAATTGATTTAGTAAATTTTGGTACATGCAAATGATGGAAAACAATGTCGCTGATAAAAAGTAAAAGTTGAATGTATAAAAGCTGATAAGGAATATGCTTAATATATGTTACATATTTTAAGTATAAAATGCAGAGTTCAGAACAGTTTACATAGTAAGATACTGTGTAATGTGTTTTAAACAGAATATGTAAATATACACACAGTCATATGATTAATATGTACCTATTATATACCTGGAAAAATGAAGACAGATAACAATGGTTACCTCTGGGGACAGCATTTTATTGCTCTGGAACAAGGTGGAAAAAAAAATCACTGTATTTTCTTTTCAGTGTTTTGAAGTTATATCATTTACACATATTTTCTATCAAAAACACTAAAATAAAAACTATGTATATATTTATGTCTTAATATTTCCTTTGTAAGAAAATATACCATACTTGTTATCCCTAAACTTTTTTTCCCCCTACTAAATAAATACCACTTCTTTTCCTAATAAGGAGAGTAGAGTTTTAAGAGAAACCATTCCTTTCCCATTGACTTGAGTTTACTGATTTAATTTTCCTGTTCTTCTAGACTCTGAACTGACTGCAGGTAAGAACTTCTGAAAGTTTTGTTAGCTAACTTAACACACTCAAGGTAGAAATTCAGACTGGAATCTCTTTTTTTCTAGTCATGCAGTGAAAAATATGACCCTCATCCTCAAAGCAATTCCCATTCTTCAGTGAAATTTGAGGTTCCTTCAGGACTTCTCACAAAATAGTTATGACTGCAGTTTCATTATTGAAATTCATATACACCAAAGCTGTAATTAACTGTATCGTAGATTGCTGACCTTAATGAGTTAATGCAGTCTCCAAATAAGATTTGTGGCCAAGTGGTAGCTGGGGCTCTGGGAAGTTTTGGCCTAGTAATAGCTGTGAAATTTGAGCTCATATTAAATATGCCTTAAAAGAATACATTTGGGATTTGGCCTCTGGCATCAGATCAGGTCTGACTCTGCTACATGGAGTTGAGAGTTTTGCCTCAGGTCCTCTAATATGTTTAACATTATAGAACTAGAAATAAGCAAGACTATCATTATTGCTTTAGTGGGGGAAAAAAAAAAACCAACTCTTCAGTTCCTGTTGAACCTATGACACGTGTCTTCCTTCTGATCATTTTTTTTCTCCTGAAATAAGAGAATCTTCCTTCTTCCTGCCCCTAGAGCTCTCTTCTCCGCCTGAGACACAATTTAGTCACTTCTTTCCAGACTCATCTTTCCCATTCTTAGTAAGCTCAATTGCTTTTGTCCAATCTCGAACCATTTCTGTGTTCACACAAGTCACCCCAACAAGGCTAATGACATAGTAGGTCACCATTCTCTTCGCCACCATCTCAGAATAGATCAAGACCAGTCAGGCCAGCAGGAACTATCTGATTGGTCATTGTGACTGGTTGTAGGATGCTGTTCCATCCAGCTGACCAGGAGTCTTATGTAAGAACTAGAGGGTTGGGTTCTATATCTTCTCAGAGGCAGCTTGCTCTGCACTTTACCCTCTTGACTGAGATAACCATGGTCTCTATGGAGATACAGCTTCATCTTTGGGTGACTCACAGAGTGAGCAGCACCTAGGGCACAGTGATATTTAGCCTAATGTACTTTAATTTAGGATATACTTGCACCACTCTATTATGGCACAGTTCCTGTTAGGCAAAGCACAAGAATTAATAAAGATGGAACACTTAACAAAACACAGATAGAAAACACATCTGTTAAGCAGAAATTAGAATGAAGTTGCCAGAGGCTGGCAAGAAGGAGATATAAGGACTTACTGTCAGTGGCATAAAGTTTCATGTATGTAAAAGGAATAAGTTCTAGAGATCTGTATAATATCATTCCTGGTGTTAACAACCTGTATACTTAAAATTTTGTCAAAAGGATAGATCTCATTTTAGATGTTCTTAACTACAGAAACAGTTTTTATGTACTAGTTATATTTAATTTTGTTGGAAACAAAAATGTTAATGCTCTGGTTCATATTTCATGGCAAGCATTTTAGATATTTAGATCTTTATTTTATCACCTTAAAATATCCTACCTCTTTCTCTGTCTCTCTCATTCTAGGACTTTCATATGCAGAGTAAATGGTAATTAAAATGTGCAGGATGACAAGATGGAGCAAACAGTGCTTGTACCACCAGGACCTGACAGCTTCAACTACTTCACCAGAGAATCTCTTGCGGCTATTGAAAGACGCATTGCAGAAGAAAAGGCTAAGAACCCCAAACCAGAAAAGAAAGATGATGATGAAAATGGCCCAAAGCCAAATAGTGACTTGGAAGCTGGAAAGAATCTTCCTTTTATTTATGGAGACATCCCTCCAGGGATGGTGTCGGAGCCGCTGGAGGACCTGGACCCGTACTATATCAATAAAAAAGTGAGTGCTTTTTATCGGGGATATTTTGCTGCTAATTGCCTACTGCATACCTTGGACTGTTATAGCACCAACACATGCTTATTAAGCACAAACTGTTAAGTATCCTTTCATTTAAGAAATAAAACACATTTGCTTGTATGCAAGTGAGAAATACATTGATTACATCACAACAGATGGGGCTGCTTCACATGCATCACAAGGGATACCTACAATAAAATGTCAGTTTATACAGCTAATCTAATGACCTAAGCGATTCTTCACAGATACTACATTTACTATACAACTTTGCTTTCTTGCTTGAAAATCCTAAAATCATCACAAGTTAAAAATTTCAAAAAATATTAGTAACTTCTAATGGAACAAAATTTGATGCCACAAGTTTTTCAATATCTAGATCAGGTTATAAATATGGATTTGTTATTTTTTAAATTTTATATATATTTTACATTTTTGTACATTGTATATTTCTCGTCCCCATGAAATTCCCATCACTAATTCACCTGTGCACCATCACCATAGTCCCTTGTGCTTTCCCACCCATTTTGTTCCTTCTCCCTCCTCTTCCCCTTGGGAATGTTTCAGATTTATAGTTGTCTGTTGATTTTTATTTTTAATTTATTGTCATTGATTTTTTTTCCTTAGTCCCTTGTTTGTTTCCTCTACATTCCTCTTATAAGTGAAATCTTCCGATATTTTTCTTTTTCTTTCTGGCTTATCAGTTTTATTTGAAGAAACTTTTTTTCTTGCAAAGGAATAATCCTGTAAAAATATTTTAATATTACTTTTATAGAAATGTATTGTTATTAGTAAAACTTAAAAATGTAGTATCCTAAAGAACATATAAACAAATATTTTTATTTTTTTTAATATAAATTTTTTTAAATTTACATATGTCCCCAGTTTGTCCTTGTCTTTTCATTTTTGGTTTTGTTTCTTTCTTGTTGTTATTATTATTGTTCTTATTCCTGTCCTTGATCCTTATTTGGTTCCCTTATATTCCTCCTAGGGGATAAACCATCTGGTATTTTTCTTTTGCCTTCTGACTTACTTCGCTGAGCATAATCCCTTCCAGTTCCATCCATGTTCCTATGAATGCGTCTAGTTTTTCTTTTTTGAATGCTGAATAGTATGCCATCATGTATATGTACCACAGCTTCCCGATCCACTCATCTGTTTTTGGGCATATAGGTTGTTATAAACAAATATTTGAATAACTGCCTTCTCTGTATCCATGCTTGAAATGAATACCTGCTATTAAGCACCCAATCTTTCATAATGACCTTGACTTAACCAAACTGAGAAGAAAAGCACATAAAAACATAAAATTCAAAAGATGTATTGATTTTAGATTAAAGATTAATCTACATTTCATTGTCGTTTTTTTTTTTAACCTGACATAATACATTTGCAACTCAGTGAAAGGTTATTAACCAAGATTGTAATTAACCAAGTAAATGAAAATTTTCAGTTGGATATGAGCCTTGAAATATGCCCTAAACATTTAGGGGTTCCTTATTGCTGGCATGGTTTTGTATGATGTTAGTCATTGTCAAATGCATAAGTTTGGTGATGTTTATATGTGGATTTGGTATAGTTTTGGGGTAATGGATTTGGGATAACTTCTCATTGACTATTACAGTTTTCAAAGTAAAAACTTCAAAAATGGATGACTAGCATCATGTTCAGATTTCTTAAAGCTTTTCAGGAGATAGTCAGTTTAAATTTAACATACATTCCCTGCCTAAAAACTATTTTCCCTTTTTACAGCAAAGGAAGAGATAATAATTTCCCATAGATTCTGTTTTCTTATATTTAACTTTGATTTTTAACATAGTATTGTCAAAATCATAGAGATAAGAAGTTATCTATTTTGTAACTGCTACTTAAATTATGAGAAAAATTGGACTTTATCATTAAATCATTTCTTTGGAAATTAATTTGGTATGCTATCTAAAAAACTAAGCAAATTATAGGGATTTATCCATATAAAAACTAAAAATGCATATATTCAAACATTACATTTATTTAATATGACATCATTATTGAAGTAGTAATTCTGATGTGAACTAGACAGAAATTCATTCCCAACATAAAGTTACTTTATTGATACCTATTGTATATATCTAGTCTACAAGAGTTGTTCTTATTATGAGGTAATGAGCTGAAAACCCTAAAATCATCACAAGTTACACAATTTCAAAAGTATTAGTAGCGATTTCTTTTTTTTCTAAAGATTTTTTAATTTATTTATACATACAAGAGGTGGGGTATAGGCCAGAGGTGTGTGGGGGGTGAGAGGATTTACCAGAGACAGAGTGGAGAGAAGAACAGGCAGATTGACAGAAATACACTGCTGAGGGGAGCAGCGGGTGAGGCAGGAGAGATCTGCTGTGCCATATGGGTCAGCTCCCTGGGCAGGGATTGAGCTCAGGCTGCAATGGCTGCTGATGGCTTAATAGCATGAGACTTAACCCCTGAGCCCCCAGTAAGACCCAGTAGCAATTTCTAATGAAACAAAATTTTATGCCACAAGTTTTTCTACTCCTATTCATCCAGCCCTCACCTCTGTGGTAGGAAACACCACTTAAAAATCATTAAAACCATACAGTCTTCCCCTTCATCAAACAGAACCCAGCTCCTATGCCATGTCCTTATTTATAAAACAATAAATGAATGTTGTGAGAGAGACCAAACTAATTAATTCTAACAATGATAGCAGTTCTTCATGTGGAAACCAGATCATCCAATCAATCCTTTCCATTAAAGTTTCAAACTGATAAAAGTTGACTTGAGGGAAGTCCCCAGACAAATAGTCTACTATTGGTTTAAAATGAATGATATAACAAAGGCTTTATGGAAGATATAAAAGGCAGATGGAAAATAAATCCTTTCAAATACTTAAATGAAAGGTCTGAAAAGTAAGGTGAAATACCAGTTCTAATGGAATGATTTGTCAGTCATATTTTTGTGCTCACATAGCCCTTATAAACTCTGTTATGTTCATGTTCAAACTGGCCTTCAACATCTTCTGTCCTTATCATCAATTGCACATTGTGTGAGAAAGGAAAACATTTTCGCGTTTTGGAACAAATCACAATGTGCAAGCAGAACACCCCGATAAGAGAAATATTGTTATCAGGAAAGAGTTTTCTCAAGGTAACACTGAACTGACATCAAAGTCTTCAAATGTTAGTCATTCAACAACAATACAAATGAAACTTTTTGCAACACTGAAATCCCTAAAAAATAAGATAGCATACTCAGGACAGGTGATTGAGCAATGTGTTTAAAATTTCCTTCTACATTTTAAACTTTACTTGGTTGCTTTTACACTGTTTTCTAATCTTAAATTTTCTTTCCTAATTTATTTCAATATTGAAAAATAGGCTTAATTCTAAATTAATTTGCTCTGGTTAAAGTTTGAGTACTTAGAGAATTTTTAGTATTTTAAAAAATAACATTTATTTTGCTATCTGTTGACCAACTTTATTTTAGTGACTTAGATATCTGAGATTGGCAGGGTGATCTTAAAACAATGCAGAACACACAGAGTACTCTTGGCATAAAGATGGCACTAGGGAAAATGCTTCTTAGGATAAGATTTCCCGCTGTTCGTGATATTGAAGGATATGGATTTTATTGCCAAGTGAGTCAGAATATGCAAACATCTTCAGGCCAGTAACTTCCCAAAGTTTCACACAAGCATAATAATTAATGTGTCTTTGGGCCTGATTAAAAATTTCTAGTTTCTTTCTTAATAATATACAGAACCAACAAAGCAAACCTACCACAGTCTGCAGAAAACTATTCTTTATCTTACGTATTATGTTCAAAGACAGTGGTGGGCATGTAAGAAATTCTGTAAATAGAAATAATGCAAAGCACACACTGAAGTTCCCTGCAATATTCTGCAATGTCAGGCAGCTTATGAAAATGTCATTACTGATGGTATATTTTCAGATGGCATATGCACACATATTTTTATCTCCGTTGCTCCAGTTTAAAATATACAAATTATATAATGTCCAAAAATTGTACTAAGATTATGAAAGTAGTTTGATCCACAGGCGTTGATCTTATAGTAGTTACCAAAGACATAGTAGTAAACATCTCATGAATATTTCTGGTACATAGAAGCATTAGCTTTCCAGATCCTGTTTTAAGTCTTCCAAAGTCCAAAGTAAGAACTAAGGAATAAAATAACATTGTTATCAGTATATAATGACAGAATTTTCCATACCATGTTAGCTCTGGTGCAGTGGTCTTCAGAACATCATTCCAGGTTGGGTTTCTTTTGTTTGTTTATTTACTTTAGTTGTGTGGCAAGGCACATTTAGCTTGTGAACACACCTTTTTTTTCCTTACAGATTTTTTTTTTTCACAGTTTCCTTTCATAGCTTGGGTTGATTTTGCACCATTTGGCTATACATTCAACTTCTTCACCCACTCTTTGTTACAGAAAACTTCTCCTTTCTCATGTTCTTCTTAAAATTACAGATGACTCATTAGTACCATGGAAGGAAATATCCTTTTGACAGTGTGACAGTGTACTTGAAATAGAATGAGGTATTCTAGGTCTGTGGTGAAAATGGATGTTTGTTAATTATGGAATGCAGAAATGTATCCATTTAAAAATGTACTCTTTCCTTGATTGTCTCATGGATCATTTAAAAACAGCTATTCTCTCTTTTTATCAGTTGTTCTAAGAAAGACACCAATTCCTTTTAATTGGGTCTGCAGTGGGATTATGTGTGGATTTGTGATTTAAAATTCCTGCTTGCTCTGTCATTGCTACAGGAGTTTTCAGTTGTTTTTTGGGTAAAGAGAGTTCTTTGGGGATTAAGGAATTTTTTTCTTGCAAGAGTTATTTTATAAAAAATCAGAAAAGTCAATGATAATTAAAAGTTTATATTCCACAAATGTTGTATGGACAGTCCCCAATTGGCAATTTTTCTTGCATATTACTGGCTCCTCTAGAGTTACCAGTCACCCAGGCTTCCCCTTGTTTCCATGTCACTAGTGTTGACTTCGAAATCTTATTCTCCCTCCGTTATTTCATCCTTATGCCTCTTTCTTCGTTGTCACCTCCCAGTCTCTCTCCCCAAAATAATTCCAAGATGACGGTATTGGTAATAAAACACTGGTTAGCATTTATTGAGTACCTGTACCATTTGTAAGAGATCCTTCAATTGTAAGTAACCAAAACTGTTTTTAAAAGAGAAAGGGGCTGAAAAGGAAGGAAGGAAGGCTGGAGAAGAGAGAAGGAGGGAGGGAGTGAAGGTGATGAATCTAAAAGGTTTTAATCTTCAAATCCTATTCCTAAAACGATGTCATCAGGACACAGTTCTTTCTCTGTTTCCCTACTCATGCTGAGCCAGCAGCCATGCCACGGTCTTCTAGACTAGCATTATTTCCTAAAGCTGACTTGTCACATCACTACTTCTATTCAGTTAGATCATCTTCTGTCCTTGTAAAAACTAAAATCTGGAGTCAGAGGGTCTGGAGCACCTTCTAAAATAATTAAAAAGTTAATTTTCCTACCTGATTTTTTAGGGTAGTCAGCTCCATTTTTTATGATGAGGGCAGACTCAGAGAACTTCTGTACTTCTGTAAAAAAAAATAGCATTTAAGTTGGAATCAGAACAGGAGAAAGGGGGAAGACACAGAAGTCTTCAGAAAAAGGAAGCCACCTATAAGAAGATGTAATAGAGCTTATACTTAATATAAGTGCTGATGAGATGAGTTTGGGCAACTGGGCTTAGGGCTAGATATAAGGCATGTTTTAGTGCATCTCAAAGAGTTTGAAAATTAAGGAGAAAATGAATTCTCAGAAGGTTTTGGGTAGAACAGTGACAAGGTCCACTTTATGTTTTTAGGTTATTTTAAAGTTGGGAATCTTTATGGAGGGTTAGTCTAGCTTTTTGACAATCAATGTGACTAACGGATGAAATTATAATCTGTTTTGGAGGTGTGATATTTAAGACTCAGAGGGGGCAAGCTGATAGCATTGTTTTCTGAATATGAATTTGGGATGAACAATACTGAATTGTAAAGTTCCAATGTGAAAGTTAACTCTACTTTCAGATACACAGGTATGTGTGTACATATTTGAGAATCAGACAAACATCTTAACCTTTTAATCCTAGTATTTATATGACACTTTAGAATTCATTAAGGATATTCACATTTTATTCATTTTGTTCTCAAAACTCTGAAGTTAATGTAATAATCTCATTTCACATGTAGATATTGACATGCAATATATTTTGTTAAGTTCTTATGTAACAAATTTGCAATACAACTGCATCTCAAATTGGTCCTTTCCAGTCAATGAAAAATTAACATGTATTCATGCACCGCATCATGGCATGGGGTGAAAATCCAGGATTAAGAAATATTTGATGCATAGGTATATCAGTTAACCTGTGGTTATAATTTCTCCTTTTTGTCTGAGGTACATAGAGAAGCATAAGCAACTCAGCTGATGAGAACCCACCTAAGCAGGTCTATGGAGTCATCTCTTGCACAGACCCCACCATTCTCAACTAAAGTCTAGGGTCAAGCAGTTTCACAGATTGTGCTCTGAATACAAATTCCCCTTTGCAAGATATTAAAGTAGAGATAAAAATCTGACCATAAGGCATCGAGCCCACAGATACATTTTATTTGAATCATGTAATATTGTATGGATTTTTTAATTAGCTTTTGAAAATTATAGATCAGCAAATTATACTCATAAGCTCACGAACATTTAGGATTTTTCTTAAAATATCAGATCCAGCATTGCTTATTTGCATACCAAAAGTTATCAGGTAACTCATGGCAGCTAACCTTGGGGGACATTTTGGTTTGTGATCCTGGCTTAAAGACAACATTTATAATTAGGTGAAGATTATATTAAAGTTTTGTGGACCACAGGCAGGCAAATATCAAATATGATTCTTTAGACTGAGTACTTCTAGTCTAAAGAGAAAAATAGACACTTGGAGAGAACATTTTTTTTTACTATTACATATTCACTTTAGAGTCAGACAGAGAAACTGCAAAAAGATTTCCATTCCCTAGCAAGTTAGAAAAAGAGGGTAATCAAGGCCTGAATCCACCAATAACAAATAGGCAGAGAAGGTGAAACCATTTAGAGAGCCCACAAGGGGAAAAAATAGAATTAGATGATATGGAGGTGGCCTAGAATGAGAAATGTCCCCAAAAATATGTACTATGAGAACTCTTAACTCCAGTTTGTTGACACCCAAATCTTGGAGGCATTTCTTCTTCTGCCATACAAGTCATTCTGCCCCTGTCTGCTGAAAGTCAGAAGCTTAGCGCTGGAAAAATGTTTGACTCCTTTCAGGCAGAAGATGGAGAGAATTTTCCTATTTTGTTACAGGGCAACATTGAGAGAAAAGATGTGTATCTTGCAGCCCAACTTAGAACTGTTGACATTTTCAGAGTCATACTGTACCTGGTGATAAAAGCCCACATTAATACAAGTTCTGTTTCACTAATAGAAACATCAGGTAACATTAAGGCTTCTGGGTCTGTGTGTAAAAGAATATTTATATTCTTTCTGTGAGAAAATTAGTTCCAAATTCCAAATAACTGACTTCCAAATACATCATTGAAACTGTAAATACAAATGAAATACTGCATTTTTTAAATTTTGAAATGAAGGTATAAATTTAATCAACCAATAATATAATATACATTTTTATGTTGCTCATGATGATTGCTAACCTTCCTTTCTGCTACTTGCTTTTGCCATTATATTTACTTTGTAAGCAGGCAAATGTTGTAAACTTGAAATCAGTGTATCATTTGGCATTTTTTAAATAATTTTTACAGAAACATAAAAATTGGACCTGCTTTAAACTGTTTACTTTAAGGAACATGGCCTCTAGATTGAAAGAAAAGATGGTGGACATATTTAGACAAGGAAACTGGAAAAACATGTTTTTTTATATTCAGTGTCCATTCTGGAAAAAAAAATAAATTCTAAGCAAATCACTTCCTAAAAATCCAGAGACAAGAAAAGATTACAGATTTATAGACAGTAATTCCTAGCAAACTATTATAGTTGTCTCTATTGACTATGCAATGAGCTCATGGAGAGGGATTTTGTAGACCAAGAAACTGTAGCCATATCTGAGGAGCCCATATATCAAGGAGCACTGGAGCTGTGTATTCACAGCTGGTTGGGGAAAACAGGAGCATCCACACCACACTCTCCTCTACTCTGTGCACATGAGTTTTTCAGTCAGTTCTGATTGGTGGATAGTTTATGAATCTGTGATTGAGTTTCAACCTTCCCCCCAACCCTTTCATTCTTTGCAAGGGTTGGCAAGGTGGCATTATTTTTCCCTTGGTGGATGAGTAAGCACATGCCCAAGGCTTCTAGCTGTGCCTGAGCTGACCTTCAACGGCTTCCTGACACTAGTTTTTACCCAGGTACCAGTGAGTCTGTTTTGGTTTCCCTTTCTAATATTACTTGTTAGTTTTCATCCATGTGTTACGATTTATCATTGATAATTTGGGGAATTATTAAAATCCCTTGTTAACAAAGTAGATTCACAGTCCTGCTCTTGCAGAAACACCCACGTTTATTTATGAAAAGTACAGAATACTAGCCTCAGAATCTCGACTGAATTGGAATCACAACACTTCTGTGAGCTAAATATATGTATTCCCATTTTTCGAAAGAGACAAATGAGTCATGGGACAGTTAAATAACTTCTTCAGAATCTCAAAGCTGGAAGTCAGTAGAACAGGTACTTACCACAAGAGTCTGCAGTCTTGATAATCTCTTAAATGAAAACAAATCCTAGTTATAGTTTCTTAATGTTATTTTCCAGATTGTTTAGCAGTTAATTACCAATGCTGTTTCCATGTGTTTCTTGGTTTGTTTTCAAAGCTAGAAATATTTTTTTACTTGGCAGGACTTGCTAAGGTAAGACCTAGCAGTACAATGACTGGTTCACATCTAGCTTTGGGCTCCCAATAAAGTAGACAAAGTCACATGTGACTATTTTACTTGAAATATGGTGAGTTCAGACTTTGAAGACATGACATTTTTCTGAAAACAAGATGGAAATGTCTCAATAATTTTAAATATTGATTTTATTTGCAGATGATGATATATTGGATATACTAGATGAAAGAATATATTGTTGAAGTTAATTTCTCCTGCTTTTTTTTTTATTTTTTCAATAGCATGACTTTGAATATTTTAAATCACACATGTAGTTCAGATTGTAGTTCAGATATTTCTGTTGGATGGCCCTTGTCTGGGGAAACATTTAGTTACCCTTCTAAAATTTTCTCTATAGTAGAGATAGTTGAACATTTACTAGTTTATAAACTTTGTGGGGTCATGACTTACATATTTTTGTTTCCCTTCTAAATCATAGAACAGAGCTCTACAATACTGTGCTATAGTAAATAAACATCTTTTGCATCAAAATCAATTAAATTAACAGACCTAAAACTGTTTCCATGCTATTTTCCAGATATCCCCTACAGCACAATGTAGGGACTTGATAAATGTTAGGTGGTTTGATAACTTTATGAAGAGATAGTAAAAGGCCTGCCCAACATCTAATATATGAAGAGTTACTTCCTTATAAATGTGTCTTTTAAGATCCATTTCATATATAGAATTTTGTTTCTAGTTTAGTAAAAAATGCTACACTTTGAAATTTGTTATTAGGTACAAAGTTATTCACATCAAAATTATTTCATCAATGTCCTACTTGGTCTGTAAAGAGAAACACATTTCAAATCTAGATGCTATTCTGTCACCTTTTCCCCCCAACTATCAATTTGGAATCTTTTCTTTTATACTGAATTGACTTAATGCTATAAAAATTATCCTGAACTGTGTTAATGAAATTTTTATTGAAGTACTAGATTTAAAGGATGCTAAGTTACTTCACCATATTAACCATCCAATATATTCTTTTAAAAAGTCAACAATGAACTGTACATTTAGAAATGGTTGAGATGGTAAATTTTGTGTTATGTATTTTACCATAATAAAAAAAATGGAGAAGAAAAACTGTCTAACTTTTGATTTGCATAAAGTTACTTGTTTATACAGCTTAAAGTACAGTAATGGCTTGGTTAGTCTTTGAATTCTTCCATTTTTGAACTCTTATTTGTAAATTGAGGAAGGCAAATATTTCTTTGTTTGAGAATTCTGAGTTACTTGATTACTTGTAGGTAAACAATGTTCCCTTATGACGCTCTTTTCTTTTTAATGCCAACAATATCACTATTTGGAAAAGTATGTATCTGAGATTCCTTGAGGGCAAATATCCTTTTCTTAATTCTCAACACTTACAAGCTAAATGTTTGACTTCTTCGATATGCAAGCAAATATAAGGAGGATGGGTAAAGACAGATGATGAAATAGACATTAGATCAATTGCCCAAAAAAAGTAAATTTGAAGCTATACATAGAACTTACTGACAAAAAAGTGGTAACATCTTTAATAGTCTACAGATTGGGTTGCCCATATCCAGCTTTCTTTAAAGTCTGTTTAACATAAACCCATGAGTGCTTTTTTTAAATTCATTTTAAATTTATATATATTTGACATCAATTGTAACCCCCATGTCTTCCCCATCACCATGTCACCAGTGCACCATCACCTCAGTCCCCCATGCTCCCGTCTGCCCTCAACCCTCCCCTTCACCCCTCCCCACCAAGTGTCCCCAGTTTGTCCTTGTCTTTTCATTTTTGGTTTTGGTGTCTTTATTGTTATTATTATTATTATTATTATTATTGTCCTTATTCCTTTCCTTGATCCTTATTTGGTTCCCTTATATTCCTCCTAGGGGATAAACCATCTAGTATTTTTCTTTTGCCTTCTGACTTACTTCCCTGAGCATAATCCCTTCCAGGTCCATCCATGTTCCTATGAATGCGTCTAGTTTTTCTTTTTTGATTGCTGAATAGTATGCCATCATGTATATGTACCACAGCTTCCTGATCCACTTAAAATAAACCCATGAATGCTTTAAAGGGACCTTTGTGAAATTTGTAGACAGAAACGTGTAGTTCAGCAGTGTCTTCACAGAAGAAATCTGACATGGTCACCTAATGTTAACCTTAGTGTCACCGTCCTGGGCACCTCTAGCAAGGATTTCTGTCTTAGCTGTCGATGTGTCTTGCAGAACATACTTTTCTGTAAAGTAAAACCTCATTAATTTCATTTATAAACTTAAATAGCAAGCATGTATACACGATACACAAGTCTTATACATATAAAATTTAAAAATTATTATATTCCACATACTCTTTGAATTTTATAAACCAAAGGGACTATACCCTAAAATTAATAGATGTTTTTAATCTAAGGCTTGAACAATTGAGAATCATATCTATCTGCCTTTCACTTTTCTGTCAAAGTAGTAATTCTTATATGTCAAAGGACTTTTAGATTTAGAATTACTTACAAGATTTAGGGTGCAGTAGCTTTTACTAAATTCACCTTTTTGAGTTCTAGCTTATTGCTTTCCCATTTTGAGGCCCTCTCTGTTCAGACTCTGAGTCTTGCTTCTTTTTGGTCCTCAGGGATGAAATTTCCTACCTTTCTTGAACTTACTTTTGCCTTCTGCTGCTCCACCTTTTGCTTTACCATCTCTTCCTCTAGCCTTCTTACTCTCTTCCTTTATTTGCCTTCGCTCATGGTTTAGGCTGAAGGGTGGCCACATAGCCAGAGTCACAGGTAAACTTTTCTGCTCTAGTCCCATCCTCTTAGAATGAGTCTAATGATGTTTCTAGTCCACTAAGCGATATACAGTTGGTACCATCTTCAGTCCCCTCTCCCTGGAGCCTTGCTTTAGGCTACTATGAACTGTGACTTTGTCCTCATTATCTCTTTGAATCACTAGTATCTATTTTACAATTAGTTCATAAATTATTTGAAGTTAGAAGACTGTTAATTTAAAAATATATATTCTAGGTTATATTTTTACAGCTTCTGTGATTCCTAGCCCCCTATATTTCTATTTGGTTTTACTGGCCTATTTTCAGAGAAAGGTTACAGGGTGAATTATATTCAGTATGACTTGGGCCTTTCTGTGTCCTTGAGTAAGTGTACTCTCTAGGGCAAAAACATTCCCATTGCACAAGTCTGTTCATGTCTTATGATGATCTCATAGTGTCATTTAAGAACAGAAGCATTGAATATATCAGAGAAAAGGGGGAGTAGACACATGTAATTGCTTCTCCAGTTAGCAAAGGTGAAACTTTCCCCTCTTATAAATGGGTTTGTAATATAGTTTTCTTTGTATTCTGAATTCATACTCATTCAAAAATGAAAAAGAAAATAAGGATTCAAAGTTAGACTTAGAGCAATGCTTTTTCAAACTCTGCTGTGAATGTGAAGTTAACATTCTTTTATATAATGCAGTAATATCAGTTTCTAGAAAATTAAAATAAAAACAGATCCACAAAATATATCCTGTTTGTATTTTTATTATTGTTAAATTCAGCAGATACGAAATTAGGTTGTCAAATAGCTTTACAGGTTTCTAAACGTTTATTACTAATGTCCTGTCACAGACCAGGAGCAGCCTGCAAATCAGCATCTTGCAGGGGGCCACACTTTTATGCCCAAGTTTAAAGCATTTTACACATACCAGCAAGGAATTCCTATTTTCACTTTTTCAAGGTTTATTTTTATTTCTTTATGCATACATACAAGAACTGGGGTACAGGTCAGAGGTGCAGGGGTAAGCGGATTCACCAGATACAGAATGAAGAGCAGAGCAGGCAGATTTACTGAAATGCACTGCTGAGGGGAACAGTGGGCTAGATAGGAGAGATCTGTTGTGCCCCTAGGTTAGGTCCCTGGCCTGGGATAGAACTCCGGCCACAGAGGTGATAACACTGAGACTTAATCCCTACGCCACCAGTGAGGCCCTGGAATTGCTATTTTCAAACAGCAACTCAATAAATGTTTTAGGTTGATTACTTCAATTTAGAAAACCTTGAAGGTAGAAAAAAATGAGAAATTAATGATCTGAGAATAGGTAGGGATAAATCCTTATCGAAGACTCTTAGTAGAAAGTAAAACATAAAGTTGGTGCTTGCCATGCATAAAATGAACATGGATATCTTTCCTACAGCTAACAAACAGAGCTTCTGAAGAATGGGTGAATTTAAATCAGAAAGGTTTGATGTTCCTTTTCCAAGGTAGGTTCTTTATAGAATAAAAGGCTTCACCCCACCTCTAGGTCTCTCTGAATATAAGTAAACATCTTCAGAAACACTGAGTCAGAATCCTTGATAGTCTATTGAAACTGAAATTGTGTGATGCTGCTTTATATTTTGTCTGCACAACCTTATTGCTTTCAAGCATGTCTAATTTATGAAATTCAATTTCATTCACATTCATGGGTCCTCGATTTTACAGGGACTTTGAGTTTTCTTCTCTACCAAGAAAGCATTGCCTGATACAGGCTGTCAACAGGGATTACAATTCAATGTGTCAGCTAACTCAGAAATCCCAGCACAGAATTTAGCACTCCTGGTAACAGATACTCTCCAGGGAATATGCCCTTTAGAAATCACTGATATCCATCTAACCCAAGTTTGGGTTTGATGGTGGGTGTTTTTATTTTCTACAAATAGAAGGCTACTACTATTTTGTAAGCATAAATGGCAAAACATTTACTGCAAAAATGGTATTAGTCCTATTGGATGATTTTGCATTCTACAGGATTAATTTCACAGTATTTGAGTTGGGAAAACAAATCACTATAAAGAAATGTAGTACCTTAAAATTTTTAGAATGAAATGAAATATGTACCCATTTAAAATTTTACATAACTCAGAAGTTTAAAATGTTAAAAAATTAAAATAAACTTTCTTGGCCCAATGTCTTATGTACCATAAATTTGCAGGTAAGTAGCAGGTAAAAGGTAAGTGATAGTGATAGTTTTCATGGCGTACATCAAAAGTCACAACATTGAAATAATTCATTATAAAAAATTATGGAAGTAGGCAATATAGTTTAAATGGTTTATGCTTTTATACTTCTATGTTGTGTTCCTATCTTACAGACTTTTATAGTATTGAATAAAGGGAAGGCCATCTTCCGGTTCAGTGCCACCTCTGCCCTGTACATTTTAACTCCCTTCAATCCTCTTAGGAAAATAGCTATTAAGATTTTGGTACATTCATATCCTTTTCAAGTGATCAATATTAACTCATTGTACATAATCTATAAGTGCTTTGTAACCAAATATAAAATTAAGTTGGAAAATGTCCGTGTTTGTAGCTTTTGTCATTCTCATTTTTACTTTCTTTTGTCATATAAGCTTATTCTTATAGTATCTTAGTCTCATAGATACTGCTAAAACTTGTAAAGTCTTAAATTATATATATTTTATGTAGCTTTCAAATATATATTATATATAATACATACATTATATATATTATATATATACACCAAAGTCTTTAAATAAGTCTTTCTAAAAATAGTTGTTATTTATGGAGTTCTACAAGTCTAATAAAAGATAACCATATTTATCTTTGCCATCTTTGTACAAAGCTTGTCATTGTCTGTAATTTGGAGTGATGAATGATATAAAAACAAAGAAATTACTTCCAGGCCAAGTTTAGACAGCTCTATAATAGAAGACATTTTAGTATGTCTTAGAATAAACCTTTAAGTTTATTATCTGTAGGAGAATGTCAGGAGGCTTAGCTAATTCTTGAACTTTCCTAATGAAATTGTGAAAGAAGTCCTGGAATATTGGCTGAATCTCAAATTTGTCACTGAATTATGACTCTGCTATGCAAACCTGATCGCTTAATAAAGACCATAAGTTAATGAAAGAAGATGAGATTTTATTTTTAAACTGTCTTTAGGGATTTCGTTTTGTGATTCCCATGATGTTAAAAAAGGACTCTGCAACTGAATTCGTCTATTCATATTCATTAATGAAAAACTTCATAGCAAAGACAGAAATGCTGCTCTAATTATCATAAGCTCATATGACCTGACTTTTTTTAAGGGCTCTAAAATGTAGAAAGTCATTCTACTCTTTAGATGATAGCAAGAAATTCCTTAGTGGTATACATATAGTATTATTAAAATTAAATTATTTGAAAGATAAAAATCTTATGTTCAGTATTTTTACATTTATAAGTAGTTCCTTAACCTAGTTTGTGTTCCTAGTGTCATCATGTGGTCATTTGATGAAAGCTTTCTTTTCCACTTAAGGAAAGTTTTTGTTTTGGCAGTAAACTATAGTAAAAAGAATATTGGATGTGTTCTAAACCAGGGCCAAGTTATCTAATTTCTCCAGACCTCAGCTCTTATTTCTATTATATCTACATTATAATGATTAAACTAGTTGCTTTTCAAGGTCCTTTTCAGCTCCATAATTCCATAGTGTCTTATTCATTTGTATTAGTTAAT
Organism: Galemys pyrenaicus; assembly: GCA_019455555.1. Lineage (NCBI taxonomy): Eukaryota > Metazoa > Chordata > Mammalia > Eulipotyphla > Talpidae > Galemys > Galemys pyrenaicus. The sequence goes on along the minus strand of JAGFMF010011870.1, from coordinate 15,243,592 downwards.
ACTTAGATCACATTTACTAATAATATATATTCCTGTTCCAAGTACTTCACGTGTTAATTCATTTGATCTTCACCTCAAACAAATTAGGTTTTTAGTGTACTAGCTCCACTATGTAAAGTAAATAGAGACACAAGGCGGTTTATTGACACAGAGGGGCTAAGACTTGCCTAAGAGCATTTTTGTGTCGAATTTTAATTATATTCATATCAAGTTAATTCCTGGCCTTCAAGAATACTCACTTTTTATATAATGCAATGCTTCTGTATTTGTATAAACTCATTTCAAAATGAGTAACTCCACACTTAGCACCATTCTGTACTTTGAATACATAAAGTTTTTTTAAATGTATTGAACTATATAGAATAACATGTATTTAAGAAATTACAGTAGTTCAGATATGTGCCTTCTTCAGCAAGTTACTGTTTTAATTAACTGCACTAGCTGAAGTAATTGTTTTCTGCTCCAAGACTATACCGCTCTAGGCTGCCTACAGTTTTCCCACTTAAGTATTCTGGGAGGCAAACATACTGTGTTAAAATAGTAGCAAAGGCAACAATTTATATTTATATAGCAGTCTCTCATATTTTTCCATTTAATCTATACTGAAACTGTGAGGTGATGTTATTACCCATTTTTATAGCTAAAGAAACTGAAATGTAAAATTTAGATGACTTGTCCACAATGTAGACATCACTGAGTCCTGGCTGAACTGCAGTTTAAGTGTTTTGCTGTTAGTTTACATAATTTAATTCACAAATTTAGATTTTTGTGTATGTTCCTTAACAACAACCTACATTATTCAGCATGTTAATTATGTGCACTATTTTGACGAACTGTGTGTTTATGACAATGAGTAACCCTCCTGATTGGACAAAAAATGTAGAGTAAGTTCACTTATATTATAAACCACCTACTATGTGAGTATATCTGTGTGTATAGATATAGATATATAGCTGTATATATCTATATCAATATATATATGTATTGAGGACTTTGAAATCATGACTTAATATACTTCTAAATAGAACTAAAGAGCATTTTTATTACAGCCATTATTAAATATAATTACACAGCAGAAAGAAAATATACTGGCCCTCTAATTGCTGATAAGGAATTGAGTATATCTTCTTCAGTAGTTACCAGAAGTCCATCATTCATGAGCCCAAACTTTCCTATGGGATCTATAGTGAGCAAAGCGAATGTGATAAAAGCAATTGTAGAAAAGAGCCAAAATGACAGACCTAGTTCCAGTCAAATTCATAGATGAATTCAGGGAGTTGGAGATCAAGGCAGGTTCCACATGCCATAAAGACATATTGAGCCCGACAAAATTCTCACTTCCATTAGGCACCTCCACTTCATGTCAGCTTTCCATCAGTTTCAAGAATGGTCACCAAAAAAAGTGGCTAAAAATAAGTCCTCAAAGTTGAACAGGAAAATTCAGTAGACTGAAGGTGAAACTAATTAAAGGGAAAGTTAGAAAAACTGTTTCAGAAGTTAGAAGCATTGATGTGCTCTGTTCTGTGACACCTTTTAGGGTGACAATGCTTTCTATCCCTAATGGTGGCTGCTACCACTGTTGACACCCCACTCCCCCCCCATTGTTATAACTCCAGTTCTGCTGTCTCTTTAACCAACAACCACAGAAGTATTCACTAGAGCCTCTTCCCTTCCTGGACACTTTTAGGTTGAAGTCAGTCAGAAGAGGAAGGAAGATTCTGAAGTAAATAGTGAAATTTACGTACAATGAATTTTCAAGATGCTGTGAGAACTTGTGAGGTTCCAACAGTTCCTCAGGCAATCCTAATTTCTGAGTAGAAGATTAAAACTTTGGGAATGTCTAAATATCTACTTAGGAACATCCAGATTTCTAATGATTTAAACTAAGTAGGAGGTTTAAACTTTGGAAACATCTAAACTCCATAATTAGCATAACATCTTTTTCTAAAGAAAAGTTTCATCTCTTGCAGCCCTTGAATTATCTAATTTGATGCTAATTCTTTTTTCCAAGTAAGTCAACCTCTTTATCTTGTTGAAAAGGAAAGCCATAAAACTTGCTAATTTACTAGTGTTATATCATTCTTAAAACATGGCTGATGAAATTGAGTTTGTTTTTGCTTACTGTCCTTTCTAAAGGAAAGTCATTTCATGTGCTTGCTATATTATTAAATATTATGGCTACCCATAATGTATATATACTGAATAATTCTCAGAAGGCTCTATATATGTCAATATCAAGACATTTTAGACAGTAACTAATAAACATTATATAGCAGGTATTTCTCATTCTGTTCTTAGGACATTTTAAAATCAACTCTACATGTATTAGGAGTTGGATTTAAATTTAGGACTATGTTTTATTTCAATGAAAGTAATATCAGTATGCTTAGATTATTTCTTAGTATTCATCTGTTTCACTGACAGAGTGATAAGAAGTTGATATGCCATGAAGAAAAATTACTACTTTATTATTTTTGGATACTTATCTCCCAGGTACACCTTCACAGGAATATACACTTTTGAATCACTTATAAAAATTATTGCAAGGGGATTCTGTTTAGAAGATTTTACTTTCCTAAGGGACCCATGGAACTGGCTCGACTTTACTGTAATCACATTTGCGTAAGTGCCTCTTTTTTTATTTCAAAAGAGAATATTGTCTGCTCTATATGAGTGCTTGTGCTTTTAAAGAATATGCTTGCTTTAACTGTAGAATATTTTGTTGTTATTTATACATTTAAGTTCTAGATTTTAATTTAACACAATACAGGTCAAAGTGATATTTCACTTTGGGATAAAAATCATTGCAGTAGCTGAAACTACAATTCTCATCTAACAAATGAAGCTAATAGGTAAAAAGATATTTAACACATTTGTATTTATATTAAATTATTATTGAATTAGCAAATTCATTTTTTGGAAATAATCAGACACATTTTCTCTGCCTCTTCCTTTTTCTCTCCTAATTACTTCTTTCCCTTTTGTGACTTCATCTCTTTCTTTACCCTCAACATACACCTTCGTTTCCTTCTCTCCCTTCCGCATACATCCAGTTACAGGCACAGTTTCTGCAGCTCTGTCCTTTTTTTCCTTTGTTAAACTTACCCAAAAAGAGGAGACAGAAAAGAAATTGAAGACTCTTCAGGTGTAGGTGAAACTACAGTGTGAAGGAAGATGGACCAAGAACCACTTGTCCTCATACTTCCCAAATTGACTTCCGTGACTGCCTATAGATGTGAGAGGAGGACAGGAGGAGGAGAAGTGGTCCTGATAGCCTCGGGCTCCAATGCCACCTGTCTCATCTTAATTCCTCCAGTCAGGGCAAACCAATTCTTCCTCACTCTCCCTGACCACAGCTCAAAAGAAGACATATTGAGACTCCTATTTCATGAGAATAAACAGCAGTCATCATACTAGACCCCCCCATAAAGTACTGTTTTCAATTTGCCTAACTTTCATGAAGAATTAAACTTTTCAGATACAGATAAGTAATAAAACAACCTGCCTTTTCATGCCCATATTTCTCTTGGATGATTTCATATATTATTTTTGATCTAAAACCCTGAAACTTTAGCCAAGAATTATGAACATGTTTACTTAATCCTCTTAGAGTTACACATGATGTTGTTAGTATTGTGTTCCAAAATGGCAATAGGATTGCATATTTTATGAAGTTTACATCTACTGAGTGGCCTAAATTATGAGTAAAGAAAACCATAGCAATGTACTTGAATTTCAGAATTGTTACTTACAATCCTATCATTTAAAATTACCAAGAAGGTCTTCATAAAAGACCCAAGGAAATAATATTAATCCTGCTTAAATCTTGAGTAACTCTGATTTGATTCTACAGGTATGTACAGAATTTGTAAGCCTAGGCAATTTTTCAGCTCTTCACATTTTCAGAGTCTTGAGAGCTTTGAAACTATTTCTGTAATTTCAGGTAAGATGTGATTAGTGTAAAGTATAAGGCTCCTTGTACCTACAGCTCTTTCTTTGTGTCCTATTATTGTGTTTGTGTGTGAACTCCCTATTACAGATATGTGACAGAGTTTGTGGACCTGGGCAATGTCTCAGCATTGAGAACATTCAGAGTTCTCCGAGCATTGAAAACAATTTCAGTCATTCCAGGTGAGAGCTAAGTTAAACACTGAGGCTTACCCATCATGTTTGTTCAGGAACAGTTTCTGCTTGACATTCAGCATTACAGAAAACTGGAAATCATAAAAGTCAAAACAATCAAAAACATAACAAGCAAAAACAGGTGTTTCATAGTTTATGATTCTTATTATTTGGAAATAAGGTTTTATGCTTTGATATTTCTCATTAGTCTTGGAATTTAAGAATTTTTTTGCAGGAGACATGGTAAAATATGATCTGTGTGATTTGCACTAAGAGATGCCATGTATTCCTTCCTCCATGTCAGTTGTACCAAATATTTGTTCCCTATTGAATGTACCAGTCCTCAATTTCTTGTTCATGATAAGTGTTGATGACTATGTGTCAATGTCAATTTTAATATGCTTAAAAAACGGGGGTATAAGAAGAGCATGAGTCTGCATGGAGAGTTTATTACCTTAAAGTACAATTATACTCCCAAACTACTCCAAGTTTTACAGCAGAACCTTTCCTACTTATAAATAGGAATATAAAAATATTTATTCAAGTAATTTGCTATACAGCTGGTAACTGAGCCCAATGAAAGTATGGGCAGATTTTATAAACAGAAGGGGAAAATAGAAAGCCTTTTTCATTATGAAACCATGAGGGGCCTGTTATAATAGGATCTGGATCTTCATTTCATTGTTTGGTCATTAGATCTCTGGAGTTCATCTCAACAGGCTCTTCAGCCTTCCATGAAGTGTTCTCATTAACATAGCAATCATGCATAGAATCTATGCTTTAAAAAAATTGTGTGCAGCTTTTGTTATTTCAGATGTTCTGTTCTATGTCTTCATAGTAATAGTCCTCTCCCTTTCAGGCCTGAAGACCATCGTGGGGGCCCTGATCCAGTCTGTGAAGAAGCTCTCAGACGTCATGATCCTGACCGTGTTCTGCCTGAGCGTGTTTGCGCTCATTGGCCTGCAGCTCTTCATGGGCAACCTGCGGAATAAATGCGTGCAGTGGCCTCCTACCAATGCTTCCCTGGAGGAGCACAGTATAGAGAAGAACATAACCATAGATTACAATGGCACACTTGTAAACGAAACGCTCATTGAGTTTGACTGGAAATCATATATTCAGGATTCGAGTAAGCATTACTGTTCTGTTACTGTATCTTTATGTTGTTCATTTGCTCTCCATCTATCATGGTGACTTGTTTTTATCATGGAAATTTATTTTTAAATGATTGCATAACAGGTTATGATCTCTAAATCACTTTATCATTGGTTTGCACTGACATTTCATTATTTTTGGGGGAAGCCATTCTGATTTTGAATCCTAAATCTTCTATTTTATGACCTTATGGAAAACTGAAGAACTTGGTTAAAAAGAAATTTTCCTAGAGTCTTAGGTGGCTGTATATTGTCATGGTGACTGAGACAAATGACATAAAATATGTGAAAGCTCTTTGTAAACTAAAAAGCTATGCAAGTTTAACCCACTAAACATAAACTGCAGAATGCTGTGTATGTACCAGAAACTATACACAATGCTGGGAAATAAAGGTAGCAACACAAGACTGCAGGGTGATTATAAACTAGTAGATTATTTTTTATGGTCATTTTATGGAAATCAAAACCTAAAGACAAACATTATATTTAAAAAATAACATTACATTGAAGAGAGAGAAGTTAGAATCAATTGAGCTTTTAAGAGATAATAGTAAAAAAAAATCAGATAATCAGGGAAATCAGTTTATTTTTACTTCAAAAATTTAGGCAAAATAGTTGAGTGTTTAGTCTACTCTAAAAGGATAGGAAAATGACTGGCCTAAAATCTTTTCTTTTTTTAAAGTGACAATAAAGGCACATAAAATCTTCATTCTCTTTAATTTTAGTATCTGCCAAGAGATACTAAATGTGAGGAATTTTTTTTAACAATTTATATGTTATTATCAAATATTATATTAAATTTGTTTTTTAATAAATTATATATACAACAGTAAGAATATTGTAATAGTCCCTGAGGAGCATACAATAAAAAGATGAAAAAAAAAAAAAAAACACGATTCATGGGAAAAAGAAATGTCCTTTACAGAAAAATATTAGATATACAAACCTAGACCCTAAATATGCTTAAATATAGTTATATCTTTATTATTGAAGGTGATGAGTAATACTTATAAAAAAATTGAGGAAGAAAGAAAACCTCAGTGACTGGTTGTGTAGAACAAATAGTATTAGTCATAAAAGCTTATTGGTGATTTGGTAATTCTTAAAGTAATGAAAGCATAATTTAAAAACTCATCAGTGTCTTTTTTATATTTGTAGACCTGGAAAATACCATGGGTTGATTAACTCTTCTGGGATATTAATGACATTCCAACAAATGATTTGCAGTTAGAAATATTTAGATTTAGAAAAATACCTTAATAACAATAAATGAAGTATCTCTTATTAATTTCATAAATTATCAGTATATCCACTGCTGTCACCAGTTCCTTGAAATCTGTTTGTTTTTTATTATTATCCAAGATTAAGGGACAATAAGGATGAGAATTCAGGGGTTTTCTCACTAATGAACATTTATTAGACTAAATTTTCATAGTTTTTTGAATAAGTTAAAAAAAATCAGAGGTCATTTTCAGCCTTAAAAATCTCTTATAATTTGCTTTAAATATTCCATCTGTTGAAAAAAGTAACTTTAAATCAAATACAACATTGGTTTTCTGTTGAAAGTAAAATTAAATTAAATTTATTAAAATTAAAAACAGTCATTATGACTAACACTTATATTTTCTTCAGAATAAGGTAATAGATCATTAAATTCAGTGGACAAAATTTCATTTCAAAAATACCCTGTATCAAAAATTCATTAGAAGTCATCATTACTTTCACTTTGTCTAATTTTAGTTAAAAGTTAAGAAATCCTATCTTAATTTTCTTTTGATGTTCAAAAAATTACATACATGGAAGTTAAAATGATATTTGTCATGTGGTTATGTAGCCCTTACAGAATTACATATAGGAAAAATTTCTCTGAAATTTTAGCACCTAAAAAATATTTCTATGAAATTCAACAATAATTATTTCTTTGTGTTTCTTTTTGTATTATCTACTTACTTTTTTATTCAGTAAATTATATTGAAAGTCTGTTAGGTACCACATATATATAAATGTGTAAATAAATAGTGATTAGACTTTCAAGAAGGAACAGTATTTTTAAATAAAATGTTACCATAATGGGGGGAGGGTTGAGGGAAGATGGGAACACGAGGGACTGAGGTGATGGTGCACTGGTGAGATGGTGATGGGGAATACATGGGGATTACAATTAATGGCAAGTATATGTAAATTTTAAAATATTTTAATTAAAAAAAATGTTACCATAATGGATGAGTGAAATAATGACGGAAATGTATACCTTACAGATTGTTTTGCCAGTCCTACTGGGAAAGAATTAGAGAATATCAAGGAATAATTCATGGAAGTAATGAATTATTGATATTGAAAGAGTGGATATTGAAAGAATCTAAGAGTTTGCCAGAAACAGAAAACTTGGCAATAATGTAATGTACACCTATAGCAATTATTTAAACTTTAGTATTTAAGATTATTTTTTATTTAAATGTTTTAGCAGTTGGCAAATCTCTGCATTGTTTACTATAAACTGCCTATGATATATCCTGGAAGTTGGTAGAATGTAAGCAATAGCTAATGACTAAACATTTATAAATAGTGTTTTAAAATGTAGGAGAGAAAATTAGAAGCAATATAGTTCCTTAATTTTGAAATATGTGAATTTTGAGAAAACAAAAAAATCTTTGCCATTCTTAACTATTTTTACAGAATGAAATTTTTATTTTTCATCATGGTGATGGAAAGCCAATGATATCTTTTAAAAGATATTTTAGTACCTGTGATTATCACTAATTAACATTTATAATGAATAAATATAATGAATAAATGCTTTGTGGTATTAAGTATCTAATCCCCTTAGTATATTATCTAAGAAGAGGAAAATTGTGTTTTTGAATGAATTATATATTTCAAATTACTCAATGAGTGTCCAGTTCTGGTGGCCTAGGGGTTAAGTCTCAGTGCCGTCACCATGATAACCCACCATCATGCCCTGAGTTTGATCCCAGATCAAGGAAATAACCCGCATATGGCTCAGAAGACCTCTTCTTTCTCACCCACAACATCTCTTAACAGTGTATTTCAGTGGATTCACCTGTTGTTCTGCTCCCCACTCTCTCTATGGTAAATCCTTTACCACCTCTACTCCCCACACCTCTGGCCTATACTCCAGCTCTTCTATAAACACACACACACAAAAACACACACACACAGTTTTTTAAATATAAAATAAAAGTACTCGACGAAATCTAAACACAGAGTCTCATCTTTTCCTTTTGCAATGAAGTACAAATGATTGTCATATGGCTTTCTCTTTTCTAAACAGGATATCATTATTTCCTGGAGGGTTTTTTAGATGCATTACTTTGTGGAAACAGCTCTGATGCAGGGTAAGTGAATAATTTGTGTGCGTTTGCACATAAATAAACATATTTTTCTCTCTTTTAGTAGAAATGGACAGATAAAAGCCTACTAACTTTATTCATATTAATTTAGCATGATTTAAGAAGTAATAATCAATTAATTAATAGGTTAAGAAGTAATAGTTTAATGCCATTTCTGTAGACAAGTATACATGGACTATGAGTAGTAGAGAAAATGAAATAGAAATGCATTAAAATGCCGATTAGCAACAGAAATAGTTTGCAAATGTTATTAGAAGTGCTATAATAGGAGCCTCCCTGGTGGTGCTGCAGGTTGAGCACTGTGAAGCATCCGAGGCACAGCAGTGAGAGATCGATCCCTGGCCAGGAAAGGGACCCAAATGGCAAGGCGAAACTCTCCTGTCTCGCCCACTGCTCCACTCAGCAGTGTATTTTGGTAGATCTACGTGTTCTGCACCCCACTCTGTCTCTGGTGAATCCTATCACTTCTGGTGCCTCTGGTCTTTACCCCAGCTCTTGTATACATAAATAAATAAATCTTTAAACAAACAAAACAAAGAAGTGCTGTGATATATTTTAATGATGACATCAGGTGGTTATTAAAATTATATTAAGTCAAAATTTGGGAAATGTTTTTGTTATTTATTACACGTGTATCCTCTGAGGTAGCAAATCTACCTGATTAGAAATGTTATAATATATTGCTAGAATAAAGGGACAGCACAGTGTCCTGTAATTATTTTTCTGCCCCATTTACAGCCAATGCCCAGAAGGATATATGTGTGTGAAAGCTGGTAGAAATCCCAATTATGGCTACACGAGTTTTGATACCTTCAGTTGGGCATTTTTGTCCCTATTTCGACTGATGACTCAGGACTTCTGGGAAAATCTTTATCAACTGGTGAGACTCTGAAGAGACATATATTGTATTTAAAAAGAAAAATACAAGAAAGTGGTCTTAGTTATGAAATCCCAAACACAGTATAATGCAATAATAGAAAAAGCAGAACTTGAAATCAGGAAATTTGAATTCCTCTAATCTATTGGTTTTAACACCTATTAGGCATGGTGATGCCAGTGGCAATTCTGATTGATTTCCATTTGTGTAAAAAACCATTTCTCACCCTTCTTAAACAGTGTTCTCCCAAACAGAAGGCACATTCTCCTTTCAGCCCTATTGATCCCATGAAGTATTTTTCCCTCAGGTGGTAGGTGATGAAAATAAAGAACTGTATGTAGAAAGGTGACTTTGGTCTCTTCCATGGTATCTTGAAATATGTGAATTTTGAGAAAACAAAAAAATCTTTGCCATTCTTAACTATTTTTAACAGAATAAAAATTTTATTCTGCTTTATTCTTGGAGAATCCAAAAATCACATCCCAGGGATCAGGATATGAATTGAGTTAGGGAAGAAGGAAGAGGGTGAGGATAAAGAAAAAGTCAAAGAAGTAGCAGGGGGTATGACCAACATAATTATTATTTATGTCCAGCAAACTATACAAGTTGAAATTGAAGCCATCAGTAAAATAATATTGAAATGGTAATTCTGCCATTCTTATTTCCAGACATTACGTGCTGCTGGCAAAACATACATGATATTTTTTGTGCTGGTCATTTTCCTGGGTTCATTTTATCTTATAAATTTGATCCTGGCTGTGGTGGCCATGGCCTATGAGGAACAGAATCAAGCCACCTTGGAAGAGGCAGAACAGAAAGAAGCTGAATTTCAGCAGATGCTCGAACAGCTTAAAAAGCAACAGGAGGCAGCTCAGGTAAATTTACTGAATCAAATATGCCCTGTCTCACTGTCTTTTACTTTTTATTGTTTTGATTGTTGTGAAAATACTGGGGGGAAAAAAGTAAGAGAGAGAAATTATTTTTCTGTACCTAACAGACTGATGTTACGGAATGAGTAAAGATTTCTACATTTTAATCTGTAGATTGTTTTAACTATTCTGAGATACTTATAATACTGACCACAATAGAACTCTCATCTTAGCTTAAGATTCTTAGAATAAAAGAGTTTTCTGAAGTGAGACTCTTTTACTGACTGAGTATAGGAGTATTAAGAGAAAATCCTAAGGACTTTCTTTTCTTAGCAATAGTGTGTTGGTTATTATCTGAAAAGATATTCAACTGGTTTTTAGAAGTTAGTCTATTCCTTTATTGCGGTTGCTTGTTGCCTTTCTTACATAAATAAGGATGTGATCAAATAATGTAATGACCTACGATAACCATAGGCATATGAAAGTCATCAATCTTATGAAGAGCAGGTACCGTAAGGATTCCTTGTCTTTCAGTGAGATGTTAGCACTTGTAATGTAACAAGTTGTAAAATGCCTCTCCTATCATTTCCATCTTTCCTCACTCTCTGTTTAGCATACAAACTCATTGTCTTTATTTAAAAAGAAAGTTACCTTGAAAATAATTGATTTATTTGCAAGAGTCCCTTTATTGAAGGTACTCTGAAATAATGGTAATAATCAAAAGTGCTAACATAGTACCAGTATGAGCTATGATCAAAAAGCATTGTTTTCATTCCATGCCCACATGGCCAGCAAGAACCAGTGGTAAGTTGAAGGTGGGGATGGTTTTTGGAGAACTGAAAACTTATCTTGCTTAGCAGAAACAATGACCCTCCCTAATGGAGTCTTCTAGATATCTTACCATATTGTGGAGGGGTGAGGAAGGGATTTTGTCATCTTGCATAAATTTGATTGATAAAATTTTGAGGTATTAGACAAATCAGTTTCAACAATGGGAGAGAAGACCTCAGATCTTTTTCTCATTCCTCCTTCCTTTGGATATCACCTCAAGTGACTCAGCAATTCTACTTCCCTTTTCCGGTTTCTTTTTCAGAGAAAAGAATATAATGTTTGTTACCTGCCAATTTTTAGAGTACATCAATCCCATAAAGTAGTATGAATTAATATTTTTGTTGATGTCTGATTGACCTTTTTCATATGTGGTTGACAAAATATAATACAAACATAATATGGGTTAGCATATGGAAAACTAAGTGAACTTTAAAGCTTGAATAGGTGGAAAGAGAAAAAAATTCCCTCTTACACTTATAGAGCTTCTTCTGTGTAAGCTCAACTCATAAGTCAACTACATAGAATTTTGCAGTCCCATGCACATACTTGAGCCTTTTTTTAAATGATAACATCTCCTCTAGTACCATGCCTTAACTCCTTCTCCTTCAATGCAGCAGGCATCAGCTGTAACTGCCTCGGAGCACTCCAGAGAACCCAGTGCAGCAGGTGGGCTCTCAGACAGCTCATCTGAAGCCTCTAAGTTGAGTTCCAAGAGTGCCAAGGAGAGAAGAAATCGGAGAAAGAAAAGAAAACAGAAAGAGCAATCTGGTGGGGAAGAAAAAGATGAGGATGAATTCCATAAATCTGAATCTGAAGACAGCATCAGGAGGAAAGGGTTTCGCTTCTCCATTGAAGGGAATAGATTGACATACGAAAAGAGGTACTCCTCCCCACACCAGGTATGGACTGCTGAGACAAATAATGCACGGGTAAAAACTAGACCAAAGAGGGGGAGAATTAAAATGGATTTAGGAATTTTTATGAACTGAGTTGACAGCTACTCTTTATTGCAATCAAACCCATTCGTTTTTAACATAGTCATGAAAACGTTTTACTGTTATCTGTTGAGATAACACTGGTTTAAAACACAGGAGACCTGGTTTCTCGTCCTGATACTATCTGCAGGTACTTGTCTAAATCTAATGACATTAAATCTTTCTGATCCTCAGAAAATATCCTCCTAGAGAAAAATATGGATATGAGGCTAGTTGATCAGTGATGCCCCTTTAATTATTTTCTGTTGTTTTGTTTTCCTAAATTCTCTATAAACCATCATGCACACATCTGAAAACACTAGTCATGGTATACTTTCTTGAAAAGCACATCACTCTGAATTTCAGGAGTCTTAACTTTGTTTCATTAATATTGTGCCTTAAAGATGAAGTAAGAATAATAATTGACTTAATGTAACTTTAGAAAGATTAAAGCAATTTGTGAAAAGTGTTGGAATCCCTTGAAAGGAAAGAGCAGTAAAAGCAACGTGGTCTTATTAAGGTCATGCTGTCAGCATTTACAATGTCCATGGTAAGGATGTACTGTTTCCTTTAAAACCTGATTTTGCTTTTGCAGTATCTTTGAATTAGGATTGGTCCACAATCTCAAAAGCTAGAAAATATCTCTTATAAAACTGATTTAACTGAATAGTCTGAATGCATGTAACATGAGAATGTTAATCAGAGGAATGAGTCACATTTTGTTGTAACTAATGCTGAAATTGCCTTTGGCTTAAATCTTGAAAAATAAAGGTACATTTCAAGTGGTCATATTAAAATAATTTTACCTTTTTTGTTTCAAACTTTAGTCTTTGTTGAGCATCCGTGGCTCCCTATTTTCTCCAAGGCGAAATAGCAGAACAAGCCTTTTCAGTTTTAGAGGGCGAGCAAAGGATGTGGGATCAGAAAATGACTTTGCAGATGATGAGCACAGCACCTTTGAAGATAACGAGAGCCGGAGGGACTCCTTGTTTGTGCCCCGACGACACGGAGAGCGACGCAACAGTAACCTAAGTCAGACCAGTAGGTCGTCCCGGATGCTGGCAGTGTTTCCAGCCAATGGGAAGATGCACAGCACTGTGGATTGCAATGGTGTGGTTTCCTTGGTTGGTGGACCTTCGGTTCCTACATCGCCTGTTGGACAGCTTCTGCCAGAGGTGATAATAGATAAGCCAGCTACTGATGACAATGTAAGGAAGTTTTAAATAGTTCAGGCATGGCTGGCCCATTACTGCTGTACCAGCCAGTGTTTCTACAGAATGGAACCCTTGAGAATGATTCCTGGTTGGTCAAGCTGTGAATGCTCCTGCATCTTGTAATACCTTTAATAGACTGACCAACTATAACTTGAAGCTGCAACACTCATGCGAAACACCTGAATGCATTTACTTATTAAACACACTAAGGATCAATTAGACACAATACCTAATTAATGCCTCCAGTTGGAGGATTTGCTATGTACCCATGGCGAACTTAGACAGTAGGATATCCTCTAAAGCCCTGGTATAAAAGCAAATGAATAATTCCTATATTTAAGCATAAAGTGTGTATAATAAATCTTTCCAACCTGTTTTTCAATATAACTCTGCTTTAGTTTAGATGATTTTTGAGAACACTGTGCCTAAATAGATAGCTTCATGTTATCTTAAAATTTCTAGTACACATATGTGTCTTATTAAGAAAATGCTGATATAGATCTTTTCAAACTAATATTAAGTGAAGACACACAAATGCAATATTAATACAGACAGATAAACAAGTTGTCTGTGTACAAAGGTATGTTATGTGTTTGTGAATGTATACCTGAATATGAATTCCTAAACACATGCTGCCTCTTAGTAGACTGTTAACTCACTTGGAAATATATCAGCATGATGAGGCATGACTAAGTCAGAAATAAATGACTTATTGCTTTGATACCCTGGATGAAACTGTTGTCCATACAGCATGTGTGTTTTTTTTTAACATACAGTTTGTGTTGTCAATGACCATCTGTGTCTTCTGTTGAGAAAATGAGATGGCAGCTACGTGTGTTGTAATCGTTTACAGCCCTTTAAAAATATGGTCACCTTCTCAAATAAAATGCCTTTATCACTTATATGATGTTTCAAGTAGTGTTATATACCATTAGTGCAGAAACATGGATAACAGTTAGATTATGTTTCTTAAGAGAGCAAATATATCAAAAATTACATCATGATTCTTAAAGTTATGAAATCAGAGAGTTAAAAAGTCTCAAGTTTTTGCTGTATGAATAAATGGTTAACAGTTTGGATATTCCAGGTTAATGATACAATAAGTCAGCAATATCTGCCATCGCTGATTAAATGTGAAAGTGCATGATGCATGTGTTCCATGGAATTCACTGTGTCACATCTGGTTGGTTGCTAATCATTTTGCTCAAGTTAATCATTTAATACATTAGCATTTTCTTTACAGGGAACAACTACTGAAACTGAGATGAGAAAGAGAAGGTCAAGTTCTTTCCATGTTTCCATGGACTTTTTAGAAGATCCTTCCCAGAGGCAAAGAGCAATGAGTATAGCTAGCATTTTAACAAATACAGTAGAAGGTTTGTAACAAGTTCTACTTCTGTTTCTTATTTTCACTGAACTTGTATCTCTCATTTGAAACAAATCTCTCTATTTTGTGATTTGGAAACAATGACTTCTAATAAAATATAATAGGTCTTATATAAGAGTTATTATTTGTTATACCTATTCACATATTAAGAAAGCTCTAAAAAAGTTATAAAACCCAATGATATGGGAATGCTAAAGATTGTTTGCCTCTGTGTGGCAGCTTCTTGAAAATGCACAATAAAGCATTTCTTTTAGGGGTTCTAATCCCTTTAGCCAGAATCAGTATCTCTTTGTTCACTTAGTTTAGGATAGGAGCATGTAAAAGGGAGAGGGATTAGATCATTTTCACACACTCAGTCATCCCCCCCCCCCCACATACACAAATTAAAAGGGCGATTCTTGGCACACATCAACCCTAATCCCTACTTATCTCTTATAGCCTGAGTATAACAACATAGCCAGATATTAACATAGGAATATATAATGTATCTACACCAGCCCAACCCATGTTTCTATTAACACATCATTAATCTAAGGCCTAGTGTTTAGCCACATTATCTGTGTATAAAAAAGAAAACTATTCTTTGCTACTTTTGCTTTCTGTGTATATCTTATGTATAAAGAAATATTTTTTTAATCTAAAGAGTAAATTCTATAGTTTTTTAAAAATCAAATACAAATATAAATGGAAATGTAAAATACAAATGGAAAAAAAATAGCTAGTGGATCTGAAGTGAATTAATACTATGTATGTTTAAAATACATCTTTTAGTGGTTGTTCTTACTTTTTTACCCAGAACTTGAAGAATCCAGGCAGAAATGTCCACCCTGTTGGTATAAATTTTCCAACATATTCTTAATCTGGGACTGTTCACCATATTGGTTAAAAGTGAAGCATATTGTCAACCTGGTTGTAATGGACCCATTTGTTGACCTGGCGATCACCATCTGCATTGTCTTAAATACTCTTTTCATGGCCATGGAGCATTATCCCATGACAGAGCATTTCAATAATGTGCTTGCAGTAGGAAACCTGGTAAGGATATTGGAAGGTAAACATGTCATCTTCAAATCTTCTGTGTGAGAAACTGTTTGCATTGATAGCTTACAGAAGTCTTTTCACCTCTTCGCTTCCTACCTTTTAGTTCCCAAAATGGAAATTAGGTCCAGCTAGTACACCCTCCCTCTTGCCAAAAATAATTGTCTTTAATGTCAGGGTGAAAACTAAAAAAGACAGCAATAGGTGTTGACTTACAATATTACTTGAAAAGTTAATACTGATATTTATACATTTTCCAAGATGCAGACGCAGTTTAGAGTTTAAGGACATACTTTTTGAGATATGTTTTCAGTTTCCCTACCCATAAAAGGCAAAATTAAAATCACAGATCTTTTTTGTCTACTTTATTCATCATCATTATAAGCAATAACTTATTTTTTTAAAGATTTATTTATTTATGCATACAAGCACTGGCGTACAGGCCAGAGGTGTAGGGGGGTGAGAGGATTCACCACAGAGAGCTGGGAGCAGAACAGGCAGATCAACAGAAGCACACTGCTGAGGGGAGCAGCGG
>JAGFMF010011870.1:15139161-15227170 GCA_019455555.1 Galemys pyrenaicus | reverse complement strand
GCACAGCAGGAGAGGTCTGCTGCGCCATGTGGGTCCCCTCCCTGGCCGGCAGCAGGGATCGAACTCGTGCTGCGGTGGCTGCTGTTTGCTTCATAGTGCTTTGCTTAACCTACTGCGCCACCAGGGAGGCCCTATAAGCAATAATTTAACAACTCAAAAATGTCTCCAACTTTTCCACTTCCAATCTAGGTAGGACATGCATTGTTTTTTTTATTAATCTGGTATATAGCAAAACCCTAAAATATTGAAAACCTCCAGTATAGTTTTTTGTGTTACTTGATTAGTATGACCATCATTGGTGCAATTTACTGATAATTCTTTCTTTCTACATTTAAAAGAGCATAAGTTAGTATATTTTCAGTTGACTCAATTTCGGAGTATTAGCTTATATTTGCAGAAAATGGTCTCTAACAATGTATTAATTTTTGGACTTCCCTGGTGGCCTAAGGGTTAAGTCTTAGTGCTATCACTGCTGCAGCTTCAGTTCGATCCCTGGCCAGGGAGCTAACAAACACATGGCACAGCAGACTTCTCCTGTCTTACCTACTGCTCCCCTTAGTAGTGTATTTCAGTAGATCTACATGTTCTGTTCCCTACTCTGTCTATGGTGAATCATCTCACTCCCCACACCTCTGGTCTACACCCCAGTTCTTCTATACATAAATACATTTTTTAAAATTTTAAAAGAATATATTCATTTTACATGATTCTTGTTTTGAGGTTTAGGGGTTTTGATAGTAAAAAACACACACAAAAATATTACATTGTAGTATTTATGCTTTTAAAATTTATACTATGGAAATAATTTTTCCTGTCTATATTAAATTGATAATGGTAATGTACATGTTAGAATAATAGATACAAATATATAATAATACCCTCTGATTTGAGGGAAGTGGGAATAAATACTGATAAATAAAACTATTCATGGGAAAAATCTTATTAGTATGAAATCTGGAGAAAAGGCAGATTTGATATAATGGAAAGAACTGTTTAGCAATAGACTTGGGCTCAGTAGTTTTGCCATTGCTAGTTGTCTGTGGAAGGGAAAGTCACTGCACCCTATGAAGACCTGTTTTCTCATCAGTAAGGTAATAGTTATAATAGCTGCATTACACACTTAATAGACCTTCTATAATGATGAAATGAACTATATTTATGCGAGCTTTAAATCAACTGAAAGTTATCATACAAATGTAAACTAGTAATAGAGCCCTTATAGGGAAAGTAGTATAAAATGTTCTTCTGAAAGCAACTATGCTATTCTCTTTATCATTTTCTGATGGAATTAAAGTAACTTTGTTTTGATCTTAGGTTTTCACTGGGATCTTCACAGCAGAAATGTTCCTAAAAATTATTGCCATGGATCCTTACTATTATTTCCAAGCAGGCTGGAATATCTTTGATGGATTTATTGTGACGCTAAGCCTCGTAGAACTTGGTCTTGCTAATGTGGAAGGATTATCAGTTCTCCGCTCATTCCGATTGGTAAAAAAATAAAAATAAAAAAGCAAAAAAAATTTTCCAGCAACTAGAATTCTTACATAGTACAGCCATAGATTTTCCTATACAACCATTAACATTTTAAGTTTTTGCTTAACATCTACATTGTCAAAACTATTCCTAAATGTAAAAAATTCCTTCTGCTTAGACATTCCCATTTGGAAAAACCTTTATTCCGAAGAGCATAGTCATGTAACATTTACTATATTAGTTGGTTGCCATTATGACAAATTATTGTTTCTAGAGATGATATTTCTGGATTTAAGAAAATTTTTTTAGCGAAGATGTATTGTTTTTTATTAGTAAATTGACCATATAAATATCCCTTTGTTATGCATATGGAAGATGTGCATGCAGATATTCTTTGTAGTTCTACTTCTGGAAAATAAGCTCCTTCTCAAAATCAGAGGAAAGAAACCTGTATGATTACTTAATATGTCTGTGATTAATACATATTTGCTTACAAATTAGGAAAAACATTATAAAGTTGTAGGAAATATTCCAAGTTTTTCAACGTAGGCACATCTAGCTATTTTAACACACTTAGAGCAGAACTCAATATGTTGTTATGTTCAGCAGAGATCGTGGTGATTCACATGTTAATATAAGTGTCAGGGCTGGTTTGCCTTTTGTACCACCTTTACAAAACAAATTAAGGAGTTGGACTCCAAGTAATCATTAAAGATTCACTCTTGAAGAAATTATTTACATGGTTAAAATATGGAAGAACTAGGGCCTCCCTGGTGGCGCAGTGGTGGAGCACGCACTGGGAAGTATGGGTGGTTCAGCAGGGTGAGTTTGATCCCCGGCCAGGAGGGGACCCACATAGCACAACAGACCCCTCCTGCCTCGCCCTCTGCTCCCCTCAGCTGTGTGTTTCGGTCGATCTGCCTGTTCTGCTCCCCACTCTGTCTCTGGTGACTCCTCTCACCTTCTGCTGTTCTGGCCTGTACCCCAGCTCTTGTATGCATAAATAAAAGTTATTTTTAAAAAATACGGAAGAACTAGAGACTCTGTGATGGGTCCAGAAATCAGATATGATCCTGAGAGGATTCAAAGATAACAGATATTATAAAAGATTCAACTTTAATCATTTCAAATTTAATCAACTTAATGATTTAAAGATCATCATAACTTACAGTAATTTTTTCCCCCCAGCTGCGAGTTTTCAAGTTGGCAAAATCTTGGCCAACTTTAAACATGCTGATAAAGATCATCGGCAATTCTGTGGGGGCTCTTGGAAATCTAACCTTGGTGTTGGCCATCATCGTCTTCATTTTTGCCGTGGTCGGCATGCAGCTCTTTGGGAAAAGCTACAAAGATTGTGTCTGTAAGATCTCTAGCGACTGTACACTCCCCCGCTGGCACATGAACGACTTCTTCCACTCCTTCCTGATTGTGTTCCGTGTGCTGTGTGGAGAGTGGATAGAGACCATGTGGGACTGCATGGAGGTCGCAGGTCAAGCCATGTGCCTTACTGTCTTCATGATGGTCATGGTGATTGGAAACCTAGTGGTAAGTACCCATTTAACATGTATCTTAAACACAGATTTGAACATACTAGAATGAGGATCATTTTTGTCCATTCAGAAACCATGATTATTCATTTAAAAAGTGGATTGCTTAGGTATATTTCTAGTTTAAGTTTTACAACACAGCAGTATAGCAGAGAACCTATCATTTTTATCCTTATCTCCGTTTAGTCAATCGTTTCATCATTTATTTAGGTGAGTTCCAATAGAATATCATAATGAAGATAACCCTAGAAGGAAATGCTAGTAACATTTTATAAATCACAGTCAAAGGAAGGAAACACATAAATGAAAACTTAGAAATTTTCTTTAAATTCAATCTCACTTGCCAGCATAGAACTAAAAGGGTTAAGTGTTCCTAATGATATTACCATTTCTTTGCAACTTCACAGCATATAACACTCAGTCACTCTATATCATACAGCAGATATATTAGCCAAGCTGCACTGGTTAAATTTCTAGTGGCTCAGAGTTAAAACAAAGAATGACTGATGCCTATAATTACCAAAATGGGTATCTTATTCTTCTTTCTATTAAGTTTGGAACATCACAATCTATATTACAGAAATAATGTAAAATATTCCAAAAGCTATTTATATTAATGTGCCAATATCACAGACAATTAGATATTATTTATAGATAAATCTAATTTTAGTCAGTAGTGGGGCATAAGAAATACAATAGGTTGTGAAAACAGGTGTCAGTGTCTGTGTAAGCCCCTAAATCTCATTCTGGATCCTAATGGTAATTTTGCAATTAATAGCCAATTAAATAACTCCATTTGTTAATAAGAAGCTATATAATGCACTTAAGTGCCTAATTGAATTCACCAAGGATTTTTAAGTTTAGAACTCTTATATAATACATCTATAAATATGCTCCCTTATAATTTTAAAGTTAGCTAAACCTTAGGTCAGCTAGTCATGTCTTCATTTTTTAAGTGGAAACACCTGAGACCCGGCAGGTCATGTCGTTGCCCAAGGATGTATAATGTAGTATTGAATTGCACCACAAATCTAGGTCACCCAGATTCCAGTCATTATGCTGTGGTGTCTCTTTCTCATCTAGTTAGAATTTATAGTTTCTTCATAAGTGATCTCAATCTGTATTTCTTTACATTCGGGTAAAACTGTAATTATGTTTGCATTATTTTTAAGGTCCTGAATCTATTTCTGGCCTTGCTTCTGAGCTCATTTAGTGCAGACAACCTTGCAGCCACTGATGATGATAATGAAATGAACAATCTCCAAATTGCTGTAGATAGGATGCACAAGGGCATCGCTTACATCAAGAGAAAAATATATGAATTTATTCAACAATCTTTTGTTAGAAAACAAAAGATCTTGGATGAAATCAAGCCACTTGATGATCTAAACAATAAGAAAGACAGTTGTATGTCCAATCATACAACAGAAATTGGGAAAGATCTTGAATACATTAAAGATGTTAATGGAACCACAAGTGGAATAGGAACTGGGAGCAGTGTTGAAAAATACATTATCGATGAAAGTGATTACATGTCATTCATAAACAACCCCAGTCTTACTGTGACCGTACCAATTGCTGTTGGAGAATCTGACTTTGAAAATTTAAACACAGAAGACTTCAGTAGTGAATCAGATCTGGAAGAGAGCAAAGAGGTAAGAATTTATAGATATGTGTAGGTATAAAAATATGTGTATTGCCTATATTATGATTATATATGTGCCATCTATATTATTTTGCCATCATACAAAACCTTATTTCACTGATGAATCAAAGATGTAAGTCCATGGAAATGATTGATAAACTGAAGAAAATATAGTATAAGTGTGAGTTTTCTCATTCTTAGTAACAAATGCAAGGGGTGATTCAAACAACCAAATGTATTTTCTGCTTTTCTGGAGAATAGAATACCAAGATCAAGGTGCCAGAAGTGTCCATGGGAGGTTTATTTTTGAGGGTTGTAGATGTGGTTACCTTCTCACCATGCCCCCACATTGCCATTTCTCCCTGTGTACCTGTGAACAGAAAAAGAGCTTTGGTAACATTCCTCTTCTTATGAGTATCGTCCTATATGATTATGACCCACTCTCATGGCTTTCTTTAACCTTTATCACTGGGCCACAGGACTTACCTCCAAATATAGTCACATTGGGTGTTGAATAACACAGTAAGTCCAGGGAAACAAAACTCGGATTAAAAGTGATTCAAAATAGGTGTAGAACAAGGGCTTTCCTGGTGGCCAGGGGGTCAAGTTGCAGCACTGTGAAGCTATCTGCAGCCACTGCAGTATGAGTTCTATTCCCAGAGAGGGAGGGGACCCACATGGCACAGCAGACCTCTCCTGTCTGGCCTGCTGCTCCCCTCAGCAGTGCATTTCAGTAGCTCTGCCTGTTCTACTCCCCACTCTGTCTCTGGTCAGTCTTCTCACACACCCCCCCACACACACACACACTTCTGACTTATACCCTAGCTCCTTATGCATAAATAAATAAATCTTTTAAAAAATAAGTGTAAAACGAAACACCTTTACTTCCCATTTTTTGTGTGGAAGTCTCAAAATGGTAAGGTATCCATTAGGTTATAAGTGTAAATTCATTTATTTTTTAAAATTTATGCTTTTGGAGCAGTTTTATGTTCACAGAAAAGTGAGAGGAAGGTACAAGACTTCCCATATATGACCTGACCCCACTCATGCATAGCCTCCCCATTCTGAACATCCCGACCAGAGTAGGACATTTATTACGACTGATAAATCTACATCAGTTAACACATTACATCAATACAATACACCACCCAAAGTCCATAGTTTACATTAGGACCCATTCTTGTATTGTATATTCTACTTTAAATACTTATACTATGTACTTTAAATATTTGATGAATATAAGTAACTACTACCTACTATTGAATTAAAAAGGAGGGTGTATTATTACAAAGACATAACAAATACCATCTGCCCATGCCAGTGAGTACTAGATAATGGTGAATGCTAATAAGCCATGATTCTGTGTTTGTGTGTGTGTGCATTTTAAAAATGACTCTTACGCATGCACACACACACACAGGTTCCCATATTGGGGATTACTTTATTGATTCAAAATGTTACCTATCATGACCTCAGTTATACCTATTTCACTTGAATATGTTAATGTTCGAGTTCTTGAATTTCAATAATGACACTTATCTGAAATGGGTCATAATTGAAATTATTTTAATGCCTTGAGTTCAAATTGCAAATGTTCATTTTTCATTATACATTTTCTAAGCACTTGTTTTTAGACATGTAAAGGCACAACTCTAATGTGGTAACATTATTCTCTGAGCTAAATACAGGGTTATATAATTCAATTTTAACCACTTTCTATGTGACCATACATGGTTATTCAGTCATCAATTTCCACATCCAAGAGTGGGGATAATATTACCTATTTAAAACTTTGTTGAGAGCATAATATAAGACATGTGAACTGCTTAGCATAATATAAGACATGTGAACTGCTTAACATAAGGGTTCCTGACATATAGTAACTATTCAATAAGTTACTATTTATTTTTACTAATCTGACCTGTAACATTCCACTGTTTTGTCTTTTTTTTTTTTTTTTTTGCTTTTGCCTTCTGCCCTCCTACATAACTAGCTTTACATGTTTATCTGAGGAAAATAATTAATTTTATATCTTCTGGTTAATTTTTAAATTGTTTTCATTAAATTCTTGATTTGATCAATTCCATTCCTAAAGAGTATTCCAGTCAGGAAAAAAAAAAAATGCCAAAACCTAGAGCTATGAAGCGACAGGGTGTGTTTGCAAACAATTAGTACTTTGGTGTTGTGGTATAAAATCATAGGAAATGTAACTGCAGGTATTACAAGGAGCAGATTGTCTCTGTTTCCAGGAAACCAAGGATAAACTGGTATGAAGAAAGATAGTAGAATGGAAGTCTATATTTGTCTTTCCTTTTCCATAAAGTACACACCCTCATACATCACTGTACCCCATTTCCAGACAAATTTGGGAGAGGCCACCTTTTTATTTTTTTTACATTTCCTTATTTGGTACTCAAATACATGAGAAGTATACCATGGGTCCTATCTAATCAGCTTTTTAAGTGCTAGTAGACCTCAACCCTTAAAGCACATTCAAATAACCTAAAAATTTTGTTTTAAAACCTCATAAAGATTCTTGTCTCAGACAGTAGTAAGAATAATGAATTGGTTAGAAATATGAGTTTCCATTGAAAATTAATAATTAAGATTGATATGGCTTGGACCAATTTTGAAGAATTTTGAAAGCTGGACAAAACTACAGAGACCATGCAAGACAGTAAAATCATTATTTCTCCAATTAAAAAGTAAGTTTCTGGGCCTCCCTGGTGGCGCAGCAGGTTTAGCACCGCACTGTGAAGCATCCATGGTACAGCAGTGCAAGTTCAATCCCTGGCCAGGGAGAGGACCCATATGGTGCAGCAGACCTCCCCTGCCTGGCCTGCTGCTCCTCTCAGCAGTGTATTTTGGTTGACCTGCCTGTTCTGTCTCTGGTGAATCTTCTCACCTCCCTCGACTCTGGCCTGTACCCCTGCCCTTGTATGCATAAAAAAAAAAAAAAAAGTAAGTTTCTAGGGAAAAAAAGAAAAAGAAAGTTTCTTCTAAATCATTAGGAAGCACCACTCCTAATGAGCCTTAGAGGACAGGAAAAATACTAGCCACCATCTTATCTCCACAAGGCATGTGGGTATTTAGTAAATGAATGAACAAATAAGTAATGATACTTATTTGTAGATAGGCTACTATTTGTTCTCTCCACTGTATGTATCAAATTAATACTTATCTGAAATGGCAACTATGCTCCATGAAGATACTGCCCTCTAGTAAGAGATTATCCAAACTTCCTCTCCTTTATCATATTTCATTATCTGAGACTGCTGAGATCTTTGTCCACTTCTCTGCCTCCACCAAATATCAGAACTCAATCATGTCTCAATTTTACATCCACAGTCTCCAAATGGGTCTCTCACATTAATGTTCCCCTGAGTAGTCTAGTCTCTACATAAGTGGTCTCCCTAGAAGGCAAATCTGCTCAAAGTTCTCTATCCTTTCAGTAGGTAGTCACCACTTAGCCTCTTTATGAGGTTTCCTAAAACTCCTTATGAATTATCAGATTCTGGTCTTTATTCCTACACTCTCTCTCTCTAGAACACACTTTTATCCTATTCTCTTCAGCTAACTTACCTTTTCTAGGCAGCTCTTATATTTTCTTATATCTCCCAATTATCACTTTTGTCTACTCTGGCTTGTTTTTGTTTTTGTTTTGTTTTTTTTGAGTCCAGTCAGTGGTGCTCACAATACCCTGTACTAACCCTGTCTTCATGTTTGGCAGTTATTTGCTGATGTGTACGTTCCATCTGATAGTGAACCCAAGAGGGCAGGTACTAGGTCTATTATATTCACTACTTTATTTTAGTATGTACTAAACTCGTAGTGAATAAAAAGTTCAAATATGAGAAACTACACATATCATAACTATAAAAATCTTTTATGACAATTGTTATTTTTAGCCAGTACAAATTTTCCTTGTGTTATCCTATTTGATTCCTATGACAATCATGTGAAGTAAAAACTATTTTACAAATTTGAAAAAAGGGTCTACCTGGTGCTGCAAGAAGTTACATCTCAGTACGATTAAGCTAGCACTAGCCACTGCAGCCTGACTTCAATCCCCAGTCAGAGAGCTAACCTACTTGGTGTAACAGACCTCTCCTGTCTTGCCTGCTGCTCCCCTCAGTAGTGTATTTCAGTAGATCTTTCTGTTCTGCTCCCCACTCTGTCTCTGGTCAATCCTCTCACCACCACCCATGCCCTCTGCACCTCTGGCCAAAACTCCAGCTCTTATATGCATAAATAAATACAATAAATCTTAAAAAAAAAAAAGATTATCCCTCCAACATATAGCTTGATGAAAAATATCACCTGTGTTTTTGGGATGTTGTAGAAATTAATGAGTTAATACTTGACTTTTCCAGCTGCTCTCTGGAAATGCTAAATTCCAGCACAGTGCCTTTTCCTTTGATATTATATTGTTGCTTTGTTGAGAGACTTTAAAAGAGGTCATGTTAATTTTTAATATGCTTAGTGAACACTAGAAATATTTACTAATGCACAATGTACACAATAAAATATTAATAATAATATTTTGAGGTTGTAAAGCATTTTATTTATATATGATTTAAGATATATATTTTTAAAAAATATATATGCATTTTATATATAAAACAAAGGTAAAAATACCCAAGTTTGAAATAGTACATGATGACATTTAAAAAGAAAATTTTTTAAGTAAAATATATTGAAGTCCTATAGATTGTATAAATAATGTCCCTGTAACAAACCAAGTCTTAAATAAAAGCATAAACATCCTACAATCAAGTCAAAAAACTAGAAAAAAATAATGGCTTACTCTAAAGAAATATTGAGTATTTTATTTGCTTTACTTTGTCCTGCTTTACCTCAAGGTCAAAATCATTTGCTATGGTAGAAAACATTTTTCAAAGCAAGAAATGTTACATAAATTTACTGAGGAGGAAAAATGCTCTTACCATCAGGGTTTTAGTGATTAAGTGGTTATTGAATGCCCTGGCCTACAAGGCAAAGTGGATGCTTCAGATAGATGTGGTCCCTGCATTCTCTCAGCTCGGTTATTAAGTCAGCCTACCAAAAATACATGGACATTACAAATCTGTATAATTTAGATATTGAAAACTGTGTGAAAATATACATATTTTCAAATGAACCAGCACATTTGGAAATTAGTAAATGAATGGTTGATTATAATTTAAACATTAAAATGGATTTTATAATATACTACTTAGTCTAAAAAGGAATGAGAATGAATTGCTTTATTATGTGAATGGTGTACTTCAAAATGTGATTCAATTTCAATTTATGAGAAAAAAATGGAAAAATTAATTGATCTTTTTGGTTCTTAAATCAGTAAAAATATTTGTTTGAGAACATTTTAGTTTTGTTCTTAAGTAATTTGTTCAGTGTTTATTTGAACTCATATCTCCTATTTTAATGTAGAGATAAACTCTTTTTACTCACTTGAAGGTATTCTCTTACCCTTTTTGACTCAGTGTTATTACCTCAAATAAATACACAAGAGGCTTAATAATGAGAATTTCTTAAAGATTTATTTTTATTTATGCATATAAGAACTGGGGTGCAGGCCAGAGGTGTGGGGGTGAGAAGATTCACCAGAGACAGAGTGGGGGGCAGAAAAGGCAGATCTATTGAGATACACTGGTGAGGGGAGCAGCAGGTGAGACAGGTGAGGTCTGCTGCGCCATATGGGTCAGCTCCCTGGCCAGGGGATCAAACTCATGTCACAGTGGTTGGAGATAGCTTGATGGCACTGAGACTTTAACAGCTATGCCACCAGGGAGGCCCTGGGATTGCTATTTTCAAACAGCAACACAATATATGTTTTAGAGTGAATTACTTCAATTTAGAAAACCTTGAAGGTAGAAAAAATGAGAAATTACTGTTATATGTTGAGAAGGTCAGTGGTAATAAGTGACAAACCTAAGAAAGGAGATAGGGGCCAGAGGGAATCTTTGTAAATTTTAGTTTACAAAGATGGGGAATCTTTGTAAATTTTAGTCAGATGGTAATTTGTTTTAAATGATGGCATCAGTTTCTGGTGGCAGATGGAGTGAAGAAAGGCTCAGCTGGAGACCATAGCCTCTGTTAGAAGTTCTTGGTATAATCAGTTGAGAAATGGTGAATAACAGATGTGACTTGGCCAAGTTAGTCATATCGCCTATATAACTCATATATGTGTAACACCACTGTATAATAACAGTTTATGCTTATCTTCTGCAATACATGCAAATAAAAATATGCATTATTGTTAACAATGGTATTTGGGAATGAAATAGTCATAGAGGCAGTGTGCTGAATCAAAAAGAGCTTTATTTTTTCTTAAGGTAACATTGAAAAAGAGCTTTAAAAAGTTGAAAATTTTGAATCCCAGGTTATTGACCCATTGATTCTGTGTATTTTTGCCACATCAATTATACTATCCTGGTCTGGTTTTCTAATCCAAATAGTGAAGTTCTCTAAGGTTACATTCTACTCTAATATTTGGAATATTCTAGTTTAGAACTTTAGAATAACTTATAAAATCAATTTTATTGAAAGAGTACATTTTTTTTCAAGAAGTGCAACTTTTGCATTTTGCTGCTTTTGTATGTCTGGTTGACCGTATCTAACATAAAGAAATTAGAAGTGCAGGTTGTCATTTTTTCTTGAAGAAAATGAATGTTTTTCTAAAGTGGTTCAGCATCATACAATCACAAGAATGATGTCTGATTCCCTTTACCATATTCTTTTCACTAGAAGCTCACAGACCCTGCCCACCTGCAATGTAGCAGTGCCTAGAAATGGTGGGCGCTGTGACACTGTCAGAGTTACATCCACCATGTGCCATATGAAGAAAGCCTTTTTCCAGACATAAAGAAGAGATGTTTTTACACATATCCATCGCATTGTCAATTTTCAGGTTTATACCTTAAACTATAAAGAATATCAAAAATACTATCTTTCTTATTGCTATTACCTCCCAGTAATGGTATTAGTCACAAATTCTAAACTTTGTTTTCCCCTTTGAGCATTAGCTTGCTGATAATTTCTTTTTATGTAGTATTCCTAGATGTCAGGGCTTATTTCACCTTGTTTCTATGAAAAACTACATTATAAATTCCGTATAATATTTCCCATTATTCACCACATAGTTTTTTCCTTCTGTTTTATTATCTTCTTTTAAAATTTGGACACGGGGCCTCCCTGGTGATGCAGGGGTTAAAGTCTCAGCACTATCAAGCTATCTCCAGCCACTGTAGCATGAGTTTGATCCAAGGCCAGGGAGGTGACCCACATGGTGCAGCAGACCTCCCCTATCTCACTCCCTGCTCCCCCAGCAGTATATTTCAGTAGCTCCACCTGTCCTGCTCCCCACTCTGATGAACCCTTTCACCCCTGTACCTCTGGCCTACACCATAGCTCTTGTATGCATAAGTAAATAAAATAATTTTTTTAATTAAAATAAAATTTGGACATGCATTTCCTCATGCTTTGACTCAACTGTAATTTTTAAGTGTTTTAAAACATTTTTCCATAAAATATAAATATTGAACCATATATTAGAACTGCCCTCATATAACAGAATGTGCCTCTCTGGCCTTTGCCTTCCTCTTAAGGATGAAGCCACAGTCACTACAGAACATAGGTTGGAAACTTCTCTTTTGTCATAGGTGGATACACACCTTTCATTGCAAGATGTTTATTGAACTTCCAAATAATTATAAAGAATTTAACTGTACAGTTTATCATCTGCAAAACATTGTTTCTCTAAATTTTGAAGTACATTGATGGCTAAGCATGTAGCACCCATTTAGAAATGTATACCTCTACTTTTTTTGATACAACTTCTCATGCCCAATTTTACAAGTTTTTTTTTAATGTGTACATATAGAGGGGAGGGGGATTTGCCTTTATTAGAAATAGGCAGTAATTTCAACTTAGCTTTTATTAATTCAGCAACTTCTCAAACTAATTTTATCAACATATAAGACTTAACATATTGATTTAAAAACAAACATAATGTCTTGATAAGTATGGTGGAAGTAGAAATGTACCATTGTACTGGGGTATAACAACTGCAGAACACCATGGGCATCAGTTTGTGTTAGAGAAAATGCCAAGCATGGTTAATTGTTTTTGTCAATTAGAATGGAGTTAGGTTATAGTAAAAAACAGTATGTATCCAAAGAGTTGTGAGAGTTCCCCAAAGTAAGGGAAAGTAACTACTATAAGCAAAAGTCAGACAACACCAAGAAGTTCATCTTAACTAAAGCACAAGTTTTGGAGAATTGGTTCAAAAATTAAATTTTAGACAAGGCTTCATTTGGTAAAAATATCAGTGGTATTCATTCATTTGCTCATTTGCTAAATCAACATTACTGGTCACCTACTATATGGCAAGTTTTGTGGTCTGTAGAGTTCTATAATCAGGCTAAAATGATGGAAGTCATTTATAGTTCTTCAAAGAGAGATAAGTAAATAGAAATTTCATAGAAACTTGGAAGCTGGGAATAAGAGAGGAATTAGCTGAGAGATAAGATTGAATAAATTTACCAGTACTTGAAATGATTAAGAGTAGATAAGGTTATTTTGAGTCTTGGTGCTAAATATATATATATATATTTATTATATATATATATTGTTTGCAATATATATATATATTGCAAACAACCAGAATCAGGAACTTAAAGGAGTAGGTACAGTAAGAGTAGGTTAATATAGCAAAAAATCATTACTAACTGAGAATATGTTGAATTTGAGTAACATTAGGCAAATTTACTTTCCCACAGTAGTTAAAGCAAACTGTAAAATGTACTTATATTGCTTAGGAAGTGTTTGAAAATTTGTCACCTAGAGGATCATTTGTTTAGATTAGGAATGTTTCCATGGCAGATCTTTCATCCAAATACTAATAATGGGTATTTAATCTCTATTTAAATAATCTTAAAACTTCAAAAATATAGGTTGATACCCAACTGTATGCATTTAAGGGAAAGTATTTTTAAAATTAATATAAAAGAGAACAGTTAATTTTAAAGAATGGATATATTGGCAATAGTCCTCTTATTTATATACAGTCTGATTCTCTGAGACCTGGGGTAACTTTGTACATTAAAAAGAAATCAATTCATTTTGTCATTCATGCAAGACACATCAAAGAAGAGTATTGAGGGCAACAATCAGTAGGCATAAAATAAGAATAATTTTATGTTATTTAGGTCCTTATCTTCTTTTCCTTAGTACTAACAGTTGCAAGTTGGAAATAGAAACCTAGATGACTAACATTTGTATTTAGTAGCAGATACATATTTTATATGGAACATGGTATTGGTCACTATGTTAGAACTGTGAAGAAATATACTATGCAAAATCTGGATTTATCCAGAAATGTTAAAGATGTTGCAAGTAATATTTTATATCATTCAAAGTTCCATTTTTGATTTATGTGTGAACAGCTATTTTGATTTTGCTTTTTCCTTCAAAATTTACTCATAGATTCTGTTCATCTGTTAGGTTCATTCTGATATGTTTCTATGCATTATTTTCACTTTCTACTTGATGAAATAATTAAGTGTATAAATCCACTAGTTCTTTTGTTTTACAAAGAGTATGATAGCACAGGGGCCTGGTGGCACAGGGGTTAAGTCTCAGAGCTACCAAACTAGCCAGTCACTACAGCAAGAATAATATCCCCAGCCAGGGAGTTAACCCACATGGTATAACAATCCTTTCCTGTCTTACACTGCTCCCCTCAGCAGTGTATTTCAGTAGATCTGCCTGTCTGGTAAATCCGCTAACACCCCATACCTCTGACCTAAATCCCAGTTCTTGTATGCATAAATAAATGAAAATAAACTTTTTTTTTTTAAAAGAGTATGATAATATAGGAAACAAATTATGGGATTTGGGACTTGGCTAAGTGTCTGAAATCTTGGTTCTCTCACTTACTCATCATATGACATTGTTAAGTTACTTAACCTGTCTGGGCCTTAGTTTTGTTGGGGGGAAAGGGTGTCCTGAACAAACTCCACAAATAGGTTTTATGGACCCCACCACTACCACAGACCAAAGAGATCTGAAGAGACACCAAGAACTGAAGGGAGGACTGCTGGGAACTGAGGATGGAGTCAAGCAGCTAGGTTTGGTATAAAACTAGACACGTGGGCCTTGGGGGGGTCCTTGTTTTTTTGCTGACTTTCAGTGTGCTATTGGGGTTACAGCGCAGTGAAACTGGTAGAACGCATTTACCAATTTCTCTCTCTCTCTTTCTCCCTGAATTATTCATTTCTTCATCTCCCCTTTTTGTAAATACCCTTTAATACGTTTTTTGTGTGTGCCTGCAGTTGAGTCTCATTATAAATCCCTTTTAAGCCTGCGGGTGAGGACCCAGTCAGGCCAACCCATTTCACATTGGGGTTGCCCTGTAACAGTGCAAGTGTTAATTTTTCCACCCCCTCTTTCCCTTCTATCCTCCTTTGGTATTTCTCTAATTCATAGGACAGTGATTTGCTTAGTACTTTTTGCTGATGTCTATTTATAACTTCATAATGTTTCATTCTGACTTCATACTTACATTCAAAATTATGGTATGGGTGAACTGGTGATGGGAATTTCACGGGTATAAGAAATATACAATGTACAAAAATGAAAAATAAGGTAAAATATAAAATTTTTTAAAAAGAATTATGGTAAAGGAGTTAACTTCCGTGGTCCCTTATTTCCTTTTCTTATTCAATCCTTCTTTTACTCTCAAATCTCCTCAGGGTAATCCAAGATAGTTCATAGTACTAATCCTTTCTTGCTAGCCTATTTACTAGTGACCAAAATGAAAGTGATTTACTTTTTCTGTCTGTCTCATGCTAGAAACTTAATGAAAGCAGTAGCTCCTCTGAAGGCAGCACCGTGGACATTGGTGCACCCGCAGAAGAACAGCCGGTAGTGGAACCAGAGGAAACGCTTGAACCGGAAGCTTGTTTCACAGAAGGTAAAGAAAATGAATCTCACGTTAATATTCCATTGTGGTATGTAGTTCCATTTCACTGTTGATCGTCCAGAATGGGTCACTTAAAATAGAACTTCATACGTGTATTTATTTCAATTACTTCTAATATTCTAATTGACTAAAGGAATTTAACTCTTGTTATTTTTTTGTTTTTTTCTCTATATTGTGCAAGGGATCATGAACATAGAGAAAAAATATTTAACATAATCAAAATTAGTGACTTATAATGTTTAATCAATATTGTGATTCAATTAATATTAATTATTGTGATTTAATTAATATTAATAAATATTGTGATTTCATGTAAGTAGGCATCTTAAATGATAAAATTTTCATAGCTACAGCTCACCTTAAAAATAATATTCTTAATTACATTTGTAATAAATTAATTTAATTGCAAAAAGTATTTTTAACAATATTTTCTAATATTTCTAATATTAGAATTCTAATATTTCCAATATTTATTGGATAAAACAGGAAATAAGTACTGTCTTCTACACTCGTTACCTGAACAGTACATATTGAGCCTGGCACTGTGGACAATAGGTCCAAGTGCTTTGTATCCCTTATGACTAATATTTCCCATAGTCTGATTGGGAATTAGAGTTTTGAAAAAGATATGTATTTGCAATTCTCTTGTGTTCTCTTCACCTAGGCCTCATATATAATCTTCCCTCTATTTCCTTTATAAATTGTATATATCATATCACTCAAAGTCCTCTAAACCACCTCCTTCTGACCATGGTTTTTTTATTTTAAGGTGTAATTGACTTGATTAAGCAAGTCATGAATTGTAGCAAGTAGGAAGAAGCTCCCAAAAGCTTCTTACTTTTCTGAACAGCAATTAAAAATATATCCGGCTGCCCTGGTGGCTTAGAGGTGAAGTCTCAGCGCTATCACTGGGGAGGCGTGAATTTGAGGAGCTCCTAACAGGGAGCTAACCCACATATGGTGCAGAAGACCTCTCCTGTCTTACCCACTGCTCCCGTCAGCAGTGTATGTCAGTAAATCCACCTGCTCTGCTCCTGACTATATCTCTGGTGAATCCTCTCACCCCTCTGCACCTCTGGTCTACACCCCACTTCTTCTATGGAAAATAAATATTTATATAACTCTCTATGTGTGTGTGTATCCATTGAATTCACCTGATAACTGCCCTATGAGAACTTTCTCTTTTAAACTGTTATATGTATCTTACCATCTTCCATCTTGCCTTTTCCTCCTTGCCTTCCTTCCTTCCCTTTCTTTTCCCCCTTTTCTTCCAACGTACCTGAATATTTTTCCTGTAGGCATGATATACCTTTTTTAAATTCTGATGTTAAGTGAATGAAAACAGTGCGGGGAAAGGAAATGACAAATCAAAGCAGGGTTATGCAAATCATATGTTAGTAAAATAACATATGTAATTTTAAGTAAGTTATCCTAAATTAATAATCAGTTATGTAAGCTTTCTGTGAGGAGCACCACAAGAAAACCTAAGCAGAAACCAATCCAGTATTGTTGAAAGAGGTCTATTTTACTATTCTGTAGCCTCATTAGAAGGAAAGTTTTCTTTTACTTATTTCCATTTTAAGTCCTTTTCTAGAATGACTTCAACAGAATACAATAAGGTGATTTAGTACAAGACAAATATACTTTGCATTTATTTGTAGCTTGCAAGTTTTTATTCTTGGACAGTAACATTTCATTCAGGAAAAAACAGGTATTAAAGGCCTCCCTGGTGGAGCAAGGGGTTGAGCTGCAGCACTATGAAGCTATCTGCAGCCATGCAGCATGAGTTCAATCCCCCACCAGGGAGCTGACCCACATGGTGAAGCAGACCTCTCCTGTCTCACAGTCTGCTCTACTCCCAACTCTGGCTATGATGAATCCTCTCACTCCCATACCTTTGGCCTGTACTCCAGCTCTTGTATGCATAAATAAATCTATCTTTTTTTATGCATACAAGAGCTGGGGTACAGGCCAGAGTCACAGGAGGTGAGAGAATTCACCATAAACAGAATGGGGAGCAGAACAGGCAGACTGACTGAAACACACTGCTGAGGGGAGCAGTGGGTAAGGCAGGAGAGGTCTGCTGCGCCATGTGGGTCCCCTCCCTGGCTGGCGGCAGGGATCAAACTCGTGCTGCAGTGGCTGCGGTTTGCTTCAGTGTGTTGCTTAACCCACTGCGCCACCAGGGAGGCCCTAAATAAATCTTAAAAACAAACAAAAAAAAACAGATATTATTGGTCAGGGAGCCATTAATAAAGACTGCATAATTTTCACAACTTCACACAACTAATGAGTATGCTCTTAGTACTCCAGGCTTAGAGAATTAGCTTAGCAAGACAGACCTAATAATAGTAGTGAGAAGGTGAATCAGGGACGTGCCAAAGAATATTACTGAAGCAACAGAATTTAATTTACCTAAATTTATTTGAATGTTGTTATACTTGCAGGCTGTGTACGAAGATTCAAATGTTGTCAAGTTAGTGTGGAAGAAGGGAGAGGAAAACAATGGTGGAACTTGAGAAGAACGTGTTTCCGTATAGTTGAACATAACTGGTTTGAAACCTTCATTGTTTTCATGATTCTCCTTAGTAGTGGTGCTCTGGTAAGTGAACGTTAAGCAAAAGTGCTATGATGCTAAGCTTTAGAGTCTTCTAATATGGATGATTTATTAATCCTTTCTATTGTGCTAACTTAGAATCCAATGCATTTTTATTATCCCATTCCATATCTTTCAGGTTATAAAACTTAATGTATAACTAAGCATTTCTGGATTTACCTTTTCTCTTATAAGTGATTTTTAATGGCTTATTAAATTTTCCTATTAAAGTAACCCAGAAAACTTATCCCTTCAGCTTACTCATTATAACAAAGAATATTAATATTAAATTACTCATATTAACAGGAAAATAATCATTGTAACTACATTGTAGTTAATGGAAGTTTCTGATCGGGAATATGTAATGTCTAAATTATGATGAATTTTGTTTCTAAGTGCTATTATTATTATTATCTCTTTATGGAGAGTCAATAAGCCTTTAGGGACAATTTCTCTGTTCCTTTCAAATTGTTGTATCCACTATCCTTGTGCTACTCAGAAAAAAATGAGTGTTAGTAACAATAAATATTGGGCAGCAAGCCTAAGTGATACAGTTAAGGATTGGTGTCTCTTGATATGACAGTATTCATTTCATCAGAATCAATTTAAATTTTTATGAAAATCATCTACAAAAATAAAAAAGAATATCAGATAGATGGCATTTTAGAAAAACTGTCACAAATGTAATATAGAAGCTGTATAGTAGAAGATAATAGATATAGATAGATGACAGATAAGCATGTCTGATTGAAACATTATTTTCATTAACTTTATAATTCATATATAGACCTATATTTTTCTGCATATTTCTCTGAGGAAACAAATTTTCTCTTCCTGTCACTTTAGTTAAGAAATAGCCTTTCAATCACCATTGAAAAGAAGGTGTCCCTAGATGTAAAATATCAAAAAAGGTTAAAATATACATTTGCATCAAAATGAGAAATAATTTCATTTACCATTCATGTCACACTGCTGAGGTATATAAACTATCAGCAAAATGAAGGTAAAAGTGGATCAAATGAATCCAATTACATAGTAAAATTGAGCAATATAATGATCTGCTTTATGAAAAGTATAAACCTTCTCTTCTTATTTCTTCAGTCTCTTTTCTATGGCAAAAAAAAAGTCAACAGGGAAAGGCACAAGAAATGAAACAAAAGCAATCAGTTACTTCAAGTTGGGGTGATTCAGAATATGACATCAAATACAATTTCCTAAATAAAACAAGTCATTAGAATTCTGATTTTACTTCTTTCTTTACAAATGTAATACCAACAAAGAGTATTATTTTCCCCCTTATTAATTAAAATATCTTTGAGGGAAAAAATTGTAGCAATAGCCACAGTCCTCTGCCCTTCTACTCCAATGAAATTATATATATATATATACACACATATATATAGTATATATACAGTATATATATGTAGTATTGCACATATTTGTATGTAAAATCAGAAAAAGATAAATGATAAGAACAAAAGAGTACTAGCTTTTGAAACCTGAGATGTATAACTTTTCTTTATAGGCATTTGAAGATATATATATTGATCAACGAAAAACAATTAAGACAATGTTGGAATATGCTGACAAGGTTTTCACTTATATTTTCATTCTCGAAATGCTTCTGAAATGGGTGGCATACGGCTATCAAACCTATTTCACCAATGCCTGGTGTTGGCTGGACTTCTTAATTGTTGATGTAGGTATCCTCCATATCTTTGTCTTCCACTCAGGGTCTTTGTCTCAGCTATATATTAACTCTTAAGTAGTGAACCTCAGACCACTATGTTGTGTAGTTAGGACACACTACTTAATAATGTAAACTAATCCCCTGAATGACTGTCATTTTTGTAAGAAATTTATAAGAAGAAATTAGAAATCAGCTAAGTTAATGCTGATTTTACATTGGAGAGTTGGG
Source organism: Galemys pyrenaicus (assembly GCA_019455555.1). Taxonomy (NCBI): domain Eukaryota; kingdom Metazoa; phylum Chordata; class Mammalia; order Eulipotyphla; family Talpidae; genus Galemys; species Galemys pyrenaicus. The sequence goes on along the minus strand of JAGFMF010011870.1, from coordinate 15,207,007 downwards.
ATTTATGTTGGTTACTTAGGATAAGAAGCTGAAACATAATGTATCAGTAGGTTTTAGGGGAAGTAGTGAAATAAGATATGTTACTTATTCCTTATATTGTGAATCAGACAGATTTGACTTTGAATCCTAGCCCCACCAGTGGTGGTTGTGTGCCAGAGTAGATTACATGATCCTTAACCATGCAAAATGATAATTAGTAAGTAAACTGAATAAAGCACTGAATGCAGTGATAATGATAGGAACTATTATCAATTCTTAAAATTATCTTTGTTTTACTCAAAGTTTTGAAAGGTTAGATTTGAAAAGGATATTATGTAGCTTGTAATTCCATTATAGGAAGTAAGATGTATAGAGTGTAGGGAGAGAACACTGCTTCTTGCCATCACAGGAGTTTCCCTCCATGCACACTAGATTGGATGCAAGCTTGTAGTGTACCACACAAACAATTTGTATGCCCAATGGATTGATACTTCCTCTCTCTGGCAAGTAACTACCTTTGAGATTTGTTAAACATTATGTTTCATGTTGTCAATTTGGCATAATTACATCTTTAGAAAAGTAAGTCCAAAATATTACAGACCTCATAAGCAACAGTTTTATTCCCAAAGGATAGTAAACCACGAAGGATAATTATCCCAAAGGACAATAAACCACAAGGACTCTGCAAGTTTCTTGTGAAAAGTATCTCTAGATCTAAGAGTCATGTATTTTCCCATATTTAATACTGAGCTAAGGTTGAGACAAAGTTACTTGAAAAGCTTAATAATGTTACTATAAAAAGAGTGAATTGTGATAAGCCTCAAAAGAATAATTACTTCATCATATGATAAGGAGAAATGTTTCTAACAATGAGATTTCAAGCATTAGAAGATATATTTCAGGGGCCTCCCTAGTGGCGCAGCTGGTTAAGCAATGCACTATAAAGCAAACTGCAGCCGCTATAGCACGAATTCGATCCCTGCGGCTGGCCAGGGAGGGGACCCACATGGTGAGTCAGACCTCTCCTGCCTGGCCCACTGCTCCCCTCAGCAGTGTGTTTCAGTCAGTCTGCCTGTTCTTCTCCCTGCTCTGTCTCTGGTGAATCCTCTCACCTCCCACCACTCTGGCCTGTACCCCAGCTCTTGTATGCATAAATAAATAAATCTTTAAAAAAAAAAGGAAGATATATTTCAATTCACAATTTTCACACTAGACTTTAAGTCTAATTTAAACATTTTTAAATTGAGCTTTGCTTTTCTCTATTATATGTCAGAACTTTTTAATGGAAGAAATATCTCAAATTGTTTTTAGTAGTCATTCCTGAAGTATTTGGGAAAATAGTTCTACAGAGAACTTTGTTATTTGTAGTAATACCTTTATTTTTCATTGTCCTATTTTGTTTTATGAAGATAGTGTAACACTCTAAAAAAGTAATTATAGCATAGCTCAGGTAATATAGAAAGCATTATAATGTAAAGCAAATTAATACTTAAAAATAGAAAATTTTGAAAAGAACACATGGACCTTGAACTATTCAACACTAGCCACTTGTAACTCTGCATGGCCATGGAATGCATGTAAATTCTTTATTTAGAGAAGACAACTAAAATGTCTATTTATAATCATTGACTATTTCATTAAAATCAGGTGAACTAACTGATTTATTTGTTTGATGAATATTAAGCTATTTTGGACTAATTACCATCGCAGAGACTATAAATGAGCTTAGAAAAATTTGACAAACTCTTCTGTTAGAATTTTCCTATTATATTATTTACCTAGAAATAAACTTTAAACAAGTAAAAAAAGCAAGATTTTATTATCAAGACAAAATCATCTTCAAAGTTGACTTAACATATTAATTTCTATATTAATTATAATTAGTTGAAAATACCAACATTTTCTTTTTCTGATAATAGCTTTTGTATTTTATTATTAACCATAGGCAAAGGCCTAAAGTCAGCAGCAACTAAATAAAATAAACATCAATGGGGCCTCCCTGGTGGTGCAGTGGGTTAAGCAATGCACTATGAAAATAAACATCAATGCTATATTATTATTATGGATTTTTGTCATTTATTTTATTAATTTTTATTTAGTTTTGTTTAATGAATTGCTCTACTAATAACTTAGATCACTTGGACATTGAAAATTACATAACTCTTAAGATTTTTTTTTTTAAAGATTTATTTATTTATGCATACAAGCGCTGGGGTACAGGCCAGAGGTGTAGGGGGGTGAGAGGATTCACCACAGAGAGCGGGGAGCAGAACAGGCAGATCAACAGAAGTACACTGCTGAGGGGAGCAGCGGGCACAGCAGGAGAGGTCTGCTGCACCCCCCCCTGGCCGGCAGCAGGGATCGAACTCGTGCTGCAGTGGCTGCGGTTTGCTTCGTAGTGCGCTGCTTAACCCACTGCGCCACCAGGGGAGGCCCTCCTTAAGATTTTTTTAAACTATTTTTTATTTTAGTTAACATCTTAACCTTTTTACATCAAACTAGATTTATATTTTTAAAGGCTTACTGAAAATATGCAAGCATTCATCTTCTATGTGATTATAAGCAAAAGTTGTATGTGTTGTACTACATAGTAACTGTAAATGGGATGACAATTATTTTCTTTTATTGTAATTTTATTTTACATATATATGTATATTTTTCATGCAGGTTTCATTGGTCAGTTTAACAGCCAATGCCTTGGGCTACTCAGAACTTGGTGCCATCAAATCTCTCAGGACACTAAGAGCTCTGAGACCTCTGAGAGCATTATCAAGATTTGAAGGGATGAGGGTAAGAAAAATGGAAGAACCTAAAGTATTATTTATAACCAAAATTAAATTGAATTAAATTTTTAAAAGGGGAAACCCGTGCATGCAAAAAGAATGGCAAATCCTTGCAAAATTGCTACTTTATCCTTTATCTGTTGCATATTTACTTCTAGGTGATATGCAAGAGAATGGAGGCCTCCCTTGAAATGATATTATATCATTTATCTGCTGTGCTCATTAAAATGACTATTTTTTTATTCACTTTGGGAGTTTCCTTACAAACCTACATAGGAAAAGGAGATGCACTATTTAAGTACTATGTGTAATGATATTATAAGAATTAACAAATGTGAATTCTGTATCTTTTTCTCATTTGTAATGATCTAAATTGTATTGAGTTGTATTGAAAGTAGTATAAATCATACATGTATCTAAATATGAGTGTAAAGCAAAAAATTAGAAGTTGTCAAAATTTTTGTCTGTATAATGCCAAAACTTGCACTATTTGAGCATATCAAGGTTAGATATTTAATACTGACTGAATTTTAAACTTTTTAAAAAGTCATGTTAATATAGCCCCAGTATGTAAATGTGGTGTCCCTATTTATATGAAGACTAATACTAAAATATTATATAAACCATGCATTTATATAACACTGAAGCAAAAATTTTACAACATAATGAACAGAGAATATAATTTTAATTATTGTCGTAGATGATTCATAAATGAACCATAACTTACATTGCATTTCTCAGAGTCACAAAAGTTTTCCTTTTAAGGAAATTGTAAACCATTCTGTATAATTCATAACACATTAGAAATTATGCCATTAACTTGTAATTTTCTGTGCCTTTTTCAAAAGCATAAAACATTATTATATGTAATATGTAATATATTAGTTCCATTTTTTCAAAATTAGAAATGTCATTTCCCAAAACAAAGCTGCTAAGTTGTGATTTCAGTAGAAAAGCATTGCTTTTTAGCTGTCTAAAATGTTATTATTCTTATAAGACTAAGCTATATTATAGACTTATATTTGCATTTTCTATGATAATCTTATATGTTCTTCTGAAATAAAATTTATTACAAAGGTAACTTTCTAAGAACATAATACTTCTTTATTTTCCCTAACACTTATAAATATTTTTTATAAGAAATGATTCAGTGTAATATACAAATAGTCTTATTTTAGTTCTCACAGAGATCCTTACATTTCACTAAAATTTTATTCAAAGTTCTCTTTTGGTTATATAAAAATTAAATTTATTGTCCAATTAAAACATCATTTTCTTTGTCTCAGACTGACAGTTTCAGTTCTGGAGAACAATTTAATTTTATGCATCCTACTTGAAAACATGTGGCATGAATCAAAGTGATACCATTTAAGTCTTCTGAAATCTGAACAGTACTAAATATCTGGAGCTGTTATAAACATTTCGAATCTGACCTTTTGAAAATATTAAATCCATGAGGCAACTGGGCAGATATTCCCATATATAACCCCTTATACCACATACCTCACAATGTTGTTCTGCGGGTCTACCTTTAATTTTTTACCAAAATAACTTCATTTACATTTTTTATATCATGAAGAGATTTTTTTCATATCATTTTTTTATATCATGAAAAGAGATTAAGTTTTTAGCTGAGAGTTTGAATAATATAAACTCCTTGTAGACACTGATAAGAGATGAATTAATCATTTAAGTTGTTTATGAATATGGTTTCTGGCCTCTTGATAGTAAATACGTGATGCTAAAATGGCTGATTGTGTCAAGATCTATTTGGCATTGTAGAGACAAAATAATCCAAGGATTGATTCTATTTTTGTTTCTAGTGTTTAGATTTTTTGACTTTGTGAAAGATATAATCATGCATGATACTAAGAATGGATAGAGATAATAATGATGATTATAACTGGGAAGTGAGATTTAAATATATTCAGAAACTCTCATTTAATTCTTTTCCTTAGCAACATAAAATCACAATAGCTGTGTCAAAGCACAAATCAGACACTCATTTTATTTTTGTTTTGTCACTCTTTCAAAGCATGTGCTTTTATGCAACATTACCAAATATAGCATGTTGTATAGTGCTTGATAAGAAGTTAGAGAATAGCAAATAATTTATCATCACGTTGCACTTTCTGTTTTGCATGTTTTACGCACATTTCTGGCTGACAGCTTTTAAACATTAATTGTATTTCAAATTTCCAGTCCAAATTTTCAACTTGTAAAATTAAACTGAGTGAATTGATGTCATGATTATCTAGAGTAAAATAAATTTGTATTTAAATTTGTATTTCTAATTTCCTAATCTAAGAAATATTAAATACCTTTTTTTTTTTTTTTTTTTCAAAGAAAGCAAGTCTTAACTGACAGGGAAACAGACAGAAAGCATCATATACAAAAAGTAACACCAAATGTTCTGTCATATCAGATTTCTAACTAATAATAAACTATATATTTCTATTTCATATAGGATAATCTTGCTCCAACTTGGATGGGGTGGAGCGCTGGTTCCTCCCCTCAGCCCTTTATTATGGGTACTGTATTACCCCTTTTGCTACCTTTCATCCTTTCACTGTGACTTTGTGTAGTGGGGTGAGGGAGGGGTTGGGGAGGGTACTTTTGTACCACAGCAGGAAAATACAGTATTTACATTCTAACCCCCTATTTTCAATTGTCTTAAATTTTCTTTTGAGAAAAATACCTCTGTAAATTTACCCTCTATGGATTTGATCCCCAACTGTTGATATCTTTATTGAGTTTCATTGAGTATGATTTAGTTGTGTGTATACTGACTTATCCATTTAAGGGGAGGTGATCCAACTGGTGAGGGTGGAGGACTCAGGTATAGAATAATTGTGTGAACATTTTAACTTGTCAAGATGATGGTGCTGTTTGAGGTGTGAACCTTTGACCTTTGCTATATTGGTCTGGGTTCTGAGTATTGCCAGTGAGTTTCCAGCTTGATTTGTTGCCTTGTTGATATGTGTGAGCTGATGCTAGGGTACAGTACTTCAGTTTTCTAAAATTAATATTAATCGTGTGACCTTTATCATATATTTTAAGTAGAATTTCATAAAGGTTATCTTTAAAATCTAACAAGGCAAAAATGTTCAGAGTTGAGTAAGCATACATGTTTTGTGTCTAGATGGAAAAAAAGTGAATGTGGGTTCCACTTGCATGACGTACACACTCACCTAAAAATAAAACAAAAACATCATTTGTATTATGATAGAATTTAATGGATAAATTCACTTCTTAGAATATCACTTTTAAATTCTAAGCTTCTTGGAAGATATCAAAAGGAAACTTAAATAAAGAATAATTTACATTTTATTTATTCTTGAAGTTTAAGAACCTTGTGTAAGAAAGAGTTTTTATATTAAAGGGAGGGAAAAGTTGTAATTATTGTTTGGGTAACATATCACATCTTTCAAAAATAATTACCTCAAATAAATCCCACAATACAAATATAGCCATTAGATTTAAATAAGATTCTAATGTTCCTCTTTATAGTGAAAGATGTGTGATTTTACTTTGCCTACTTTAAATTTTTAATTCACTTAGTTTTTTCTGTATTTTTATTAGAGAAGTATTAGAATTCATGAGCACTATTGATTTGAAGTTCAAAGATAAGAAAACATATCTGCGGGTATAAAATAATCTTAATGTTAATTTGCATATAATTTTCAATCCCTCATTTAGTGTTGGTCATTAAAATATAAATCTTGAACCAGAAATAGAAAAAAATGTCTAGAAGAATGAGTTGTGCTAGGATAGAAAAATTCTATTTGATAGTGTTCTGCAAAACACTTGTGAGAATACACAACCACTGATATTAATTCATTTAAGAGAGTTCCTTTCTTAGACATCTCCTTTTATACAGCTGAAACTGCAGTCTGTTCTTTGTAATTTACTTAGGCCAGTTCTTCCAGTGGTTTCACCACATGGGAACCAATTACTGTAGCTCCCTAGAGTCTCAGAAGAGTTAATACACTTCCCTCTGTGCTGAAACAACTCTTGGGAACAAACAATTCTTTCTCTGATCACTCTTTGCCTGATTTAATTAAATTTTCAATATGACTGGACATTTGTATAGTAAATTCCCCAATATTATGTCGAATGGTTTCCAAGATTTAATTCTCTTATTTTTGTAGAAATAAGCATCATCCCCTGGGCCAAATGTATGGCCACATTGCAAATCAAATCCTGAACAGCACTGCTACAGGACACTTGCTTGTACCATGAATTCCACAGAGTTAATTTTAATGCAAAATTAATCCCCAGTTTCAAAGCGAACTTCTCAGAATGTATTCAACTTCTTTGGAGGTAGTAACTCCCTGCAATTTTTTATTGTATCCATCTTGTTATTCTTGTTCCATATGTAGAAATAACATTTACAAGTTATGTTTTGATCAGTAAATATTAAACTAACCTTTACTTCATTCTTTCATTCATTCAGTCAACCATTTCATTCCTATATTCAAAGCACTCTATTTTTCTGTATTCTTTTTCTGCATTTCTGTATTTTCTATTTCTATATTCTCAATACTCAGAGCCTTAGAGAACTTACAAATATATTCATACATATTTTTTAATTAGTGTACTTTGTCATAATTACAGCAATGCAACAAACTTTAATACAACTTTTTAAGTAATGTGGGTACCAGATAAGTGGGAACACTCTATGAATTAGTGAGGCAGAGTGGAAGGAGCACTAGATACTATTTCTGGTCTACTTTTTTAACTTACCTTAGTTTCATTTTCCAAATGAGGGTACAATACTAAATTTAACTCTACAGACCTGTCCAGCACTGGAATTATTATCTTGAATTGAAAAAAGGTAATGCTCATATTTATTTTGGAAGTTAAACTGGGGTGTCAGGCAGCATGGAGTGAGACTCCATGACAGAAATGTTTCTTGAACTAAAGCTTTTAAAAGAAAGGGTACCTCAGTTGGTGAGATCTTGGAGAAGGAAATTCAGAGGAAATGACCTCTCAGTTTTCTGGCAATGATACTAGCATGTGGTATTTATAATAGCTGGATTGGCATGAAGGCTAGGTGGCTAGGGAAGTTAAAGTTGGAAGTGGAGATTGTGGAATAATTTGAATATCAAGTCAGAGAAAATATTTGATAATCAATGGGGATTTTAAAGTGTGTCTTGGGGAAATTTAATTAATCTTAAATGTAGCTAAAAAGGAAAGTTAGAAGACTGACAATGATGCAGTGATGAACTCACAGAGGCCAGAGCTAAAAAGGTAACTGTGGAAATGGCAGTGACAGAGAGGGGGGAAGGTTTGGAAGAAAGAAGTGTGAGACCAGCAGACTGATGTGAATTGAAATTCCAGACATAGATATAGATAATCAGTGTCCTGCTCATGTTCTGAGTTGGTTGTTGTAGGTAGAAAACATGCATTTTCACATATACTCTGTCTATACAACAGAAACAGCTTTTTATTTGGATAGTATGCAAAATATTCAGAAAAGGAGGGAAATAAATAACAATTTCAATTTTCATATTTTGAATCCAAAATAAATCTAAGTGTATCTACACATTTAAAATGAGGTTTAAAGTAAGGATTTATTCATTCATTTGCATTAACGTGGACAGCCAAATGAGATACAGTGGGCACCATGTGCCTGTTTGGTAAACTGCTCATCATTCAGTTCTATCTGCATAACTCAAAAGACTTAATTTTTCATGCAGTTCCTCCCCACCTTTGTCATTAGTGGTTTTGCTATTTCCTTTGGTCCACATATCTCACTGTTTTGTAACCCCAGAAGGCCTAGAGTTATAGACTTTAAATAGGAATTCGAATCATAAAAAATTGGCTTATGTATTTTTTTTAGATAAGCAGTTAAAAAATCTATTCTAAAATTATACTGACATAAAATAGCAAATGGAAGATATTTTAATATCTGTTATTTACTTTGGATCAGGTTGATCAGAACAATAGAGGCACATAGATAGAATGAAACTTAGCTCTTAATGTTCAAGTCTGAAGCATCATCTACTACTTGTGAATGTTTTAGGGCTTGTCTGTATTTTCCTTCTTAGCCACTCCTGTGCAGCTCCAGTGGGAACTGTAAAAGAGGAAGCAAGGACATTCAATCCCACAGTGTTGCCAAGTATTAAAATCAGATTTTAAATTTGTCATCCAGAGATGCAATTAAGGGGTGGGGCTTGGGGGAATCTTCCATAGAAAAAGAGTAGATAATTGCTCAGTACAGAACTTGATGTGATCATATCAGATTTGGGAATTATGATCCCAAATATGACTTCCCTCCTTTTCTTATTTACCTAAGAAACTGATTTCTATTATGTTTCATTTAAAATAAGTTTATTGAACTAAACTCAGTAAATGAAACAACTGATATGACTGGAGCTTGAAATAAACTATGTGATGATCTAATGAAATACATAATGCTAAATTGTCTCGCTTCTTATGCCAAAGTATTATTAGTCATAGCAGTGCATGAATAATTAAGGATGAAATTATGCTAGGTATTAAATAATATTTTATACTTATACATCTGAATTTTTAATTTATTGCAATATCTTGATCAAATCAACTCATGTCCAAATATTTTAGTTTCATTCTTTAATATATCATTTTTTTTAACAAGTTAACCTTCTCTCAGGATTTCCTGCTCTCTATTTTCTAATAAACAATAAATATTCTGACTTCATCTGGGCAGCAAAGTCCTCTATTTTGCTTTTCCTTTAAACTTTTAGTATTTCTCCCTCAATTTTTTTTAAACTTTTTTTGGTTTCTTTATTATATTGTTTATATTTGATCCCCAAATATGTTGCTTAAGATAAAATGGATTTAAGATTTTTGTTTTTACTTTGCTTTAAAATATCTTAGAGTAGACTTGATAGGAAAAAAATAAACTAGGGGAATGTCTTTCCTTTTTAACCAATAAGAATTCTGACTTTTCTTTTTTTCCATTTGTGTATTAGGTGGTTGTGAATGCCCTTTTAGGAGCAATTCCATCCATCATGAATGTGCTTCTGGTTTGTCTTATATTCTGGCTAATTTTCAGCATCATGGGCGTAAATTTGTTTGCTGGCAAATTCTACCACTGTGTTAACACCACAACTGGTGACATGTTTGACATCAGCGAAGTGAATAATTATAGTGATTGCGAAAATCTAGTGGCGAGAAATGAGACTGCCCGATGGAAAAATGTGAAAGTAAACTTTGATAATGTAGGATTTGGGTATCTCTCTTTGCTTCAAGTTGTAAGTGAACACTCTTTTCTCTGAAATTTGTTTATTGTTTGAAATAATAAAATAATGATACACATCTATTAAAGTTTCTAAGAAGAAAATTTATAACACTTTTTTTCTAATTTGAATTATTAGTACAAGTTTATGAGCCCAAATGGGTGGCAACTTGAGTACACTTAAGCAGTGCATACATAGTCTATAGTGACCAGACAATTCAGTTCTTTTTAAAGGTCTTCTTCTCTTCCCACATTGCTCTCTCATCCTAGGTGAACACGTCAACTAATAAGTTAATGACTGTGCTATGATTTTTTTTCTATTATAATTGGAAAGTTTGTTTTACTGATGTGTCATCCTCCCAAAGATACATGCTTGACACACCTGATTGGATTGCAAGTAAAAGTTGGGAATTAGCTACTTCTGAGTTAGATCTATTGTTTGGATTAAAGACTGGAAAATGATATTTAGGGTTTAGGATTATATGCTCATATTGAAATGAAATAATACAGGATAGTACCTGAACACAGAAATGAAACACATGTATGTGTTTTCTCGTCGCAAATGACCTTTTGGAAATATAAGTTGAGTTTAGTTTATATAAATATTAATGTTTTCACTACTAAGCCTTTAAGTCTAATTTACACAAAGATAAGGGACAGTTTATAAGAATACAAAAGCTGTAGCCCTTTAAACGTTTGCATTTCATGTGACTTTTGGCAGCAGCTGACTCAACAAAACCATGGATAAAACCAACTCCTAATTGTTTACAAAACAGTAAAGTTACTGCTGTTTTGGTCAATGAAGATTTAGCTTCAAAAACAAAAAATTATATGAGCTCTTCCCTTGTGTTTCTATAGAGTGTTTAGAGAAGATAGTATACCCATGATATTTTCTTGGGCATTGTCCTAATCTTTAATAACCATACTTGTAAATATTACTAAAACATACCAGTTCCTCCATAAAACTGAGAAAAGAAAAACTTAAAAATCCAAACCATCCCTTAAATGGAGGATGATTTTCTGAAAATGGAGGGAGAAGATCCTGCACGAAGCATTAAATAAATTCTACAAAAAATTTACAATGCTACTATTTTATTCTTCCTTTATATAGAATCACTTCTATGTTGGTTAGTAACTTGTTGAAATGGTTACTTGAATCACCTTTTTCTGTTGCTGTACCTAGTGCGCAATGGACTTCTCTTATCATTGACCTCAGTCATTGACACATTCAAGTTTCCCTCTATGAGACACACACTTTCCATTTTCTGGCTAAGAATCTTTACTTTCTCTTTACTTCTATCATAAACACCCTTTCATGGCGTTATTATCATTATATCCACCACTGAAAAATGTTAGTGTTACAAAAATGAAGTGTTGGGCTGCAGATGCTAAAGACTTAGCTAATAACCTTTCTCACTGGCTGAGGAACAATCCTTGCAGACTCACAGAGTTCAATATTTTACCTAGAACAAATAACAAATCGCTGTAAGTTATTAGACTGGAATCCTTGAATCTGAGACTGTCAAGTGTCTAGTGTATTATTTCCTACTCATATTAACTCATTGTCATCAAACATTAAAGAAAGAAAGCAAAATAATGGATAATATCTGGATGTTCTGGATCAGATTTCCTAAAAACATAGCTGCAACTCTGACTTTGTTTCCCTTAATGATCTTTAGAGTGTTACAATCAAGAGAAATCTTTGTCACTTTGATTACCTTGTAGAGAGATTTCAGCAGATGATCATCAGATCTAAGTTGTAATTATTTGCTATTATAAACATTGCCATTTGTAAAGTTACTAGAAATATTCCACCAAATTTTGATAGCACTTTAAATTCTGTGATTCATGACTTCCAAAGAAATGAGAAGTATTTGTGAGTTGGTTATCAAACAGGAAGATATATAAAATGATCATTTTGTTTTATTCCCAAAGTAAAAAAGACTTATTACAAGCCCATTTAAGATTTATTTGAAATGTCTTTCAAAAATGGTCCTTTAAAAAAATGTATCAGTAACAACAGGTCTGAATCACTTTTACTCCAAAGTAAAACATGTATGTTCTTTTTAATAGGCCACATTTAAGGGATGGATGGATATAATGTATGCAGCAGTTGATTCCAGAAATGTAAGTATTCCTCATACCCTGTCTCTTTATAATATAGACTAGATACTAAAATGAATTCAACAAAACATAACAACTGAATGGAATGATTCTATTATGATTTTAAAATATGATGAATCATTTAATAAAAGAATGTTTATTAGAAAGATGTTACTAAGATAAATCAAATTATTTTGAAGCCAAACTAAAATGGCACATTCATGTTTATGAACCAAACAATAGCCTTCTATTAAATATTTTTCCAATTCATTTCCTTTTATATACTAATTATATAATCAATAATTTTATCTCATTGGTGCAAATCTGAGGAGACATGGTTGCCATTAGTAATATGTATTTACCTTCCATATAAAATAGTATAAAAAGTTAGGGACCGACAGTCTTAGATTTATGTAGTCATCCTTTTCAAATTCATTCTTTATTATGATTTTAGCATGCATAAGTTTAATTGAAGCGTTTACCAAAGTTATCACTTCCAGTATGGCCAGCAGCTTCATTAAGTTTATGTCACCGAAGTAACAATTTACGTTGCTTTCTCCTATAACAGCCTCTTTTAGGCTTCAAGAACTAAAACCCATGCTCTTTCCAACTCTGTTCTTCAAAACTTTGTAAAATTTAGTATTTTCTATCACCCTCATCTTTCCATTTTGAAGTCCACCTGTTTGATTTATCAGCATTAGGAATAACCACTGTTCCCTTAATCTCTAAACTGAACTTCACTTTTGTCTTTCTTGATATCCATTTCCCATCAGTGACTTTAGTTTTATCTTGAATGTCCCCTAATATCCTCCAGAGTTGTGTTATTTCACTTTGTTACTTATTATTTTGTGTAGCTGGTTGGGTTTTAACTCTTATTGTCTCTAAAATATAAATCTACTAGGGAGATATCTCTCATAATTCCATTGCCCATTTACTAAGTGACAAGTCAATATTAATTTACTGTAAGTATAATATAAAGATTAAATTATCAATTCAGGATTTATGGATTCCAATTATATCTACTTAGTCTGAAATTTCAGTGCATGTTATAGTGTTAAGTGTATAGTGCCAAACATCTAACAAAATAACTCTTGTTTGCTAAATAAATGCATGCAACATGAATGATTGTTTCCAAACATAGTAACATAGTTACTGAGTAAAATTTTTTCACTAATAATTTTTTTATTGTTACATGGGTTTATAATAATGCATTGAGTTAGAGGTATAGGCTCTCCCTTTTTCAGGTGTTTGTTACCACACCACACCACACCATACCTAACAACAAAGTAGCTATTGTCTTCCACCATTATCTATAGTCATTAATAATGTTAAATTTAAAATTCAGTACCTTAAAAAATGCTAAATATAGTATACTTCTGTCCAAGCAGTAAGATATCAGTTATATTTGAAGTCATAAAAAATTGATGTGGAAGTGTCATAATCATATTTTTTCACATGAAAACATCTCTAGTGACTAACTTCAGAAAATTTTTAGATGTAGCTGATTCAGAGAACAAAATACTGCTTAAGCATTACTAGAAATTTTCTTTTTATTTTCATGAAAAGTACCAACAATTTCCAGTATGAAAATGTACTCTAATACTTTATAAAATATTCTCCTTTTATAGGTGGAACTCCAGCCTAAGTATGAGGAAAGTCTATACATGTATCTTTACTTTGTTATTTTCATTATCTTTGGGTCCTTCTTCACCTTGAACCTATTTATTGGTGTCATCATAGATAATTTCAACCAACAAAAAAAGAAGATAAGTATTTCTAATATTTTACCCCTCACTAAGATAATAAAATATTTGCAGTGTTTCCTCCATCAGATGAATAATTCAGCAACTAAATGGGAATATATATTAAAAATCTATTTTTGTATTATCCCTACCCTACCACCCACCATGCATTTCATATATTTTTCAGGTTATAGAAAATCAAGAATATCTGATTCATGTTCCTGTGCATAGACTAACAAAATCTTTTTTTTTTTTAATCAGAAATCACACTTTCTATCTTTTGAGAGATAATAATTAGAAGAGAACCCAGGCATATGCTTCTTACCTAATTTCAACTTGTTTTATCCCTATAACTTCCCCACCTGAAAATATATTTACTAGCTAAACCCTTAGAATTTTTATAACAATTTAGGTACTAAATATAAACTTCTAATGTTTCTTTTCATATTTTTATTTGTGATGTCCTCTTATATATACCTACTTTATTCTCCTTGATATCTCACTATAAACTACTAGCTCTAATCTTAAAATGCACAGTTCTTCATTTTATCACTTATTATTTATTTGTAGAACTCAATTATATATGTACTTTGTAGACAAATTGGAAAGTAAAGAATTACTAACTTGAGTGTAACCCTAGTTCACATTGTATGCTTTTCAGTTCAAGCTTTTTCTACGTATATCTTTTTATTGAAATCATTTTACCTATAATTATAAATCCTTTGCCTTAACATAAGTGTTTTCATACTTTGTTCATACTTTTTCATACTTTGTTAAAAGTTTTCTTATATGCATTGTGATAATTAATACTTCTCCAGAGAGTGATGAGTTTGATATCTTTTAAACATTAGTGATTTAAATAGTACCTTGTCAAAATTCTTTTGCCTCAAAAGTCTCTAGTTTTTAAGATAAATCCCCAGAGTAAAATATTTTATTTCTTTAATTTAATATACCCACTCATACTCCCAGTAATAGCACATATGGATGTGCTCAGGTCACTGCTCCTTAACTAACATTAAATATTCTCTCTCTCTTTTTTTTATAACTGTTATTTGATAAATGAAAATTATATATAAATTCTATTTTTAGGTCTTTCATTGCTAGTAGGTTTGAACATATTTTTAAGTGCTTTCTATTTCTTCCTTTGTGTACTGCTGCTTTGTTTTATTTACTTAATATGTATTCTTATTATGTAATGAAATCTTTTCCTTATCTATGATTCACTCTAGAACAACCCTGCCACTCCCCTCTTTTATTATTACTAATACTAGTTTGTAATCAATATCAGGCTACTTTACCTTACTTATTAGCCTAACACCAATCCTCTCTACCTACTGGCATGTCACATACCTATCATAATTAGCACCTGTGACTTAATACCCCTAAGTCTTCTACCAGTGTATCCTGTTTTCTTTCCACCCTTTTGCTCCAATTATTGGTAGAGTGAAAGTGACTTTTATAATTAAGTCCAGGGCCTCCCTTGTGGTACAGGGGTTAAAGTCTCAGAACTATGAAGCTATCACCAGCCACTGCAGCCTGAGTTCAGTCCCCAACCAGAGAGCTAACACACATGGAATAGCAGCCCTCTCCTGTCTTGCTGGCTACTCCCCTCAGCAGTGTATTTCAGTAGATCTACCTGTTCTGTTCCCCACTCTGTATCTGGTGAATCCTCTCACACCCCACACCTCTGGCCTAAATCCCAGTTCTTGTATGCAAAATAAATCTTTATATATATATATGTTCTTTATATATATCTTTATATATTATATACATATAACTTAATTATATATATAATTAACTCTAAACCCTCCTTACAATATGCATACTCTCTTGCTGCATTTGAGTAAAAATTGTCTTTAACTTCAGAAGGGCAGTATGTATAATCTAATGAGCCAAATATTTAAAGTCTCAGCAAATCAAATTTTACTCTTCATTAAGTATATGGTTTTAAGTAAAATTCTTAACTTGTCAGAGTTCCTGCATTTTTTCTCCATAAAGTAATAATCATAATAATCTTAATAATAATAGTTAACTTTGGATGATTATGAGAATTAAATAAGATTATAATACATAAAAAGTACTTTAATTAAATAAGAGACATCATTTATGCTGTTTGAATTTTGCATTTCCATTTTCAACTATCCCTTCCATGATTTAAATTTAATATCGAAAAATTATCTGCAAGGGACACAGTTTTAACCAGTTTTGATTTTTCTTTTCTATACTTTGGAGGTCAAGACATCTTTATGACAGAAGAACAGAAGAAATACTATAATGCAATGAAAAAATTAGGATCGAAAAAGCCACAAAAGCCTATACCTCGACCAGGAGTAAGAAATCACAAATGATATGGGAAAAAAATACATACACAAACTTGCATGGGTTTTTACACAGCAGAGAAAGCAGTTATCATTTCTAGAAGCAAAGATTTCTTCCAGTTAACTCAGACCTTTTGGCATCATTAATTCATCTTTGGTGGTAACATTAAAAAAAAATGAAAAAGAAAACAGAAAAAGAACTCTTACCATCCAGTAATCCAGAATCACACAAGTAGGGTCAAAACTAAATGGTCAAAAGACAGTTAGGCAATGTGATGTGCACAAGTAAATAAAAGTCACTCATATAAGTCAAGAGTAGTTTCTGAGTAATGTTCGGGAGAGGAATAAATGTTTAGATGGGGTTAGAATACACACAGTTTTCTGCTAGATTAAGAAAGTGATAAAATGTTGAGGAAATAATATCTTCCTTTCATTACATTAGTAATAGTAAGTATTATGATTGGAAGAAAGAATTCTAGTAACTACTATTCAGATATATCGCTATATATATATTGAAATTACTAATATCTACAAAAGTCTGGATCACCAAAAATAATTCTCTATGATGAGTAATAATTCTCATGTTTCCATAAGAACCAAACAAACAACTGATATAAAATGGAGAAGTTTTATGCTACACTGCATTGATTTTTATGATGATAATCTGTGAGGTTAAAATAATGTCTGTGGTGCATTAGGGAATCAGATACTAGTGAATAGTAATATGCTAGCCAGCAGTGCCCTTTGGGAGGAGGATGAAAATACACACTTTCCTCTCTTAGGCCTTACACTGGAAGTGGAAATAAGTTACTATGTGTAAGGAAAATGTGAGCTGGAAGATTTCCTCAGTGGCCCCAGGAATTGAGCCAGACAGTGACCTAATATCAGCGGCAAAACTGGGAGCAGATCCACAGATCAGTGACAAAAGATATAATATTTTATATCAGTGTAGAGGAAATATCACTCTGGTCTGATTTTCCTTGTCTAGACTCAGAGTTTTGTGTCTCACAGTGCCAAAACTAGTAAAAGAACATCAGTATTGCACATAATAACTTTAAATGACTGTTATAGGTGTATCCAGAAATCCCATGTTCCCTTAAACAATTCTTTGAGGAAAAAGACAATTGACATGTAAATAAATACTTTTTTAATACTTTTTTAATTGACATGTAAGTAAATACTTTTTTACATGGTCAAATTGATCATGAAAAATTCCTGTAAAACACAATTATGCAGGTTTCCTAACTTCTCATATTCTTAATACGTTCATATGTAGTTTGTCCCTCTGAGAGAAGTGTAGCATATGCAATATTTCTTATCAGAGATTCCCTTTTGAAAAGGGTTTTCGTCATAGTCTGTAGACTACACACTGATAAATAGCAATTCAAATAACTAAAGTCAAAAGTAAATGTACTGCTTACCATATTTGATAAAATTCAGGGCTAGTAGTAAATACTAGGAAGTCAGTTTGTACAGAAAGCACTTATGTAGATACTAATGTGTACAGAAAATCTCTCTTAACGACATGTCTCTGTCTCTACAGAACAAATTTCAAGGAATGGTCTTTGACTTCGTAACCAGACAAGTTTTTGACATAAGCATCATGATTCTCATCTGCCTCAACATGGTCACCATGATGGTAGAGACAGATGACCAGAGTGAATATGTGACTACCATTTTGTCACGTATCAACTTGATTTTCATAGTGCTGTTCACTGGAGAGTGTGTGCTGAAGATGATCTCCCTCCGTCATTATTATTTTACCATAGGCTGGAATATTTTTGATTTTGTGGTGGTTATTCTCTCCATTGTAGGTAAGTATTATTTAAAGTTTGATGTGTCAAGCTCTGAATCAAAGTAAAAGCTGGAGCTAATAAGTTTATATTAGAAGTTATCCTGCTACTCAGAGATAACCACTGTGACTATTTTGATGTATTTCACCTAGGTGGTTTTTTTTTTTTCTTTACAAAATGAGACTTCTGCTTTATATGCATTATCACATCCTATTATGTCCATTTTAAACATTGTTTGTGTTGTCAGTATAATAAAGTCTCATTCCTTTGAACTTGAAAGGTTCTGTTAATTTTTTTTTTCTATGTTTTGCTGGAAGTTTTTTTTTTCCATTTTATTATTATTTTTTTATTATTATTATTGTATTTAATTGCATTTGACATCATTTGTTTTCCCCAGGGGGTTCCCACCACCATTTCACCCGTGCACCGTCACCTCAGTCCCTTGTGCTCTTTACATCTCATCACCGAGGTTCTGTTAATTAAGATAAAAAATGTTCTTGACACTTTGAGATTGAAGAGCCTATCTAATACCTGAATTGGTTCTATTGAAAAGAAAACCTAAAAATGTAAGGGAGTACAAAGTGTTAGCAGTGTAGATTCTTTAAAGGCAAATGTATAGATTTTATAGTTTATTTTGGAATGGGTTTATAATGATGATACACAAGGGAAGGTGGTATGATTTAGTTCATCAGTCATACAAGGCAACATGAGTAATAGTGAGTAATAGCTCATCTCATTGAAGATACCCAGCTCCAGGGAAGTGAAGGAGTCTCTTTGTGAGCCTGAAGTATTCATTCTTTCCTAAAACACATGGTAGAGAGGGTCAACATTAGCATCCGATATGTTGCACCTTTGTTAGACAGATTTTCATACTATCTCCCATCTGAAGCAACTGGCCTCATATTATATTCATATGATATTTGTAGCCTTTGACACCCACACTAATGCATGGTATTATCTCCCCTCCCTCCCCACCCCTCTCTCTCCTCTCTCTCTCTCTCACACACACACAAAGGTGCACACACACACTTACACTTAGGTGCGCCTTTTACAGAATGAAGCAATGAAGTTCAGGAAATTTAGTTTCTTGAGCTCTTCTTCATTGTAATCTTTAGTTCATGAAGAAAGAAACTTAAGAAGGGGACTGAGCAACCAATATCACACACCAAAAAGGGCATGAGCCTTGGATGCTTTTAGAAACACATCAGAACTAAAATGTATAAGAATAATATTGTGGAAGCTTAGAGAAGCATTAAGCTCCATATAAAAATAACAGTAAAACTGCAGATACTTTTTATGGCTAAGAACTGAAAAGAGGATATATGCTTTGACCATTTAGAAATAATAATTGTGGTAACATAAATGTGTGGTATTGGCCACTACTAGTCAGACAGATAAGAATTTCTAATTTTTTTCTTTAAACTGTTTTGAGATTTCATGTAAACTATAAGTAGTCTGTAAACATGTCTTAGAGGCAAAAAAAAAACCACTATAAAAATCCTAATTGAATTGAATATCATCTTAGACAGCTTAGATTGTCATAACAAATTACTACAACCTGGTTGACTTAACTGATAGACATATTTTCTCATAGTTCTGGAAGTTAGAAGTCCAAGATCAAGTTGCCAGTGTGGTTGGTCTCTGGTGAGACACTCCAGCTGGTAGACAGCTGCCTTCAAGGTACAATGGCGTATGGCAGGGGGACGGAGAACTAGCTTACAAGTGTCTCTTCTTAGAAGGGCTCAAATAAGAGTTCTACTCTTATTAGGTAGGTCGTAAGAGTCCTATCTCCAAAAACTATTGCATTGGGGAACTGGGACTTTAACATATGAATTTGTTGAAGACACAGTTTAGTTCAGAGCAAGTACTGAGTTGAATGTGATGCTGAATGTTAAAATCAATCCTTATTTAGAATGTCATCATATATGTATATATATTTATATGTACATCAACTTTAAGATTATGTAACTGACTTTCTGTACTCTTAAATTTTACTTTGAAGTTTTAACAAAAATTTAAGAATTATTTTAGTGAGTAACTTCATTGAGTGGTGTTCTCATTTTTTTTCACAGGTATGTTTCTGGCAGAACTGATAGAAAAGTATTTTGTATCCCCCACCCTGTTCCGAGTGATTCGTCTCGCCAGGATTGGCAGAATCCTGCGTCTCATCAAGGGGGCCAAGGGGATCCGCACGCTGCTCTTTGCCCTGATGATGTCCCTTCCTGCGCTGTTCAACATCGGCCTCCTGCTCTTCCTGGTCATGTTCATCTACGCCATCTTTGGGATGTCCAACTTTGCCTATGTGAAGAAGGAAGTGGGAATTGATGACATGTTCAACTTTGAAACCTTTGGCAACAGCATGATCTGCCTGTTCCAGATCACCACCTCTGCTGGCTGGGATGGGTTGCTAGCACCTATTCTTAATAGTGGCCCTCCCGACTGTGACCCTAATAAAAGTAACCCTGGAAGCTCAGTTAAGGGAGACTGTGGGAACCCATCTGTCGGGATTTTCTTCTTTGTCAGTTACATCATCATATCATTTCTGGTCGTGGTGAACATGTACATCGCTGTCATCCTGGAGAACTTCAGTGTTGCCACTGAAGAAAGCGCAGAGCCCCTGAGTGAGGATGACTTTGAGATGTTCTATGAGGTTTGGGAGAAGTTTGACCCAGATGCTACTCAGTTCATGGAATTTGAAAAACTATCTCAGTTTGCAGCCGCTCTTGAACCCCCACTCAATTTGCCACAACCGAACAAACTCCAGCTTATTGCCATGGATTTGCCCATGGTCAGTGGTGACCGAATCCACTGTCTTGACATCTTGTTTGCATTTACGAAGAGGGTCCTGGGGGAGAGCGGAGAGATGGATGCTCTTCGAGTACAGATGGAAGAGAGGTTCATGGCTTCCAACCCATCGAAAGTGTCCTATCAGCCAATAACTACAACTTTAAAACGAAAACAAGAGGAGGTGTCTGCTGTTATTATTCAGCGTGCTTACAGGCGCCACCTTTTAAAGCGAACTGTGAAACAAGCTTCATTTACATATAATAAAAATAAAATCAAAGGTGGGGCTAATCTTCTTGTAAAAGAAGACATGATAACTGACAGAATAAATGAAAACTCTATTACAGAAAAAACTGATCTGACAATGTCCACAGCAGCTTGTCCACCCTCCTATGATCGGGTAACAAAACCAATTGTGGAAAAACACGAGCAAGAAGGCAAAGATGAAAAAGCCAAAGGGAAATAAATGAGAACAAAGCAGAATAATTGGGTGGCAAATGTTTACAGCCTGCGAAGGTGATGTATATTGTCAACAGGACTCCTTTAGGAGGTCAATGCCAAACTGACTGTTTTTACGCAAATCTATTTAAGGTCAGTGCCTACAATAAGACAGTGACCCCTTGTCAGAAAACTATGACTCTGTGTAAAGGGGAGATGACCTTGACAGGAGGTTACTGTTCTCAACTACCAGCTGACACTGCTGAAGACAAGAGACAAAATGGCTATTCAGACTCTAGGGACCAGTTCAAAGGGGTGTAAACCTATAATTTGGATGTTATTTAACATAAAACACTTTAGTGTAGTAATTGTATCCACACTTTGCATTTCAACTGCCACATTTGTCACATTTTTACAAAATCTGTTAGTGGATTCATCTTTTTTTTAATCCATATGTTGTTTATTATACGTGACTATTTTTGTAAACAGGGTTTCTGTTGGGAAATAGACTAAAGGACCTCTTTAACAGGTATGCCACCAAGGTTATAGCACTCTCATGGCCCTCCCACCTGCACAAAGACATGGTTTGCATGAGGGCATGTTACACTTAGAGCTCATGCATGAACAAAAGTCACAAGGAAACACTGAGTTCTTAAATTCCATTCATGTTTTTGGGAGGGATAAATAGGTGATAATTGGAGGTGCTTTGCTGCTCTTGTTTTGTCAAATCTAGCCCCTAGACCAGGTAGATTATCATTTTTTGGGGGGGTATACCCTTAAATCTTTGCAGGTGCAAACTTCATTCAAATGTCTGAAGTCATAACTGTTCTGTTTCTGTTTATTGTATAAAATATAATTAATGAGCATTGCCTCCCCCCCGAAGACTGAATTGGCCAAAAGAATCCTTTATAAATTTCTGCTTAATCCTGCACTTTGTTTAGCCATCTTCAGCTCAGCAAGGTTGATACTGTATATGTTAATGAAATGCTATTTATTATGTAAATAGTCATTTTACCCTGTGGTGCACGTTTGAGCAAACAAATAATGACTTAAGCACAGTGTTTATTGCATCAAATATGTACCACAAGAAATGTAGAGTGCAAGCTTTATACAGGTAATATAATGTATTATGTACCCTTATAGATAGTTTGGATGCTATCAGTGCATGTTTATATTACCATGCTGTTGTATCTGGTTCCTCCCACTGCTCAGAATCTCATTTATGAGAAACCATATGTCAGTGGTAAAGTCAAGGAAATTGTTCAACAGATCTCATTCCTTTAAGTCATTAAGCAATAGTTTGCAGCACTTTAACAACTTTTTGGTTATTTTTAAATTTTAAGTGGATAACATATGGTGTATACTCAGACTGTACAGACATGTTTAAAAAAACACAGCTTAACCTGTTAAAAATGTGTTTAGAATTTTATAAGCAACTATAAATACTGTAAAAAGTCATTTATTTTATTTTTCAGCATTATGTACATAAATATGAAGAGGAAACTATCTTATGGTTGATATCACAATCACTTTTCTTACTTTCTGTCCATAGTACTTTTTCATGGAAGAAATTTGCTAAATAAGAAATGAAAACAAGACTGGGTAGTTGTAGATTTCTGCTTTTTTATTATATTTGCTAATTTTAGATTATTTCATAATTTTAAAGGGGCAAAATAGGTTCACAACTCACATCCAAATTATGCTTTGCAATTGGAAAAGGGTATAAAATTTTATTTACATTTTTGGTAGCATCTGCACTAACTGACTGAAGGAAGTGCTTATTCTTCATTTTTGTCCCTTTTTGTCTAAGTTATGCTTATGTTTTCATTTTTTTGATGCCATGCTGCTCTAGATTGCTCCAAATATGATGTGGGTTTCACAATTTGTTTTTTCCACAAGAACAGAGTGTAGTGAACTTAAATAGTCAATTACATCAGACATTTGTGTTTCTTAAAGAAGCAAACCATAGGCTCCACTTTTTTCTTAAAACTACTTAGATAAACTGTATTCGTGAACTGCATGCTGGAAAATGCTACTATTACCCGAAATGATGCTAACCAACATTAAAAATGTGCAAAACCAATAAAGATACATTTTTTATTTTATTGTTTGCCCAGTTACTTTATTTTTATTCACAAATTGTGGGAGAAGAGAAGGGGAGTGTGTGCACAATCACACACACTCAGGTCTATTGGACTGATAGCAAGAAAATCTGGAGTAGAAATGGGACTAGAGGAATGACCTCCGAGGGGTTGCAGGTAGGAGGCTGTAAGCTATTAGAAGAAGGTTGTCTATTATGCTAGAGCATAAGTTAATACTCCAGGGAGAAAAGAAGTATGGGAATCAGAGCAATGGTGGATGACTGCTTAAGGTCCCCAAATGCCCTTAAATCTTTATTAAAACATTTAAAGGTTTTACGTGTGAGAGGAATATTGTGTTTGATCCTCCAGAATAATTTTGCATGCTTCCTCCTACTCTGTTAGAGGGTGACTTTATACACTGCATCAATGGGCTCTCACCGTCTAGTCCCCCATTGGCTTGGCCAATGGGAAACTCCCTCAGGGAAGCAACAATGGTAGAAAAGCATAGTTGGGCATTTTTTCCCCCCAGTTCCCTCTTTTGCTGGGAATGACTGCATTTGTCAATAAAAAGTCATACTTCCAGTGAGACAGACCCCCCACTACCAGAGTTACTTTTATGGGATCTTGTTGTCACCCCCTGTCTTGCTTCCTTAGACCTGTGGCTGAACTTGGAGTGCTCCTCTACTCCTCCCAGCTTTCCAATAAGCTACAGACAAATATTTAAATGACCCCCTTATGAAAGCCCTCTCCAGTGCCACATTTTGCTGTGCCATCTGTCTTCTGCCCGATTAATCGTAAAATTAAATGGCTCGTGAAAGTGAACAAGAGGCAACAATTTGCCTTGGGTCAGCTTGGAGGCTTGGCTTTGGCACAGAATTTGCAAAGATCATGAAAAAGTTGCTGAGTGATCCAGCAGTAAACTTCTAAAGAAACTTCTATTTCACAGGAAAAAGAAGCCTTCATGCATCATCAGTGCAGCACAGTCTCAGTTGTAAAGCCAGAGGGCAGAACTTGGACTTGAGGGAAACCAAGCAGCCAAGTGACAAAAAAAAAATAATGGTTCTTCCACAAGTGACAAACTTCATCTCTAAAATAGCACTGCCTTAATACGAGATAATTCTTATTTATTAATCGCTGGAAAGAATTTTCTACAACCAACATAAATAAGGAGTATAGGATAACTCCAACCGATTTTTCTATATTCTATGTCGACATCAGTTCTCACTGAGAACCTTTTCAAATACAAAAAGAAGCAGAGAAATATAATCATATATACTATCATATTCATCTTGGTACTCTTTACATAATATTTGGCAGAATGTGGATCAGGTCAGTAGTACACAGGAAACATGTGAAGCAAGTTAAAGGGGGCTCTGTCAGTTTGATCATAAAAATCTAAAGTAATGGTTACATATATAACCCATGGAATAAAGTAAGAATCCATAAACATATACTGATATGAATATTTTCTTTAGACTAAATTAATGTGTATGTTAAAGTGCTCTTTTAGAAGTAATGGAGAAAATGATAGTTGTTTTAATATTTTATTTGGACAAATTAAAAATTGGTAACTTTGTGCTGGTCCTCCATTTTGATCTTTACTTGGTTTATAAAATCAAGCATACAGGGCCCTCAAGGATGGACAACTACAATTCAGACTCCTAAATTCGTATGGTTGTATATATGTGCCATTGTATATATGTGCCATTTCAGAGATTGGAACTAGATCAAAGTGTTTTTTATTAAATGCGGTAAAGATGTCCTATAATTGAATATCCTCTCATGTGTGCACTGGAATTTTGTATTGTTATGCAAGAAAAGACATTTCTGAATAACTATGAATGTATTAAAACATTCAATTCATTCAGTCAGGTGCAACAGGTAATACTGTTCTTCCTGGCACATGGTAATAATCTACAGGGTTGCCAGGTAATACTGATTTAATCAGTGTGGCAGCAAAGGGACAAGAAGAAGAAAGTATTTCAGGCAACCAAGTATTGCTGGGAAAGTTGCATTCCCAAAAATTCTTAATATCATGGATAATCTCTGCAATGCCAACTGAATGTTGGATGTTGCTCAAGGCCATCGCCATGTTCTGAGCACACTACTCATATTTGGAGATAACTTTACTCTTATTTCACCAATGGAGACATTGTCAAGAATTTCCACAACATTTCCTCTCCAATGAAAAATATCTGTCTCCTCTTTCTTTTCCTTACCCTCCCTTCCCTTCTTCTCCCATCCCTTGCCCTTCTCTTCTCCTCTCCCTTCTCTATACCTCCCCCTCCTTTCCCTTTCCTGTTTTTTCTCTTCTTACCCTTTCTTTTCTTTTTCTTTCCTTTCCATCTGCCTCTTTACTTTTCTTCCTTTCCACCCCAACCTTCCTTCCCCTGTTCTCTCTCCCTCCCTCCCTCCCACCCTTCATATTTCTCCAGGGATCATTTCCCCCATTCATTTCACATGCTCCAATACCTCACTCCATGAATTACTCCCCTCTCTTCTTATCTTTTTTCTCTCCATCTTGATGGATCCTCTTTGAATAACTTTCTACTTTCAAAATTGTTTTTTGTAATCTGAAAAAATAACTGCCCAGTGCTGATGCATCTTCATCCACTGTCTCATATTTTTCTTTAAAAATTATTTTGTAAAATCAGGGTTTTACCTGCATCATATTCACCTTTGGATTCCAGTAATTTTTGGTTCCAGTAATATTTAGGAGATAAGTTGTCTGTGAAAATTCTTGTTGACATAAACACCTTGAGTTTCCCAAATTTCATGCTGGCTATCATCTTTTCAATAGCATTATAAGGGAAGGACTGGGAAAAGTGGTTCCAATATGAACCGTGTACATAGGGACATTACTCCCATGGAGCAAAGCTGTATGGAGTCTGTTTCTAGTTATAAATTTCATTCCCTTTTCAACATTTACTTAGAAGGACAAGATGTTCACAGAGCTGTTTAATCATTAACTACAGCATATGCACAGGCAGAGGGATGGTTCTCTTACAGAGGGAGTGTTCTCTTAAACTTTATTTATGAGGCTATAGGGATCAGAAACTTCTTAACATACAGTTATAGGAAATTATATTTTTAAGAATAACTTCTTCAAGAACAAAATATATTTTTAGAGAAAGATAGTTTGTTCACTAGGATCTTAACAAAATCACTGCCTCTTATAAATTTGCCATAATATGTCTGTATTTTGTTGGAAAGCATTAAGATATGGGTTTTGTCATTCTTCTGTAGGATTTTTGGAATAAATTATGTTTTTCACAGATTCAAGTACCGGAGCAATGCTGAATCTTATTTTTCCAAAGCACCTTCTCTCTCTTCTTAGTACTCTCAAATTTGGCTCCTATTCCCACCAGTCTACGGTTAGCCAAATTCAATGCCTTTATCATATTTGGTGAGTTTTTAGAATTTGAAGATGATGGTCATCCTCACCTCCATCATTAAAATGCACCTTTCTTTGCCTTTCACAAAACTAATATGTTTCTCTCCTTAAATTTCTGATATTTTGCCTTTACAGATTATTAACTTGTTTCCTCTCCTTTTAGATTTATACTGAAGCACCAGCCACTTAACTGAGCCTGTGCTATAATTCCAACTTTCTGTTGGTTTTCTTTTATGCTTGCACATTTGTCTGTCACCTTCAACTTAATGTGTCAAAAATTGATATGATCATATTCTATTTCTTTCAACCACCAAGAAAACTAGAAATCAAACTCCCCAATATCAGGTATTGTTTGGGTTTTTCTTACTTCTTCAGCTAAATAAAAATAGAAGTAGAATTACAGAATAATTAGAGGAAAGGATGAGTAACTCTACTGGAGGACATGGGGGTAGTTATAATGGGTAATTCTGACCGGGTTTTGGGGAATATGAGGGTAGGTAAAAATATTATAGAATTTTGGTTAAAACATAGATGTTATAGTAATATTTTGTGGATGCAAATATCAGCTATTCTACTTAATAGCTGAACAGTCTTGAAAGTTTCTTATTCCCTCTTTGCCTCAATTTTGTTTTCTGTAAAATGGGACTAATCATTCTATGAGAATCGGGTAAGTTAATACAAATTAAAGTTGAGAGGTCAGCAGTTCCAAGTATACAGAATTTCTCTGAGTATTTTACCTTATTGTGATGATCAAAGACACATTTAAAAATGAAAACTAGGGTGGCATGTCCAGAGCACACACAATGTTCTATATAGTCAAGTGAAAAGTGAGCATTGACAGTGGCTGTGAGAAAATCAGGGGCCACATGATGAAGAGGCCTAATGTTGGGGTCTTTGGTTTTAACCTATGGTGATAAAGGATCACTAGAACATTTGTAAAATAAATGAATTAGAATGGATGTGATAGAGTAGTTTTATCTTTATGAAAAAGAAACAGAAAGGAGGCATATAATTTAAGAAAATATGAGATACAGAAAATCAATGACAGAGGTAAACTTTGAATCTCTTCCTCATCTTTCTACCTACTGGAAACAAACTATTCTCAGGATTCAGTGGCAGCTTTCTTATTTCTTACTACTAGAGAGAAATTTGTCACCTCTGAATCTCTTTGGGATTTTGATATCTATGTCCAAACTGAGACACTTTTGAGAGTGAAGCAAGAGACTATTAAAAATTATGCTAAAACAACAGGCATAAAACAGGATTTTTGTAGGCAAACCAGGACTTCACTCATGCCATTAGTATGGCACTCAAACTATCTGAAGGCAGGGTTTGAAATATTGATTTATTCTTCTTAGGACACTCATCTTCCATTTCTGCCCCAAAAATATACTACATGGTGTCTGATGTCAGAGGCTGGATTTTATACCCCTACTGGGCTTCATACATAGAAAGTACCCAGTAGATATTTAGTAAATGAACAAATTAGTTAATAGTTCTTTTGTAAAAGATATTTACCATTCTAAGATCTTTTCGTATTATTTACATATCTGAAGGCTGCCATTATATGCAAAATATATAAAATAGTAAAATATCACAAAGGTAGCAAAAATTATTTGAATATTATACTAATATTGGATCTATATTGGATATGAATACTATATTTTAAGTATATATAATACATTTTTAAATGTGCTCCTTAAGAGTACATATACTACTTCTCTAGTACCACCAAAGAAACACAGATAAAAGTTTAGGTATAGGTATAGATATGTTTATAGATAAATATTTTTACAAGCTATAAGTGTTCATAAATTGATTTTTAACTCTTCAGAATTTAGGCTTTTATAATAGTCACCTTGTTCTTTGCTACGGTAAAACTATTGAGTTTGCCATTTTAAATTTATTCCTCTAAAAGGAATTAGGGCTTCTGGACCTTGTTTTCTCTTTAGCGTTACTTGGCCTAATTCTTATCTGCATTATTAATGTTCATCTTTCATCAAGGATGGTGAAGAAATGTCTAGGTCAGCAGTATATTCTTGCAGTCATGGAAAACACAAATTTCTAAAGCCAAACAGATTGTTCCTTTGATAAACCTCAGTTGTAAGTGCAGTCATTTGCTCTACCTCCGGGAAAATTTTTATTGAGTTATATTGACTGATAACCTGAAACAGGTGTGATGTTCAAGCAAGTTATAGTAACTCTAAGATTGTGAACATCCAAATATTTAAGGACTAGATGACATGAATTATGGAAAATCATTAAAGTAATTAGAAATACTTCATCCAGAGAAAAGAGTGAAGAGGGCTTGATTCAAATGCAGCAAGCTTGCCCTATTTGCAGTATGTTACGACTTGCTGAACTAAAATTCATTAGGCAACTAATTAATTGCATGAAATTTAATATGAAACTAATCAGTTTGTCTTACAGCTTTATGACATTCTTCCTCCACACCAAATCTGGGAATTTACATGACATTCTCACCCAGTCTGGCCTCACATGTCCAAATCATGCCTTAATTCCTTAAATATCTAAAGATAACTTAAATATAATGGACTCCAAGTGTTCGGGCCAATTATATAAACTCTTTTGCTTTTTAACAATCTTAGAGAAGTTTTTCTATTTATTTTTAAATTCATCTAATTCTATAAAGGTATTAGGGCAATAGTTAAATATACAGTTCTAAGTATCACTTCAAATTCAGTCAGAATCACCAGAAGAGTCTCTAATGTTGTACTGCTAGAACGAGAAGAAAGTTTTAGGAAGTTTTATGATCTAGCAAGTCTGAGAAACCTTGGCTTGTAGTAGGTAGCCTGGTAAGGTTCAAGACCTCAGGGCTTATCATAAGAGACTTAAAAGTCAGACTGTGCTGACACCACCAAGTAGCACCCCTGAGTTGCAAAGCTTGATTTGGGCTTTATTATGCCCACAGACTTCCCAAAATGGGCAAATTTAAATAGAACAAAAGTGCTTACTGCTCAGCATTTGAGATGTTGATTTTCTAAAACAAAATACATCCTGACATTAGAAGCACTTTAGCTCATATGCAGCTTTGTAGAAATTTAGGAAAGGTCCCCATTTTGTCCTCTAGACAAAAAAACAGTTCTGCACAGGGATAAAGGATTTAATACACAGGCTGGATCTTTGCACACTTTCGTGCACAATCATCAGAATAACTGAGCATCAGTTATTTATACAAAGTACCACTCTCAGGAATTATCACAGACAAGGATTCAGTTGCAGACCAGTGACAAAATTGAAGATTATGGAATCTTTTTTCTACCCAAGAATATCTTATAATAAACATAAGAATTAAAAGTCCATGATGGAGAACTGGACCTGGACTCATAGGTGGTTGCATCATCTCTATAAACGTCATTGAAATTTGTTACTGTGTTTCAGTTGGGCTATAGAAATAATGCATGTCTATTAATTAAGGAAAATAAGTAAGTGTATGGAAAGGTAGAAAATATTATGTCATGCTCCTCTTAGAACAGTTTCTTAAATAACTGACAGAATTGCTTTATAAATATTCAAACATATTCTTCATTTGTTATTATAAACAAAATATTTCCATGCTATTCTGTAATTTGACCTTTCAATAAATGTATTTGATATATTCCCATTTGGCACATGTAAATCTACCTCTTTATAGCGTTCCATTCTATAGGTCTAAATAACCACTTGATGGATACATAGATTTTTCCAGTTTTGCTCTATAGCTAGTAAGAAAGCAATGAATACTGGGGCCTCCCTGGTGGTGCAAGGGGTTAAGCACAGCACTGTGAAGCATCCCCAGCCACTGCAGCACAAGTTTGATCCCGAGTCAGGGAGTGGACCCACATGGCGTAGCAGACCTCTCCTGCCTCGCCCGCTGCTCCCCTCAGCAGTGTACTTCAGCCAATCTGCATGTTCTGTTCCCCTCTCTGTTGTACTCTCTCTCTGATGAGAGTACACCCACATCTGGCCTGTACCCTGGTTCTTGTATGCATAAATAAATAAATTTTTAACAAAAAATGTAGTGAGTATCTTTTTCCCTGTGTTTTTTATGAAATTTGTGAGTATTTTTGTTGACTAAATCCCTGAAACTGAGTAATGTAGGTCAAAGACATTCATATTTTCCATTTTTATATTAGAGAGTAGGATTAGGTGTAGGCATATCTCCTGGAAACAGGGACCAACAAAGAATACTCTAACTTTTCATCTCTAAAACAGGTCTTCTAAGACAAATAATTTTATAATCATAACATCTTTCAGGACAGAAGTCATGCCCAGTTGACAGGGTATATGTAGAACAGTGCTTGCATAGTATTTTTTTTAAAAAGTTGAATAAATGAACAATGTACCAACATTTATATATGTTGCAAACTGCACTGTAAGCATCCTTCTCAATATCTTGAAAGTTAGTACCAAAATGATAAAGTTAATAGCAATAATAATACTTGTTTTTTTGTGTGTGTGTTGTTGTTTTTTTTTGCAGTGAACCCAAAACACCACAGCAAACACCACAGTATCATCTTTCAGATGCTAGGAGTTGCAGGACATCACATTATTATTCCAGAAAGTGGCTGACCAGGGTCTCCCTCATGGCCTAGGGTTTAAGCCTCAGCTTATCACCACCGCTAGGACCTGAGTTTGATCTGTAACCAGGGAGCTGACCCACATGGCACAATAGACCTCTCCTGGTTGCTTGCTGCACCCGTTAGCAGCGTGCAGATCTACCTGCTCTGCTCCCCACTGTCTGTGGTGAATCCTCTCACTCTCCACAGCTCCGCTTGAACCTCTGTTCCTCTATGCATAAATAAATCTTTTAAAAAAGTGGCTGACAAGAATGAAAATGAGGAGTTATGACAAATGCTATTAGTCTGATGCTATTCAATTCTTACTTATATTGTCATTGATAAATAAAGAACAATTTTAATTAATTACTTATGATCAACTAAACTTAAAAGAAGCTAACAGCATGCCACAATACAGTTTTTATTTTAAAATATGGAAAAGACTGCAACATTTCTAAAATAGAAATCATCCCTATTTTTTTATTACAATATCAAAACATGATTACTGAAACAGAAGCAAGACTACAAAATTTCATAGCAGAAAAGAAGAAACCCAAAGACAAACATTACTAAAACTTGGTGCACATTTTTTTCATGAGTTATTACTACACGTAACATTCAATTAAAAACACTTACTTAATCTCTCCAACTTCCCATGCTACTGTTGCTGAATCACTCTTCCAGAGACCTGATAAAATCTGTAACACTGAATTTTCCTTTACAAAATGAAAGGTTTGGAACACATGAATTTTCAATCGACTCAAGTTTCAAAATATTATTTTTATGAGAAAAAGCCAATTTCTGGTGGCATAAAACAATAAATGACCATAATTAACATTATATTAAGTAAACTTCAGTTTTCTACACTTTTAATATAAAACCAATTCCCATGAGAGGGAATAGTTGTTTTACACATTGAGCCTGATGTAACAACTGGGTGGCTGAGTAAAGATATCAACATTGCAGATCACTCAGTTCTTAGGACTCTGTGGATGTAGGAGGCTCCATTTCACCAGGGAGCTTGCATCCCGGTCTCTATCGCCACTCAGAAATAAGACCTAACTCTGGATTACACTGACAAGTCTATTCTCCTTGATGTCTGAATTGTAATTTTGAAATGAATTGTTGGATTTCAGGAACTGTCAAGTTTAGGTACAAATCTTGACATTCATAGTTTGGATATCAAACTACACTAACTTAGTTTCAGAAATCAT
Organism: Galemys pyrenaicus; assembly: GCA_019455555.1. Classification (NCBI taxonomy): domain Eukaryota; kingdom Metazoa; phylum Chordata; class Mammalia; order Eulipotyphla; family Talpidae; genus Galemys; species Galemys pyrenaicus. Next base: position 15,174,594 of record JAGFMF010011870.1, on the reverse strand, counting down.
TATGACTGTGTCCCATCCACTGTATTGTATGTAACGATGAATTTCAACTAAAAAGAAACTATGACTTTCTAAAGTGCTCTTACTGACTACTGACATCCCCAAGTGGTATAATCAGTTTATTTTGCTAGACTAAGGCAGCAGTGAGCACAGAATTCAGGTTGTTGGGTGTATCCATTATACTCTAGTGATGAAGCACTTTTGGTCAATAATAGTCATAATATCATAGTTTAACATTTTTATGAAATCAATGATTTTTAAAGTATGATCCTCAGATCAGTGGCTTCTGCATCACTTGAGAATGTGTTCAAAATTCAGATTGAACTAAAATGAACCAAAACTTAGCAGGTGGAAGCCCAGCAGTCTGTGTTTTAACAAGCCCTTCAAGTGATTCTACTGTATGCTCAAGTTTGAGAACCATTGCCCTAGAGCAATCTTTATTTTATGCATGAGACAACAATGTCCCCCAGTGGCCAAAAATACATATACTATTTAAAATAATTAAGTGTTTATACATGCACGTGTGAGTTCTTGTACACTGTATTTAAAATAATTACCAAGGATAATTTTTAGTATTTTTAGTAGGTTCCCAAAATTCACATGTATAAGAAATTTCTATTATTTATTTTTCTGTTTTGTCAATTATTTATACAAATAAATAGTAGTGCATTGTAATTATTATTAAATTTCTATTTTTTTTCTTCTTCCATATCTAATAACATCCAAAGCTGAGTATTGCTTTCACCGGATTGCCAGGACATTAATTCTGTCAATGTTACAACATCCTTCTCTGCCTAGAATCAACCAGAATCCAAGAAATATATATAGTGTTCAGAAAATGGAGAAGTGTCTTGATCTTCCAGTACAAACTAGTTGTCTGAGCTAAAGTGGACCCCTGCGGTCTGTACCCTAGACATAGCTCTGTGGGTTCACCATGCAACTCATTGTCTGAAACTTTGCTCCCACATGGGTGCACCGCCACAGACCGGGGGTAGATCCCTGAGGTTACAGGACATGACTGCTTTATATTCCTATGGCTGTTACTGGTGAGTATGCCTCCTTCTCTTGCCTCAGAGACAATTCTCTGGCTCCTCCAACCCACTAAGAAACCCAGATTCACAAGAATTCCCAAAGACCTCTAATATGCAAAATTACAGAATTTCCTTAAACGATGAAAAGGTCCTCTATTTTTACTGTCCAATACAGTGACTACTAGCCATATGTGACTACTTAGCATTAGAAATTTGACTATGCCAACCGATAAATTTAATTTTTAATTTTAACTTGTAGTAATAGAAATTTAAACAACCTCATGTGACTAGCAGGTCCTTTTTAGGCAGTTTAGTTCTAAAGGCTTTAGAATCTACATTGCACAAAAATTCTAATGGCCTGGCTATCTATATGAAACAAGGTGAACTAAAATTATGAAGGATAATACAAAATAGAATCTCCAAAATATTTTCTGATGATGAGTTCAGGCAGGTTCATTATACTCTTCAACTTTTCTGTATGCTGGGAAATTCTCAAAATTAAACACTGGGAATAAAACATATACTGCCACACATAGCCCAGTTATAATGGGTTAATGAGCAGGGACCCCAAGATGTGAGCTCCAGTTGTTTTAATTCAGTAAATTCAGACAAGACTGATAAGGAGGATCCAGTCCATTATAAACCAGGAAAGGAATGTGAGGAGAGTGAATATGGATACTTTCAGGTGGGAAAAAAAATCTTGTCTACTGTCTGGGGAAACAGAAATTACAAACATCTGAAGGAGAAAGATGTCTTCCTGAGGGAGGAAAGTCAGATCCCTAAAGGGTGGAGCTAAAACCAAGGACATCACTGTGATGCTGACAAGCATCTGCTTGATTTCTTACAGATCAAGAAATCAAAGCAAGAAGGCAGAATAAAAGGTATTTATGGCAAGCATGTTGGAACCCCAAAAAGGAAAGGGGCAATTTGGTGAAGGAGAGGCCCTACACAGTGACTATTAACACAGATGCTGAAATGGGTGCTGGGAAGAAAAGCGGTTGATTGAAAAGGCAGATTAGTAAGAAAAACTTATGTTCTATATGCTCAAAGAAGACCACACTATCTGCATAACCTCAAGTCTACTTGGGTATGAGGTCGTTTGATTTTTTTGCAAACACAACCTTCTCCATTAGCATGCATTGCCTCTAAGGAGTGCCAGTGATTCCACTGCATCAACAAGTTACCAAGAATCAGACACTCAGAAAGCCAAGTCTTTATTTTGTTCTACTTTAAGATGAACATTAGAACAGAGCTCTGGTTAACACACACCCAAAAATAACAGGGTCTAGAAAGATCTGCAATGTGAACTAGATGTTTGGTAAAATATTTAGATATGAACTTGTACCTACATAAGTAAGAGCCAAAATAATGTCCCATCTGTTTTAATGACACCCCAGGCAAATGTTACCACTATTCCTGATAGTAATCAGTATCCTTTGTTCTTATTCTGTCAACCAGAAAAAAAAAAAAAAAAAAAAAAACTTTAAAGCAGTAGAAGGAAAGGCAGATGGCATCTTGTCAATATGCTCTATATATCATAGTTATAAACATTTAAATAATTCATGATTTCTATTTCAATATGCCAGACTCTTTTGAAATGTATTTTTCTATGTCTTCTGTCTTCTGCTTTTGCTTAGATGAAATGTCAAGATATAGGCAAGGAAAATAACTGTCCTGTTAAGTCTCTGTTCTGGTATTTGAACAAAATAACATTGAGGTGACCAAGAAGTAGGTTTCGTGTTAGAAATTTTTAGCATCATCATACTTACCTGGCAAGGGAGATACCATGATCACGAAGGTGATTTTCCCAGGGCGAGGTTTATCCATTGCATTCCGGATGTGCCGATCCCTGCAATTTCCCCAAATGTGCGAAACTAGACTGCATAATTTGTGGTAGTGGGGGACTGCGTTCACGTTCTCCCCTAAAAAAAAGAAAGAAATTTTTAGCATTAGATATATGACAGGCCCAGGTATTTTAAAAGAAAAACCAAAGTAACATACAATGATCTAAAAGAAGTCCATTGTACGAATTGGGAGAACCTTAATACATACAATAAATCAAAACAAAGGACTTAAAAATAATTGAATTTGTTCATGCATTATAAAGCCCTAAGTAGAATTAAATTAAAATCAGTGCCAGCTAGAATGTAAACTCCATGAAAGCAAGGCGTTTGTTTGCTGCTAAATCTACACTATCTTAACAGTGATTAGTCCATTGTGGATATGCTCAGTCTTATTTGTTAAATTATCAAAATGTACACTATTTAAAAATTGCATGTGGAAGGGATAAACCTCCATATGCAATGGAAGAGGAATTTGAAAGCCCACTCCCCAAAAATTGAGTGAAAAGATTATAACAAATAATGTAAATTTCATTTATTCTTGAAACATTAATCCCTAAAATCTGGGCAGAGACCAAACTCTTGGTTAATTACATTATCTAAAACCACTATTAAAACTGTTTCTACCTGTAAGTTATTCATTTCCTCTTATGGGTAGTTAAATGTTCAATGTCTATCCATATTTCTAGAATAAATTCTAGGAGGGTAGGGACAGAATTTTGTTCTCTTCCATACGTACATAGGGGTAAGAATGAATGAATGAGTGAGTGATAAAACATTATTAGAATTTACATTTAATTTACATTTTTCCATAGTGTTGATGGAGGAAAAGGACAGAAAAACTAGAAAGGACGTGCCAAAGATCAGAAACCTGGATTACAAGGCCAAGAGGTCTAGGCTGGGGTAAAAGTGATTAGCATAGCCATTTACCCAGCTTTAGGGACTAAAATCCTTAGGTACCAAGGCACTGACCCAAGCAAAGTGTCAGACTGCTGTTAGTGTGTTAGGTTCAGACCAGAGGTAAAGATATGGAGATTGAATGCCACTGTAAAATCTCTAGTCCCTTTCAAATTCTACATAGTTACCCCAAATCACCAGCAAACAAAATCCATCCTACCTAGGATAAGACATCAGTGCAATCTCTGCACTGGCAAGGGCAGCAGTTCTGCCCACCTGTGACTGCCCAGGTGCTTCTCGCCAATTCTCTCCCCCAGCAGGGCAGCAGCCTCCCACCTGCCAGTGACCTGTACTATGCCAGGGCTTCTCCTCACTGACCTCCCTCAGCAGAGCACCTCTACTCAAGTCCACCTGCCAGCAACCATGCTCTCTTTTAGCAAACCTGTCTCTTTCGGGCAACCCTTTCTGTCCCTTTTTTCTATGCAAATGTTTTTTTATTCTTCTCTCCTTTTTCATAATAAACTTGCCCTTCTAGATAAAACTAATATCTCTGGGTCATGGAGAAATTCACCTGAGAAACTTACTGCAGGCTGCTGAAAGGGGAGCTCTGGTGAAATCTTTCCCAGAGTGAATCCAAGGACCGATCTTCAAACCAACATTATTGAGCTTAAAAATATGAATGGTAAGCAATAAACTACTTTTGTCATCTATAGAATTTTAAAGGGGGTATTTATGAGAACCATCTTATTTTCTATATTAGCAAATACCATATTTTACACAAAGCTCAAAAGTACAGTACTTTTTGTATTGTGTTACTTGGAGAGAAACAAAGAGCACCTGATTTAGTATATGGATGGCTGAGTCCCAATCTCCAATTCTGATTTGCTCAGAGAGGTAAAATAGTTTGTCCCATAGTCAAATGACTTAGCAGTTAAGAAGCTTTCCCAAAACTGCTAAGAACTCTGCTTATAACGTGCTGTGAACTTTACACAGTACTTTTCAATTTTTTAAATACTTGCATATTATCTTAGTCTATACAGTGATAAATATTACAATACTATTTTCCCATTACAAATTATGAGGTACAGGAAAGAAAAATTAATGACTTGCACAAAGCTGAAAATTTATTAAGGAGCAGCGTCTTAATTAAAATTTAGCAGTTCTGATTTGTGAAACTTTAACTGTACTAGCACCTCTAAAAGTGAATATTCTACTTTACTTGGATTTCATACATTTTTAACTTCTGTATCTCGTTTCATCTTTATAGTAGCAGCCTTAAGAAGAAAAGATAAAATCTTCATCTACTCATTACTTGTAACTGCTTGATCCTAGGTAAAAAGCAATAACTATGTAATGTTGGTTAGCTTATTTCATAACTCTGGACTTAATTTTACTTTGTGAAATAAAGGAGGCTGGACAGTAACACTTAAAATTCTTTCCAACGCCCAGATTTAATTATGATACATATGTTTTATTTTATGGTCTACTTTCCCCTTTGTCTTCACTGGGACTTTTTCCCTAAGCATTTTCCATTAACTTCTTGAATATGTGATGAAACATAAATACAAAGGCAACTCTGAATCACATTAACTAAGATAATATAAATACAAAGGCAACTCTGAATCACATTAATTAAGATAATTGACACTGGAATGACAATTTAGAATGTTTGTAAAAGTTCTACAGATTCCATAGAGATTAAATCGCAAATTTTAACCTGTAGGCTTTACATATTTTTAGGCAGAAATAAGAAATCTCTTTGTCCATTATATTTCAACTTAATTCTCTGAATAACTGAAGAAATCTACGGTCAGCTAACAGTTCTTTATAGATACAGTCATAAAAGTTTGTACAGGTATTTATTTTATTGTCATATAAAATTTAAATTGTCATATCATTTATCTCGTGTGTTCCCCTCATTAGCACGGCTGGTTAAAAAAAAATAAAAATAATATACTGAGCCTTCTAATAACAAACCCTGGATTGCAGCAATGCCTGCAAAGATGATGGGCCCAAGAAGTTTATCCTAATTTTGTTATGAACATGTGATTTTTCTACGCCACCTCGTGGCCATATACAACTACTACACGTGAAAGTTAAAGGTTTTCCCAGCGCCCGTCAAGCCTTCAAACATCCGCATTGCGGGAACCCGCCTCAACACAACCGTGCAGAAAATGGTGTCTGTCTTTGTAATCAGTGAAAAAAAAAAACCACACTTGCGTTTTTTTCTACTTCTACCCCCAGAGCCTTTATTCCTTAATTCCACATCCTCTGGCCCGCTCACCCACCGTCCTCTTAAGGTCATTCCCCATTTGCCCTCCTCTGCCAGCGCCTCCCCTTTCCACCCACGGTCCTCCCTCCCTCTTTCTCGACCCCTCCCGCTCGCTCCTCCTTCCCGCATCCCTGCCGCGAGGGCCCGCCCCTTCCCGCCGGCAGCCAATGGCGGCACGGATCTGCCCCGCCCCGCCCCTCCCGTCGCCTCCAAGAGTGCGAACGGGGTCTGGGCCTCGGCTGCGGCCGCTGAACCCCTGGATCTGCTGGCAGCGGTGAGCGCACGGCCTGGGGACCCGCGCCCCAACCTCGAGGGCGCCATGGACTCGCAAGGACTGAAGGTGAACGGCGGGGCCGGGATGTGGGTTTATTTGGAGGGTGAGAGCGGCTTGGGGGTGTGGAAAGAGCCCGGGCCGGCTTGGTGAGGCCGTTAATACCCTTCTGTGCCTTGCTGACCCGGTTCGCTGACGTCCCAGCTTGGCCGGACGGGCCTGTCGCCTGCATCACCTGGTTATCTACGTGGGCCCAGCTGTGGAATCTTGAGATCCCGGGCATCCTATCCCGAGCGCTGCTTTCCGAATTGCCGTTAGTGTGCTTGTCCGATCCTATTTTGTTGGTTTTACTTTTATACCCTGTTTGCTCCCAAGGCTTGGTTAGTAGAAGACACGCACTGCACCTTTCTGAGTGTGATTTTTAAGGACTTAAAGCAAACCAGGAGTTCGACTCCTTCGTTGGACAGTATCAGGGGCATGGAAAGATTGTATGGAAACTCTTCAAGCCAGGCTTGAAAATGGAGGAGTCTTTATTTTAGGATGATGGTCTATGTTTTCCTCTCATTCCACCATTTAGCAAATATTTAATGATGGTTCACATAAGAAATGTTCTAAAGATAAAGACAGGAGACATGAAAATAAAAGTTTATTAAGAGACGATCTTTCTCATGTATTCACTCATTCAGCAAATATTGATGGAGGTCTCTCTGTGTGTCTGCTTGAAGCTGGAGATAATGCTGAGCAGACCGGACAGCCCCTGCCTACACATACTTTCCAGCTAATGCTGGAGAAAACTTTAATTAAGGAAACTGCTTTTTGTTGAGTGCTTCCTACTGCCCCACATTGTTCTAAACCCTGAAGAGGATACCCCTAGCAATATCAAAACTAAGGAAATCTTTCTAGTGTTACAGTTTACATTTGGGCAGGGAGATTTAGACAATAAGCAGGTAAATAAAACGTACTGTTAGATAAGTGAATGGAGGACAGATTGGCATCAAAAGTGGTATCTTGTTTTTTTTGCCAGAATTTTATCTTTCTGTGAAACTTTAAGTTTCTCCCATGCACTGTAATTGTTTCATCCTCTTAAATTTATCCTTCACCCTGCCACCCTGCCAGATAAACTAATTAAAACACTTTAATGCTGAAAAAAACTCTTAGATGGTTCTTCCTCTCTTAGTAGGGTCAACTCTGAATCCTTAATATGAGGAGGCCCTCTTAACTCTGACTTCCTCTGTAACCTGTCATCCAGTGATCCCTGTCTGAAGAATCTAGAACAGGGATTGGCAAACTTTCTCTATATAAAGAGCCATGTAGTGTGTATTTTAGGCTTTGTGAACCACAAGGTCTCTGTCAAATGCACTGTCATGCCTAAAAGCTGCTATAGACAAATGCTTAAACGAGCATGGCTTTGTTACAATAAAACTTTATGGGCACTGAATTTTGATTTCATGTAATTTTCAAATATTATGAAAAAACCTTCTTTTTTTGTTTTCCTTCAACCATTGGATGGTCATATGAAAACAGGCAGCAGGCCAGATATAACCCATTGACCAGTCTGACAATCCCTGCTCTAGAATAGAGAAAGAGTTTTAGTCCTTACAAACCTGTTTCATTGATTTCTTATCTTTTTGTGTTGAAATATCTCTGTCTGGCTGATTCTTAGATCTTCAAACTTCATGAAAGATGAGTATGAAGAATTTGTATGTGTGTGGAAGGGGGAGTGAGAAGTTTGTAAATCTAGAGTCAGTTCTGAAGTCCCCAAGAATCTCTTCCTTAATTTTATTCTTCCATTCTCCCGCATTCCGACCTCATTCTTTTGTGTTCTTAAAGCAATTTGTAAGCTCTTTTCTTGCACCCACTACATTGTATTTCAGTTACTCTTTTGAATCTAGCCTCGTTTGGAAACCTTAAGCTATTGTGGGACAGGACCCATGTCTTTTTCACCCTCATCTCCCCAGTACCTGTCTAGCCCAATGCAAGCTTGGCTCTAGTAGTTAATGTTTGTTGGAATGAACAACTAACTGGAACCAAGGCAGTGGTAAATAGGTTGGAGAGTGGTAAGAGAAACAAGAAAACCTATTGACCAATTAGACTAAGGGGGACTGGGCAAAAGAGAAAGGAGGACTCCATGACTCAATTTCTGACTTGGGTAGCAGGACAAATGGAAAGGTGAATCTGGATGATAGACAAGTGGTCTTGGCTGGACACATGATTTTTTTTTTTATTTCATAAAACAATGGGCTTCACAGAACTCTATCTGTCCAGAATTTGAATTTTACATTTTATCTTAATGAATCCTTACAATGAACTATAAATGACTAATAAAATTTTATGAATGAGCAAACTGAGGTGCTGGAAGATGGGCCAGAAATTTTAAACCTGTCTTTTTTGCCTTTAAATCCATGTACTTTTTGTGATACATGTCACTGCCTTTCAGAAAAGTTAAAAGATGCTGGATGCTGGAAAGAAGTCAAGTATGACAATATTAAAAATGTCCTTAATTGTGGCAAATTGAGAAGTCATTTGTGAGAAAATTACAGTTTATCTCATTGTACTTTGGGGTGTTAGAGATGGAGTATGAATCATACTTTCAAGAAAGGTGGCCAAGAAGGGGACCAGAGAGCATTAACAAGAAGGGAGGCAGAATAAAAGTTAGAAAATACTTGCCTAATGGATCTAGAGAAGCACATGTACCTCTACAGATACAATAGACCTTCAAAAGGAGCTGTCTAAGAATGCTTTTGTTTTAGTCCTGACTCCTGCTGAATCTGCTATAGTTGCCGCCATAGGTAAGTACAGGATGGCCCAGATTGACTTACGGAGGTAATTTAAGTGTATCACAGTGTTGATGAATGTGCTTCCTTCTTTGATTCGGTTAGCAATTAAACCTTTGATGTGATTCTGGGTAAGTTATTCATCACAGGATCAGAATTTAGTATCTTGTGATTGTTTTCTCCCTTATAAATCTAAATATAAATTTTAAAAAGCTTTCCGTTAAATTTTTTTTAGATAATCTGTTTTTACTGACAATTTTTTTTGTTGTAGAACTTACAAAGCAAGATAATATTTGACAGTAAATTGCTAAGTTTAATTTCTCATTAATGTGTAGGCTATACAAACAAAATAGAAGCAAGGTTTCTTTAAAAAGAAACTGAAAGCCTAGGTATGGAAGCCTCATCTTTTTTAAAAAATTGCTAATTTTTGTTTGTTTCCCTGTTTGAGAAAATGTGAGCAAAGAAAAATAGGTGAAAATAGCTGATTTTAGTATTGCTAACAATTTTTAAAAAGATTGCAATTACTGGAAAACATTGAGTTATCTCAACAAGTTCATGTTTGTTGTGTTCTGAATGCTTAGTATTAAAGCCTTCAACAATGTTCTAAGAAACTTGGAAGAAAATAGTCAAATTAGTTTTTGATTATTCAAGATTTTGAAATAATAACTGCTCCTGAGAGTACAGCAAACACTAGAATCTTTTTAACATTTAGTTTTATGTCTGTTTAGACTTTGATTAATTATTATTGTCAAGAAAGATATTTCCATCACATGTTACTTGTTGCCAGTGAAGGAATGAAGAGATACGGCAATGACCCAGTCTTCAGGTTTTATCATGCCTATGGTACATTAATGGAAGGTATGTGCTCATTATTAAATGTGTGCTGCAAAGCTTTAAATTCTTCTTTTGCACTAAGGGTAATTTTTCACACCATAATTTTGATTTTTCAGGTAAAACTCAAGAAGCTCTTCGAGAATTTGAAGCTATTAAAAATAAACAAGATGTATCACTTTGTTCTCTAATTGCACTGATATACACCCATAGAATGAGTCCTAACCCAGGTATAGTACTTAAATACAATGCTTAGGACAATTTTTCCTACACAATTCATTTTTTTTTTAATATTACTATAGCTTCAGTTTTATCACACTGTATTGTATTTTTTTCTATGATGTTAACTGTATCATTTGCTTTATCTTCTTGACATTATAAATGCATGAAGCATGAGAAATATGTCTTCAATTACTTTCGTATTCTTTTTTTTAAAGATTTTATTTATTTATGCATACAAGAACTGGGATATAGGCCATAGGTGTGGGGTGGCGAGAAGATTCACCAGAGATAGTGTGAGGAGCAGAACAGGCAGATCCACTGAAATACTCTGCACAGGGAGCAATGGGTGAAACAAGAGAGGTCTGCTGGGCCATGTGGGCCAGCTCCCTGGCCTGGGATTGAATGCAGTAGTTGCTGCCAATAGTTTCCATAGTGCAGAGACTTACCCCTTGCACCACAAGAGGCCCTACTTTCATATTCTTTATATCCTATGGCAGAAGTTTTATTAGAACATAGGGATTGTTTAAGAAGAGCTGAAACACAGGTATATACATAATTGCTTGCAGTGGCCAACTTTTCAACTTGTATAGAAATATAAATAATAGAGCTATATGCATCTTACCTCTTCTGTATTTTAAGTTTCTTAAAAGTGTTTACTTTTAATTGTTTACTCCCCAAGGGTGTAATCTTTTGGAAGATATTTAGTCTCATGCCTGCTCCTGCACTGATGTGTTTGGTTTTTGTGTTATCATTTTTTAATGAAAACTTCTGAAGGTGTTCAAGTGGGTATGTTGGGGACAGGGCAGATGGAATCTTACTGTCAAGTGAAATGTAACCTTCCAGATCTTGGTAATTTCACATTTAAATTTAAATTTGTATCATAGAGTTAAAAGAGTTATTTAGCAGACATTTCTAGGAAGATGTTCTGTCAGGTTAACAACCCTCAACTTTGACATTGAATTGTCCTTATTACATACCTGATACTGATTCTAATTGGATCCAGGACTTAGTGACGTTAGTGACCTAAGCACATACTCCTATATGGTAGATTTAACAGAAGTGATTAGAGTTGTTAGAAGCATGCCATCTATTTATGGGAGTAGTCAGTATTTAACTATGTAAGTAACAGCAGTTATACTACCTTTTCAGTGACTTGTGACAGTAGCCTGGATGTTTATAGGACTTAGAATTTGATGAAGAAGTTGGGAAATTTGAGTACCACTCTAGAATATGCCTCTAACAATGGTATAATTTCAGAATCATTATTATTAAAAAATATTTGCATACATACACTTTATATCTTTGGAACAACATAAACTATAGAACTGCAGTATGCAGTATGTACAGCATATGCAGTATGGTGGCTAAAGTATGTGGCTGTTGAGTACTTGAAATATGTCTAGTTTTAACTGGGGTACCGGATTTTTAAATTTATTTTAAACTTAAAATTAATATTTGATCTAATTATTATAAAAGTTGTATTTGGAACTAGTAAGTGGATTTGATTTTTCAACTATTAAATATTTCTAGAGAAATTTATCATCTAAACTGAGATGTAAATATATGCCAGATATTAAAGATTTAGTAGGAAGAAAAAAAACAATTCTTTTATTAATAAATTGTAGTGATACATTGAATGTATTAAGTTAAATAATATATTTTATTAAAATTAAATTGTTTTTGATGTGGCTACTGGGCAATTTTAAATTATATATGTGACTTCTATTTTATTTCTGTGAGACAGTGCTGCTATAAAAAGAACTAAATTATCTGCCCTGTTAATCATCTCACCTGCTGGAAACACTTGTTCTTGACTTTAATTTTCATTTAGTGCCTTTTTTTTCCTTCCTAGATAGAGAAGCTATTCTGGAGTCAGATGCCAGGATGAAGGAACAACGTAAAGGAGCAGGACCAAATGTTTTGTACCATGCAGGCTTATTTCTATGGCACCTTGGTCGCCACGATAAGGCGAGAGAATACACTGACAGAATGATAAAAATATCAAATGGTAGCAAAGAGGTAACTGATTTTATTACTTTGAAATAGTAACACTAATAGGTTACTTAACATGAACAGAAAATACATAGGGATGATAACCTTGAAGGGAGATGATATTATTTAGCTTAAGACATGGTACATTTCAGGGTCTGGTAAAACAGTGAAATGGAGATAGTGAAAGAACCTTTGGAAAAAGAAAAGTTTAGAAAGGACAGTGGGATAGAAGTATAGGTTAGGAGTCATCTGTACCAGAGACAGTGGTTGATTCAAATAAGGACTTTGTTAAAATGAGAAGTAGCATTGTTTTAGTAGTGTTATCTGACTTTTTAACTGAAATACAAGGAAGTAAATAATCTTAGAAAAATATAAGTTTATGAATTAACCAGGGTATTTCTTAACAGAAGAACAAATTTCACATTTTTTTATTTGATATTAGAAGCAAAAATAACCACCCTATATTCATATTTCCATTCATATAACCCACAATTACATTAGCCCACTAACATTTCTGAAGGCAAACACCCATGACCTTTAGATTTTAGTTTTTTAGATGTTTTATCCTCTCATTTGAAATTTACTGGACTAGCCATAGAGATTAAGGAGGTCTTTGCCAAATTATCTTGATTTTTTTTTAAAAGATTTATTTATGTAGACATACAGAAACTGGGGTATAGGCCAGAGGTGTGGGGAGTGAAAGAACTCACCATAGACATAGTGGGGAACAGAACAGGCAGACTGACCAAAACACATTGTTGTGGGGAACATTGGGCTAGGCAGGAGAGGTCCACTGCATCACGTGGTCACCCCTCTGGTATGGGATTGAACTTGAGCCACAGTGACTGTGGATGTCTCACAGTGCAGTGCTCAACCCCCTGTGCCATCAGGGAGGCCCTATCTTGTTTTTAACTTATGTGAAGCAAGACACTTATGTTTATTTCATCTAGTTCACCTAGTCCATTTGCCAAAAAAAGAGGTAACAAATTTTTATTTATGTTATTTTTTTGCATGTTTAACAGTTATTAATATAATTTACAAGCAAAGTCATATGAAGACTACTGCTTATTTAGCATTAATGGAATATTTGACAAGCTTCTTAATATTTATATTGAGTGTCCTAGTAATTTAAAGGCTGGATTTCATAGTATAGTCCCTAGGCTGGCAGTGGTTCAAAAGTAATGTCATTACGCAGTTTTGTTTATAAAATTATTTGATTAACTACTTTTTTTTTTTAAATGACTTTAGGTTTACCTCTTTTACTAGTATTTCTTTCCTTCCCAAAGAAATGAAAGTATGATTAGAATTATTTATTTTACAGGGACAGGTTTTAAGAGCATGGCTTGATATTACAAGAGGAAGAGAGCCTTATCCTAAAAAGGCACTAAGATATTTTGAAGAGGGGTTACAAGATGGAAATGATATATTTGCTCTGCTGGGTAAGGTGAGTTGGAGTTAGATTAAATAAATTATATTTTAAAATGTATTCACAATATATTTGAAACCTAACAAAAGGAAGTAGCTCAAAAAAGGTATTAATTCTCACTTTGTTTTTTAAACTCTAAGCCATAGGAAAGGCTTGCATTTGCATAGGACAGTGATCAGTAAAGTTGAGAAATGTGTTCCCAAAACCTAGATTTATGATGGTTTATACTTACTTACTCAGCAAATTTTTAATGTCTAATATGTGTAAGACATCACAGTAGATTTTGTAGTACCTTGAATAAAATAAAACTTCTTGCTTTTTTTCTATTGGTGGAGACACACAACAAGATAAGTATATGATATATTAGAAGGCGATCAATGCAATGGAGAAATAAATAAGTCGGGAAGGGGGAGACAGCTGGGGTCCGAACTTGCAATTTTAAATGATGTAATCAGAGAAAGTGACATTTAGCAAAGACTTACAGGAGATGAGGTTAAGTTCTTTGGGCACATACAGGGAAAGTATTACAAGTAGAGGTTATAATAAGTTCAGTCTTGTAAGGCATGCTCAAGGCTTTTCCACAATGGCAGACAACCAGAGCTGAATAAAGTGAGCATGGCAGGGAAAGAAGGTGAGTTGGGGATATGAGAAGAGTAGGATGCAGGTCTGTAAAACCTTTGGCTTTAGTTTTGAATCAGATGATTAGGCAGCCAGTGAAAAGAGAAATAACATGAGCCGCTGGAGTCAGAAATCATTGATAGGTGCAGATGTTTGATTTGGACTCTTGTTAAACTGATGCCTTCTGGACTGCAGAATTCTTTTCAATTTTGCTTCAGCATAAACACTTTTTTAGTAATATTATAGATTGATTGAGATTAAATGCTCATTTCTAACTTAAACTTCAAAGATCCAGAAGTAAATTTTAAAAAATCTGATAGGTGATAAATGTGTATCGTCTGTTTTTAAAGTAAAGATGTATTTATAATTTTACTTATTTTCTGACTATAAAAGTATTAGATGAATTTTGTAAATAATTTTTCTGAATGTCATAGCATCTCAATACAATTAAATATTACTGGAGACAGCCAACCACTTGAACTATTAAATATAACATTTCTTCATGTTAGTAAATACAGATTTACACATCTATATAATAACCTTAAATGATCACCTAAAATTTTATTAAATAGATATGTTATAATTTAATTCTCTATGGACATTTTAGGTTATTTTCATTTTTTCTTGCAAGTAATACTTCTATAAATATAATTCATGTTTCTTTGTGGTATTATTTCCTCAGGTAAAATGTTAAGGTAAAGAAAATTGTTTTTTGTTTAAGTTTTGTCTGAGTGTAAATTTTTTGAAGGCTTAAAGTCTCTTAATTTTAGATGGTACTTACAAATATCCTAAAATACTTTAATCTTTAAAAGATATTTTCTTCTAAATAAGCTTTCCTATGGCATTTTTAGAAAAAACATTAAGATGTAGTTATCCTGGTAATAATATATCTTGGTTATTTAAAAGGCATTTTAAAACAAAAAGACACTTATATAAAATATTTTTACTGCTCTGTGATATTTTAAAACTTTGCATTGATAAGAAATTGTGTAGCAAATAAGTTATGTAATATGCTGAAAGTGTTTTTTTCCTCATTATAAAGGTGACAGCTGTGGCTTACAAAAAGTAAGAAAGCAAGAATAATAGGAAAATTTAACAACTAGTATCTTGCCTGTGCTGGGATACCTGTGTTGAGAGCCTCAGCAGACATACCTCCGTCTGATGGCCCTTTGTTCTTCCCTGTTAGGCACAATGCCTCGAGATGCGCCAGAATTACTCAGGTGCTCTGGAGACTGTGAACCAGATAATCATGAACTTTCCAAGTTTTCTTCCTGCCTTTGTGAAGAAAATGAAATTACAACTAGCCTTGCAGGATTGGGAGCAGACAGTTGAGACAGCACAGAGGTTAAGTAAAAAAAAAGATGATGCAAGTATCTTTGGATCGGGGTATAATTTTCAAAAAAAGAAAATCTATGCTGCTATTGTTTATCGTAAGATTTTTTTAATTTTGATTTTTCCAAATATAAGCTTTCATGCAGATTATCTTCAAATGAGGGGAACTATATAATAGAGCAAAATATGTTATATAGTATGTTAGAAAGTTGCAAGTTCTTTGGAGGAAAAAAAAAAGCAAGATTCAATAGGGAGTGGGGAGGAGAGTTTCCATTTTATGAATGGTCAGGGAAGACCTCACTGAGAGCATGGCATTTGAGCACAGGGAGCAGACCATGCAGAAGGATTTGCAAAGAGTAGGAAAAGCAGGCGAGTATGTGTTGTATGTTGGAGCAGTAGAAAGGATTACAACAACCAGGCAGTGAAGTCAGAATGGAAAGGTGAAAGGGAGCAGAGGTGGCAGGTCAAAGGTTTTGCTTTTTATTGTAAAGATTTTTTTTCCTTCTGAAAAAGAATTTCTTTCTTTAGTTTTTTTTCTGAAATGTAAAGTCAGTGGACAGTTGCTCTCCCTCCTTTCTTCTCTCTCTCTCTTCTTCTCACCCTTCATCTTTTTTGTGCTCTTGTTATTTTTTTTTCCCCTTAAATTAGAGAAACCAGTATTTCATCCTGTTTTAGGTTGAGTTGATTTCAACTGGATGTATAGATTTGAGTTGTAGTCAACCCCATCTGTAGACTTAAGGTTAAAACTGTAGGTTGCTTGGGGGTAATTTTTTAAACCAAAAATGGGTGTTTTAACAGGCAACTGTTGGTGCATAGCAAGCAACTAAAAATCTCAGAGCATATGATAATAAGCACTTATATCTCAGGTTCATTTGTGTCATCTGGGATTGACTGATCTAGACTAGCTTGGCTGGTACTCTGCTATAGCCTTCTATTCAATGGGGTGGTAGGTACCTCATTGGCCCAGTAAGGATGCACCTCAGCAATTGTGGGTACTTTGGTAGTAGGCGTGGTGTGGTAATGTGCATCTGAAGCAGTGTGAACCTACACCCTTAAGTCATATATAGTGTTATAAACACTATTTTTCAATAAAGAAAAATTTAAAGCAATACACTTTAAAAAAAAAAAAGAGAGAATGCAGCTCAGTAAGTGAGTTTTCATCCCTGGGGCTAAGCCAAAGAACAGAAGCTACCAGAGTAGTCTCATCCCACATTCATAGCAGAGATGTAGGAAGACATGTAGAAACAGGTGATGCCTACAAAACTTCAGCATGGCACCCTGCTACTCCTGTGCACATTCCACTGGCCAATGCACGAAAAATATCTTGAGTCCATAGTCAGTGAGCAGTAAAGTACACACCAACATTTGTAGGGATACTGCTTAGTTACATGGCAGAGGCAGACAATTCAGAGAGGGTCAAAACCCAAACTAATATTTCAGTAGCACATCATCCCTGATAAGAAACTAATGTGTTACCCCATTTCATCAGTTCCTTTTCTAAGTAGAGTTTGATAGGAATTTTTATAGTTTTTTGCACATTTCTTACTGTTTGTTATCATTTGTAGGGTATTTTACCACAGTATTTTCTACTTTGTTTTATAACCTAGGTGTCTATTTTAATGTTTTGAATTCCATTAGTACATTTTTAGAAAGATTTATTTATTTAGGCATACAAATACTGGGGTACAGGCCAGAGGTGTGGGGGAGTGAGAGGATCATCAGAGACAGAGTGGGGAACAGAACAGGCAGATTGACTGAAATACACTGCTGAGGGGAGTAGCGGGCCGGGCGAGACAGGAGAGGTCTGCTGCACCATGTGGGTCACCTCTGTGGCTGGGAATTGAACTCATGCTGCAGTGGCTGCAGGTAGCTTCATAGTGCTGTGACTTAACTACCCCTGCACCACCCGGTGCAGCAACACATTACTACATTTTAAATATTCAGCTTGTCTTTATATTCCTGGAACTTTTATAATAGTGTCTGCCTGGTTCAATGTGAATTATTCTTTCAATAGATTGTTGGGTATAGTTAGCTAATACTTTACTTAGGGTTGGTACAGAATTTAGTGAAATTGGTACAGTCTAAACATATCCTTTTTAAATATATTAAAAATTAATCTATAAATTCTTTTTAAGTAATGAGGTTGATAAGCTTCATAAAGGAGATTCACTAATGAAAATTACAGTTAAATAGATCACAAACCAACTTTTCAGACTCTCAAATAAAAGAAAATATGTTAGTTTATTTCAACATTAAGTGAAATATTTTTCTGCAGGTTATTGCTTCAAGATAATCAAAATGTGGAAGCTCTAAGAATGCTGGCTCTATATTATTTGTGTAGGGAGGGGGATATAGCGAAGGTAAGTTGGACTATACTATTTATGTTTCTAGTATTAAACATATAATAGTTACGCACACACGTTAGAGCCTTGAGAAGTTTTTTAGAATGTATGGTTACATTCGGTTGACTCCTAGAAATATACCTTAGTAAAGAGGTGAGCTTCTAAAATCAACAAGTTAAAAAATGTCATGTAGTTAAAATTACTCTTGAAAATTCCTTTAAAATTTTTTTTAATTTATTTTTGCATACAAGGACTGGGATATAGGCCAGAAGTGTGGGGTCATGAGAGGATACACCAGAGACAGAGTGGGGAACAGAACAGGCAAATGGACTGACACACACTGCTGAGGGGAGTAGCAGGCAAGACAGGAGAGGTCTGCTGTGCCATGTGGGTCAGCTCCCTGGCTAGAGACCGAACTTATGCTGCAGTAGCTACAGATAGCTTCATAGTACTGAGACTAAACCCCTGTACTACCATGGAGGCCCTACCCTTGAAAATTCTTACATCACTCTTTACAATATAAATTTCCCATGCAGAAACTTGCATTTCCATATTCCTTGCAGTGCTACTTAGAATAGCCAAACTATGGAAGCAACCTGAGTGCCCCAGAAAAGATGAGTGTATCAAGAGGATATGGTATATATACACAATGGAATACTATTTAGTCACCAAAAGAGATAAACTGATGCCATTTGCAGCAACATGGATTATTCTGGAAGGGATTATGCTAAGTGAAATAAGTCAGAAGGAGAAAGGTACCAGATAGTATAACTTATATGTGCAATGTACAGAAAGCAGAAAAAGGGTCAGAGAAAGCCAAACTCAAATACTAGTACTTGAAAGCTGACTATAGAACTGACTATGGAACTAGTCCTTGAAAGCTGATAGGGAGAGGGAGAGGTGAACACCAAGCTGAATAGAAGCACAAATGGAGGTGGACTGTGGATGCTTTGGTGATGGGAGTACCGTAGTCACATCACACAAAGTGGGGGGTCTGTATTGCCAAATACAAACAACAAGAAGCCAGTGTTATTGCAATATAAAATAAATAAAATAATTTCCCATGCAATAATACATATGATTAATATAAATTTTAATTGAGTTTGCATAGGTTAAATATGGTTATGATGAAATCCCACTGGACCTTGTAATACAGGTATATGGTTCTCTGGTAGTGAACACGTTGATTATGTACTGGATTATGGAATACCAAAATTCAATCTAAAGTAAATAGTATAACAAATAATAGACTTAGATTGTGTTTATTTTGGTTAAATTGATAATTGAGATAGTGCCTAATAAATACTTTCAAAATAGTAAAAGATTCTTAGAAGGAATGACTTTGAAATAAATTTTCTGGGCATTGTAATGACTTTTATTAAGTCTAAACCAAGCTGTGTCTTCATATAACATTAATATTTGCAAATATGTGAGCCTCATTCATGGCTCATGTGTCATGAGTTAATTATTGGAAGAGGGAGCTTTGCCTTTGTATAGTTAATTGAATTATGCATTTCTTTACCCATCCCAAAGTTTTCATTCAATAAAAAGTATTAAATAAACATGCTGAAACAACTCTTTATATAATTAATTGAGTTTTTTTTAAAGGACCTCTTTATCCATCTTACAACATATAAATAATTAGAAAGGGGTATTTGTAAAAACAAAGATCTCTTAAATATTACTAATGTTTATTACTATCTGCCATGATTTATGTCCTCGTTGCTTTAGTTTATTTTAAAAGTATACTACATACTTTTGTTTTAGGCTGCCACCACACTGGAAAACTTAGGAAATGCTTTGGACATCATGGAACCACAGAATGCTCAACTTTATTTTACTATGACAGTAGCCTTCAGCAGAACTGTAAGAGTGTCTCCTATGTATCAAAGCTCTGGTAGTTGTAGCTGGGCATATAAAATAAGTCACAAAAATTGAGATGCCAGAGAGCATATAGCGTAGAGTAAAAATATGTATATGTAAACATGAGATACATTGCTAACAAAGACAGTTCAGAGGAGATATGGTTTCGGACTACAAGCTTCATGGATAAAGTGGCATCTATAGTAACAGGAATTTTCTTTATCTGTAAGGATATAATCTTATATTAGTTGAATCTATAAGGACAGGAAGGTTCTTTCCAGATAAAACAAATAGGAAATAGTTTATTTTAACCAGTACCTAGGATTTATGACCATGATTGGTTTTTACATTTGTTCCTTTTTTTAAAATTAGTATTTGAAAAATAGGTTTTAAAGTGGATAACAGACTATTTTGGTGGGTGAAATAACATCTCATTTTTTATAATCAGAAAAATGGTTTTTTACAAGCATCCAATAAAAAGAAGGTAATCATGAATAAAATAGAATAATAGAATCTCAAAATTAATACTTAGAATGAGAGGACTGAAAATTTATTAGAATAGAAAAAATAAGGAAAAAGGTACACATAAATAAATAATTAGTAAATATAAAATTGAAAGAAAAAATGAAAGCTATTAACTGTTAAGTAACATGAATAAAATGTATCTTATTTAAAACAAAGATTGTGTGAAATTGAGGGAGAAAACTACAAAAGTTTGAGTTAAGAATGGTATTTGCCTTTTATCTACCTATCGGCAGACACACTGTTGATTATCTTACAAAAATTCATGCAGCTTAGTGTTTTATTTTTAAAAGTTTTGTCTTGAAAATATACGTATTCTAACAGCATCGACATTACTCAAAATATTTTTGAAGTTTTTTTTCAAGAAGAATGTAAGGCGTGATCTTTTAAAATATTCTCACGAGTGGCACACCTGCCCCAAGGATAAAGCAGATCCTTGTCTTAGTGTTTAATTCAATATGTATATTGCTTATTGTCCAATTTAAAACTTTCTTCACATAGTTTTTTAAGCAAATATAATGTGTTTTTTTTTTGCATAATATACTGTTTCAGTCATGAGACTGAAAAAATAGTTCTAAAAATATGCTTGTGCAGCAACATCATTAGAATAAATATACTTCCAAGATAGCTATTTTTAAAAAGCATTACTCATTAGGATGTTTAAGATCTGATAGTTTAGGAAACTCTTGCAATATTGTCTAGATAATAAGTAACAGGATTTTTCTTTGATTGTTAAATCATTTCACTTTTTTCATAGAGAAAGAAAAAATATCTTTTTCATCTGAGTAGAAAAGTTCCAGAATAACTTCTTTTTTCTTTTTTAGTGTGGACGTAGTCAACTCATTCTTCAAAAAATTCAGACATTACTAGAAAGAGCTTTTAGTTTAAATCCTCAGCAATCAGAATTTGCTACAGAACTTGGACACCAAATGATTTTACAAGGAAAAGTGAAAGAGGCATTGAAGTGGTTTAAGACTGCCATGACACTTGATGAAACTAGTGTTCCTGCATTAGTTGGTATGAGAACTATGTCTATAAATATTTCTCATAAGATGCAAGTAAAAATTGCTTTTAGTACGACCATTGAAAAAGAATAAAATATGTTTCCTGATTTTCTAAAATTAAACTGTTCTCCATATTCAGCAATAGGGGAAAAAATGTATCTTTAAAAATAACTTTTCTACTTCATAAATATCTTGATGAAATAGATTTTTTATGAGTTCATATATATTATGAATTACTTAGAAGATGACTTTATGTAAGTTCAAACTTATCTACTTTATTTTCTTTTGCCCTTTTCTTTCTCTTCTTTTTTTATAATCTAAAACATTGATGCATTATGGGAAAAATACCACCTGCATAAGTTTATGTCAATTTGGCTAATTGTCCTGTTTGGTTTTAGGATTTATCCGATGTCAATTAATAGAAGGGCAATTACAGGATGCAGATCAGCAGCTAGAATTTCTTAGTGAAATTCAGCAGTCTCTTGGAAAATCCGCGGTATGATATTATTTTATCAGATTTAGATCCTAGCTACTATTTATAAAATATCAAATTTTAAGTATTATGACTTAGTAATGATATAAAAGACTTCTCCATTGATCCATGCAAAATTATACATTAAATATTCTACAAGATTCTAAAAATCCATCCAAACTTGTATTTTAAGTTTGAACACATATTGCGCATAAATAGCACTGCATATTCATTTGATATCTAAGTAGAAATAAATTACTTCATAACTTAATCCAATAATTTATGAAACTGATTTTTCCTAGGAATTAAGCTATCTACATGCAGTTCTTGCTATGAAGAAAAATAAACAACAGGAAGAAGTTATCAATTTGTTAAATGATGTCCTGGACACTCATTTTTCACAGTTACAAGATTTACCTCTTGGTATACAGTATTTTGAGAAATTAAATCCTGATTTTTTGTTAGAAATTATTACAGAATATCTAAATTTCTGCCCAATGCAGGTAAGTCTAGAAATTATTTTCAAAGATAATTTTAACATGATATTTTATAAAGATGTTAATAAATTTACATGTTAGACTATCTTAAAATGGTAGAATTTGTGTCTATATTAGTTGAAATTGGATTTTAGCCATAATATTTATAATGTCTGCCATCAACCAATGATTATATCCATTTACAAATACTCATTTGTAATTTATAAAATCTCAAAATATTTAGTTAGAATAACTATTAGAAGTCACCTAATTCACGTACTTTATATTTAAATATATTCTATAACATTCTTAATAAGTGCTTACAACCTCTGGATGCTTTCACAAATTTAATTTTTATTGTATAACTATGATTATTAAACTGCATTTCTTAGGTTAAGTCAGATTGCTTTGTGCTAAAAAATGCCACCATTTACTGATTCCCTTTTGCTCTCTGGAGTGACAGAAAGTAAGTCCTGTTTATTTAAACAATGCAAGGGTCAGTCCTCATTCATGAAACATCTTCCTATTTTGGAAATTAGTTTTTCTTGTCCTCATAAACAATTCCAGATTTTCAACCATTCATTTTTTGTGTGACAACACTGGTCATGAACTTTAGGAGAGCCTTTTCCTTTCTTTTTTTTTTTTTTTTTTTGTTAAGCTCACTATTCCAAATATGAGCTTGGCCTGCAAGACCTAAACAGAAGATCCTTTTCCTCATTAGTTCTGGATATTCATGCAGTATTCTTTTTGTGAATCAAATTATATTGTCAACCGCTTTTGAATTGACAGTTAATGGAAGTCCTTAGAACTGTTGGCTTATAACTTTGGACCTAAGTGTATGACTCTACATTTATCCCTATGAAATTTATCTTCTCAGATTCACCTAATTCCAAATTATCATCATTCTTTTGGATTCTGACCATCACTGGTATATAGATCCTTTTTAACATTCATCATCTCCCTTATTTTGCTCTGAGACAATCAAGATGGTCTCATCCAAACATTAACAGTTATGAATAGACTAACTCTGCCACAGAGTTCTTTACAAATGATGTAGATCAACACATCAGAGTGGATCAACTCTTTTTCATTAGACAGCAAGCAGATGACTTTGTTATATTCAACTGACAGTTCTATGCAGGGATATCATGACAAAGTGCTATCAGATACTTTATGCTAAAACCATAGTTGTATAATAACCTTTCCTTAGGATGTTTTTTATTAATCATCATGTCTTTTTCCAGACTTGGATAATTTTTTTTTATTGTATTCCTGCAGGAATCACACATTGGTTGATCTTACTTTCCCCAGTCCTGGTCTGTTTTCAGTTGCTTAGAAATTAGAATGCTTTTGTAGTATTCACAATTTATTCAACAAATGCTTATAGAGTTTGTTGAGCTGGGAAAATAATTGTGTAAAAGCAAACTATGATCTTGCCCTCCTGTAACCTTTATGTATACTGTAGAAATATAATCAAGGCAATAATATAGTGTGTTAGAAGATCACAGAAGAAAATAACAGAACCAGGGGTAGTAATGATAGGGCTCATTAAGAGGTAAAATTTGAACAAAGTTTGAAGGAGTCATGAGGAACACAAGATAATGAGTGTGGCTGGGACAGAATGAGGAAGAGGAGAGAGAGAGAGAGAGAAGTCTTATCACTCAGAACCAGATGAGTTGCAATTTGTCTACCTTCAATTTTGAGTAAAGTAAAAAGCAGCAATAGGATTTCCAGCAGGATCTACTTTAACAATTTAAAAGAACTTTTCTAGCAGCTGGACTTAAGTAAAACTATGGGTGTAGTTAAAAATGAAGTATTGAGTGGCAACTGGGTCCCTAGTCTGCTGACATTCTATTTTTCCGATAATATAACCTTTATTAGCATGATAACCTATTAACATTTATAATGTTGTTTTCCTGAGAAATATATAAAAAAGAAGATTCATAAGAACTCTCTTGTAATATAATACATGATCCCATCACTTAGTCTACTCATGACTGTTATGTTTGGATGAGACCAGAAGGTAGTGAAAGTTACTCAATTGAATACATCCATAAGTCACAAGGCATGTCTAGAATTAGAACTCATATTGCCCTGACTCTCAATTCCAGTGAGAAACTCTATCTCTCAATTATCTACCCTTTAAAAAGTTAAGTTTCCTTGATAAAGTTTTTGAACAGATATGCTCCTTTCATATGTTATCAAATCAGTAATTGTATAATAATTGCATAATTATTTTGCTGAATTAAAGCCATTACTTACATCATCTGTTCATAGATCCCAGGGATATAAATTAGCAATATTGTAACTATAGAAAAATTATTGGCGAACAAATAGGATAAGGAAAATTTTAGAAAAACTAAGTTCTGCTATTTATATTACAATTAATATGCATTTATTTTTAGCTAAATGCTATTATAATTTATAAAATAATGTACTAATTTGTTTTGTTTAGCCTGCAAGTCCTGGGCAACCACTTTCTCCACTTCTCAGACGTTGTACCTCAATTCTGGAGACTATAGTAAGAACTGTACCAGGTCTTCTGCAAGCTGTCTTCCTAATAGCAAAAGTAAAGTATTTGTCAGGTAGGAAATGACTTAAAATAACCTTTGTGTTCAGAGGCTGAAGAAAACATAAGTAAATAAACTTAAGCATTCCAGATAGATTGAAAATAATCTCATAAAATATACATTTTACATGTGTACAAATAAGGAATTTTATTAGTTTTTTCAAATAAGGAGTTTTTTTTAATGCTTATTTATGTAAAGAAGAACTGGGGAGTAGGCCAGAGGTTGTGGGGAATAAGAGGATTCACTAGAAATAGAGTGGGTAGCAGAACAGGCAGATCTACTGAAATACACTGCTGAAGGGAGCAGCTGGCAAGACAGAAGAGGTCTGCTGCACCTTGTGGGTTAGCTGGGGATCGAACTCTCTGGCTGGGGATTGAACTCATGTTGCGTGGCTGGCGATAACGTGATAGTACTGTTTTTAACACCTGCACCACCAGGAGGGCCCTCAAATAAGGAGTTCTAATACAAAAAAAAAAAAATTATGTAACTTCCTTTAATATTTAATCCTTTAAAAATTACCATAAACTTTTGTGGTTCAAAAGAATTACTGGGGTGTCCTCCCTTGTGATGGAAGGGTTTGAACACTGCACTGTGGCGCAGCAGACCTCTCCTGCCTCACCTGCTGCTCCCCTCAGCAGTGTACTTCAGTCGATCTGCTGTTCTGCTCCCCACTCTGTCCTGGTGAATCCTCTCATCCCCCCAACCCTATGTCTCTGGACTGTATCCTAGCTCTTGTGTGCATAAATAAATAAAATCTTTAAAACAAACAAAAGAATTACTGGAAAAATAAAATTATGCCACTTTTTTAAAAGTTAATCAGATGGTACTCAAGACTGACAATAACAGTTTATGGTCATTAATCCACAGTTGTTGATCTGTTGAAATAACTGTAGGGGATGTTTGCCAGGTTTCAGTCCCTGTGGTATTTATTGATTACTTCCTGTTTAGTTCCTGTGATTAAGCATGGCTAAGAAAAAAATAACCTGGGTTATAACCTTAGCTTAGCACCCAAAGAAATGTATGACTAGATACATAAAAGTAGTTCATTAATATGGTTGTTATATATATATGTACCTTTGTTGGTTAAATATTATACAAGTTTGTAAAATGATGGTACAAATCAACTTCATGATAGTCTCATAAACAACAGTTACTTCTGACATATATATAGTGGAGAGAGTTAGGAAATGACTGCTGATTTTTTAAAAATCTCAGCTTTAAGTATCATAAACAACAGTTACTTCTGACATATAGTAGAGAGTTAGGAAATGACTGCTGATTTTTTTAAAATCTCAGCTTTAACTGCTATTAAAAAACAAACAATGTATCTAACAGCTCTTTTTAATCTTTACAATACTCCTACTTGTAAGAAGTGACTATAATATCTTGTTCTGACTGAGTTCTGTTGTGCCATGTATTTCTACTTCCCAGTTGGAATGAATATCATCTACTAAGTGATTAAACAGTCTGGATTATTTATTAAACATTCTTTATTTGGAAATTTGTTATAAATCAGTCTTAGTATATATAGCATTATTGAATTGCCAAAGTCTCTAGGAATGAAACTCTCATATATTACTCCCCTTTTATAAAAATAGCAGCCTTAAAAAATTTGAAATATCTGCACATGTCTAAATAACAGTATTCTGACTAGCAAGAATACAAATTTGGGGGTTCCTCTGATCCCCTGAATTCTGAAAATTAACTAGAATGACTCATAGGACCCAGGAAGGCATTATATTTTATGATTAGAATTTTACTATAACGAAAGGATACAAATTTGAACCAGCAAAAGGAAGAATGCATAGGGTGAAGTTTAGGAAGGCCCCAAATATGATGCTTCCTCTGGAGTCAAGACCCAGCACCTTTCAACCACATAGAGGTCTGACGATATAGTACACCATCAGCAACCAGGGGAAGTCACTCTAGGTTCAATACCCAGGGTTCTTATTAGAGTGTCATTATATAAGCATGAATTGACTGCTTGGCTATGTGATTAAACTCATTTTCAGCCCCACTAAGTCCCTAAGCTAAAGCTGACAACCCTGACTTAAAACTCCAAGCTTCTTATCACATGGGTGGTTTTTCTGACAGAGCAGGTCTTCCCTGCTCCTCATTATTAGCATAGACCATCAAGACCACTAATAATAATAACATTCCTATCACTTTGAAGTTTCCAAGGTTTAGAGGCTCTCTCCCAGGAAACTTGAACAAAGGCCAGCCAAGCTGGTCAGGAATGACTAGTGGACTAAATCCTTTTTGTTAATGTAATTGACACTGTAATATTCTAGCTATTTAAATTCCTGTGTTTTATGTAACTTGTGTTATTGAAGTGATAAATAAAAAAATTTTCTCTGACAAGGAAAATATAGGTAAATTTATAGGTCTCTCAGTAACGGTAGTGTTCGACTGATCTTTTCACAAAGTTTCCTTTTCACAAACTTTCCCTGGTTTGCTTCTTATGACCAAGGACCGGCCAGACTTACAGGTGTATTCTTCATGTAGACTAAAAGGAAATGAACTAGTACAGGTAAAGATTAAATCATGGTCTGTGAATAGAGGGACATAAATTCAAATACTGGAGCCATCCATAAGCTATTTTGCTTCCTCTTCTCATATCTCCATCTTATAGTTATTTGAATTATAACAGTGATATTTGTTTCCTTCATTAGGTGATATTGAAGCAGCATATAATAACCTGCAACATTGCCTTGAACACAATTCTTCTTATGCAGATGCTCATCTCCTAATGGCTCAGGTTTATTTATCTCAGGAAAAATTCAAATTGTGTTCTCAGTCTCTTGAACTTTGTCTGAGCTATAATTTTAACGTAAGTATTCCAGACCCAAGTGAATAATGACATTCACCCTCCATGAACTGTTAGAAATGTTTACGTATTTCACAATTTTTTATTTTATCTTATAGTATTTTGTGGATAAATGTACTTTTTATTGAGAAAAAAATTTGGATTCAAGCAGTAAGGGGAGAAAATAGAGGCATCTGTTGACTAGTTAAAAAATTATCTACTCTTGGCAATAAAAGAGTTGGCATCAATGTTTGATCTCTCCCCCCATCTTCTTGTAAACCTCAGTTTTCTGTAAAACTCACATAATGATACCCTACCATTATAGTGAACATTAAATGAAATAGTGAATGTATATTGAAACTTAAAAATTTAGAGCAGTATGCCAAGTGTTTTTATATATTATATATAAGAATTTTATTTTATTGGCCTGATCTTTCTTGAATTTTGTATTAGTGACTTTTTTCCAGAGTTATCATCAAAAGAACCTCTGATTACGTCAAAGTTGATATTTGGTTTGAAGATATAAACAAATTACAGGTGTCCATTAGAGATATTGCAGGCTCAGTCAGGACCATGAATAAGAATATCAAGATAAAGCAAGTCACACATTTTTTGGTTCACTAGCACATATAAAAGTTACATTCGCACTATATTGTAGTCTAATACAATACATGTGCAATAGCATTATGTCTAAAAACAAAAGCAATGTGCAGACCTTAATTAAATGTGGCTCAGAGATTAGGAAGTGAGTACATCTTTGGGAAAATGGCACCAATAGACTTGCTTCATGCAGGGTTTCCACAGACTTTCAATTTGTAAAAAAAAAAGCAGTATGTGCAAAGTGCATTAAAGTGAAGCACAATGAAATAAGGCATGCTTATAGATTGTTATCCCAATATTATGTATGTTGCATTCCATATTCTTAGGAATAAGTAAAATCCTAGGTCCACCTGCTTCTTGAACTGCCTAGAGTCATGGAGGAGGTCCTCAAATTTTTCCTTTGGTTCATGCAATTTGAAGTCCTACTGGGTGAAAACCCTTAAGTGGACTGAAAATTCAGGTTCCTGCTGAGATTTACACAAGCTAATGCTGCTTTTAGGACAGTAGTTTCTCAAGACTTAGGGTACAATCATAAGCCCAGTGTCACTACCCCACTCTACTGTATCAGAATCTCAGAGAAAAGAGAATAAGCATGAATGTTTAAAATAAATGTAAGAACCAAAGCCTTACAGAGGATAGTTACCTTCCTAGACATACAGCGACTGTCATATCAGGTCATTCCATATCATCTCCTTCCGTTTGACTCCTTCTTCATTGCTCACTTTGTCATTGTCTTCTATTGTCTGTAAAGCCTGTTGATAGCCAAAATAAAGACAAAACAGTATCAAAGGATAAAACCTTTGCTTGATTAAAATGACCTGAAATTTTTAACCTGAAAATTAAAAAATAAAGAATGGAGTGAAATTCTTAGATAAATTCCTTTCCTGATCACTCAAATAATTCCTGAGAATATATATGATAGCATTATAAATTTTAAGTTTTCTTTTTTGTCATAGTAAAAGCACTTAACATATCATTTAGGAGAACACCAAAGAGTGGCAAGTCCCCTGTATTTGATTTAATGCAATAAATAAATAAGTCAAAAGTTAATAAGAAGACAGAAATAGCTGTCATGTTTATAATCCCAGGTAGATTGTCCTCAAAGATTATATTATTGGATGGATTATAAATTGTATGTTTATGTTGTTAGCATTCCAAGGAAGTATTTCTAATTATCTTTTTCAGGTGAGAGAATACCCTTTATATCATTTGATAAAAGCTCAGTCACAAAAGAAAATGGGAGAAATATCAGAAGCAATTAAAACTCTGCATATGGCAATGAGTTTACCAGGAATGAGAAGAATTGGAGCTCCCTCAAAATCAAAAAACAAAAAAACTGAAGTCGATACAAGCCATCGTTTATCAATCTTCCTGGAATTGGTAGAGGTCCATCGCTTAAATGGAGAGCAGGTAAGTCAACTCCTAACTCAGTGACACAGATCTGAACTTTGTTATTCAAGTACATATATTAGTACAAAATGAAAATTTTAAATTTTTCCCTTGATCAAATGTTAAACTTTTGAAAATTTATCTCTTCTTACTTTGCACCATAACACATACTTTGCAGAATGCTGGAAGTAAACATATTTGCCCTTGAATGACTTTGTATCACTGGTCTTAATGTTAACTACCATAAAATATAATGATATAGTGTATTATGTTTTGAAAGCTATAATATATGCAATATAACATACTATTAATGTATTAATATATGTCATAACATAGTAACAATGCAATATAATTGATTAATGCAATAATTTGTTATTACCTTGGCTAAATATATTATTACCTAAAGTAATTATATAATTCCTAGAAGGATTCACACCACATACACATATACAAAAGCTAATGAAATAAATAAAATTCTAATAGTTGAGAAAACGAACCATTTGATGAATACTGCTTTGATAAATTCACAGAATCATCATAAAATTAAGTACTTTTAAAAAAGATAGATAAATATCAAGCATGGGATTCTGAGAGGAAAATTAAAACTTCGTAGAAAAGAAGGAATGTCATG
Source organism: Galemys pyrenaicus (assembly GCA_019455555.1). Lineage (NCBI taxonomy): Eukaryota > Metazoa > Chordata > Mammalia > Eulipotyphla > Talpidae > Galemys > Galemys pyrenaicus. The sequence continues at coordinate 15,144,415 of JAGFMF010011870.1, read as the reverse complement.
TCATTTATATCTGATTATCCTAGTTCTAGGAGTTGCCAACCTGTCATTTTCATACTTGAATGGAAATTAAGAAGGTCATATCTAGATACTTGCCAAATCTCAAAGAATTTCTATTTACCTAATAAATTAACAGAAAATACAGTTAGTAATAGCAGAACCAGTTCTACTCTAGTTTATTCTAAGATGCTCTATTTTTTTTTTCTGAAATGAAAATATCTTATTTGTAAAGTTGAGATGAACCTTTAATGACATTTTAGACTTATTGAGATACAGCTTTGGAAATGAGGTAATATATTTAGCTGAGGTATAACAAAATACTGCCCTAGCAGAGGTAACAAAGTAATGCCCTGCTTGACAAAGAGTCAGTGGGTGACAGGACTGGATCCCATCAAGGGGGCAGCCAAAGACCTAGATCTTATAGTTAGGCTGCCTGAGTTTGAATTCTGGTTCTATCATTTGTTAACTCTCTAAATTTTGTTTTCCTTACTCCAAGGTGGGAGTAATAAAAGTTACTAGTCCTTTAGGATTTTTGTGGGAAATAAATGGGTTGGCACAATCCTAGGTACAGAGCAAATGCCTATTAAATTCTAGTAACAGTGACTCTTGTATAGTAACTGCTGTTGTCCTAGTTATGAAAACACTTTTCAGAGCTAACCTGTATTTATCGTCTGAATTTGTTCTCTAAGCTTGGCTTTTAAATTTACATACTTCTCAAAAATCTACCAATACTTCATAAATCATTTATTGTTTACGCTTTATTAGTAGAAAATCCTTATTCTAGTGTAATTTGTTGAATATTTTAAAGGATGTTATTTTAATTTCATTTTTACAGCATGAGGCAGCAAAGGTTTTACAAGATGCCATCCACGAATTCTCTGGGACATCTGAAGAACTACGTGTTACTATTGCTAACGCAGACCTAGCTCTGGCCCAAGGAGATGTTGAGCGGGCTTTAAACATACTTCGGAATATCACATCTCAACAGCCTTATTTCATAGAGGCCAAGGAAAAGATGGCAGATATATATCTGAAGCACAGAAAAGAGAAAATGTTATATATCACTTGTTACAGGTAAATGATTAATTTAATTTAACCCATTATGTTTTGGTACATTTGACTCCTAAAGTTAATTCCTATATTTATATATTTTTAACAGCCTTGTTAATACTTTACAGATTCCTTTCTTAATGTGTTCTTCCTTTTTTCTCCCGGCAATCACAATCACTTAAGTTATTTACTCTCCTGAAATTCTTTTACCTGTGTTTCAGAAATTGAGATATTTGGTGAAAAAATAATTGATTTTGCATAAACATACTAGGGAGTGAGTTCCCTTTTTACTATATTACACTATTGCCTATGTAGAATGTACTCGGAAAGCTATTAGTTAATTGAAATAGGTGAACTTACCTATAATTTAATTGGTTAAGAAGAAAATATTTGTATTTAATATACTAAGTAGAGTTGGTCTGATTTCCAGAGAAATTTCCGAGAGAATGCCCAGTCCTCGTTCTTTTCTTCTCCTTGGTGATGCATACATGAATATTCAAGAGGTGAATTTCTTATGGTACTAAACTTGGAGGGGGAGGCGGAATTCTTTGTGGTTAGTGTTAACATTCTGTTAAAAGGATTTTTTAAAATAATATTTACTTAATATTCAAAGGTCCAGTCATCACACAAAAAAGGAGACAACCATTACAAAACAAAAGTTGTGTTTTTTCCTTCAAATTGAGATCCAGTATTTCTGCATGATCATTATTTAAAATAGAGGTGATATCAATTGGAAGTTAAGAATCTCTTTTAAACAGAAGGATGAAAATAGCTACTGATTAAGATGATTTTTTTCTTCAAAGGAGAGGCAATTTCTGACTTTTATAATGACTGCTGGAAAAAGAAAGTCAAGAAATTATCTCCTAATTCTCACATTATTAATTTATGTAGCTAGGGCACAATTAACATGGGTGGGATTATACTGAGTTAGAACTGTGCTATTGACGATCACCTCTCTGAAATTACTAGTTTCTGGACTTAAATAGCTGCTCTATTAGTCTCATTAGATGTGCCAAATAAAAAATTACAGAAATGCTGCCATTTACTAGAATCCAGTAGTTATTTATTTTTGCATCTGCCAACATTAGCCCGAAGAAGCCATAGTAGCATATGAGCAAGCTTTAAATCAGAACCCAAAAGATGGAACATTGGCTACCAAAATTGGGAAAGCGCTTGTCAAAACTCACAACTATTCAAAGGTGAGTATTTTGTAATCTGAAATCCATCTATTGTATCGAATTTTTCAAATCCCACTAAATGAGTAGTCTTCAGCAGACATTGTATCTCAGTGGCTGTAACACCGTAACTTCAAATTTGAACTCACAAACTAGAATTTGTGTTAAAGGCTTTCTCAGTGTCTCAGATACTTTTTTGTTGCATTTTACAAAAATTGTTTGGACTGTCAGTTTTACTTAAAGCTTCATTTTATGCCTGAATTAGTGCCACTAAATCTATTATGATAAACTTGATGTTGTTACATCTCTTTTGTTATATGACAAAGCATAAAGACAAAGCATAAAAGATGTTCCTTTTGTTGATAGTAAGCCATATGCCTTGAGATTTTTTTTTCTTTTTTTCAGTGGGGATAATGGATTTTCTATATTGTTATATTCTCCAGGCCTATTCCTGGTAACTATTGATCATATATACAGCAGCTTGCAGAGTATTTTTTTCAATAAATTTCTCTGGCCTCTGGAATAAAACCAGTAAAAAAAAATTTACCAAGCTCTTTTCTATCATAAAATGCTAGTTGCCTTGTGTGATATTTACTTTTCTAAGAAAAAAGGCATACTTACCTCATGGTGCGGATATTTGCATAAGCTTATTCTAGGTTATTTCTAATTATGTATATGATTCAAGTCTGTAATAAGTAAAATATCCATACTTGAATGCCATTTCATTGTCTTTTTTACTAACTGAATTGCATTTTGTTTAGGCAATCACTTATTATGAAGCCGCTCTGAAAAGTGGACAACAAAATTATCTTTGCTATGACCTGGCTGAGCTTTTGCTAAAATTGAAATGGTATGACAAAGCTGAAAAAGTTCTTCAACATGCTCTAGCTCATGACCCTGGTATGCAAGTCTTTCTGATTTGAAAGAAGTACCTGATATACCAATCTATTTTAGTTTTATATTGTATAAGTGTGTATTTATATTCTCAGTATTCTGTATATGGTAATAGTTTTTTCATTTATTAGAATGTCACTACTAATTTTTGTGTTTCAATGTATAGTATACATGTGTAAATATATAAGTAAAGTGTGCAAAATTTTCCTTTTTTAAATATGTTGCTTTTCCTATTTTGTATAGTTTTTCCACATACAGTGTATTCCAGATATAGTTTGATGTCAGGACATTAATATCATTCTTCCTACTGGCATCCTAATATTCCTTAACTCCATTAGTTATTAACATTTCACCAACTATTGGACATTTAATATCTTTTCCATTCTTTTGATATTATTATAAACCATGCTATAATGACTGTACTTTTTTTAAAAATATTTATTTATGCATACAAGAACTGGGTGGGTTACAGGCCAGAGGTTTGGGGGTAGGAGGATTCACCAGAGACAGAGTGGGGAGCAGAACAGCATGCTCTACTGAAACACGCTGCTGAGGGGAGCAGTGGATGAGACAGGAGAGCTCTGCCGTGCCATGTGAGTCACCTCCCTTGCCAGGCATCAAACTCATGCTGCAGTGGCTGCTGATAACTTCATAGTGCTGAGACTTAACCCCTTGAGCCATCAGGGAGGCCCGCCTCTATAATGAATGTACTTGTATTTTATTCACTTGTTTACTTATTTTTTTTATTATTATCTTTTATTAAGGCATTAATGATTTACAATGCTGTATATGACTTAAGGATCACACCCTGCAGTTGTATGTTACCATACCACACTCACTGCTAAAGCACCCATAATCCTTGACCATACTCTACGGACCCCCTTCATACTCCGCTTTCCCTACTTCCTCTCCCACTCTATCTTGTTTTTCAGTGACTTTAATGAATATGTTTGCATACATTTAAGAAAAAAAATTCAAATTCTTGTGTTGTTACCTCTTCATATATATCTAAGAAAAACCTCCAGTTGTTATCCATTTATTTAACTTCTTCTAGTCATTTGTTATCCTTAATCTTTTTTTATTTGATCACTGTTCAGTTAATTGATAGAGAAATGTTAACTGTATTAACTACTTTTCAAAATCATTCTTTCTAAAGACCAGTTTTAGAACTTGTACAAAATTGTAAACATTTATTTTAAAAGTGAATATACTTTCACAATGTATTCTGTTCCTTCATAGTAAATGAACTGTCATCTCTAATGGAGGATGGGCGTTCTCAAGTTCTTCTAGCAAAAATTTATAGTAAAATGGAAAGACCTAGTGATGCAATCACATCATTACAACAGGTAAATATAGTTTTTTGTGAGTGTGCTGCTAGGGTGCCACCTGTAAAGAGAAAGCTAATTTCTTTTGACCCAATTGTCACAGAAAATAGTGCCTCTAGGATATACAAATTCAGATTTATCTGTAGTAAATACTATCTTTCCAGCCATTTTTTTTCTCCTGACTCCTGAATAAGCAATTTTATCCCACACTATCTTTCCTTCCCATGCATTTCTTGATAACTGCTCCATTCTTTCTCTTTTCTTTCTCCCAAACTCACAAGTATACATCTACCAGTCATTTTTCAAATCTCACCTGATCTCAGACAGATCAGGTGTCCTCCCAGTCATATATTCCCGTGGCAATTGGTGTTTCCAGGCCTAAAACACTACACAATTTGCTATTATCTTTGTATTTTTTTAAAATCTATTTTCCTGCCAAAATCAGAATGTCTGTGTTGGCGTAGTTCTGTTTTCTGACCCCACTAAATGCTTGCCTCATAGTAAGTAGGTCATATTAACTTTACTAGGCTATATGATAAATTACCACAAATTTACTCCATGAAAATAAAAACATTTATTTTCTCACAATTCATGATCCATTGGCCAGCATATTTTAGATGAGCCCTTACAAAATGAGCTTATAGAAATTGAGCTTTCCAGCACTCTTTACAATAGGTAAGACCTGGAAACAACCTAAATGCCCAAAAACAGGTCAGTGGATCGGGAAGCTGTGGTACATATACACGATGGAATACTACTCAGCAATCAGAAATGAAAAACTAGACTCATTCATAGGCACATGGATGGATCTGG
>JAGFMF010011870.1:15092277-15139111 GCA_019455555.1 Galemys pyrenaicus | reverse complement strand
AATAAAGACACAGAAACCAAAAATGAGGAGACAAGGACAGACTGGGGGCACCTGGTGGGGAGGGGAGGGGGAGGGTTGAGGGAAGATGGGAGCACGAGGAACTGAGGTGATGGTGCGGTGGTGAGATGGTGATGGGGAATACATGGGGATTACAATTGATGGCAAGTATATGTAAATTTAAAAAAATATTTTATATTAATAAAAAAATTGAGCTTTCTTTTATGAAATGTCACTAATAGAAAATGCAAAAAACTTTTGCTCAAAAACTCCTCAAATTATTTATCTTTAAGAAATGGCAAAGCATAACAAGAAAATCTGACCCATGTATATTTCTTTAGGAAGCTAAGCTAATGACTTTGTAGAGATTTAGTTGATGCAGAAAATAAAATTCAAATTATCTAGAAAGTGAATTATATATCTTTTAGACCTAGCCTGACCACATAATTTATCATTCAAGCCAGAATGCTTTTAAGAAGAAAAGAAAGCAATATTAATTTAGCTGATTTGACAGGTATAAACTGGTTATGCCAGATGGTGAAAATAGTCACTCTATTTAAACTAAGTATTTAGTTTTTTGACAATAGAGAATGTGTGTGTGTGTGTATATATATATATACAAAACGAAATCATGCACACAGATAAATGCATAAACGTGTACACACAAATGCACAAATATGCATTGATAGAGCCAAAATAAATATTTCATAAAATTATGTTAACCTTTCTCAAATGCTATGTGCACTAATATTTCTAATCCTTTTCTATCATTTCCAAGAAAATGCTTATTATGATGCCCGAAAGATGACCTATGGTTTCAAAAAAAACCTCAACTTTAGATCATCTTCATTATATAATAATTGTCAACCAACATTTCGACAGGCGTCCCCAGAAGGGCTCCCTGAACGTAGCATAATGTGTGGCAGATGGTGGCCATTTACTTTTTGTTACGTGAATGCACGAATGCATTAGTGAATGATTATCTCAATCTCAAAGTTAAGTTTTATTATGAAAGCCTAAAGCATAGTTTTCTGTCACTTATTAAAGGAAGGGTTCAGTGTTTCAAAAGTAGATATATGGTTAGAAAGACTAATATTCATTCAATTTAGCAACTACCCTACATTCTTACCCTGAGGAATTCCCCTAAAACCATATGTAAACACCATCAATTTATTAACCATTTTCTATTCATCGGACATCTCTGTTGCTCCCAAAGTATTTGTTTTTGTTTTATTAATGTTGCTTTCTTTTATCCTCTTAAGTTGTGTCCCTAATATTCAGTTAGCATGTTTTGCTAGGGTGCCCCCAGAAAGATTGGGTTATTTAAATTCTATCAGCAATATATGGATATACTTGTTGCCTGAAACCTGACAGTATTCATTTAATAATTTTTAAATACCGCTTCATTAGGTTAATAAACATTTAGTTTATTTATTTATTTAAATATAGCATGCTTGCATCTTTTCCACATGTTTGTTACATGGTTGAATTTCCTTACGGAGCTTCTTTGTAGGAAAAGACTCAATAATTTTAAATACTTTGGTTGCAAAGATAGGTTGACTCATTTACAGTCAAGTACATTTTTAAGGCCTCACTTAATATATTTTCTTTGGGTCAGGCTTTGTTAGACCAAGGACCAATAATGCTTAAATAAATCTTCTGTGAAACTATGCTTTGTGTGAAATTATTGAGAAATTTTTAATTACTTTTTTGTTGTTTCACTTTCTTTTCATCTTTGTCTTTTTCATCTCTTTTCTCTAGGCTCGAGAATTACAAGCTCGGGTACTAAAACGTGTTCAGATGGAACAGCCAGATGCAGTTCCTGCACAAAAACATTTAGCAGCTGAAATTTGTGCAGAGATTGCAAAACATTCTGTTGCTCAGCGAGACTATGAAAACGCCATTAAGTTTTATAGAGAAGCTCTTGTTCATTGTGAAACAGATAATAAGGTCAGTACTTTTATAAAATGTTAAGAACCTTTTATCCCAGATGTCATCTTATTTCCCCAAATGTAAAATCCTTACCAACTGATTTATAGAGAAAACTTAAACTAAAATACAAATTAAAGAACTAATAGTGTTTCTAGAAATCCTTCAAAATACATGATACCTTAAATTAATAATACTAGTCTAAAATTATTATGGAGTAAGTAAAATAATGTAAATCTGCAAACTCTCTGTTTTTTAAATATGCACCTGTGCTTTAATAATCACTTTAAAACAGTTTCGCAATCTCAGGTATATGAATATAGTGCTAGATATACAAGAGCTATTGGATTGAATTTATCTACAGCAGAAGAAGAAACATAAAGATAATATTGGTCTAGAAAGTTTATACAGATTAAATATAGAAAATATATATAAATTATATAAATGTAAAATATACATATAAATTTTATAATTTATATATATAAATATATATAAAATATGTATGTAACCATGCATGGTTATATAGACTAAAATGTTGTTACTCTCACAGATATTGATAAGTGGTTAAATTTATTTTTATGTATCTAAAAAGTGAATTAAAAAATAAGTGATACAGAGCAAAAACAACCATAATTGAATTAAAAATTTAAGACCAAAAAATTTTAAATTAATACTATCTTTCAGAGGTAGGGCAAAAATAACCTTTAGTAAGCCATAACCAAACAGGTAACTAAAGGATTTGGAATCTCATTTTAAATCTGAAGCATATCTTTGAGATAATCTGTTTATATTTTTTTTTCTACAAGTGAAAAAACAGGTTTAGCGAGGTAAAAGAGATTTGGTATTAGGAGAGAGAAGCATGGACTAGAATTGAATCTACTGATGTTCGATGTTCATAATGCTTTGCGTGTCTCCACTTTTTAAGTTAGCCCACATTCCACATTTGACTAATGTAAAAGCAAATAGAGATGTGCTCCTGTAGTGTTTGCCTTATCATGCTCGGCATTCTTACTGCAGTACTCTTGTTCAGATAAGTTACTATGTGTCCAGACATTTTTCTCCTTCACTCTTTGCTCCTTATAGTCTCTGACTAATCTCACCCTCTCCCTCTACAGATAATGTTGGAGCTGGCACGATTATACCTGGCACAGGATGATCCTGACTCCTGTCTGCGGCACTGTGCTCTCCTTCTCCAGAGTGACCAGGACAATGAAGCTGCCGCCCTGGTTAGTCCCAGAGACTTCAAGTGCTATAAAGTCAGTTGTGTTTTATGTTCCATGTGGAAGTTTCAAATTTTACTTAGTAAAACTAATAGTAGATGAGAGGTCTGACTCATACTGGCTTTGGAGGAAATAGCATTTTTAACATTGGTTTTATCAGTAAAGACCAAGAATCGTTAATATTTTACTTTACTTTTAAGAATGGTAAATCTGGGTCAGGCCTTTACTTGGCCTTTAGGCCTAGTTAATTTTTATTTATGCCTAAGAGAATGCTTGGTCATGTGGAGTCCATGTGCTAAAGCTATAATTTGCTAAAAACTTTTGGGTACGTATTCAGACAGGCTGCACCAATTTAAAAGTTGCTGTGGGAGTTGTGGAGTTAGAGAAATAAACTTCAAATATCGTTCTAAGATGGTGAATTTTAGTTTTGCTTTTCTTTCTCATTTTTACCTGGCTTGAGGTCTTCATTAGCTTTTCAAACAGCTACGTAAGTGAGAGTTTTGTGAGGTTCAAAGTTATTATTATGTCTAGAAAAGAAATATAAGAAGTCTCCCTTTTAAAGTATACAGTAAGAAAATCTAATACATCTTGTTCATTTTAAATTCCATGAAAATATTAAGAGTGTTTTGTTTTTTACTTTTGTCATTTTAGTCAAATCCACTGAGGCATCTTTTCTGTGATAGCACATAGAATGTGCAATTTCCTTTAAATTTCTGCTTTCAAAATAAGCACTGAAGCATATTTTTTTGCTAAACATATAGTTTTGTGAACAGAACAATCTGTCTCACAGTCTTGGCTATCTTGTGATACTGATCTCAGTGTTACTTTGCCTAAGGTGTGCTTGAATTTGTACAATTGGCTTGTTTTTATAAAATTCTACCCTCCTAATGTTTTTCCTACGTGTTTTCATAGCATTGAATCTTAATAAGAAGAATATGCTTTGTAAAGTATATGGCAGTATTTTTAGAATCAACATTTTTACCTTTATAGATGATGGCAGATCTCATGTTCAGAAAACAAGATTATGAACAAGCAGTGTTTCATTTACAACAGCTTTTAGAACGCAAACCAGGTAAATATCCACTGATCATATTTTTCTAATGCAGTCAAACCCTTTCTTCTCTTTTTGGTTGTTATACTTGGAAAAACCCCAACCCTTGTTGAATTCAGCTCTGCTTATTCCACACCTGTGCCTGAGTAATTAAAATGGTTCCAAGGAAAATATAGCACCTTTAACTGGTCTCATTTTAAATTAGGTCCTGAGACGCTAAATGAGCCCTTAGATGCTGCCTGCAATCTTCTTGTATTTCTCTAAAAATTTCTTTCAGTCAAACCACTTTTTTACTTTCTTCCATCTCCTGGAGCCTCCAATAGCCCTTCCCCTTTCTTGCCCTCAACTAAAAACCTTGACTCCTACCTCACTGAGAAAATATGGGCAAACTGGAAGAGAACACCTCAATCCTCTTGTCATCACTTTCCTACTCCCAAGTCTTTGTCCTTCCCTGGTCTCTGATCCCTTCCATAGCCAGCTCCTCCCTGTGTACAGTGTGCTGGACATCTTGACTCATATACATTATTTGACATCATTTATAGTCCTCAGGGAAGTCCCACCACCATTTCACCCGTGCACCATCACCTCAGTCCCTTGTGCTCTTTATGCCCTCATCCCGGTCTCTACCCCACCTTCTCCCCGAATGTTCTCTTTGATTTGTCTTTGACCTTTTGTTCTTGTTGTGTTTTTTTGTTTGCTTGCTTGTTTGTTTTTGACCGTAATGGCTTATTTCCTTGAGCTCCCTCTTATTATTTTTTTTTGTAGTTGTTCCTTTACATTCCTCCTAAAAGTGAAGCCATCCAATATTTTTCTCTTGCCTTCTGACTTATTTCACTGAATATAATTCCTTCTAGCTCCATCCATGTTTCTATAAATGACTCTAGTCTTCATTTTTGATTACTAAATAGATATACTGAGATAGTTAAAAGAATGCTATTTAGTATTTATAACATGATATATCTTTTTGCTTCTGAATATTCTGTATAATACCCATTGTTTAAATATGGAAACTGTTAAGGAAGCAAAATGTTTGTAACTTTGTAAGTACTACTTTAACAGAGTGCTAATTTATTTATCACTTTTAGCATTTTGCTAAAAATATTTCTTTGTCTTCTACATTAAGGGAGCATTCCTCAATTTGCAGGGATAGAATCATATTCTTATATCCCCAGCTTCAGAAACAATCCAGTACATAGACAGTACAAAGTAAATAGTAATTGGCTGAAGAGATCATCAAATGTCTGTAAAATACCAATTTATTTAAAAATGCTAGGTTTTTATAATCTGTGTGGTATTTTATGTTTTTAATCTTGTAGTCTATACTTTTAATAGGACTTTACACATTTATCCACAGAACTGTTTTGCAAGAATCATTCTAAAACCTATACATCTGTACTAATTTTATACTTGTGCTATTGGTCATCCTCAGTAGCACATCTTGTACTTTAAGACTGTGTTTTAGCTTACTTCAAAAATGTACAGTCCCACTTAAACCTAGCTAGTTGAAAATTCTCCTTATAGATCTTACTATTGCTCTTTTGATAGATTACACCTTTTATCTCTCAAAATCTCCAAATTATCGTGAGGGAAATACCTTTTTCCTCACACTAATTGGTTAAAATGTCCCATGAGTTATGTCTGTTTACCAGCCATCACATCAAATCTGTTCTAGCCCACAACGCTAATTAAGACCATCTCACCTTTCACCCAGATAAATGCAGCATTTCCCAACTAACATTGCAGACTCTAGGCTCTTGCTGCTCCAGTCCATCATAGAACTATCATATTAATTCTAAAAGTCAACAGCTATCCTGTTGCTTAGAATTTAGAATGGCTCTCCAAGGTAAAATCTAGAATAATACCATGATTTTGACAATAATGAGGTTTGGATTATCTTTCCATTCACATTTCTTACCCCTCTACCTCCATTTTAATATCTAGTATCATCAACTTACTCCCTGTATTCTTCTCTGCTCTATATTCATACATGCCATCTCCTGTAGTATGCCTTATCTAACAAGGTCCTCTCCTAGCTTTAATGATGCTTTAAGATCTGATCCTGTGTGAAGCCTTTCCTGCTTTCCCAGGCAAAGAGGAATTTCAAGTATTACAATTCCATAGCACTTCATTCCTTTCTTATCACACTATACTTATTTTTATATTTTCTCACACTCCATTAATGAATATTAATCCATTTTTACACTCCAATTCTTCTATGTAAAAATAAATAAAATATTTTTAGAAAATAAAAAAGATAAATTGACTTAAAAGTGTGTGTGTGTGTGTGTTTGAATTCGAGGAACTAATCCTATAAAAATGATCAGAATAGCTTGTATAATAGGGTTTTTATAAATCCCTTGCTGTGTATTCTGTGCTAACTGAAACTTGAGAGCTCAAGCACCTAAAAATACTATTACAAAGAAGTTAAATATACGAAGCCATCAATAAAATACAATATCAACACAATCATTAAAATCATGTTTTGAAGAACTCGTCATGACATTTGGGAAATGTTCAATGAATATGTTGAATCAGAATTGAAAGCCCAAGTGTGACTCCACACATATATATATGTGTAAGCAAGAAAACTTATTTCTTTGCTTAGTCTTAAATATTTATAGATTGATTTTTTTACTCATAAATATATGAAAGGAAATTACCAACCAGTGGTTATATCTAATTGATGGTAATATGAGTGATTTATTTTTTCTTATTTATAGTTACTTGTGTCTTATTTATATATATTTTTGCAAAATGTTCATTCCTTCCTTTTACAAACTTAAAAAAATTATGAAATTGGGATTTCCCTGGTAGCGTAGTGGGTTAAGCAATGCACTATGAAGCATATCACAGCCACTGCAGCACAAGTTCTATCCCTGCTGCTGTCCAGGGAGGGGACCCACATGGCGTAGCAGACCTCTCCTGCTTTGTCTGCTGCTCCCCACAGCAGTGTGTTTCAGTCAACCTGCCTGTTCTGCTCCCCACTCTGTTTCTGATGAATCCTCTCACCTCCCTGTGCTGGCCTGTACCCCAGCTCTTATATGCATAAATAAATAAATCTTTAAAAAAAAGTTATAAAAATCAAAACTTAATATTTTATATGTATGGTGATAGCTGTTAACTATATTGTGGTGATCATTTCACAGTATATACAAATATGAATAATTTATTTTGTACCCCTGAAACTAATATAATGTAACATTTCAATTTTAAAAAAGGCCTTAGAATTTTAGTGATAAGAAACAACTATAGAAAATTGAGAGAAGAAGTTTTTCTAGGAAATATTACCTAAAATCAAGTAACTAAATCAATTGTTCATCCTTAGTAGAAGATAAAATAGAATTCAAATATTGAGACTAATGTTAAGTTTGTAGTACAGTAAGTTAGTGTCTACACTAATTTTAAGTTTCATTATGGAAACCCTTAAGTGAAATTTCTAATTCCCCACCCCTGATATTATTATTAAAATGTATTTTTTCACCTCCCTAGCTGCATTAGTAGGAAAATAAGTCTCAGACATAGATTTATTCCATGTAATTAAACCAGTCCTCACAAATTTTGCAGTGAGAGTTTAGATTATCTATGCAGAGATTGTTTCTAGAAGGTTTTGATCTCAGGAACTGTTGAAAAAGCAGTTGCAACAAATGTCCATTTTTATAGAGTTGCCTGTATACAACCCTCTCTCACTGTAACCAGACCACTCCAACCTTTATCAATTGCTAGATAATCCACTTGCCCGTATAGTCTCTTTAGGGACTTAAAATTGCTCAGGTATTCCTTCACTTACATCACTTTACACTTTATTTGAAGTAAAGGGTACTTTCATGAAGTAAGGATAACCATTGAAACAGAAGTTACAGTATATTGTCAATAACTGAATTTTTTTTGTTTCTAGATAACTATATGACTTTATCTCGTTTAATTGATCTTTTAAGAAGATGTGGAAAACTTGAGGATGTTCCAAGATTTTTTTTAATGGCTGAGAAACATAACTCCAGAGCAAAATTTGAGCCAGGATTTCAGTACTGTAAAGGATTATATCTTTGGTAAATCTATTGGCAGATATAGCCTACATAATTTTGTTTCTCATCGTAGCTAAAGTAGAATAAGTGTTTCTTTATATTAAGAAATTTGGTAAGGTTTCTTTTATTTCAAAAAAACTACATTATCTATATTTTAAAATATGTTCATAGTTACAAAATTACAAACACAATCATAGTTGTATATTATAAACACATTAAAATTGTAGTCACTGATTGAAATAAATGAAATTTTTTTTTTTTACATCTAATAAGGTATACTGGAGAACCAAATGATGCCCTTCGACACTTTAATAAAGCTCGGAAAGATAGTGACTGGGGCCAGAATGCCCTTTATAACATGATAGAAATCTGTTTGAATCCAGATAATGAAACTATTGGAGGTGAAGTATTTGAAAATCTGGACAGAGACCTGGGGTAAGTAGTGTTTGACAAATTATTCTTTGACAAATTATTCTTTTTTGGGAAACAATTGTTACACATAATAAGTAGGGATATCTTACCAAAAGAACCCTAAATTTTAGGATCATACTAGTGAAAGGTCAGATGAATAAGACATGATTAGAATAACTATTCTCTGAAACAAGGATGAAATGCTTTTAAGTTTCCTAAATCAGAATATATGTGTTCTGAAGGTATTCCCCTAGTTACTCTGTAGAAAATAATATAAATTAGAGAATTTTATTACTTGAGCCAAAAATTTCCAAACAGCATTAGTAAGTCTTTAACAAATGGTAGTTGTTTGCCAGCCCCTCTGCTGACTACTTTATATGCATTATTCTCTATAACAATATTTTGAAAGAAGCTCAGAGCTAATGTGACTAAAGTGATTCAGTGGGTGAATGGTGGAGGAAAGATTGTGGGCTGAGTTCTACCTGGACTCAAAGGTCCTGCTATCAGCCATGTGGTGCACCTCTAGCAAATGATTATAATCCTGTGCTTGCTACTTGTTCTCAGAATTGGGTAAGGACTGGTGGGGTGGTATAAGACATAAATGTGTAAGAGGTGGTCTCTGCCTTCAGGAGCATGTAATTTACTGAGGAGACAAAATAGTATCTGAAATCACTTGTCTCCAACAAAACAATTAGTTTAAATGGATATTAAGTGTTGCTTGAAATCATAGGAGTATGAAGTGTCAAGGAAATGTGCATAGAGGAGTGAGAGAAAACAAAACCCAAATTGTTGAGAGGTTTCAATGACAGATTTTAAGGCTTGAATTATAGAGACCTTTAAGAATTTTACAGCAGGAAAATAGCATGTTTTTAATTTATGTATATAGGAAGATTCAGGTACCGTACTGTTTATGCAATTCTAGACTGTCCCTATGGAAATCTTCAGTGAGCAATTGAAGATATACAGTTAGAACTCAGAAGGAGGGTCACAAGTAGAGATACAGATTTTGGAGTCAGATGCTCATGGTGGATAATTGCAACCCCATGAATGGCCTCTTTGTGAGTAAAATGTCATAGTAGAAGTCTGAGAGTAAAATTTTAGACATACTAACATTTGGTGGGACTGACAGAGAAGTGAAGGTTAGAAAAAGACAATCACTAAAGTGGAAAAAGAAGCAAGAGGTGTTAGAAGATCCAAAAGCCAGGAACTTTAAATAAGGAGGCCAACATTAAAGTGTTTTAGAGAATATAAAGTTAAGACCTGAAAAAAAAGATCAGTGGCTCAATGATTGGACTTTTGAGAGCTTAAATTCTATTGAATTAATTAATATTAAAAAACAGTAAGTACATTGCTATATTCAAATTGTTGTACTTGAAATTTATGCCCTTTTGACAGATACATAATTTCTGAGATTCTGATAGGCAATTGAGTGATGAAAATGAAGTAGACTTTGTATGTTCAATGAACTTAGATTAAAATAAAATATTTACCATTTATTATTTGTGTGAACTTTGGAAAATTGGTTTACTAGTTGGAATACTAGTAAAACTAGTTGGAACAGGTTTCTCATACATAAATTGGATTCCACATAGATTGAGGGGACTAAGAGTGTACTTAGTAAGAGGAAGGGTGCTTTAGATAAGGGGGGGTGTTCTTCAACAAAGCTAGTTGCTTTTTGTGCCCTTCTTCCTTTGCATTTTTCTCAATAGATGATAATATATTGAATCTGAGTCTACTACTCCTGATTTCTCATTTTATGTTCACTGAAATGAGCACACTTGCATATGTAGTACCTAATTTTTGCCTGTTATCTAGAGTGATTAAATGTATAATGTTGTTTTATTGAAAGTATATTAATTTCATTTAAAAAATAAATTATGGCTATGTTTCACTTTATGTTCAAAGAGAATGAGATGTTTTTCAAAAAGGATTACTTTTAAATTAGTGACAGTAAAAGAAACCAGTGTACCCTAGAGTTCATTGTAATCTCAATGAATTTTACTTCATGAGTGATAGACATGGAAATTTCCTTTTAATTGTAAGCAGTAATTCAACTGAGAAGCAAGAGTCTGTGCAATTAGCAGTGAGGACAGCAGAAAAACTCCTTCAAGAACTAAAACCTCAGACTGTTCAGGGTCATGTACAGCTTCGAATAATGGAAAACTATTGCCTGATGGCTACCAAACAGAAATCTAATGTTGAGCAAGCACTGAACACCTTCACCGAAATAGCCACCTCTGAGGTTAGTAGATGTTCTTTATCAACTTTGTGTGTTATCTCTTCTTGGTTGTACACAATATGCATTTCAAATAGTTGTTTATTTTCTGAAGATTAATGTAATTTCTTGCTATTATTAAAAATTAGAGATAGTTTGACATAATTTTACACAATGTATCTTTGTTGGAAAATAAACACTATTTTGATGTGTTGTTGATATATTTATCTCCATTAGAATGATAAATTCTAGAGAAAAAAAATTCTTCAAAAGAGAATAAATTAATTCTCAAGGGAACAGCCTTATCCTCTGGAAAGTTTCTGTTTTGTAGGTTAACTTACTAAATAAAAATAAATACCTGGCTTTGTTAGCTCACCCTTTCACTTAAGTGAACTTGACATTTTCCAACACTAGGGCTATATGAGACCTATACTGACAGTGACAACTTATAATTCAGCTGTGTAAATAATGGAGTTCCTTAGCAGCACAAGAAAACATGGCAATAATGATAATAACAATAGTGTTGCTGTTGTTACATCAAAGGCTTTCTTTTCCTCCCACTCAGATCTACCTCCCTTCTCACTTTCTGAGTCTTTTTCTTTCCCTCAAAACAAAACGCAGTTTTTCTTCAACTGCTTGATATTAAGGACAAGAGTTCTAGGTACCCACCCCAGGGGCAGTTAATGATAGCTAGTTCTGAGAATATTCAGTGGATTTCATGGTCTTCCTCTCAACAATGTTGTAGTCCACCCAACTCCTAACTTTGCGTTTCTTAGAGCATATACATAGTTCTGCTGTGGTTCAGCGGTCACGGGGTTAGTAGTAAACTACCAGAAGTCTCCTACTCTAACTCATTCTCCTTGCCTCCCAAGACTCTGAAGCACTTTGGGAAGCCCACAGTTCCCAATGCTGTTGGGGTACAGGTGTCCTAGAGCAGAGCCCTTCTGCTGACATTGAAGTAATGTTCTCAGGGCTGGTGCTCTGTCAAATTGTCTGTATAGTAGCAGATGGGTGACAGCAAATGGGTGATGGAGCAGAGACCAGTAGTAGGACTATCTTAAAAATATCTAAAAACATGATGAAGCAGTATTTCAAGTAAGGTGTCAAAGCTGCTGAATGTTGTGAGTGGCATTCTATCACATACTGAGAGTGTCAACCATGAGGTTT
This sequence comes from Galemys pyrenaicus, assembly GCA_019455555.1. NCBI lineage: Eukaryota > Metazoa > Chordata > Mammalia > Eulipotyphla > Talpidae > Galemys > Galemys pyrenaicus. Next base: position 15,127,099 of record JAGFMF010011870.1, on the reverse strand, counting down.
AAAAGACCAACAAAAGCAGTGAGTGACAGCACAGTTATTTTCCAGAAAGACTGGCAAGTTTTTCTTTTGGAAGCGTTCATTATTTTTTACCTTTCTTTATATGTGATTAGTAACATACTAGCCTCAAATGTTTACTGGCTATACTTTCCAAAGACTGATATATGAACTGAAACTTCAAAAACAGCAAACTTTATCTTATATTTTTTCTTTTAACTCATCTGCTACATACATTAAATATAACGAATATTCATTAAGCAGCCAGTGGTACTGAGCCCAGTGAGAATCACAAAAATAAATAATGTCTAGTATTCTAGAGAAGCTGAGACAAGCAGAGTGACTGTAGTACAGAGCAAAATGTATTACATTCTGTCCTAGAATGCAAATAAAAGTGTCATAGGAGAAAGTGTAAGGAAAGTACCTTTTGTGGAGAAGATATGATTTAAGACGTACTGGGCAAGTTACACTTTCAGAGGCAGAGATATACAAATGCACTCTGGCTTTAAGGGAGAATCTGAAGAGAGGCAGGAAAGTATAGGGTAAATTCACAGCATGATGCAGTATTCAGATTGATTGAAAAAGAGGTAACACAATGATCTGAGAGGAGCTAGTAAAAGATACATTAAATATAATGAACATGTTTCCACTTGCTTTCTCTCTCACACCTTGAACCATAAAAATATCTTGTTTTTTGGGCCTCCCTGGTGGTGCAGTGGGTTAAGCAACACACTATGAAGCAAACCGCAGCCACTGCAACATGAGTTCAATGATCCCTGCTGCCTGCCAGGAAGGGGACCCACGTGGCACAGACCTCTCCTGCCTCGCCCACTGCTCCCCTAGCAGTATGTTTCAGTCTGCCTATTCTGCACCCCACTCTGTCTCTGGTGGATCCTCTCACTGCCCACACCTCTGGCCTGTACCCCAGCTCTTGAATGCATAAATAAATAAATCTTTTTTTTAAAAAAGTATCTTGTTTTTAATAGTGTTATATGGTCCTTTGTTGATCATAAATTGTTGCAGCTTTGAGAGATTGCGATTAAAAGAGAGAAGCTAGCTGACCTTGAGATGTTTGGACCAGAAAAGCCACTGTAGGCTAATGCTGGTGGTGGAAATCAGGTTTGCAGTTTTAGAGACTAATTCAGTGCACTGGAGGGTGATGAAACTGTGAGAAATTACTCATTCTAATCAATCTCAAGATGTGTGATTTCAAAATCAGGAAGCGGGCCTCTCTGGTGGCACAAGGGGTTAAGTACTACACTTAAGCACAGCCACTGCAGCACAAGTTCAATTCCCAGCCAGGGAGGGGACCCACATGGCATGGCAGATCTTTCTTGCCTCTCCCACTGCTCCTCTCAGAATATATTTCAGTCCATCTGCCTGTCCTGCTCCTTGCTCTGTCTCTGGTGAATCCTCTTACTCCCTGTATCTCTGGCCTATATCCCACTTCTTTTATGCATAAATAAATGAATCTTTAAAAAAATACATACATAGGGCCTCCCTGGTGGCGCAGTGGGTTAAGCAACGCACTATGAAGCAAAACGCAGCCACTGCAGCACGAGTTCCATCCCTGCTGCCGGGCGGGGGAGGGGACCCACAGGGCCCAGCAGACCTCTCCTGCTGTGCCCGCTGCTCCCCTCAGCAGTGTGCTTCTGTTGATCTGCCTGTTCTGCCCCCCACTCTGTCTCTGGTGAATCTTCTCACCCCCCCACACCTCTGGCCTGTACCCCAGTGTTTGTATGCATAAATAAATAAATCTTTAAAAAAAAAATACATACATAAAATCAGGAAGCGTCCTTTTAAATGTGTAGTGTAGGATGTTTCCAGCATGTGAATAAATGTGATCATTCTTACGGGACTCTTCTGAGCTATATAGGACTTGGCTGACATAGACATAGAAAGCTTCTCTTTTCAATGGTCTCTAGCCCACTTGGAGTGAGGCTGGGGCTCAATAATTGATAATACTCTACATATATCTTCAGAATCTACTATCAGTTGGTTGGACGTAGTGCTTAAACTTTTTTTTGCCTTCTATAACTAGGGAAACATGACATACTAGAAGTTTATGGCTACACATAGAATTACAGCCAAGGTATTGTAGTTTTATATTACTAAAAGCTGATCTCATCAACCTCTAATGAAGTACTCTCCTCAATTCAGGGTTTTTTTCTGACTTAGATCCATGATCAGTGTTGGATTTTCAATATTTTTCCACTCTTCTTTTGCAAAATTTCTTACTAGCTACCCAAACTTGCTACCTTACCTTTATTATAGACAATATTATAATTTTAAAATTTTCTCATCTTTTATTTGTATTTTAAACTGAAACCTTTTTCTTTATAAAAATATTGTAATCCCTCTGCAAAAATTAAGATACACCCTAGCTTTTCATGGACATACACATTATTGCTTAGGTAAGTTAGTTTTCTCAATAAATTGCTAATGACCTCCGTTTTATACCAATTCTTATTAGTGCATTGATTTCACAGTGGTATTTTTCTGACTTTGAACTCTAAAAGTATGTTATATTTTATAGACATTATTAAGAAGATGCAGACACAAAATCTAAAAGCATTTTTAAGGCTTTATTTCATATAATTTCCAAGCAATTAATTGTATGCCTCACTTCTAATACTTCATTGGTCAAACTTTATTGGCTGATGAAGCTTTTGACTAAAATGAGAAGGGAGTGCAAAGGAACAGTAGTAGTCAAGATAAGGGCTATCATTTTATTCCTGTATTGTGTACTCCTGTTTTTTAAGGGAAAGAACTAAGGAACCAACATACAAAACTTGAAATTCAGATGCTCAATTAGGATTACACTGAAAAAGAGTTTTGTTTGTATCTATACAAATATAAGCAGACAGTCGGTTGCCTTAACTGTCTAGAAATATGTGGTTATGGTATCTGCGTACTTATTGAATTGTCTTGATTGACCACATGGTGCCTGACCAAAATTTAGGGTTACTTGATGTGTTAAATGATGACTATTTCACAGTTATCTGTATGGAGCCAGAAATAAAATCCACTGGCAATTCTTATTTTATTTAGCACTTGCTACTTAACATGTGTTTTCCTTTTAAACAGAGGACATTTATGTTTTTGTATCCAGGGTTTAAAATTTTGTTTTCTTACAGAAGGATCATATTCCAGCACTTTTGGGAATGGCAACAGCTTATATGATCTTAAAACAGACCCCAAGAGCCAGGAATCAGCTGAAACGGATTGCAAAAATGAATTGGAATCCTATTGATGCAGAGGACTTTGAGAAGAGTTGGCTGCTACTTGCTGATATTTATATTCAATCAGCAAAATATGACATGGCAGAAGAACTATTAAAACGATGCCTGCGTCATAATAGGGTAGGTGATTAAAGAGTAAAGAGTTACTGTTGACCTTAGTTGTGTAAGCTTTCAATAATAAATTGTCTAGTGTTGGCCTATTTCTAAGAATTCCTTTGTCTTTTTGAAAAGTTAAATGTTTATGCTTAGTGTCATCAGGAAATATGCATTGATAAAAGGAGTAACTAGAGATTTGTGTAGTTTCATATTTCAGCTGTAGTGTTCCAACTTACAAAATGTATTTTTTGGAATGTTAAATATTTTGCCTGTGATTATCCATGTCATCCCAGAACCATTGAAAATTGCAAAAGACCATTAATTACAGATGTTTATCCTTCCTATTAAGAAATACTCTTAATGAATTTACTACAGCCATATGTTGTTTACACATTATTATAACCAGTGTGCATAATATATTTTGTGGGGAAAGTATTATCAGCAGTCAATTTGATTTGTTTATTAACAAAAATTTGTTTGTACCTTACCATTAGGTACAAAATTTAAAAACTTAAGGTCTTTAAAATAGTCTTTAAAGACTTTAAAGTCTTTAAAACACTAATAGGCATTTTAGTATTTAGTCATAAAAAAGGATGTCTTCTTATTGTTTTCTTACATAAATAATCTGTTATTTGTTGAAAAGTGATTAAAGCCAGCTTGGAAACTTGAGGATATTTGTCTTGATAGATTCATATCAGTTAATTCAGAATCATAATTACACTAGGGTTCAAATTCTCTTTGGATGGAAAAATGACTTCTTTTTTAAAGAGGGGAAATCATCTAATACAATTTATTTTCTTAGAATCCTTAAGAACCTAAAACAGCAAGCCATATCAATTTATAGACTATTCTGAGTGATCAGTTTCATCTAATTTTAGGTTAAATTGACCTTAAAAAGCAGACTCTTCATTGATAGGCTTTGGAAAATCTAAATTGCTTAGTGGCTGGCCCTTACATGCCTAATGTAGAACTAAGCAAGATTGCATGGGATTAACATTTCCATGCATACAGAATTTCAGTTTGCTAGAACACTGACGGCAGTAAGCTACATGGTTGAACATGATGGTTACTTTGGAAGTGTCAGCCCCACTGACTGGGCATGCTCATATTGTATGCAGGAAATTCAAGAACTAAAAATTAGAAACCTTGAATTATATAATTAAAAAGGGGAGATCATCCAGATCTGGGGCAGAAATGTACAGGATGACATTAGACCATCTTGTTAAACCAGATGGCAAGGAAGCTATCAAAAATGATTAGAATTATATCAACGACTCAGGAGCCAACTTGAAGAAGCTTCTACTAGCTGAAGTTATTATGACACTTTAATTATCAATAAGAATAATAAATGTAGTGAATCGAAACACCCCAAATTTTTTTAAATCCATGAATTCACAAAGATCAAAATAAGAAGGAAAAAACCCTCATTGGTCACCACTGAAGTGCACTAATTAATTGACCATTATTTCTAAATGTGGCAAATAAAGGGAAAGAGTGACGCATTTGTCTTGGCTTTTTGTATGAATTGAACTACTAGATAATAGTAGAAAAAGAGTTGTTTCTCATTATAGATATTTTCCAGCTAATAAATGAAAAACTGACGAAACATTACCATTTTCCAACCTCGATGAATAAGTGAATGGATATAATATCATAAAAGAATCAGATATTATGTGCCTCAGGGTGGAAGAACATGCCATTTGTGACAGTGCCAGCCTAGGAAGAAACAAATAAAACATTCATTTTGGCTCCAAAGTTTAAAGGAGTACTTAAAATCTCGGTGGTTGTCTTAGTGAACTGGTGGTGCTAGAACAAAGTACTGTATACTGGTTGCTTATAGACAACAGAATTTCTTTTGTCACAATTTTGGAAGCTAGAGGTCCAAGTTCAGGGTGCTAGCACAGTTGTGTTCTGGTGAGGACTCTGCAGGGATGCAGACTGCCAGCTGCACGTTGGGAGGAGAGGGCAAGAGAACATTCTGGGGTCCCTTTTATAAGGGCACTAATCATATCTATGAGGACTTTTCCTTCCTGACCTACTTATCTCCCAAAGGCTCCCCCTTCTAATACTGTCACACTGGAGCTTAGAATTTCAGCATGTGAATTTGAAGGAGACACATTTAGTCCATTGTAATCAGGATAAATAACAAATTAATGCAATTTTTTTAAAGAAATAAAAAAAATCAAAATGTTAAATAGACTCTAGCACCAGTTTATATGGAAGCCTGGAACACAGAGTAAATGTGCAATTATGTACAGACAGCCCCTGACATAGGATGGTTCAACTTAGGGTTTCTCAACTTTATGATGGTATGAAAATGACATGCGTTCAGTACAAACCACACTTTGATTCTTGAGTTCTGATCTTTTCCCAGACAGGTGATGCTTTATGGTACAGTACTTTTGGTGATGCTATTCCTCAGCATTGAGTCAGCCTCACAGTCAGCCAGGTGAATAACTGATAATACACAGTTCTACCCACATTTCTCAAGCTTCATCAGAAGGAGAAATTGATGGCCCTGTTGCTCTAGCTTTCCCTCCATCTAGCAGTCCATTTTAATTCAGATGCTTCTAACTTTCTTCAGACACAAGGTGCCTTCAGCTGTGTACACATTAGTGTACACAGACACCTATTCACTTTCACTGCAGTTTTCAATAAACTACATGAGATATTCAGTACTTTTCTGTAAAAAATACTTTGTGTTAAATGATCTTGGCCAACGGTAGGCTAATGTAAGTATTATGAGCAGGTTTAAAGCATGCTAGACCAAGCTATGATGTGTAATAGGTAGGTTAAGTGTATTAAATGCATTTTTTGGTATTTTTTCCCAGAAAATACTTAGAAAGGTATTTTTTTCTTCCCTACAGAGGCACACTAAAATATTTATGAGTGAAATGATATATCTTTATATTTTTTTCTGATAATACAGAATGCCAAGTTGTGTGAGGTAGAAGTTTAACAGTATTAGTCATGAGTTAATTATTGAAGATAAGTTTTGGGTTCATTAGGTTCACTATACTGTTATTTCTATATTTGTGTGTTGAAATAATTTGTAATAAAAAGCACATATGTGCATGTGTAAAATACACGTGCCTTTGCCTCTCACCCAAAAATCTTGGCTCTATAGAATTAGGGTTATAACTTGGCAACAGAACCTTTTATTAAGTCCCATAGATGATGTGATTACATAGCCAGGGTTGAAAACTACTGTTTTATGTGCCATTTAAATGAGCTAATGTAGTTGGTTGCTGTAATCATAAGCGCCCCATAAAAATCATAGTATCAAGTGTAAAGTGGTACCAAGTTAAATCTGTTGCTACATCTTCCATTTTTCTTTAGTCCTGCTGCAAAGCTCATGAATATATGGGGTATATAATGGAAAAAGAGCAAGCATATACCGATGCTGCCTTAAACTATGAGATGGCGTGGAAACATGGCAATCAGACAAATCCAGCTGTAGGTAAGTTTGACAAATTAGACACTAGATTTTCACAGGAAAATTTGTATTTTATTTGCAAATCATAATTAAATATATTTGATTTTCTGTTTAAAAACAAAATATACATTGAGTCAACTTTGTCACTCCTGAAAAATTTATATTCACAATAGATTATTGGCTACTAAAAGTTATGGTGTATAATTTTCTGAGATTCAAACTCCTCAACCACCTCAGAGGACATTGCACTTAACTCTGCCCTTTTCTCTCCCTTCACCCTTTATTTCCAGAGTGGTAGTATTGTGGAGGGCAGTTACTTTATTTATCAAGTAAATTAGGAAGACATAGCATGAATTCAAGTTCCACAGGTTTTTTTTACTGCAGAACTTCTGAATGCTTTTAAACCCTGATGTAAGTTGTGATGGCTATCACAGAGGAGACATGTTTCCCATAAAAATTTGACTGTGGACTTTCTTCTTCCTCCTGAACATCTAGAAACATCATTTGTTCTAGTGGTAGACTATTAGTTTGAGGAATGAGTTCTGCAAGACGGCATCCAGAATATACTTAGTGACTAGTCTCACCACACGTTGTGAGAGAGCTCATCCCCATACTCTTCTGCTCTGACTTTATATTGAGCTGAAATATGCTTCACTGAAACTGCCCAGGTTTGTTCTCTGGACCAACCAGCAGAATTCTTTGCCTCTTACAGAAGTGACCCTCTAATTGCAAACTCTCCTAAGGCTTCTTTTCAAACCGCCCTCAGTTACATTCTCATTCTTCCTGAGACTTGCTTCTTTTTAAGAAAAAAAATCTCTTCTTTTTATAGCATATTTTTAATAAAAACAAAGATTGAATTATCTCCATAGTTGCTTGTGTCCTTCCCTACCCTGTGTTGTCCCCTCTCCCTCCCTCTTCCCTCCTTTATGCCTCAGACCTGTGGTCAATTTGCAAGTTTTGTCTTTTTCTTGACTCTGTTTTGTTTCTCTATATTGTGCAGATAAGTGAAACCATCTGATATTTATCTTTTTCCTTCTGACTTATTTCATTTAACATAGTCCTTTCCAGTTCCATCCATGTTGCCACAAATGGCATGAGTATATTTAATTTTTTTGATCATTGAGTAGTATTCCATTGTGTATATATACCACAGTTTCTTGATCCGTTCATCTGTTTAGGGGCATTTAGATTGTTTCCATATCTTGACTATTGTAAGTAGTGCTGCCATAAACATAGGAGTGCAGGTTTCCTTTCAAATTAGTGTTTTTGTGTCCTTTGGGTAGATTCCTAGGAGTGGAAATGCTGGGTGGTAGAACTATGGGAACTACATCTAGAAGAGAAATTAAATTTTGTCCAAAAATTAACAAATTAAGAAAATGAATTATTTAAAATTTATAGAAGATTGAATTAAAGCTTAAGACTTACTTTTGAGTCTTTCACCTTCCTTGATGCCCTCTCCTGGAAACTAAAATAATGTTTCTCAAACTGGGCTTTAGAATACTTAGTCAGGGCCTCCCTGGTGGCACAGTGGGTTAGGCAACGCACTATAAAGCAAAACGCAGTCACTGTAACACGAGTTTGAGAGTTTGATCCCTGCCTCCGGCTAGGAAGGGGACCCACATGGCACAGCAGACCTCTCCTGCCTCGCCCGCTGCTGCCCTTGGCTGTGTGTTTCAGTCAGTCTGCCTGTTCTGCTCTCCACTCTGTCTCTGGTGAATCCTCTCACCTCCCGCAACTCTGGCCTGTACCCCAGCTCTTGTGTGCATAAATAAATAAATCTTTAGAATACTTAGTAAGTTATTAATAGCTATTTCTTTAAGTAAAATGGTGGTGGGGGCAGGAAGAAGGGAGGAGGGGAGAGAGAGAGAGAGAGAGAGAGAGAGAGAGAGAGAGAGAGAGAGAGAGAGAGAGAGCGCAAGCGAGAGAGAGAGAGAGAAGNGAGAGAGAGAGAGAGAGAGAGAGAGAGAGAGAGAGAGAGAGAGAGAGAGAGAGAGCGCAAGCGAGAGAGTGAGAGTTAAGTGTGAAATGAGAGTCCATGGCCAGATTAATTTGGAAAAGGTTATATTTTATTTGTCCATGTTATTCATAGTCTGTTGTACCAGAAATGAACAAGTTCTTAAGAATGATGTAAGAACTAGTTGAATGTGTAATGAAGCTACTTTTTAAATACATATTTAGTAGTTGTTAATTTAGCCTAAGATGCCTGTCTTTCTAGCATCCATGTCAGAGTATAAAGTTAGATTTAACTTGCATTCATATAGGTAATCTTTACACTAAAAGCTGTCAGTTTAGAACTTACCCTATCTTATATTTTTTAGGAGACTGTTGTTTTACTAGATTTGTATAGAGCACAGGAACTAATGTTTATTAATGGCATTTTTTCTTCTTAGGTATTGTCCATTTTACAGAATAAAGTCAGCATGTAGAATGAAAATTCCTTAGAATTTTCTGACCGTTTCTTCCACAGAAGGGATTCATTTAAAAGTTATATTATGTAAATATTCTCTTCCTTGGAAGACTTAAGCAAATACAGAGATTCCAAATTACTACTTGAGTCATTGAGTCATCTTTATATTTTATAGATGTTTTTATCAATGGGCTCCAACTTCTCCTTAGTATTTTTTCTCTAGGATTCTCCATTCTTTAGTTTGCTTATTAATATTATAATTACATCTAGCACCCCCAACCTGCCTGGTCAATTTAAAAATGCAATTATTTTCACTTGTCAGGATATACTTAAAATCATGGTCATATTCTATCCATGGGATTCGGGCTTGAGTAATGTCACAGTGCTCTCAATGAACAGCAACTGAGGTTCAGTGAAAGAACACATTCATGTTTCTCCGTTCACACCCATTCTTAGCTTACATGACAGTCATTAGACTATTTAATTGCTCATGTTGCCTTTCTCTAATTTTTTCGGGATTACAGATCTGAATGTTTATAAGCTTGACAGGTAAAATGCAGCTTCTGTACACATGTCCTTTGACATTTTTAGTCCTTTATTTCCTCTTAGAAATTTTAAAGAAAATCATCTATCAAGTTTCTTCTGACATTAATAATTTGTACTTCTAATTTAGAGTTTACACAGAAATGTGCTACTCTACAGTTTTTTAAACATTTTATTGTAAGTATTTCATTTGGTCTTCAAACTTACAAGGTTTGGAGAAGGAATTTTTATCTCCATTTTTGGGTAGGGGAACTTGAACTTGATAGTTCAAATAATTTGCCTGTCTTTTTTGTTCTTGTTTTCAGGTAAAGTATTTTTGGCATGCCATCTAAAATTGTTTTCCTTTTAAAATGCCTCAAACTACTTGTTAGTACATTCTGTAATTCCTTCATAATGATATCAAGTTTACCTTGCTGACATTAATTGTTTTATATTTGGAAGTTCTATGTGTATGTATATGTATTCATGTGTATACATGTATGGCAAAGAGATAATTCCTGTTTCACATTTTCGGTACCACATGATTACATTGCCCAGTAATTCTTTTCAAACATTGGCTTAAAGTTTGCTTAGAGACCTAGAGCAGCATTCAGATTTCCTTATTCAAATCTCTTAGAGGTAAATTGAAATACTCAATTTACTAATTGTATACTTATGTCATGATATATCTTATTGAATACACTGCCATTTTTCTTGTCTCCCTAGTTTGCTTACTCTCTCATAGGAGAGCAATAATCATGTTAGAAACATCTTAAAGCTTTCTTGGAATTTTTCATACCATTTCCTATTCTCTTACATGTAATCTAGATGCATTTGTAATCTAGATGCATTTGCCTATTTGTCTGTACACCACTGGTCTTTACAATTTTACTCTGAGTCACAGAGTAATAACCACCTTGGCCTCGTTTAAGCCTCATCCTACAGTTTTCCAAAATCATCTGATATCTACCCTCCCTGACTAGGTTTCTTATCATACCTCTCCAGGGCTTGTCGCAGGGTCTTTCTTAGCATGTATCTCTGTTTTGAAATTATTAATTTATGTACATAATTACTTAGGAATTGTACTTTTTTTTCCTTAATAATATAAACTTCATGGTAGTAGGAACCCATTTGCCTGTCATGTTAAGTGCTAAATAAATCAATACAATATAAATGAATAGCTGTGTTATAAGCTGGCCTATGATGAGTCTTTATCATAATCTGAAATACATGAGTCTTTTTTAGTAAGTTACAGAAGTCATATCTATGGGATGGAATCTAACCCAATAGTATATTCACTATGGTTCTTTTTTCAGCTTCATTTTCTTTCTTTCCTGTTCTCCTTTCATGTAAGTCTCCTCCTATTAGCTCATCACTCTCTATCGTATGGTCACCATCCTCTGTTACGAGTTCTCTAATGAATAAGCAACAAAAATTTAGACAAAGAAAAGTAACGCAAGGTGCATGCTCTAAAAATAGTACTATATCATTGTGGTATTTTTTTCTTAACAGGATACAAACTGGCATTTAACTACTTAAAAGCGAAAAGATATGTGGATGCAATTGACGTTTGTCACCAGGTAACACTTAAATCTGGATTTGTTAAAATTTTCAGGTGCATGATGTCCTACTTTCAATTACTTTCAAAATGTACATGAATAGAGGTAGAGAATTTACTGTTTTTGTTAAATGACTCATCATATATATCCTAGAGACATTATATATCCTGAGACATATCAGTTTTTAAAGTTTAGAAAATAATTGGATTAAATCAAATATAATTATATCATTTTGACTCAAAAATGAGATGTTTAGTCAATTTAAATCAGAATAGAGGAGAAATATGTTAAATAAGACTTACTCTTTAGGTCAGAAGATATTCGAGGACTGTTACAGATTTTCCAAGCCATTGTTCTGAATAGAAGTTCTTGTGAATGTGTGTCTAAAGCTGCTAATTAGTGAAATCAGATTCATAAGTTCATGTTAACTTAAAAGTCACTCAAAATCGATTCCCTGCTAAATGATCCCTTACTAAAATGACAAATATTTTCATTGCACTTTTACAATTTGTAGTTTTTTAATATATGCAGTGTCTCACTGGCATTCCACAAAAGGCTTTATATTAAACTTAAGCACTCCAAAAATAACGTCTGCTTAGAAAAAAATTAAGTAATATCCCTTATCCCAGATAGCTGGGTCAGCTTCATTATAGTAAATACCGTGGAGATTTCTATTTAGCACTGAGTCTCTGTACATCAATATGTGAATAACCCATGAGGTTGTGTGCTAACATAAGATTATACATTTAATCATTTGTTGAATTACTCTTGTTTTTAATGAATGTCTAACCACCTAAACTTAGTAGACCTGGAAATGTGTATGTTTCAAAATCATTCCAGGTAAATCTGATGTATGTTATTGGTTAAAAAGAACTTAGTACCTGTTTATTAAATAACATGTATAAATAGCTAAATTGCAAATATATTTTATATCATTGGTACATAATTTTTCTGCAGTAATTAGGTATTAATATTTCATATGTCATCTTTAAAAAGTGTTGTTGCATTGTAGTATTAATGCAATGCTCATTTCTACTAAGTTTTGTAACTTCCCAGTTCCTGGTAAATAATTATGTTCTTAAGCTGTCTTTTTTTAGTGTGGTTTGCATTTTTCTCTTTTGTTTTTTTGTTTTTGCTTTTTTTACAGGTTCTTGAAGCACATCCAACTTACCCAAAAATCAGAAAGGATATACTTGATAAGGCCCGTACATCTTTAAGACCTTGAAAATTAACTTATTCTGTTGGTTAAGCAGAAAAGGAAAGATATCTGAGTTATTCCAGTTCAAAATAGGTTTGAGTTAATACTTTCTAATAGGAACATAGTTCCCTTTCTCCAGCAGAGGCTGCTCTTGCATATACAGAGAAATGCTATGTCAAATGGATGTTTTCTATGGAGAAGGCAATTAAGTGCTGGTTTATTTGATTAACTCTCCTGATTAGGTACAGATTTGGTGTCTCTGTGCTAAAGACTATAACCCATCTATATAAAACTATCTTGTTAAAATTGAGGTAATTAAGTACCATATATTTTTCCTAAGAAATATTCTTTATTTCAGTAAATGTATTGTTTTCTGTTAAATATTTTGTAACATTTTCTATTGTTTTAGAGATTTGAGTAAATTTCCTTGTAAATGATACATGAAAAAGAAAGCCTATTTTAGTAAAGGTTTTATAAATGTATGGTTTTATTCCTTTTGGAACTCAAAACACGTGGTTAGTCTTATGAAACTAAGGTATGTTCCTCAAGTAGTCTGCAATGTTGATGAAAGTATTGCCCAAAGCATGACTCTCCTGAAAGGTCTTTTGGAAAAATAGAAGCTGTGAGTATCCTTTCCCTTTGTTGAACTCATTCTAGCTACTCTCAATGCCAGTGTGATCTTAATAATCAGTACCTTAAATCAGTTTAAATAGGTAAACCTTTACAAGAATATTTAACCTTTGGCCACAGACTAGGTCTTTGGTGTAACTTCAGACACTATCTAATAGAGAAGGGTGACAACATATTTTGGTGAGCAGGAACTCAGAACACATCATTCAAAAACAGCTACTTACCCTACTAGGCCTAATACCACCTTGGCATAATAGTCTGTAATCTTTTACATGAAATTCAACCCAATCTTAATAAACTCAGTTCTTAGCATTATTTCTACATCATTTACATCTTTAATTGTCTTTAAAATACAATCACAGTCTTCAGTTTCATTTCAATTTTTAATAAACACAGTATTTGTTAAAGTCACTACTTTTCTTGGTATCCTACGTTTATTTCTTTTGACCTGCATTCTCTTGTTTCTGATAACATCTCCAGTTTTCCAAAGACATTTAATTCTAATTCTATGTAATAAAATTCAGTGTTTTTTACCTACCATTTGTTTATGGTAGTTCATGGAAATGTTTAATAATAGCATTTGTGAAATACTTCATATCTGTGTCTTATCCTAATGTCTTATCCATGTGTCTTATCCTAATCCTGACACCCTATTATACAAATATTATTCTCCCTATTTGCATTTCTGGAACTGCAATCATATCTCTTTGTAGTTCAGTGGAAAAAATATTTTCAGCATGAATGGATGTTGTTAAGAACATCATATAACAGGATACCATTAGTTGCCAATGAACTTGCATCGTGGAATGCTAGAATCAGGAGAACTGGGTGGAGAAAGCAGAATATTTGTTTTCCCAGCAAAATATGTCTGAGTAAGTTTTCCTGTATATAAAATGTAAAGTTTGTTTTTATTTCTTAACCACTTACTTTGTACCTGTCATTTGTTAGGTACTATTCTAGGAACTTTCTTTACATTATGCCTTTTAATTCTCACTCAGTTCTTCAGAAGAATAATTCTCTTATTTTTCAGATGAGGAAGGTGGTACTCAAGCTAAATGCACAGATTCATAGAAAAAGTGTTGGAGTCTAGGTTCCATACTGAGCCAGGCAATTTTAGAGTTCCCTTTTAAAAATAACCTCCCATAGAGTATCTTTAAGATACCTTCAACTAGGAGACTGTGCTTATAGGAAAAAATTCTCTTGTCTGCATCTGACTAGCAGATGAAAATATGTGTTCTTGTGATAGATCACAAGCTATCTTGTGATAGATCACAAGATAGCTAAGTGATGAGGAATAAGATGAACTGAGTAGAATGAATAGTTCGTACAGATACAGAAACTTTCAAAGAGAAATCTAAGTGAGGAACAGTGTACTATAGCAGTTAAAAACATAGACTTAAAGTCAGACCAGCCTTAGTGTACAATTTTGACTCTAACACTTAATAGATGTTTCAATTTTCTCAGCTTACATAGATTTCCTGAGCCTCAGTTTTCTCATCTGAGAAGCATATAAAGATAATAAGCCTGCCTTAGGTTGTAAAGATTAAATGAGAGGACATATATAAAACCTATTATGAATCTGACTCACTTAGGCTCTTAATAAATAATGGCACTACTTATTTTTTTTAAGATTTTTTTTTCTATGCATACAAGAGCTGGATTGACCAGAGACAGAGCAGGGAGCAGAACAGGCAGATGGACTGGAGTACACTGCTGAGGGGAGCAGTGGCGGACATAGGAGAGGTCCGCTGCGCCTTGTGGGTCCCCTGCCTGGCCGGGGATCGGACTTGTGCTGCTGTGTCGCAGATGCTTCACAGTGCAGCGCTCAACCCACTGCACCACTAGGGAGGCCCACTATTTACTTATTATAAATGGAAAATGGCCAAGGAGTAATTGCCACTGAGAAGAACCTACACAAAGGAAAAGAGAAAATGCAGTCCAAGATGAGATGAAGAGGACAAGTAAGTTACCCTAGACAGCTCAACCTACAGGATTCTCACTCATTTCCCCCTTCCTTTCTCCCTCAATTTCTCTTTCTTCTTCTTTTCTTCCTTCTCTTTTTCCTTCTATTTCTCTTTCATCTTACCAAAAGCCATGATGTACTCACTGTAAGTGTAGTCTCATTTCAGCCATCTGGAACATACTTTTCACCTTCCCTTCCTCTGTCTGAACTTCTCTTCCTACTCTTTACACTACACCCCCTCTTCCTGTCTCTAAGATCCCCTCTCTATGCTTCCTCTTTCTTTTCACTTAGTTATCCATATTATCATGTCCTTAGAGAATGTGTCTAAGACCAGGTACACAATCTAAAGCAGCTATCCTGTCATTCTGTATCATATCTTTTTAAAACTATTTAGCACTGATACTTTTCTAGTTCATGGTAAAGAAGCCATTGCAGCTAGTATGTTACACTGGGTCCATCGAGGAAATAGTGTTCTTCCTCAGAGGTCTAGAACCTAGAGCAAATCTGGAAGCTTTTTAGGCCCTAACAGTGGAGGAAGCTAGATTGAACTTTGCACTAGGATAAAAGTAGATAATGGAGTCACTATGGAAATGGAAAGACCAATTAAGACTAATAGGAACTATCCCAGTTTGTGACTAGAGAGGACAATGAAAAGCCTTAAAACAGGGTAAGTGCCAGTGCTGATAAAGTAGTAAATGGTTTTGGTTTTGTTTTGAAATATTAGCAAAGGTAAGGAGACCAACACATTCCTACTTTCCTGGTAGGAATGTAGTGCAGCCTTCTTGAAGGGCAATAGGCAATGTGAATTAATAATTTGTCCTTTGAGTAATCCCACTTAGAGAAATTTATCTTAGGAGGTATTCAGGATTTTCCCAAAATTCCTTGCTTTAAAAGCCAAAAGCTTGATTTTTGTTTTGATTGGTACCAAAACATTCAACATAAATGAAGTAGTCCAGTATATGGAAGTTTACCCAGTAATGGGGGACTACATAGTCATCAAAAAGTTTTTTCAAAGATTATTAACTGCTGGGCCTCCTTGGTGACACAAGGCATTAAGTCTCAGACTACCAAGTCACCAGTCACTGCAGCATGAATTTAATCCTGCAGGGGGGCTCTGACCACATTGGCACAGCAGACCTCTCCTGTCTCACTTTCAGCAGTCTATTTCAGTAGATCTATCTGCCTGTACTACTCCCTGCTCTGTCTCTGGTGAATCTTCTCACCCCCAGCACCTCTGGCCTACGCCCTAGTTCTGTAACAGGGTGGTCCCCAGGAAAGGGGGACGTTCCAGAATCCCGGTTCTGCCCTAAGTGGGTAGAGCTGAGCAGGAATAAGAAGATGTTGGAGAGAAGAGAGAGGAGGACAAGAAGGAAGGGAGAAAGAAAAAAGCAGCCAAAAACGTAAAAGAAGCACGTGGAGCAGAGGGACATATAAAAAAACTGCGCTTACTTTTTAGTCTTTAATTAAAAAAAAATATAAATAAAAAACCCGTAAAAAAGTTAACAATAGCAGCTTTCATCTTAATTTTGTTTTTTGCCTCCCAAATTTATCTAACTCTTTCTAACCCTTTACTATAAGTCTCCACTGAAAAATCTTTTAAACTTGCAGCAGGCTTTTAAATCTTACTTTAGGCCAGTCCTATTTAGCTAAACTTTTACCCTCAAAAAAATAAAGAACTTTAAATACTTAATAACTATATTCTTTATCCTTTCTATATTATTCCCCAATTACATTAAAATTCCTTTCCATTAAAAGCCTTATATATTTGTCTTAATACAGCAAATAGCAAAACCCATTTAAAAAAAAACAGGCTTAAAAGTTCTAAAGTACCCCTCTCCCTACCCTGTAACAGTTCTTGTATACATAAATAAATCTTTAAACAGAAAACTGCTAAAATTACAAAGTAAGTGAAAAAGGAAACAAATTCATGTAATACATTAATTTGCAAAAAATAATATATATAATATAGATACATAATAGTAGATACATACAAAAGTAAATAAAATTAACCCAATTTTTAACAGCCATATGTATCTGGGTCAGGTGAAGTATCAGAATTTGTTCTTGCCATTTCAAGTTAATGGCAGTGAACATATACACTAAAAATAGTTTTTCTTTTTTTTACAGACTACCCTCTCAAACTTGCTTTTTGCTGTTTATTTTGCTGAGCAAAAGTGTGTAAAAAAAGTAAAAGTTTACTTTCTCCCTACTCTTAATGTCTACACTATACTAACTGCTTATATAAAATGTAATCTATTGCATTTCAATTATTAAAGAAAAAGATTCAGGAAGTAGAAGATAGAAAAACACTAGGCCAAATAATGGTACTATTGTATGAGCAGTAGGAACAGGAGGACTTGGAAGTTACTAAGGGAGCTACAGTGTCTTGCAAATTCAGGAAAAATGAGGACAAAATCAGTTGTCCATATTTTTAGTCCTTTGTTCTAGTAACATTTTTCTAGTAATGGTTTGCATAATGACCCTACCAACTTAAATGAAGGAGAAGCTGGCAGGCACAACTGAAATCATATAGGGTCACAATGTGTGCAGTGTCTCCTATGCCCTGAGCAGAGCCACTCACTCAGCAGGGAGCCCACAGAGGCTGAGAGCTGGCACCCACAAATGCAGCCCTGGGAAGAATACTTCCTTTCTAATGGGAGCCTATGTTTGTAGGTGTTAGTGGCAGACCTGTGCGTGGCAGCTGGCAGACTAGACAGTGGAGGAAATGTCTAGCTGAAGGGCTGAGGGGAAGAAGGATTGAGTGGTGGCTACAGAGATTTTGTTTTGTTTTTTTAACCATGGGAACTACTCGAGCATCTTGGATTGCTTATGAAAGAAGCCAGCATGTAGTGAAGGTATAAGAAAGAGGGCACAACTTGCTTAGGGGAAGGATAGTCTGGGGAGTGTTTGGAAGATTTAGTGTGATGTTTGTATTGGAGAGTAAAGGAACCAAACAAGTGCAGAAGAGGGCACTGCATATAAAGGTGGCCCCTCAGTCCTTATGCTAATTGGCTGCCATAGTTTTATAATAAATAGAATGGACTTTGACCTGAGGGCAGTACCACTCCTTCACATGCATGGAATTTTAGGCCTATGTTTTCCTTGGGCGCTGAAGTATTTTTCACTTACTTCCAGGTTCCTGGTTGTGGTTGCTGGATGTCTGCCTGCCAGATTAGAGGGGGTTACTGTAACATCATAAATCATAGTTATGAGCAAAAAGAGTGCTACCCACCTTTTAATACACTTCTTAAGAACCAGATGTTTTGTAGAGAAATGCTTCACTCTACAATCTGCCTTCCAGTGCACATAAATGAACCTGGCATAATGCCCATTAAAGCAATTTGATCCCATAAATGAGGAAAGCTGCGTAATGAGCAGGTTCTAAATGTCTTCCTTCCGGGTGAGATAACCTTAGAATCTATGGCAATCTTTAAGCCAGGCTGTTTTCAAATAGTGTGTATGTTATTTTTATCTTTCTTTAAACAAAATCTTTTGGCAATGTAAAAGAAACTCTGTTTAAAAAAAAAAACATAAGGGTATTTTAAGAAGGTAATTACTATTTCACTTTCCGCCAAAGGCAGGCTAGTTTTATTTTTAATGGGTATATGATGTAAGAACCTTAAAAAACGCTTGAAACATGAAGAACAGTGCTGTGATGTATTTGGTAGTATCTCATTTATAATGGATCAGGGTAATACGTCCAGTTTCAGTTAGAGATTAAGCTTTCTTTGACAAACACACTTAGGATTAGAACTTTGGAGCAAAAAAAGTGCAAAATATTAAGCAGTTATGTAAATGCAGTTATTTAGTCTTTTCAATTAAATACTTGAAGCTGCTCTAATTAATGAATGAAGACTTCTTCCTGATACATAATCTCTTGAAAAATTCTTGACCAATTTTTTCACATTGACTTAATTCACACATTTGCAGAGGATAGTTTAAAGGGGGATTTGGGGTACAGGAAAGTTCAGGATATTGAGAAAACCCAAGAGCAAAGTTAAAATGATTGAACACATACCACATAAAAAGGCAAGGGGAAAAGTGGAATCAATGAGGTGTGTCTGAACCCTGATGTCACTTCTCTGTGTTAAGCACATTACTGCCTCTTATAAAGTGTAAATTCTTTCTGAATATGTTGGGTTATTATTGTTTTCCTAGATTTCTTAAAATACCAAGTATTGATAGTACCAATGAAGATTGCTTTACTTCCCCCCAGACAAGAAAAATGTTCTCTTGGGGGTTGAATTTTTTTAACATTTCATTTGGAAATCATTTCAAACTTTCAGAAGTTGCAGTAAAATGAAAAGTACAAAGAGTATCCATATATCATTACCCAGATACAAATTAAAATATTATTAATATTTTTGTCATTTGCTTTATCATCTGTTCCTTCTCTGTATATGAATTTTTATCCATTTATATGCACACAAATGTGAATATATACCCACATTTGTTTTGTTTGTTTTGTTTTCAGAACATTTGAGTATAAATTCCATACATCACACATTCTCTGTGCTCCTAAGTATTTCGGTGTATATTTTCTGAGAATATTCTCCAATATAGTCACAGAACAGCTATGCTCTTCAGTAAATTTAACATAGATAACAACACTTTTAATCTACTACTCTTTACTGCCAGTTGATCCAAGCTTTAGCTTCCTCTAGTCAAGTTCACTCTGGGATCAGGTATTGTGTTCACTTGTCATATTCCTTTATCTTGTTTAATTTGGAGCATTTCCACAGCCTTTCTCTTTTATAATGTAGCCATTTTTGAAAAACACAGTTTTTTTGTCCCTGCCTTTTTAGTAGAGCATTCCTCAGTTAGGCTGTCAGGTATGACCTATGATTCTATTTCAGTTGAGTGTTCCTGTCATCTCCAAGTGATAGTGTGGTCCTGGGTATCATACAATACCCGTCTGCCCTCACTGGTGTCGTTTATTTTGATCACTCAGTCACATTTATCCATTTCATAGTTATTTTTCCCCTGCAACTGATAATCTATCGGGGGATACTTTTTTTTTTAATATTCTATTTATTTCTTAGCATGTTTGCTTTCTTTTCTAGGTCTAGTTAGTCACCATAGAATTTCCATTACCAATCACCTGTACACCATCACCATAGTCCCTTGTGCTCTTCCTGTCCCTGCCTTGATCCCAATCCCTCCCTCTTCCCCGCAGAATGTCTTTGACTTGTAATCACCTATTTAGTTTTGTTTTGTTGTGGGTTTTTTGTTGTTGTTGATGCTACAATTTTTTTTTCTTGGTATGAGGGGATAGTTTTAGATCATACAGTCATTCTGCTCCTATTCAATAGTGTTTCCTGTATTAGTGTGATTCTTGCCTGATCTAATCTTTACCGTGACGGTTGTGAAGGGTAATATTCTTATAGCACCACTTTCTCTACCTGAATCAGCCAGTCAGCCCTCAGCATTTTATGTAAGCAAGAGCACCTCCCTTTTATTTGTTATTTTGTTTCACTTTTTTATATAGTCAATTCATCTTAATATATGGATTTGTGAATCCCTACATTTTTATGATTCATAATTCATTAATATCCTTAATTATTTTGGAACTAAAATTATTCAGATGTAGCCAGCAGGAATTCTTTAAAGCTGGCACTGTGTGCTTGTGACATGCCCTCATCATTCTTTTCTTTTTCTCTTGTTTTTATTTTTTCAGCACTTCCCTACTTTCTAGCATAAGAAGAGGTCCCAGGTTCAACTTTTAATTATTCTGCCCAGTCCTGGCACCAGCCATTTCTCTGAGGGACCCTGGCTTCCTTTGCTGTATGAGATCAGGAGCTGAATGCTAAGGGTACTTATTGCTATTAGAAAGAATTGCTTCCCTCCACAACCCCAGTTGTAATTTGCTGGGCCCTTCTTTCCTGCACCCCAACAACCTCATCACATTTGCTCATTTCTTCAGTTCCTCAATCCCTTAATACAGTTCTAGAATTGTTTCACCCAAGCAGGCAGAGTAAGAAATCTACTAAAAAGAGCTCAAGATTTGTTTGCTCCACTTCCCACAACACAACAACCTATCTTAAAATGTTACCATAAGCATTTCCCAGTGGTCTGAGGTATTTTTAAAATCAAGCAAAATAATTTATTGCTGACAAGACATGCTCTGCTTCATACACCAGCTTTGCAGTTTCCTTCTAAATATTCATTTACTGGCAAAAGAAATACCACCCCTTCCAAACCAGCCAGTCTCAGACGAATGATGCAGGAAGGAGAGTAGGGAGTCCACAGCTTAAGTAAAACATGCTGGAAACTGACATTGAGTTTTTGTTAAAAATATGTAATAGATCTATATTATCAAAGACTGATTCATTTTTTTTGTTTACAGTTGAGTATTTTCAGACCCTTTGCTGTGATAGTGTAATGGCAGTTATAAATATCTTTAGAAATGTGGTGAGGAAAATTTTCTTCCTAGGTAAGTTTCTGGTTTACAGTAACTGCACCATTTTTACCTCAACCTATTTTTTTCAAATAGCTGTCTTTTTTCATTGAGTGAAAACTGGTCTTTGCTTGAAAAAGTAAGATTTATTTCCCCTATTCTTTATTTTTATATTTACATTTTATATCAATTTTCTCGCGTCCTATGGCCTCACAAAATGGTTTCGAATAGCAGAGCTACAGAGATGATGGGGAGGTCAGCTATGTTAATTTCAAAGCGCCCAAGTCCTCAGCGTGAGGTTGCCTAGCAACCCATCTCAGGCCTCCTTTGTGGATGCAGAAGAGGAAGCAATTCTTCTATATACTCTCAAGCTGAGATGGTTTTTATAAAGTGAAAAACCTTCCCCAAAGGGTCCAATACAGCCCCTGCCCCTCATTTTCTGCCCACTTTGTACACTTCACACACGATGAGAGACATATTCCAGCCTTTGATGCCTCAGATCTAATACAGATAGAAAATGGAGCTACACAAGCTATGGTCAAACAGTGGAAGTGACCTGTTTCCCTATGTTAAATCAAGGCACATTAATTAAGCCATTGGTCTATCCCTTTCTCTGACATGAAAGCATACTTTCTCTTCAAGTTTTAAAAGCCAGTTACGTTCACTGAAACTGCCACTGCCTGCTGAGCATCAGTTACCATAGCGACGTGAGGCAGGGGTGGTGTTTTTCTCCTCAGGCACAGGATGGCTGAAATGTGTTCGACCGGGGACTCGAGCAGCATGCCGACTAGAAATCAGGCATTTGGGAAGAACCTGCTCTATTCTTTTTTTCCACATTAACTTAAAAAAAAATCACTAACCCCTCTGCTATTTCCCATAAGCTATTAGCTTTTTAGAACTGAACTTCAGTGGGTGGCAGAAGTGGCCTACCTTAGGGCACAGAGGAGAAGGGAGAACAATGATACGTGCCAGTGAAACCCACATGAACAGCTGCACGATGTAGAGAAGAGAGCTATGGAAGATATGTTGCCCTGAAAATACAAAGGGAAAGTCACAGCTAGAAATGAATATGTTTACACATTGCAAAAGTACTTTCATATGAATTTCTGAACCACTTAAGATCCCCTAATCTTATTTTCTAGGCAGACAATGCTGATCTGGAGAACATCATAGTTTAGATCAATATTAGGTTACAGAGTATCATTGTAGTTAAGTCTTGTGTAAGCAAGATGCTTTGTGCTGTTGCTTGCCTCCAGTTGTGGCAGAGACAAGAGAGGCGATGGTTAGCTTAGTGGGCTTTGTGACTGCATCCGCTACCACTTATTAGGAGTTTGATTTGGAAAAGTTCTTTGAGTCTAGTTCTTAAAACCAAGTGCTTTTGATACTTAAAACCAAAAAGAGTTAACAGCATGAAATATATTTTTATATATAAATGTACACATATATAAATTACACACACACACATATATATATGTCAGTAGTGATAATCATCCATCCAAACTTAGGAATTTAACTCAGTCACCCAGTGCTGACTGAACACCAGTGGTAGCCTCAGCAGTATGCTTGATGGAGAAGGGATTTGAGAGTTCAAAGACATAATTTAATTTACCTAGCTCATTTGGAATGTGAATGTGTGTATATGTGTGTGTGTATATATTTACATGTACATAATTGTGTCTATACATATGGATGACATGTATTACACATGCGTGTACACTCAAATGCATGCAAAGTCTGACTATATAGAGAGACAGAATAAAAAGGACAGCCAGATTTAGGTCTACTGCAGCTTCTGGATGCTGCAATTTTGTGTGTCATTCTCACCATCCGTTCTGACAAGGCATTCCTTGTGGGTCTACCTGTAGCACAGTTCACAGGGAAAAATTGCCCTGCTTTTTATAGCTGAATTTTGTTTTTCTACCCAAACTGATGTTATCAGCACCCTCAGTGAGCATAAACAGACCAGAGTCCACCGCTATGAAGGGAGCTAAAAGTGCATGCAGCTGCCTCTGAATGTACTTCCCCAAAGAGCTGCCAAATTGTTTCAGCAATGGCACAGTATGGGAAGTATATGAATTGCCAAAGGGCCTCCCTGGGCACTCTCTGGCAATGGTATACCTTCTGGTGATCTACCAGCAAATCATTGCAATAGTTCTTAGAAAACACCCCCTCTTAAAAATTCAGATCATTTAGTCTAATTACATTTTAGATATAAGAAGAGTTTAAAGACATAGATTAATTTATCTAGCTCATTTGGAATGTGAATGTGTGTGTATATATGTAATATGTGTGTGTTCACATGTACATAATTGTGTATATACATATGCATGACGTATCTATTACACATGTGTGTATACTCAAATGCACATATATAGGGACAGAGAATAAAATAATTGTATTTTTTCATGTTTCTCTCAAAGTAGATTCAAAAATTCCCACTACTAGTGACTGTAAATTTGCAAGTGATAGAAACCAAGATAGGATGGCTTGAGTTACATGCAGATTTTCAAAGACCTGGTAAGGCCTACTAAGGCCAGCACTTGAGCTAAGTGACAGGAAGAAACTAGAACTGGAATGTGGGTTGAACTCATACTTTTCCTCTGCTGCTTTCTGCATGACTGTTCATCTGTCCACCCATTTACTAAAGTCATTCAACAAATACTGATTGAAGACCTGTTTTACACCAGGCTCTGGGCCAGGCAATGGCAGCACCTCCTAGGCTATCACATTCCATTCCAGGTCTCACAGACATTTCATTCCTCCCATGTGCTAGGCTTAGCCACACACAGAGACTGATGTGTTGCTCCTAGTCCCAATTCCCTCTAACTGGCCAGAGGGAGGCCACCCAGTAAACAGGTTACCAGGTCCACCTGTGTGGACAGATTGCCAGGCAGATGAGCCCAAAAGCCCCACTGCAGACAAACCATCTGATCCTTTATTCTCCTCCCTTCACAGCACTTACTCCAACATTTACCGAGAAGATGGGCACTGAAACTCTAGAATAGCTGACCGACTACATTTTTAAAATCACAAATGTCAGCTCTTTAAAGGAGAAAGTAGTCAACTTTCATTGATAAAGTAATATTCAACCTGTTATTTCAGCAACAAATAATTTCAAACTATTTGCTCAAAATCATAATACTTCTGTTTTCTTTCTATCGGAAGTCTTAAAAACCCAGACCAGGACATATCAAAGGTTGTGCTACTTCAGTGTTGACCAAGAGCTTAATAGGGTCTTTATTGCTGAGAATTTCAACAAGTTGACCTAGATTTTTCGAAACTGGAGAAGAAATTACCATAAGGACTAGTGCCCACCATAGTGATTAGGAAATTACTTCAAAGAATAGCTTGATATGTAATAAGACCTGTTACCTTTCTATTCCTTCTTTTTGAGCAAAAAGGCTCTTATAGTTACACATTATTGTATAATCATGTAAAAGGAAACCATTACTTTCCCAGCTCATAAAAATGATAGGGAGTTGCTGGGATGCGGGGAGAGGGACGAATAAGGCCAGTTCCATTTTGTTCCCAAGGATTCCTTGTTACTAGTCCAGAACTGCCCCCTCCCTTGTTTCTTGGGCTCACATATATCCGGGAGCATTGTGAGGAGCAGTAAGCCAGATAAAACCAAACAAAATTTTAGGAAAATGAATAGGCATCATGGAGGCTCCAAACAAGATGCTCCCTGGCAGAGTGGAAATTTGCAGAACAAACAGAAAGCAAGTACAGCTAGTCCCAAGCAGCAGGAGACGCTCAGTTGTAGAAAAGCTAAGCCCTCTCAGGATGACTGCTACCAGGACATGCTGGCACTATATCCTGCTGGCACTCACTTGGGGCAATATATCACTACAAAGGCTGCTCAGGGTACCATCTGCTTAGCTATAACCACCTCTCGTTGCTCTTCTTCCCTTACCCGCCCTACTCATATACACATGTTAATTCCCTCTTTCCTCATCTGTCCCCATGATACAACCCCTCCTTTGCCTTTAGGGAGCCCCGTTCCCTTTTCTGTTCAAGACATTTATGGTGCCCTATATTCTTTTATTCTGGCTTCTAGCAAAAGTTTTTGTCTTCTTTCTTATACTTGTTCTAAAAATAAGTCTCTTCAGCTTTTTTTATATTAAACCTGATGGCCCATCAAACCAATATGTTTGATCAAAAACAACAAAAATACCTATTTTTGCTCAAATGCTGGAGGAGCATAAAGTCAACTTTAGGTCCAGCAAAGTAAAAGAAAAACAAAAACAATTGGTTTCATATTAAAATCATGGGAATGTAATATCCACAATTCAAAGGTTACTTCTGAAGAATCAGAAAAGTAAAGAATATGCTTTGAAGGATCCCTGGATCTTGCTAGCCTTCCTCTATCAATCATTTCTTTCCTTTATTCGTGTAGATGGGCCCCGCCTGTCCTGGACTGCCATCTGTCATCAGAACATGACCATCTGGAGTCAGAACAGTCATCAATCCTTCCAGAGATCCAAGTTCTTTCTAATTAAAAGGAAAAGACAACTGAGAAGTTGTTAGATTGTTCGTTAGCGGTTCTGTCTGATTTCCGTTAGGGATACCTTGCAACTCAGAGCAATGTGAATGGATCCATAAAGTTAGGGCAGAGATGCTGCCTCAGGGTTGTTATTAGTTCCCATTGCTGCTGTTATAAATGACCACAAACTGAGTGACTTAAAATGGCACAAATTTATTTTCTTATATGCCTGGAGTTTACAAGCCTAGGGTGGGTCTTTTTTTAAAAAAAAAGATTTATTTATTTATGTATACGAGAACTGGGGTACAGGCCAGAGGTGTGGGATTGGTGAGCGGATCCACCAGAAACAGAGTGGGGAACAGAACAGACAGACTGACTGAAATACACTGCTGAGGGGAGCAGCGGGACAGAGATCTGCTGTGCCATGTCATGTGAGTCACCTCCCCAGCCGGAGCAGGGATCAAACTTGTGCTGCAGTGGCTGTGGTTTGCTTCACAGTGTGTTGCTTAACCCATTGTGTAACCAGGGAGGCCCCCCAAGATGGTTCTAAAATCACAGTGGCAGCAAGCTGTGTTCCTTCTCGGGGAGAATCTGCTTCTCACTTTTTCTAGCCTCTAGAGGCTACCCACATTCTTTGGCTCATGGTAACATTCTTTGGACTCTGAAATCTACTTCATTTTTACCTAATAAGAGCCCTTCTTCTGCGATCTTAATTTAATCACACCTGCAAAGACACTTTTGCCATGTAAGTTAACATCTTCATAGATTCTGAGAATTAGGATATAGATATGTTTGAGGGCTATTATTCTGTCTACCACAGCATTTGACATAATTAGGACTTACTTCCTGGGTACCAAAGAGCCTAATTTCGAGTCCATGATTAGGAATTTGAATCAGGAGAGTGCCTAGGGATTGATGGCAGCTAGATTTGACCTTTGACTTATTTGACTATAGTCCCAAATTCTGGTCCTAATGAGAAACACTGGCTTTTAGTTACACTAACTTGGCTTCTTATCCTGCCTCATAGGAACTCTGAGAACATGAGTAAGTCCCTCAGTCTTCCTGGGTTCTGTTTCACCTCTCTTCTGAGGGATGTTTCAGAAGAAACAGACTCAGAGACAGACTTATCTACCTGAGTGCTCTATCTACATGAACAACATTAATAAGAGTGAGGAGAGTAAGATTTGGCAGTGATAAAGACAGAAGAAAGACTTCAGCTGATTCTGTAGGATCTCTCTTGGGAGAGCCCTTTAGCATCGTCCCGCTGTAGCGCCAACAGACTAGGCACTGCACCACCTATCAGACTGAAACTAGGGTGAGGTGAGGAAGACTGCCACCTCAAGGGCAAATTTTCAAGGTGCCAACATAGTATCCCAAAAGTTCCCTGGTGGCGCAGGGGTTAAAGTCTCAGTGCTATCAAGCCACCATGGCATGACAGATATCACCAGCCATCATGGCATAACGATTCCCAGGGGCCAGAGAGCTGACCCACATGGCGCAGTGGACTTGCTGCTCCCCTTAGCGGTGTTTCAGTCGATCTGCCTGTTCTGCTTCCCACTCTTGTCTCTGGTGAATCCTCTCACTCCTCTGCACCTCTTGCCTACACCCTAGATCTTGAATGCATAAATAAATAAAATAAATCTTTAAAAAAATACTCAGCACGTAATATTTTAATGCGCTATTTCTTTGAACCTAAATTATTGCAAAATACACATCAACAAAAGACTAAATTTTTTAAGTCAGGCAGCAAAAGTGGTTACTATTAGAACCTAAAGCAAAAGGGAAAATATGGTCATTACAATGCTTTCTTTCTTTAAAATTTTGATATTTTGATCTTCATTGAATCTTTGTATTTTTTATTTAAAAAAATAGTGTATTGATTGTTTTTTGTTTTAAAGATTAATTTATTTATGCATACAAGAACTGAGGTACAGGCCACAGGTGTCGGGGAGGAGGTGAGAGGATTCACCAGAGACAGAGTGGGGAACAGAACAGGCAGAGTGACTGAAATACACTGCTGAGGGGAACAGTGGGCAAGGCAGGAGAGGTCCGCTGCATGATGTGGGTCACCTCCCTGGCGGGGGATTGAACTTATGCTGTGGTGACTGCAGATGCTTCATAATGCGGTACTTAACTCCTTGCACCAGCAGGGAGGCCCCCAATTACTGAGTTTTTAATCACCTTTCAAAAATTAAGCAACCTCGTTTTAACCCTGTGCTGAATACAGGCTGCCTCTAAGACCCAGGACAGTTCCTGGAGAGGAATTCAACACTCTTGGTATATGGGATTCTTGGGCCTGCATAGGGTTCAGAAGAGGCCCACCATAGCATCCCTGGTGTGATGACAAGGCCTACCTGTAAGAAAATGATTTTCTCATATTTTTATTCTTTGGGATAGATAGTGATGAAGTACTTAAAAATTACAGTCTTGGCTTGACCTCCTCCTTCTGTCTTCCTAACAGTCAAACATCTGAGCAAAAGACCCAGATAATTTATTTAGACCTGAGGTTGCCATTAATATTTCTGTCAACATGGTGTATTAACTTTGGTTAGAAATACTAAGCAAATAAGTCAAAGTGAAACTTAGTTCTAGCCCATGGCCTGTCTAGACCTTTAACCTCAGAAACCTTATGCTGATTCATAAGAGATAAATATGCATAAATCTTTCATTGACATAAGAAAAAAAAATGTGTGTAGACATAGACATAGATCTCTAAGTATAAGTCATACCAAAATGAGGGTGAGTGAAAGTGTTAGGTGAGTCTGATATATATACACCATGTTCTAGAAGCTTGTTGAACTGCATGAAGAAAAAAATATATATATTACCTGTATTAATTCAAAAACCAGTGGGAAGATTAGTAAATCTCAAAAGGAAAATGATTTTACAGCCTCTAGCATAATATCTGAATCTCCTGAGAAGGTGCTGAACTCTGCAATCCCTTCTCAACTTGAACTCTGCAATCCCTTCTCAACTTCCCGGGAGAAAAGTTCTGACACTTAACATTGTTTCCTACAAAAAAAGTTTCACACTCTCAGTGGTGAATTATTCTTACTGATGATAAAATTTTTATCAGATGTATTGAGACATAAAAAGACAATCATCTCTGTTGCTAGATGAAATTATTGACACATATGCACTTGAAGTAAAACAGTGGCAAGACATTCATCGTTAACTGATAGGCATTTTTGCTACATGAAAACTATACCTGCGGCTTTTTCAGGAGCCAAATTTCAACAACAGCTGTTGAATGGTATTTAAAGAGGTCACCACCTGTAGAAGCAACCTTTTCTCAGCAGTCACAGAGATATGTTTTTTACTGTAATTTTTTTGAGGTAATGTTGGTTTACAAAGCTTTATATGATTTAGGGGTAAATGATTTAGGGGTATAGGATCACACTTCTTCAGAGCTATTTCACCACACCACAACCACCACAAAGACACCCAGAGTCCTCCATCATTTTACTGGAAGGTTTTAACTGTTACATATTAGCTGAAGGGGAAAAAAATGGTACCCCATTATATTTTCCTCTACTCACTGGGAAATAAACATTGTGGACACTTGCTTCTGTTTCTTGCCTTGATACTGGTTCTCTCACTCTCCTCTTCCCATTTAAAAAAAAATCACTTGGCCATCCTTACTAAACAAACCTCATATTGCTTCTGATGAAAGAAGCAACAGAAATTCGAACACTGTGTACTCTTCAGATAGTGCATTTCTACAATGAATCAGTTTCTGTTTCTAATTTTGCAGATCATTTAGCAAAGTGTACATCTTAAAATGGATTGTGTAAGTGCTTGTTCATCTACGAGCTTTTTATATTTCCTTTGGAAGTTTTTCCTTGTGCTTTTAACATTATCTGGGATGGGATGGTAATATTTTTTTATTTTCTTTAATTTTTTTTCTCTGATTGCCTTTTAAACCCAACAGTCATATTTCTCTTTTCTCGTGATAGTCATTTCTTTTATGAAATGAAAGCACTTTGCTGTGATTTTTTTTAACGTCATCCTAGTTGTTCATAAAGTATTTTCATTGTTGTTCAGTGTTCAAGTCTTTGAGATCTCAGCTACAGAGTTCAAATCATGATGAGATTCAGTTAAGCCACTGAGGAAAACTCTTGCTTTTCATTTGCCTTTTTGAAACATTATTTTTGACTACTTGTTTGATAATGTCAGACAATTGCATCTAAATAACCTGATGGAGGTTACACTTTAGAATCCTTTACTTGGAATGCCAAAGATTTACTTTACTCCTATTTATTAAGAAAGAAAATGTGAAATGAACTAACTGAAGACCTGTATGACAGTTATGTTTTGCTTTTAAAGATTTATTTTTTTAATTTATTTATGCATACAAGAACTTGGGTGTAGGCGGGGAGTGAGAGGATTCACCAGAGAGAGAGTGGGGAGTAGAACCGGTGAATCACTGAGATACACTGCTGAGGGGAGGTGAGGTCTGCTGCTTCATGTGGGTCAGCTTCCTGGCTAAGCATCATACTCAAGCTGCTGATAGCTTGATAGTGCTGAGACTTTAACCCCTGCACCACCAAGGAGGCCCAACAGTTAGGATTTGTAATAATTTTCCCTCCACTCCCTCCCAATTTAAAGTAAGTGTAATTGATGCCCACAAATATTTCACAAGTAGCTTTAAAAAATTAACTCCTCCTATATATCTAAAGACAGAAGTGTGCCAACATTTCCAATAATCCAGGAAGAACTTTGAGTCCAAGAATACTAAAGGGAAGTTGCAGACAAGTTAATCTTGCAAGCATTAAGTTGAGACAGTTTGCAAAATAAATTATGATAATGTGAATTAATTGTTGACCTTCACACAAGCACAAGGATGTAGTACTTCTTGGATTTAATAAATTCTAGACATTTAAGTGTTATCATATTATAAAAGTGACTTTTCACTGGACTTTTTAAAATCAAGTTTAAAAATTAAGCTAATTTTAATTGCCTTCATAATTCCTCTTATCTATATGTATTTGTGTCAGAGAAGCAAAGTACATACACATACTTTTTTTCTTACATTTGCAATTATTGAAAAGCTCTTATTGTATCATACAATGTATTAAGTATGGATTATTTTATTTCTGCCACAAATGGTGAATTGATTTAATTAATTTTGACAGTTTTATTCAATTATCACCTATCACATGTTGATGATTTTGATTTGAGTGTTCTGCTCAGAAATATGCCCAAATGCTTTCTCCCTTTTTAAGGAATGGGGTCCTTGCTTTGGGGATTTTCCATTGCCTGTTGGTTTGTGATAAAAATTTTATCTGCTACTGGAAAGTGTAGTGAAGATATTAGATTTACATAAGAATATTGTTTCAGTGTGACATCACGGTTGACTTGAATTATTATTTAATAATATTATGAAATGAAGATGGGAATTAGAAGATAATTTACAGCATTTTTCCTTCCTTTCAGGAAAACAACCTGTGAAACTTTGAAAAAGGATCTTCCATTAATACTTGATGAAGACATTATTGAATTAGCGTGTGAGACAGTAAGAGCCCACAATTTTGCAGTTTATGCTTTGAGACCTTTTAAGTGTTGCCTCTTTATACCCCCAACTGTGCTCATATACTGAGAATCACTCATGAAGGCGTTCCTGACGCCTCCATGCTGTTCTGACAGTCCTTTGATTGAGTTGGTTGTACCTGACAAGGGCAGAGCCCAGACGCCCCACCCTCCCTTAACACCTGCACTTTTTAAAAAAAAAAAAGAATAGAAGATGATGCTAAAGGAGCCTCTAAGTTGAGAGAATGGAAACCAATTCAGATTGGTTTTACCACCCAACTTTTGTAACTAGCTTGGGTAGATCAATGTATTTTCTTTCATAGTGACAAGGTGGGTCCAAGTCATTATTATTGTTGTTGTTGTTTTTGTTCTTAAAATGGGATAAAATATTAAGGCCAGGGGCCTCCCTGGTGGCACAGGGGTTAAGTCTCAGCACTAAGAAGCTATCAATAGCCACTGCAGTAAGAGTTTGATCCTGGGCCAAAGAGCTAAACTACATATGGCTCAGCAGATCTCTCTCCTCCCCTACTGCTCCCCTCAGCAGTGTATTTCAGTAGATCTGCCTGTTTTGCTCGGCTCCGGCTGGTCTCTGTAATTTTGTTACAATACTGCTGTTAAACGTGTAGACAAAGCCTTATTCATGTGGTTTTCTCTAGGTATTTGCAGAATAGCGTTCCAATGAGAAAAACTCTGGGAAGCTTTTTTCCTATCTTCAGATTAAACAAATTTTTAATCTCTCTGCAAAAATTTGTTCTTGCTATAACTAGGGACAAATACGATTAAGATGTTATTAACCTCTGAAAAGTTTGGCGTTCATAAAATAAACAAAGCTAGCTACACAATAAAATAGATACTACTAGCATTCTGTGTCTTGCTTTTTGGATAGTCACCTCATAGAATGAAATGAACTCCAATGGAAGAGAATTATCTACTAGTAGACAGGAAAGTCCTAATGGAAATTATGACAGCTTGATTTAAAATAACTTTGAACATAAAGGATTCCTTTCTCTAGATACCATTAAGCTTTTAGAATTTCCCTTGGGTATTTGATTTGGATACACACAGTCAGAAGTAGGGAGAAAATAACCTCTCTACATGATTTCTCACAAAGCCTGTGGATTATTTCTGCAGTGGAGAGGATATGACTGTGGTTCATGCAGGGATGACCAATGGAGGGTGAAAAGGCGAAAAAAAAAAAGGCAGAAAGAAATGACAAATGATTGAGAGAGAGAAGATACCAATGGAAGGAAACTGGGTTTGTAAACATACAGAAGCTCAGGGCTATTTGTATAAATAATGCCATGTCTTTACACTCTGAGGGCACAGGTGGACCTTTCTCTGTTACATCACAGTAAAATAGTTGATGGATACCTGGAGATTCTACACCTAAGGTAGAAATTTCCATTCACTGTAAAACTGGAAAATTATACTGGAGATGTTTAGATTTTAAATAGTATGTGTGGAGTGAACTGAAAGGCAGTCGACACTGGGTTATGTGATGAACTACTTAAATATAACGTCATCACTCCCCAGAAGTGTAGCTAAATAATATAATTTCTTATTGACCTTATGTTTTTCTTTTCTTCTATCTGCTACTTTACAAAATAGACAAAAGTCATTTTTAGCCAAATGACAACATTTATTGTGGAATGTCTTTTCTAAAATTCACTGACAAGGGTGATAACTATATTTAAAGCAAGGACATGTATGCTGTATTTACTCTCATTTGTTTGATTTTATTTATTATTTCATTTATGCACTCATTTGCAGTTTCTAAGTTCTGTAGCAATAGACTGAAAATATATTTTGAGGCCCATACCTAAATAATGTCAAATGTGTATGATTGTTTGGAAATGTATTAGATGTTTCTAGTAATTTCTTTTTTGGAAAACCAGATTTCTCAGGATAAATAAAACAATTCCATTAGTGTTTTCTGCCTTGTTGATGTGGGACTTCACCTGGACCTGAGAGTGCAGGTCCCACAACCCTTGGCTAGAGAGTGACCATGCCTTTTTATTTTTCACACCGTTTAGGTTAAAAACCTAGAATGGTAGTAAAATGGTAGAATGTTAAAGTATATACTGAGGACCAAAGATAATTTTATGAACTAAATAGCACACAAAATTGCCTTTATTTTCACCTGCCTACTTGAAATTATAGCTTAAAGTTCAGCCACTAAGTAGATTGTAGAGAAAATTTTAGAGATGAATTTGTAAAACCAGTTCTATGAACAAACTCATAAAAATTATGCTATACCACTAAGTAAAGAGTATTATTATAAGCTATCTAAACAAGGAAACCTCACTTCTCTATGGCTCAACTCTCTCATCTATAAAATGAGTTGGAAGGGGTGACTTCTAACTTATGTAAATGGTTCTAAATTCCATGATTCTGTGAGTCTATAGAATTGTGAGTGTCATGTTGGAAAAAGACATGATGGTATTGGAAGACACTTCAGCTGAGATGCAGGTCTGAGTCAATCATTTCAGGCAATACCTGCATTAGCAAAGCCTTTGTGTGAATTCTCAAAATGCTCCCTCTCCTGGTGGATACATTTTAGAAAGACACACTTTCTTCAAGGCACAGAATTCTTTCAAGAGCAGTGATGAATGGATTTCAGAGACTTGGATGCTTTACAGAGCAAGAAAAATAGAGGACGGTCCTAAGACCAGTTTTGTTTCTGATCCAATTATGATTAGGTTCACAAAAAATCAGAAATGTTCTGGAAGAGAATCTGGAAGTAATTTGTCCACTGTTCCTTCCAACTTCAGATACATGTAAATTCCTGAACATTCCTGTTTAGGCTGTGATGGTCTCTTGGGTTTACTTTTAATAACATTTACCTGGACCCCTCACATTTTTAAAGCACCATTCTGTGTTTGTATTTTAAAAACCTGTTTCTTTATTTCCCCTAGTCTAATCTTTTTTCAGTCTCTGGTATAATCACACAGAAGACATTTGAAGAGGGGTAAAATTATCAGATCTATAAGGTCACCAGTGAGATTTACTATTTGCCCATTCTGGGTGACAGCTCCCTTCCCAGTCCTCCCTAGCCCCAGAGTCATCACTCAGCAACACTCCTCTTCCAGGGACGTGACACACCCTTGGCTCCTCCCAGGAACTGGCTACCCTCCCCACACCCTGTGATTTATTCCCCAGAGCAGGATGGGCACTGGTTGCCTGGTATTTATTCAGGAGTCATTGGGTTTATTTATTTATTTTTTTTAAAGATTTATTTATTTATGCACACAAGCACTGGGGTACAGGCAGAGATGTGGGGGGTGAGAGGATTCACCACAGAGAGCGGGGAGCAGAACAGGCAGATCAACAGAAGTACACTGCTGAGGGGAGCAGCGGGCACAGCAG
>JAGFMF010011870.1:15034604-15084004 GCA_019455555.1 Galemys pyrenaicus | reverse complement strand
CCTCCCTCTCCCTCCCTCCCTCTCTCCCTCCCTCCCTTCCTTTTCTTTCGGATTTATTTATATTTGTGCATAAAAAAGCTGGGGTGTAGACCAAAGCTGTGGAGAGGTGAGAAGATTCACCAGAGACGGAGTGAGGAACAGAACAGGCATATTGATGAAATACACTGCTGAGGAGAGCAGCTGCTGAGACCAGGAGAGGTCTTATGTGGGTTAGCTCCCTGGCTGGGGATCGAACTCATGCTGCAATGGCTGCCTATATCTTCATAGTGTTGAGACTTAACCCACTGTGCCACCAGTGAGGCCCCCAGGATATTATTTCTGAACAACTAATTGAAACCCAGAAGCCCCAAGATCTGATAGCAGGTGGGTCATTTGCTTATTCATTCTGGACCCAATTTTCCTCAATTGTATTTTTATGCAATGTTGCAAACTCAGTGGCATAAACCAACAGCAATCATAAATTATGATGATGATGATGATGATATGTTTTTGAAGGATAACTGAACTCAGCAAGGTGGTTATCACTTGGGGTATCTCATGTGGGTGCTAGTGGTGATTCCAGCAGCCAGTACACCCAAACGCCTCTCATGACCATTATATGGCCTCTTCAGCACAACAACCCCAGGAATTAGATTTCCGACTTGGGAGCTCAGGACTCCTGAGGCATACAAAACACTTCTAATCAACTCTAATTCTTCATTCCGTTTTCTTTTTTTAAGGTTCGTTTATTTATGCAATCAAGAACTGGGGTACAGGTCAGAGGTGTGGGGGATGAGAAGATTCATCAGAGTCAGAGTGGAGCACAGAACAGGCTGATCAACTCAAACACACTGCTGAGGGGAGCAGTGGGTAAGGCAGGAGAGGTCTGTGCCATGTGGGTCACCTCCCTGGCCAGGAATCGAATTCATACTGCAGTGACTGTGGATGCTTCATAGTGTGGTGCTTAATACCATGTGCCACCAGGGATTCCTCATTTTTTTTTTTTTAAAGATTTATATATTGATGCATACAAGCACTGGGGGACAGGCCAGAGGTGTGGGGGTGAGTGAATCCACCAGAGACAGAGTGGGGAACAGAACAGGCAGGTTAACTGAAACACTGATGAGGGGATCAGAGAGCGAGGCAGGAGAGGTCTGCTGCACCATGTGGGCTACCCCCATGGCCAGCGGCAGGGATCGAACTTGTGCTGGAGTGGCTGTGTTGGCTTCATAGTAGGTTGCTTAACCCATTGCACCACCAGGAAAGCCCCTAATTCTTCATTCTTAAATATGAACACACAGCCCCAAATCAAGAGGCATTGGAGGAAAGTGTCTAGCACAAGTATAGACTAAAATAAAACTAAAAGGAGCACAAAGGAAATGGATACAATAACTTGGAGGCATACTGTTTTCCAGCACTTAGCTTCTACCACTTACATCCAGCTTACTATTTTCCACAGTTTATGTGCTTTCCACATATTAATATTATTTGTAGCTCCCCAATGGCCCTATGCAATGCATATCTTATCATTTCTATTGTACTGAGAAAACTGATAAAAAGAGGTGAAATGACTTGTCCAAGTTTCATTAGCCATAGTCAATGGAAGTACTACATTTGAACTGACTGCAGAGTGTGAAATACTAAGTATTATACTATATGCTAGAAACCATTTAATGAAGCAGTAATAAATTTTACAACCTTGAGCAGGAAAAGAATACTGTTTAAAAAGAACATTCAGAAAAGTGAGTTCTTTGAAATTAAAAGGAATATAGTAGTACAAATAAAAAGAGATTGAAATACAAATTATGAGGAACTCAAATAAAAATGCAATGAGATGGAAAATATAATAGAAAATACAAAAAATAGAGGCTTAATGGGAAGTAAGAGTTCCATAAACATGGAATAGATAAAAAAAATAAAAAATTATCAAAGAGGTAAAAGTACAACAATATTTGTATTTGAATGATACACTTAAAGAAAACTATCAAAGATCTAGCCCAATGAATGCTGGAAGAGGTACATCAGGATTCATCAACAGAAAGTCAGAAATAAAGAAAGAACAGCCCTTATGAGAAGCATTTGAATCAGAAGATACAGCATTGAATTTTTGAAAAAGCAATATAGCATGTTCAACTTGGAGCACTGCCTCAGAGATTCTGAGAGAAAATGATTTCCAACCTTTAATTTTGTATGATACCAAAATACAATCAGACCTAAGGACATAATAAAGATATTTTCTGATAGGCAATTCCTCAACACCTTTACTGCCTAAATTATATTCTTGAAAACTAAAACATTTGCTGCTTGAAAATGAGGTGGTAAACAAAAAAGAGGAAGGCAGAAAATCCAAATTATAAGGAGCAGGTTACAAATGAGAGAGGATAGAAATACTCAGGATAAATACAGAGAAAATTTCCAGAGCTACAACATTGCAAGCAGGCTCAGAGTACAGAAGGACAAGCAGTCCCAGAAAGACTATCTTTAAAAAAAAAAAAAAAAAAGATTTATGCATATAAGAACTGGGCTGTAGGCCAGAGGTGCAGGGGGTGAGAGGATTCACCAGAGACAGAGTGAGAAGCAGAAAAGGAGCATCTACTGAAATATACCTCTGAGGAGAGCGGCAAAGTCTCCTGAGCCACGTGGGTTAGATCCCTGGCTGGGGCTCTAACGCTTTCAGTGGCTGGCAATAACTTGATAGCGCTGAGACTTAACCTCTTGTGCCACTAGGGAGACCCAACATGACTTATCTTAATGAAGAAAGCAATACTGATAGTTCCCCTAATATGTATCTGATTTTACAAAGTTTAACAGCAATCTCAGAAAATTTGAGGGTATGAAATATAGTGTGTAGGGCTATTTGGAGGTTCACTAAAACCAAAAATTAAGACAAAAAAAGAAATGTAAATTACAAATCATGGTATGGTTTAGCCCTGAGTGATACTTGTAGTAATATAAATATTAAACAGTGATTTAACCCCAAAGTGTGCTAAAAATATAGTGGGAAGATGGGAAGAGAGGCATATATTTGTGGTGGGAGGTGGAGGGAGGGATGAGTCAGACCTCTTCATGTTACCAGCAATGGTACCTGACTATGCATAGATTTGGGGGGTAGGGCTGAGCACAAAGGAATAAAAATTTATGACTGAAATCAAGATTATGAACAAAGAAGTATGGACTTGTCTGAAGTTCATTGACTACGGCAAGTTCATATGTGAAATAGATGAAGAGGCTTTTTATTTCAGACAACTGGAGTTTTGAGTTTCTGTCAGTGGACCCCTCACCTCTGTACTGTCTCCCTCTTCTACATGTCTCCAGGTCTGAAGTTGGTGTTCGGTTGGTTTACTTAGTAGGTCTCAAGGCTTTCCTGTGTCTGTGAAAGCATGACTCAGAAAAGTTTCAAAAGTTTTTTTTTGTTTGTTTTCTTTTATGCTCTATAATTTGTAACCAATCTAGCCATTGTGCCTTGGCTATGGGCAGCCACTGCAGCATGAGTTCGATCCCAGGCAAGGTAGCTGACCCACATGGCGCAGCAGACCTCTCCTGTCTCACCTCCTGCTTCCCTCCGCAGTGTATCTCAATCAGTCTGCCTGTTCTGTTCCCCCACTCTGTCTCTGGTGAATCCTCTCACTTCCTGCACCGCTGGCCTACACCCCATAAATAAATAAATCTTTAAAAAAGAAGAAGAAAAAAAAGTTACTGGAATGAACAGGTAATTGAGAAATTTGGGGATATATATTACAAATCTAGTGTTGAAAATCCTACTTTTGAACTAGGCAATGAAACAGAGCCAGCTGTTTTTATTAAAACTAAAGTGCTGTTTTACTTTTTTAAAAGTATGCCTATATTCACTACTCTGATAAAATTTAAAAAATAAATAAAATTAAAACTATGCTGAAATAATATTCATCAGTATCTCTTTACCAGATATCTGTCATTGTGAACTGAGCTAGAGCTATGGCCTTGCTTGGTGTATTGCAAGTTTACCTGAAAACATCCTGTTTTCAGAACCCTGAGTTTCCTTTATATAACACATTTCATTCCAAGGACTTTAAAGGTAATTTTTAAATTACTCGTGCAATCTGTTGACTAAAAAAATAATAAACATTTCTATAATGAAACAAAATAAGGGAACTTTACAGTCAAGGATGAGAGCAGACTGACAGACAATTTAGACCATCTTCTCCCCTCCTGCACCAAGGTACCTTACAGTTTATATACTGTTGTGACAAATGAAGCTTGATTAACTCATTAATGTGTTAACGTAACAAAATATTTGTTTCAGAAACAAGCATATGGGAATCTTTTAACGTCTATACGTGAAAGGGAATATGTTGGTTCTATCCAGGGGGTCATTATCTCTGTGATCAGATGCAATCTATGTGTGAGAACTGCAAGAACTAGGTAATATGATTTCTTTTATCTTAAAGGATTTTGTGTGTGTGTGTGGACATGTGGGTCTGGTTTGTCCCAGTGGCAGCAGCATGGGGGTTTAGAATCCTGATGGACAAAAACCACAGGGTTGCCTCACAGCTGCGATCTCTGCTAGATTTTGGCTGCCAACTCCTCTGCAGGCTCACTCTGTGCCTGAAGTTGCTGTTTTCTGATCACAACCTGTGATAACAGTATGACATACCCAACTCCCATCCATCATTACTATTCAAAGAGTTCATCAAATAAGTGAATATTATTTAGGAATAAATTGAATAAATGAAATCAGACTACAGTGTTCAGTGGATATAGAGAGCAAGGACAATATGATCCGTGGAGTTCCTCCTAAAAGTCCTTTCTCATGGAACCGAGTTGGACTGGAGAAGCCTGCAAGGGTGAGGGATCAAGTGGGCAAGCTGGGCCCTGAGAAAGGGTGCAGAAGGTTGAAAGGTAGTAACCAGAGGATATATTTTTCTCTTTCATGGCTTTGCTGAGAGTTTGTTTTGCAAAACTAATAACCTCTGCTTTTAGCTATTTAATAAACTCACCTTGTTCTAAATATTTGTAAGAGAATAAGAAATATCATAATCCACTTTGGAAAATTTAAAAAACAAAACAAAACAATTTCTGCCCTTTTCACAAAGATGGTGCTGAAAATAAAGGAGAAAATCCCTGGCCCTCCCAAAGCCAAAGCCAAAGCTTTGAAGGCCATGAAAGCATTGTTGAAAGGCATCCACTGTCACAAGAAAAAGATGTTCTGCACATCACCCACTTTCTGGTGGCCCAAAACACTGTGACTCCAAACATAGCCCACATATCCCCACAAGAGTGCTCCCAGGAGAAGGAAGTGTAACTATTAACTGTACCTTCAAGTTCCCCTTGACTACAGAGTCAGTCGTGAAGAAAGGATAACAACACACTGTCTTCGCTGTGGATGTCAAGGCCAACAAGCCCCAGATCACACGGGCTATAAAGAAGCTCTTGGACATTCATGTGGGCAAGGTCAGCACCCTGATCAGACCCACAGAGGGAAGAAGGCATATATTTGAGTCGCTCCTGACTATCATGCTACGGATGCTACCAACAAAATTGGGATCATCTAAACAGTCCAGCTGGCTAATCCAGAATATAATTTTTTTCACCATTAAAAATAAAATAACTTTTACTTCTAAAATGTTTTTCTCTTGGAGGATAGCTGTTAGCTAGGTTTAAGTCCATAGGTTCTGGCCCAAGTTAAAGATGTGAGGGTGGGGGAGGAGATTTCAGGGGGAGATAGGAGAGAATGGGCAAAAGCATAGTAGGAAAAATGAGGGCTTGTTTTTCTAGCCCATTGAACAATGGGGAATGTTATATCTGAAAATAAATTTAGGCAAGATCGCTTCTATCTTGTCCAATCTCTAGACATTCCAGTGAATAGCTGAAACTTTTGGGTTTTTCTTCTCTAGGCACTCATTTATTCATAAGAGTATTTTCTCAGCAACCTCTTTATCTTAGTGTCTGCCTTCACGTAACACATTCCTTTTATATTATGATTTAAAAAAACAATCTCCAAGTTCTACTCATTTTTCTACCTTCCTACACATTATATTTTCCTTTCTTTAAGAAACATTATCTAGTATGGTCTGTCTCCCTCTCCATCCCTTCTCATGACCTTCTTTTATCCAAAGATTTTTTTCCCAAGTTCCTTTTATGTCAAGTAGAAATCACCCTGTACTGGGAACTCCCTGGTGGCACAGTGGGTTAAGCAACACACTATGAAGCCAATGCAGCCACTGCAGCACGAGTTTGATCCCTGCCACCGGCTGGGGAGGTAACCCACATGGCATGGCAGACCTCTCCTGCCTCTCCACTGCTGCTCCTCTCAGCAGTGTGTTTCAGTCAAACTGCCTGATCTGTTCCCCACTCTTGTCTCTGATGGATCCTCTCACCCCCCACACCTCTGACCTGTACCCCAGTATTTGTATGCATAAATAAATAAATCTTAGAAAAAAAATCACCCTGTACAGCAATCAAAGTCAGGCTATGGATTTTACCATTTTGGGGTGGCATGTTGAGAATATATTTCAAATATTTTTAATATTCATAGTCATATCCATAGTTAAATGTCCATATTTTAGGAATAAAACATAGCTAAATAATCATAGAAGTATACATGGATATTTGCATTCTTTAAAAATGAATTGAAATTACCTTGATATTAGTTAATAGTAGACTGGTCAACGGGTATGATAGAATTCTTGAACTATACAGTATTATAAATGAGGTGGAAATTATCCATATACCTACTCAATCCCCTAGCTATTCTTGTAAGTTTCGAAGGGCTCAAGATATATTATTAGTTGAAAGAGTATGCTATAACCCATTTTTGCCGTTAGAAAGTATGCATGTGTACCTAGTGTCTATGCATATAAATGGAAAGATTTATATGAAAATGTTCATAGTGGTTTTCTCTGGGTGCTTAGGAATAGGTGTAGATTCTTTTTTTCTTTCTGCATTTTAATGAACTGTCTGATTTTGTTTTACCACAAATAGCATTATACTTTAATCACAGAAAGAACAAATGATTTTCATTTAAAAATACAAACTATGGGAAATTACTCTTCAATTTAAGTTCTTTGCACATCCTTCCAAAAAGGAGTTTACTTCATTCTCCATACATGCAAATTGATGATTAGGGAAAGCAGCTAGACAACTTTCAAATCATAAAACAATAGTTCTGGAAACGACTCCAGAAAATTATCCCTGTCTTTGAGCAAGATAATTCAGTTAAATACTTTTACCGGTTTTCCTTGCTAATATATTTAGGGGTAGTTTTGGGACTATAAAAGGCTGACCATGAACATTAAGTGGGACATCAGTTCCCTTCAGATGGAAGCAGTAACTGCTTTTATAAACTGAGTGAAGATCCCTGATAAAAGCTTGTGCTGTATGTGCATAACGGAAGTAAAAATCTCATTGCTCTATTAACAAGATGGGTAATAAATTATACCTACTTTGCTAGAACCCTGAGATACGGTTATTCGCTTTAAGAGTTTCCAGACTAAGACAAAAGTTATGTGGCTCCCTGGTGGCACAGTGGGTTAAGTCTCAGCACAATGAAGCTATTGGCAGCCACAGCAGCACAAGTTCAGTGACCCCTCTTAGCCTCCCCACCCTTCCCCCCAGGGCACTAACCCACCAGGCACTGAAGATCTCTCTTGTCTGGCCCTCTGCTCCCCTCAGCAGTGTATTTCAGTAGATCCGCGTGTTCTGCTCCCCACTCTGTCTCTGATGAATCCTCTTACACCTGCACCTCTAGCCTGCACCCCAGTTCTTGAATGCATAAATAAAATAAGTCTTAAAAAAGTAAAGGTCAGTGCAAAAGTTTTGATCATAGTGCCCAAATATTTCCAACTATCTGCATAAAGCAGAATAACTAGATTGAGGCAATTGACCGCAGAGAAACTGGAGCCTCTAGAACAGAACAAATGGTTCTATTGACCTACAGATGTCAAACTCACTGAAATGGAACTGAAGCAGATCTTCTTAGAACTCTCAGAGTCTCCATTGTCAGTACCAAGTTTTAGTCAAATTTCCTTTCCTGGCAGTAAATATGCATTACCTATGTAAAATTTTTACTTTTATACTTGGGTTCATCATTATTGCTCTTATTATTAATGAAGACAAGGAGCTTGGTTTAGATCCAGTTTAAGGTCTGTGGAAATTATTTGGTTTTCTTCCAAACCAAGCCAATGAAAATAACTGGTTCCATTCACTTATTAGCCCAGATAAACAAAGCCAGTTTTATTCTGGGCATAATGCTTATCTGTGTGACTGACCTGCACAGAAGCCGAGGGGAAGACAGAAACCATGAAAAGCAGAAATTGAAAAGTGGCCTCTTTCCCCAAGAGCTAACTGAGTTCCAGAGCAAAGAGAAAGATTAATCAAATGAGCTGAAGTTAAAAGCAGTAGGTTTTCTGGTGTTTTGACCTTTGATATAGGAAAAGTAAAGCAATTTTACAATGTAGTTCCCAAGAACAATGTTTCTTAGTTTATACTCCATTTAAAGATACACAGGACTGCAAGTGGACTATTCATTAGAGCACAGTTCCCTTTTGGAAAACAAGCCTCCCCCCTCTTTCCAAAAGTATATAAAATGTTTCCTTTTAAAGCTAAAATTAGTTATGACTTATTTTTATTTTGAGGACTTTTAATCTTATTCATACAGCAACTATTTGGAAATGTGCTTGTAATAAAACTAG
The DNA here is from genome assembly GCA_019455555.1 of Galemys pyrenaicus. Classification (NCBI taxonomy): domain Eukaryota; kingdom Metazoa; phylum Chordata; class Mammalia; order Eulipotyphla; family Talpidae; genus Galemys; species Galemys pyrenaicus. Next base: position 15,075,356 of record JAGFMF010011870.1, on the reverse strand, counting down.
GTCTGGGGACTATTTGGTTTATTAATATAGGTATTAATGTCAAGATTATATATTACTTAATCTCCAACTATGGAATTGACCAAACATGGCTTCTCTCCACTAGCGGTCTATCTTTGGTTAAATAATTTTAATAAAAAAAATACATTAACCTGGTGAAAATGCAGAATTCAGAAGATAAGCAATGAAAAGTATGCCTGCTGACTAGATTCCCACCTAGAACTAAGCACTATTTGTGCTTTCTTGCTTTTATTTTCAGAAAGTTTCTGTGCATAGACAGCATTCACATATAATAAATAAATATGTAAAACATACACAGAGATTCAAAGTTATGTTTATCATAAATGGGAATTTTCTTCCTTCTTACTGTAGTCTTATTATTTGGCTTCTTTACTTGTTTCATTTTTTTCCCCCTTTTTTTAGGATGCGGGAGATGGGAAAGATAGGTGGAAGAGATGGGAGTTTCCTGTAGTTTCAAGGTCTGTGACTTCCCATAGTCCCCTATGTGGTCTAAAATGCCATGCCAACTTTGGTTTAGGGATAGGGGTGGGAATGGGGAGTGGTAGGAAGGTAAAGAGTTGGGGGGGAGGTGAGTTTCCTCTCTGAAGCTCCATTGGCTTCCTAAGGTTCCACATAAGGTCTAAAACGCCTAACTTTGGTTTAGGGAGAGGGTGGGTGAAAGGAGGGGGAAAACTGGAAGAAAAGCAGAAGAAAGGGGGAGGAGTAGGAAGGAGAGCAGGAAGGGAGCAGGGCAAAGGGAGGGGTAGAGGTTAGGGGAAGGGGTGTTTCCTCTCAACGCCAAGCTCTATTGGCTTCCACCATCCCCCATTGGATCTGAATCCAACCTTTAGTTTAAGGAGAGGGCTGAGGAGGGGTACTGGATAGGAGAGAGGGTAAGGAAGGGGTGGGAATTGGAAGGGGAAAGGGGCTGGGGAAGAGGAGAGAAAAGGGGTGGTTGAGCAGTTAGGTTTAATGGACTGAGAGTGGTGAGGAAAGGGGTGGAGAGGAAGGGGGAGAATCAGGAGTGCCAGAAGGGGTGTTTCCTCTGTTTGAAGCTCTGTTGGCTTCCCACAGTTCCCTGGTTTCATATATTTTTTTTAAAGATTTATTTATGCATACAAGAGCTGGGGTACAGGCCAGAGTTGTGGGAGGTGAGAGGAGTCACCAGACACAGAGTGTGGGGAGTGGAACAGGCAGACTGACTGAAACACACTGCTGAGGGGAAGCAGTGGGCACAGCAGGAGAGGTCTGCTGCGCCACTCTCCTGCAGGCAGCAGGGATCAAACTCATGCTGCAGCAGCTGTGGTTTGCTTCATAGTGCATTGCTTAACCCACTGCACCACCAGGGAGGCCTTCATTTATTTTTTAAAGAGTTATTTTATTTTTATTTATGAATACAAGTACAGGGTAAAAATTTGTCCTAGAGATCATTCCAAATGAGCCCACACATTATTCTTTTTAACGATTGCACAATATTTACTTATAAGCATGTACCATAAATTTTCAAATCAGTTCTCTGTTGAAGGATGGGTAGATTGTTAATTGTTTCTTTTTCCTATGAGCAATGCTTCAGTAGATAATAAATGTTTAGATTCATATGTTTTTGCAAGTATGTGTAAATAAGATGGAGTTCTAGAAGTAGAAATCATAATTCAGCCTCTACCTGATTTTAAAATCTCCTTGTGTAGTAGATTTGACAAAATTATATTTTGTTTTTAAAGATTTATTTTATTTATTTATGCATACAAGAACTGGGGTATAGGCCAGAGGTGCAAGGGGTAAGAGGATTCACCAGAGAGAGAGCAAGGAGCAGAACAGGCAGATTTTCTGAAATACACTGCCTTGGGGAGCAGCAGGCAAGACAGGAGAGATTTGAAGTGCCAGGTGGATTACCTCCCTTCCTAGGGGTTGAATTCATGCTGCAGTGGCTGCCAGATAGATAGCTTAACAACACTGAGGTTTTAACCCGTTGGCCACCAGGGAGGCCCCTTGACAAAGATTTTTTTAGCCTCTAAAAAGATTTCATTGCGAATAATTTCACAATAAAAATATGAAAAACTAAGGGATTCACTATATAAAGAAGAAGCAGTGATGGGCATTGATTTAAGGTCAATAAAACAATCATTTTTGGATATTCATTGCCTAAAAATATCAACATGTGGGTGCTATTAAACTAAACAGAAAAGATTTCCACAAATTTAAGCTTCCCTAATAGCTTCTGACATTCAGTTAGTGAAAGAATTTGCCAGCAAGTTGTGAGGAGGCTACTTCTAGAGCATTTAAAGTCTCAGAGCAGTTCAATTCAGTTCTACAAGTATTTACTGCCTGCCTACTCTTTACTAAGCCCACATGAACTATAAAAAGAATTCTATACTATGTCCTCCAAGGACATGACAGTGAGAGACAACTCCACAAGCAAGATATTTAATGAAAGAATCCTATTTGAGGCCTCATTGTCACTTGGAAAATCTTTGTCATGTTATTTCCCATATGACAAATTTTGTCATGTGAGAATTTGCAGGAACTTCTGTTGTACCACTTTTCACATTACAAAACTATGTCAAAAACTATGTGAATAGGATATAGGAGAAGGCACATTTCTCTAGCATATATTAGATACCAGTAAATATATTTTAGTTTAAGGAAGAAAAAAACAGAGGAAGGATGGGAGGACGACCTGGAGAAATGACGTGAAAAACAGAAACAATCTCTAGTGTGTATCATCCGAAAACTTCGACAATGTTTTACTCATTTTCATATGTCCTGAGTTCACGGCTTATAATCCATTCACTTTGAACAGTTTGCTTTTCTCTGCATCATTCAAAGTCCTCATTCCCCCTCTCATGTTTCTAAACTTTTGAACGCATGGTTAGTTCTGTCAGGAAAGTCTTCCTCATATTAGTCCACCTAACGATACTTTTCTTATTTTCACATTGCTTATTAAATTTTTTTTCTACCAACCAGGAAGATACACCCACTCCTTCCCCACAGGCTCATTTGTCTTCAGGGCTTATCTCTGTCACTGTTTCTCTCTCTGACCTCTTGTTCTTCTGAACTGTCAATAGATCCGTATCTATTTTTTCTTGAAATATTTGTCAACTGGGGGCCTCCCTGGTGGTGCAATGGATTAAGCAATGCACTATGAAGCAAACCACAGCCACCACAGCACGAATTCCAACCCTGCTCTGCCACTGGCTGGGGAGGTGACCCACATGGCCCAGCAGACCTCTCCTGCCTCACCCGCTGCTCCCCTCAGCAGTTTCAATCTGCCTGTTCTGTTACCCACTCTGTTGCTGGCAGATCCTCTCAACACCCCCCCCCCCACACCTCTTGCCTATACCCCAGTGCTTGTATGCATAAATAAATAAATCTTGAAAAAAAGAGAAATATTTATCAAATGCTCTGCATTTATTTATTTTCATTTAAAGAAATCTTTATCTGGTGGCAGTTAAGCGCCCTACTATGAAGCATCCACAGCCACTACAGTACTAAGTTAGATCCCTGGCCAGGGAGGTGACCCACATGGAGCAGCAGACCTCTCCTGCCTCCCCTACTGCTCCCCTCAGCAGTGTATTCAGTCAGCCTGCCTGTTCTGTTCCCCGTTCTGTCTCTGGTGAATCCTCTCACTCCCCACACCTGGCCTGTACCCCAGTTCTTGTATGCACAAATAAATATTTTTTTAAAAAAGAAATCTTTACCACAAATGCATCACTGTATCTCTGGTTATTTGCTTTTTAAATTTATTCATTTATTTGTTTATATATACTTTACATAGTTCTTCCTTTTTGTACAATCTATGCTTTCTTCTCTCAGGTATAGGCCTGTAAAATTCCCATCATCACCATAGTCCCGTGGGCTCTTCCCTCACCTGTTTCAATCCCTTTCTCTTCTCCACTCCTGCAGAATATCTCTGATTTATAGTTGCCAGTTCAATTTGTATTTATTTGTTTGTTTTCTGATCCCCTATTTGGTTCCCCTATATGCCTCCTATAAGTGAAACCATCCAATATTTTTGTTTTTATCTCTGGCTTATTTCACTGCATTGCTCTACATTTAATTATAAAAGAATTTACCAGATATCTGCTTTGGGACAGTATGAAAATTTATGACTTATGGTGCACGAAACAATTGGTAATAATAGCAAATGACTATAGGTCTTATAGCTTCTCTTCTAAGCATGTTATGTAATTCATTTATTAAATTGTTATAACAACCATGGGAGCTAGATTTGCTATCATTATTATTTCCATTTCAGGCATGAAAACTGCAGCACTGATAGTCAATAATCACCCAAGTTTAGTTCAAAGGGTTGGCACCACAGCCTCTCCGTGATTGTTGACTGACCAGAGACTTAGGCAGATGTTTCCATTAAAAATTTCAGATGAACATCACAATTCCTATTTTGGAGACCAGGCTCAGAGAGGTAAAATAACTTGCTCAAGGGCACACAGCTCATTGGAAAACACAGTTTCAAAATTATGATTTACTCCAAAGTCAATAATTGCATTTCCTACTGCCTGTGCTTCATGTCAAATGTCCTCTTTCTCCATAGTGCAGAACTCAGATCGTAGTTTGTATTTTTCAGCAGTCCTTTTTGCCTCCCCAGCATCTATTTCTCCTTTTCTTGTAGTATTCTGTTATTTCTAGACGGGACTACCTCCGTCTTACGCTTGTCCATGAGGCAACACATGAATTGGATGACCTTTATGTTTAAGTGTCTTCTCCCCTAAAAGATGTGGAGTTTCTTGAAAACAGGGATTCTTTTTTCTTTTTCCTCTTCCTCCTGCTTTGTATTGTCTCTTCTTTTTCTTGTAGGAGAATCTTTCATACATAGTAGATAGTGTAACAGGGTCATCCCAGGAAAAGGGGAAGTTCCAAAATCCTGGTTCCGCCCTAAGTGGGTGGAGCTGAGGAGAAAAAGAAAATTTCTGGAAAGAAAAGAAAAAGGAAGAGAAAAAGCAGCAAGAGCAGCAAGGAGACCTGGAGGAGGCACGTGGGGCAGAGGGACATGTAAAGAAACTGCGCTTGCTTTTTGGTCTTGGACTGGTTGGAACAGATGTGGGTGAGAGACCCTTGGGGAGGTTAGCAATAGCAGCTGTCATCTTAATTTTAATTTTGCTCTTTTCCTCCCAAATTTGTCTAACTTTTTCTGACCCTTTTCTATGGGTCTCTACTAAAAGGTCCTTTAAATGTGTGGCAGGTTTTTGGGCCTTGCTTTGGGCCAATCCTATTTGGCTGGACTTTTACCCTCAAGGAGATGGGTAACTTCGGATGCTTCACTTAGTAACTATATTCTTTGTTCTTTCTTTATTGTACCCTAGTTGTATTAAAGTTCCTTTCCATTAAAAGTTTTATGTATTTGTCTTAATGCAGTGGATGGCAAAACCCATTCAGAGAGGGCAAGCTTAAGGGTTCTAAGTGCTCCTCTCCCTGCCCTATAACAATAGGAGATAATCTACATAGTAGAAACTGAAAATATTTGCTGAATGTTTTGCATATCCTGTATTTACTTACTCAGTATTTGTGAGATTGAAATGTTGCTCAAGATAGCAGATAAAATGGATCTCACCAAACTGTTAGATTTGTAGTAGACAGGGAATTGTCAAGCATATATCCCAGGTATGTTCTACTTCCTTGTATCTTTCAAAAACAGGGTGTTTGAGGCACTGGAGGTTTCTGAATCAGTTTTCATGGGAATGTCCATGCAGACTACTTGAGCAAATATCAATCTGCTAGATATAAAGTAGTGGTGAGGCTGACAAATTCCACACTTTAGAGGGGGGAGAAGCAATACTTCCCCCAGTAGAGGAGTAAAAGGATTAGGATACTAATTGCAATGACAAAAGGCATGCAATTCCATTAGCCTAATTTAATCAAGACACTTAAAGTTTCTAAATAGTAAAAAGGATTATATGTCCCCCACCTCCATCCTTCACCTTCTGAAAGTATAGTTTAAAAAACACCCGCAAAATCTAAACCAAAGATAAACATAACAAAATCTCATAAAAATTCATTTTTTTCCACTGATGATCACGTTTAGACTTTTCAAACAGAATCAAATATTAAATTCCTTCAAAAAAAATTGGAGGCATCTTCTCTGCCATGCCCCAAGTGTTTCTTTAGTTTTTCTTTGAGATGGTTGTGTGCCGCCTCAAAGAAGAAAGACTACAGTAAGGGTGCTGACCCAGACTTGAGAATGTCTCTGCTTATATCTCATTTTGCACCGACATTCATTTGTTTCTTACGCAAAACTCACTATTTCCCATTACCTAAAGAAGCATTACCTAAGGTACTACTGAAGAAAATCGTCCTACTAGCTGTAATGCAAAAGTGTGCTCTCAGGTCATCTCTGTAGGGGGCGCTCTATCTCATCCATTGGGAATTTCATGCTATCATGCTAACTATTGTCATATAAAGATACTAATTGAGAAAAAGATGAACATATGATAATATTGTGGCTCTAAAATGCTGGTATTTGGATAGCAAAACTATTATGAAACAATGGAAAAGTGGAGGAGGCTAGCATGCATGTAGAAGTCAGACTAGATCCAAATAATCAAAATTAATCTTCTTGGAACTACAGTCTAGTCCCTGCTTTTGACTGACAACCCTAATGTTTTAATCACTTACTCTCCAGATTGCCAAGTCTAGTTTAGAAGAATATTTTTCATTGTGCACAGACATAAAATTGTGGGAATTCAGGGATACTGTTAGTATGAAAGAGGAAGTGTTTGCTAGAGAGAAAGCATAGATCACCATTATCCCTGCACAGCCACTGATACTTCTCTTTTTGCTAGTTTTGATCTAAATTTCCCATTTTCATTTTCTGTTTACTGAAAGACAATACTGAGAAGCATTCCGCCTGGAGAGGAAGTAGCCCCAAAGACAGATTTAATAATAGCTAAGATTCCCTAAGTGCTTACAATGTGCAATTAACTCATTAAATCCAGTGCCTTGTAATGTAAGTACTATTGTTAATATGTTTACAAATGAGAAAATCGAGGCTTAGAAAGTTAAAAGCAACAACAACAAACACCAACAAGGTCACATAGCTGTACTATCATTGCTATTCTAAAATAATAAATGAGCAATATAAGTGTAATAACTTGAGTAGAGGCAATGCCTGAATGAAAAGGGCCTCCTTAGTCTAGGTCTTAGTCTAAAAGACCTTGGGTTGTGAAGACCAGGTTTCTCTGAAATTTTCTGAGCCTTGGTGTTTCAGATACCTGGCTTATGGGGTTATTGTGAAAATAAACTTTAGGGACTTTGTAAATGCAGACAAGCCACAGGAACACAAAGCATTACTCTATTATACATAAAATAGAGTGGGTTGTAAGTTAGGAGGTTCCCATCATGGGACTGAAACCAAGGGAGACCGGGCTAAAAATTAAAAGGAAAAAGATGGTTAATTAGTGAAGTAAATGGTATTTGGAAAGTTGGGGCTGATAGAGGAAGATGCACCCAAGATGGCTTGTGGGAGGAAAAAGGGAAGTGTTAAAATGGAAATGAGTAGGTGATGGGTGATGTCAGATCAAAACCAAAGCAGACAAAGAGAAGGAGAAAGAGGGAGAGAGAGATGGAAGAAGGAAGGGAGCAACAAGGGGAGTGGGGTGGCGACAGTTAAGCCCAAACTATTCTGAAGAAAACTGAACCCTTGCTCTTCTCCATATTGATTCTGTATTCAAGGGATATCTAGATTACTTGTTTGTTTCTATTTTTTTCCCTTGAAGGAAAGCTAAGTATGTTAAATTTGACATTTTGGCCAAGTTTCCCAGACTGGTGGTCCTCAAATTTAGTTAACAAACATCAGAATCCCTGGGATAGGTTTGTCAGATTTTGCAATAAAAAATGCAGGACACCCAGTTAAATTTAAATTTATATACATGACAAATAATTTTTAAGTGTAAATATCCCAAATATTGCATGGGACATATCTATACTTAAAATTTTATTTGAATGTTGTTTATATGAAATTCAAATCTTACTAGAAGTCATGTATTTTACTTGGCAACCCTACTTAGAGAGCTTGCTACAATGCAGACTCACCAGTTCCATATTCTAATTCTGTCATGAGTCTGAATAGGGCCAAGTGGTCCTCCAGGGGATTCTAATGCAGCTTCCTCTTAGATACAACTTTGACAGACATTGGTTATGACTGGATAATGCCAACTCAGGAATTAAAATCCCTGGGGGCCAGGAGCATACCCAGAGAAAAGATGGGAGGTAATCTTAGCCAAAGTGAGCCTAGGGCATGGTAGAAGACCAGTGGCTTCTGTGATAGCAGAGACAGGACTGAGTGATGGGACCTCAGTCTGGTAACAATAGCAGACTTTCAGCAGCCCTACTGTTGTGTAGTTTAGTCCTTTTAACAAGCGCAACAAGAAGATAACACTATTATCTCTATCTTATTATATGAAAAATAAATGCTCATGGTGAAGTAACTTGTCCAAAGTCATAGTATTTAGTGAGTCAGAGTTTGATCTAAGACCAGTTACTTCCAGAGTCTACAGTCTGAACTAGGTCTATGCAATGAAAGAAGATTTAGGGTAATTTTACTATTATAACTATTTTTTTCCTCATTCACAGCTTTCTTTAAATTGCTAAGTGAAAGACACATGATACCTGCAATCTAGAAGTACTCAAAGATACTGACATTCTGCAAGTCTGTGAAATGCTTAAGGATTTAAAAGGATGAAAACTACACAGGGCTATTAGATAAGATTTTTAAAGAAGCCTTTTATTGTCTAGAACACTCAATACCAGCCCAAACCCATCATGCTGAAGGGGAGAATATAGTGGGGATACCCTCCTTTGGAGCTCAAACCAACAATTTTCTCACCAGGTGACTATAGAAAACTGAACAGTCTGTGAAGGGGATGTTGGGTGAGACAACTAAACATAGGGAACGGGTCAATGAAGAAAGTAGAGCCAATTAGGCTCAAAAGGAGACAGTTCTAAGAAAGCATGGCTGCAGTTTGTAGAAATGGCAGAGAAGGCAATGAGCAAAGACCACAGGCGAGATGTTAGTTGGAAAAAGATTTTGACTCATGTGGTAGACTGCATTATTATTTAAAATATTTGCTGCTTTTCTCTGGTATATCTGTCTGCCTGCCTTGTCCCTCTGGGAGGAGAATTTCTTGTAACTTGGGTTGGTCTGTAAAATGTGGGAAACTTAAAAAGTCAGTGTGTGGTTGACCATGACCCCTTCCTCTGCATGAGAACTGCACGTCCCAGAGGGGGCTTCTCCATCAGGTCCTTCGAGGAAATGGTATTGGGTTAAGTCTAGCTAATTTGCCTTAGGTATGAAACAGGGCGGTTCCCAGGAAAAGGGAATTTCCAGGGTCCCTACCTGACCCTAAATAGGGTGGAGCTAAGCAGAGATAAGAACTAAAAAAGGAAGAAGGAAAGAAAGGAAGCAGGATGGAGGGCAGCAAGGAGACCTAGAGGAGGCACATAATGCAGACAGATGTAAGAAAACTGCACTTGCTTCCTGGTCCTGGACTGGTTAAAACAGATGTGGGTGAAAACCTGTGGGAAGCTTACCAATAACAGTCTTTATCTTAATTTTAATTTTGTTCTTTTACTCCCAGATTTGTCTGACTCTTTCTGACCCTTTTCTATAAGTCTCCACCGAAAAGTACTTTAAACTTACGGCAAGCTTTTGGGCCTTGCTTTGTGCCAATCCTATTTGGCTGAACTTTTACCCTCGAAAAAACGGATAACTTTAAATACTTAATTTAGTAACTATATTCTTTATCTTTTCTATATTATTTATTAATTATATTAAAGTTCCTTTCCATTAAAAATTTTACATGTTTATCTTGATGCGGTGGATGACAAAACCCATTTAAAGTGGGCAGGTTTAGGAGTTCTGGGGTGCTCCTCTCCCTGCTCTGTATAACGGGTACATAATGTAAGCAAGAAATGTGCCTCTGTTGTTAGAAGCCACTGACATTTGTAGGGCCTTTTGTTAACTGTAGAATCTCTAGGTGGTCCTGACTGACAAAATAAGAAACCTAAAAATCAACGTTATTTAAAGATAGAAAGGACAGCCTACAGAAGTGCTGAGTTCCCTGGACATGCAAGTATTCAAATATAACTAGAGATTGTTCTGAATATCTTTAAAAAAAAAAAAAAAAAAAGCTGGGGGCGACATCCTGAAAAGAGGCAAGGTGAAATATTGGCTAGATGGTTAGAAACTTAAACTCCTTTCCACATCTGAAATTCTATGCTACATTAATAGTGAGGTAGATGTAGGTACAAATCGCAAATCAAGCAAAACCTTTTACACATCCATGTTTTCAAACTCCTTTGAAGAGGAGGAGCACAGAGACTTTAGGGTAGAGTAATCTCAGTTTGTGGTTACTGAAATTTAGAGTATTAATTTATGTTTGTTTGAGAACAGACTTCTGGAATGTAACTAAAAGGAGAGTTAAATATTTTTGTGGTTTGAGATTAACCATAAAAGACCTTCAGGGGAGATTTAGAACACAAGAATAGCTAGTGAAAGTGTAATTCAGTCACTACCATGAGCCTCCCAGAGCCATGCTAACTGTTAGATGTACAGTGCCAAGCCACATGCTTGGACAGAGATCAAAGAAAGCAGGGATGTGGAGTGGGATGCTGCCATTCCACCCATCCAGCCCAGAGACAGACCCAGTTAGCGTTCACGCCTTTCTTCCCTCTCCGCTTTCCTGTTTGCTTCCATCATAATCCCAAGTTTTTCTTTTTTCTTCTTTCCTTTCTCCTCTCATAAATGATTTTTTTATCACTTTATCCTTTCTCTATAATCTGATCGTGTTTCCATTTACTCATTTATCAAAGACATCAGTAAGAAAACTAGTAATGAGAAAATGAGACAAAAGGGTGAAATGAAGCACATATGAGGAAAGATTCCTTCAGAAAATAAAATCAAGGGCATGTGGTGATACTATGAGCAAGTTTGGCTTTGGGAGAAAAAAAGTCCTAGTCCAACTTCAGCTCCTTTGCTTATGACTTGGGTAATGGAGAACCAGTTATTTTAATGCCCAATGTTCCAGTAATGAATCTTGGAACCAGAATCTACCCCAGGTATATTATGTATTCTTTGTCTCTGTCTCTCTCTTATCTTCTCTCTCTCTCTCTCTCTCTCTCTCTCTCTCTCTCTCTCTCAATACCCCCCCACACACACCCATTTAGTCATTTTCCTATCTTCTTTGCTGACAGAATTTATGACATTGTTTGAAATGTCAGTGTACCCTATGATCCCTAGGCAGTGTATATTAATGGACTAAGTCAGTCATAAGACTTGTTTCCTGCTTTCCCAGACTCCTCTGAAACCTTTGGTGGCCTTGAGATGTAAGAGTAAGTAGCTAAGGAGGCTTCTAGGAAAGGCTCTTGCTTTCCTGTCAAAAAGAGACAAAAGTAATATAAAAACTAGAATTCTGGCGCAAACATATAGTATACCCAAATGTTGATTTAAAAGACTTAACAGGGCCTCCCTGGTGGCACGAGGGGTTGAGTGTGCATTGTGGGGCTTCTGCAGCCACTGCAGCATGGAGTTCAATCCTGAGCCAGGGAGAGAACCAGGCACCTGAGCCAGGCACCTCTTCTGGGCCTCAGCAGTGTATTTCAGTAGGTCTGCCTGTTCTGCTCCCTACAATGTCTCTGTGAATCCTCCCAACAACAACCCCCAGCACCCCCCACATCCTGCACACCTCTGTCCTATACCCCAGTTCTTTTTTTTTTTTAAGATTTATTTGTTTATGCATACAAGAGATGGGGTACAGGCCAGAGTCACTGGAGGTGAGAAGATTTACCAGAGACAGAGTGGGGAGCAGAACTGGCAGACTGACAGAAACATACTGCTGCAGGGAGCAGCAGGCGAGGCAGAAGAGAGATCTGCTCTGCCGTGTGGGTACCCTTACTGGCCGGGGATCCCAGTTCTGTATGTATAAATAAACAAAATCTTTAAAAAAAAAAAAAAGAAAAGAAAAGACAACACCAAAACTACTCCTGAAACCTGTATCATGTTATAAACCAATATTTCAGCATAGAAAGAGGGAGGAGGAGCTGCTGGCAGCCCTTATTCTGCCCATAAGTGGTAGCCATTTTGTCACCCTGAAAACCAGCACACTAAAGACAGTGGAGTAAAAAATAGAAGGAAGTTATTGATGATATTGCTGAGTAACTAAGCCAAAAGCAGCAACCACCTACTTCTAGACTTGTTACATAAGACATTTGTTAAGTCATTTTTAAATCAAAATTTTTTGGGTAAACTACAACCAAAGGCATTCCAACTAGATCCCAGATAAATGGATAATATAGTGTTGAATTTCTGTTGCCATGGAACTTCAAGACAAAAAAAGTATAGAGTGAAGTATCATGGATATAGATATGGATATTGAAATAATGAAAATGGGGAGGTTTTCCTGAAGAGTTCTTTCTTTAATAAGAATAAAATTTGAGCAAATAAAATCTTCATATTACTATGAAATTACAAGCAGAAAATATCTGTCAATGGTATTTTATATGAAAGCAATTTGATTTTCAATATTAAAATATTTTTAAACTAGATATAGTAGGGAACAATAAACTGTACTTTAATTCTAAAAAGAGAAAATATAATATGTACATATGAAAACAAGCAAAGAATACTAGAGAGATATATCTCTGATAATAAAAAGTATTTTGGGGGAAATTGTTACAGTATATATAAATTACGTGATGTTAATAATTAACAAATCCAGTTTTACCAGCTGTCATCACAGTTGTCAAAGTGATTTGTTGAGTCCTTTAAAGGAAACTAAGCACCAGTAGGTTCCATTTACATGTTAAAAGTTTGGCTGCAATCTGATTTCTTATTCCTAGCTAATCCTCACCACCCACCACATATCACATTGTGTTCTCATGCTAATTTGATTGTTTTGGAGTGCTTACCTTATTGCTATTTTCTTCTGAGACATTACCTCAGGATAAATTCAATAATCCTTTTTCCTTTTTCTGTTTTATAAATCTCTGCGTTTATGTTTCTATGACTATAAAAACTTTTGATACCATCAGGTCTTTCCCACAAAAATTATTTTCATGAAAGCGTTCAATCATAGTTAGATAGCTTATATATTAAAAACTGTTTCCCACTGACCTATTTAAAACCAGTTTTCCTGGGGCCTCCCTGGTGGTGCAGCCCATTGAGGGGTACACTGTGAAGCATCAGCAGCACAGCAGCACCGGTTAAATCCCTGGCCAAGGAGGGGACCCACATAGCACAGCAGACCTTGTCTGCTTGCCCGCTGCTCTCCTCAGCAGTGTATTTCAGTTATCTGCCTATTCTGCTCCCCACTCTGTTTCTGGTGAATCATCATACCTCCCGTGCCTCTAGCCAGTACCCCAACTCATGTATGCATAAATAAACAAATCTTAAAAAAAATAAACTAGTTTTCCTATATTATAATAATGATCTCATCTTTACAGAGATTTCAAATTTCAAAGTAGCACCTTGTGATTTGGAATCAGAGGAAGCAGAGTTAAACGCAGGAGCTCCAAAGAAATCCCTTCAGCGTGTATACTGATCTAATCATAGTAGTTTATGTTGTGCAACTAAACAATATGCACAAAGTAAATTTAGTTCCTCTGAAATTTGTACCTTAGAGTTCTGACATGCAATGACAGGCTTTAAATGATCAAAATAGCAATTTCAATAGTGATTGAAGTGAATTTACTCAATCACAGTTATTACAAAATATCATATCTATCTGTGGACATATTCCACTATATTCAAGTACTTCCATTTAAGTGGAAGAAGAGTAGAGTTTAATAGTACTTTAAAATACATTTTAAATGGTAATAGAATCTAAACTTATTCTAAAACAAAGTGTTTTAGAAAAAAAAAAAGCATTAGAGAAAATGTAAAACAAAGCACCAAAGTTCTTCTCAGAGACTTTGTCCATGTTTCCTGTAAAGTCATAAATTTCTCAGTGATACTGAAAATTAGTCTCTTCCTCATCAGCCTATAAGAGCTCTGAAGGCAAGGAATGGATTGTTTTTATTCATATGAGCATTTAGCCTGGTGTCCATTGACAACCATTAACTATTTGTTGAATGAATAACATACCACTTTCTGCTTTAAAACCTTTGATTCCCCATGACTTAGTGAGTTTTCACCCTGGCATCTAGGTTTTTATACATAACCTGTCTAACCCAAGAATTGAATAGGTAAAGTCTACAACACACTTGAAGCTTTTGACTGCAGGACATGCCTTGTGCAAAAAAATTTTTTAAGGATGTATTTAATTTATGCACCCAAGAACTGGGGTATAAGCCAAAGGTGTGGGGGTTGGAGTGTGGTGAGGTGGTGTGCTATGTGTGAGAGGATTCACCAGAGACAGAGAGGCAGATTGACTGCAATGCACTGCTGCAGTAGGCCAGACAGGCGAGATCTGCTGTGCCCTGTGGGTCAGCTCCCTGGCCAGGAATGGAACTTGTGCTGTAGTGGCTGTGGATAACTTCATTGTGCTGAGACTTAACCCCTTGCATCACCAGAGAAGAGAGGCCCTTTTGTGCAAAATCTCTCCACTTAACCCTTTCTCAAAACATTCCTATTACCTGCTTTACAAAGACACTGCTTGTTCCTTAGCCAACTGGATTTCTTTCCACAGTGTGCCTCACATGGCACTTGCTGCATTTTGATTTTGATTATATGTATTTGTGTTTATGTTTTATCCTCCTGACTATACTATGAGATTCTTGGGGAAAGGGATAATGAATGAGTCCTTGTATTAATTTCCACAATATAGTGTTCACAAGAGGCATTTCACACTGTCCTAATTGTATACTTAGTGTTTGGGTCATCAGCATTAGTAAATGTGAGCAGGAAATAACTAACTGAAAACACATCTTTTCAAAGTATTGAGTATTGCACAGTATGGTTAAGGACACAGCTTTTGCATCATTCTGCATGGGCTAAATCCTCACACTGCCCTCAGTAGCTTGGTAGCCTTGGATAATTTATATAATCTTATTATCATTTAAGCCTCATTTCTCTCATCTCTAATATGGTAAACATTATTATCTACCTCATAGGGCTTTTATGAAAATTAAACTAAATAAATGTAAAATGCTTAGTACATATAATAACCATTCATTAATATTCACCCTTGCTATCATTATTGAGTTTAAGAAGCTTGATTGTTTTTAAACGACTGATAATGCTTTCTTTGCAATATCAGACTTGACAAAAATCTCTGCACTAAGTATCCCTTCATCAATAAAGCAATAACAATGACCGAATAATTTAAGGCCCATATTTATTTTGCTTGAGAATCTCAAAGAAAATCTGCAATTTTCTATTTAATTTTTAGTGGAGACCTGTGATGTATTTCTTATAATATTTAATATGCAATAACTTCTCATTAAGTTAGTAGCAGTGATTTCTAATAAAAACCTCTGGTTGTTCATTTATTTATAAAGCATATTAGTAAAGTCATGTCCCACTGTGATAAATACATCAGGAAATACCTAAACCACTATGTCTTAACAAGGTTCTGCACTGGTCCTAGTGCAGGAGACTGTGAGGGGCTCACACATTAATTCACTGAGCTCAAGAGCTAGGAGGTACCATTTAAGGAACTTCCAAGATAATTTCATCATTTGTCTGATTCAAGTTTAAATAATTTTGGAGTTCTTATAATATTGGGAAGCTTTGAAAAGTAGGATTTTTACACAAAGGGAATAAAGAAAAACTTTTTTTTGACATTTTGCAAAGTGTTCCTTCTAAAGAACAACACTTTTATAGGCTACACTGATTAAAGAAATCTTATTAGATATAAATAAGAAGTGTGTGCTTCTATTGGTGTTGTACCCAGAGGATTTTAGTTAAGTAAAGTCTAAACTTTTAGAGTATTTGAAATATACCCAATTGGGCAGTTATTGAACCCTTTTCGACTTAGAGTAGAGAATTGTTAAAAGAGGGGGGAAAAAAGAAACAAAGTTGTGGAGGAGACAAAAAAGATATTGACATCTTTTCCAGTGTTCCCATTCCAGTGAATTTTAGGAGTTACAGCTAAAAAAGGACAGCTTCTCTCCATCCCTGAAATTGGTTTCTTGCATAACACATTATTTTGAATGTCAGCAATCAGTCCATGGACTTCTTTAGAACACCAAAGACCAAAACTGAGAATGGAGTCAATGCTTATATTGCTCTTAGAAATGAAGACATCAGTAGTATAATACAAGGCAAGTGCAAGATAAATACACTTGTTTTTCCATCTGTTAAGACATAACTAAAACATTTTTCCCATTTTTTCCTTAATATTGTTTCCTGGCAACAAATATCAAAAATTCCCAATCAACCACATCTTTCACAATTCTTGGTTCTTTAAAAAAGCAACGCTAATACTGTTGCTTAGGTTTCTAGTATATAAAATAATTTTCAGGAAAGAAGCAATACATAAAAGAGTGGTATATCTATATATAATATATACAGCTATAATACATACAATTTAGTAAAGGGTATACCATTAAAGCCACAAGAATGAATTATATAACCACCTGGAATACAACTGGGAATTATTTGGTAGATTTGCTATAACCAGCAATTTCATTCCTAGGTATATATCCAAGAGAAGCTCTTTCTTATAAACCAGAAGGCAAGGATAAAAATGTTCTTAGAATCGTTGCTTGTAATCTTTCTTTCTCACACATGCACTTGGAGATTTTTCAAATGTTTGTCAAGAGCAGAATGTACAAACCAATACAGTGTTAAAATAGGTAATTGTAAACATGTATAAATTTTATGATTACACTAAGCAAAAAAATTCAAGTTGCAGATTATTGTACATACATTTTTCCCATAATATAGAAATTTTTAAAAAGTACAATATTTTGGCAAAACTCTAGAGAAAAGCAAGGGTATGATTAACACAAAATTCAAAATTTGGAAGGGGTAGGTAGGTAGGACCTGACAGAGTTCCACAAGGGATATTAAAATAATATTATTTTTCTTCAAGTAGATGGGTAGGCCACAGTTGCTCATTATATTACGATTCTTTATATACTGCACTTACTTCAGTATTCTTTTGAAAGTTCAACATTTGGTAAAAACAATGAAAACAATACATGCCATTATTATATCTAAGCAAAATGTTGTAAAAATAATATAATCTTTCAGTCCTTTATAAATCATCTATTTCTGTGTTCTCTGAGACATTACTTGTTGATTTCTAAGAAATTTATGGCTGTACTTAATTGCGATTAAAAAAAGATGGCAAAGGGCCCGCCCTGGTGGCGCAGTGGGTTAAGCAACGCACTAAGAAGCAAACCGCAGCCACTGCAGCACAAGTTCAATCCCTGCCGCCGGCCAGGAAGGGGACCCACATGGCGTAGCAGACCTCTCCTGCCTCGCCTGCTGCTGCCCTCAGCAGTGTGTTTCTGTCAATCTGCCTGTTCTGCATCCTGCTCTGTCTGGTGGATTCTCGCACCACCCCCACACCTCTGGCCTGTACCCCAGTACTTGTATGCATAAATAAATAAATCTTTAAAAAAAATAAATAAATAAAAAAAGATGGCAAAACTAGTCAGTCCGGTTTGTTATGAACTGTAATACTACAAAAGGTCAAGTTCCATTTGGCATTTGACAATTTTATAAATGAAAAGTTATTTTGAAAACTTTCTCACTTAGATATTGTAAAATATATGAGGGATCTTATTTGGATTAAACTTTTCACTGAATAGTTTTGTATCACTACTTCTACAATGATTCCTTAAACTTGCAAGCACTGCAATTATCTATATATCTAGTTTGTTTGCATTTGCTCCATTATAATTAAATTGTAAAAATCACAATTTCAGTTTTAATATGAAAGAACTTTATCATGTTTTCTCAATTCATATTTTTGCTTCTGTTAAGAGATAGTGTAAAGAATCATTGGTCCAAAAGTCCTTATGAGTATTTTACTTGCAACTAAAGTTTATGTTTAACTGAATAGTAAGATAGGCTCTTATTTTTACTTTAATTTTTTAAAGGTTTATTTAATTTATTTATTTATGTGAACAAGAACTTGGGTGTAGGCCAAAGTAGTGGGGGATGAGAGGACTCACCAGAGACAAGAGTGGGGAGCAGAACAGGCAGATCTACTGAAATAACAGCTGAGAAGAACAGGGGGCGCGACAGGAGAGGTCTGTGCCAATATGGGTCAGCTCCCTGGTTGGGAATTGAGCTCTGCTACGTGGCTGCCAATATCTTGATAGTGCTGAGACTTAATCCCTTGTGCCACCAGGGAGGCACAAGACTCTTATTTTTAATATAAAAATATCACTCTGGAAATATTTTATTTCTATTCTTGTGTTACAAATAAAATGACTAAATTATGCTATTAAGTACAAAGCATTACTTTATAGGATTTTATTTTAGTATTAATTCATAGCATCTTATATTTATAGGACATGAAACAAAATTAAAAATTTTTGGTTTTAATATATTTGAAAATATTGTGAAATTTATATGTGAAAAAGATTTTGCCACATTTTATAACTATCACTATATGGATGGAATAGAATCTGTCAAAATAGAAATTGCCAATGAATTCCTAAGACAAGCTACAAATGCCAAATCATTTACCCTTGGATTCAAGGCAAAATTATTTTATGAAGCAATTTACAGAGAATGCGTTTTGGGATCTGACAGATCTGCTTTCACATTAAAACTCCATTAGCTGCTCATCTCTGAGCTTCTCACTGAAGTCTTCTCAATTAAAAGATTACATAGGGGTTTCGTGAAAACTAAATGAGATAGTGTAGGAATAATTCCTGGCAGAAGTTAGTTTTTGTCAAATGCCTGCCTCCCTAGCCCACATTTCAGCACAAGGTATAAGATAAAATTTTCTCTGTACATACAAGGTCACTGCAATGGATTATAAACAACTTTATCATCCAAAGCACTTGCCAGTATATTTTATGATGAAAGCCACAAACCTCTGTATTCTTAGCCTACTTTTTCTCCCACTCACTTCATATTTGTGTTCCTATCTACTAAATCTCTTCTACTTTTGGGGTTTGGGACAAGAGAGATATTGGTTGTCTTGGGGAATGAATATATATCACTACCATCAGAAAGAGCTTTTGTAAAACATGAGTTGTGAATGACATACTTCTTATGAGAAAAGGCAATGCCCTCATGCAGTTTTGTGAGATAAGGGACAAAAGGAGAACTCATAGGGGTTGAGCATTCAATATAGACTTATCTTGATAATTTCTGTGCTTATCATGATGGAAGGTATTATAGTGGGTGCAAGTTTCTGAAGACATGCATTTTGGGATGTGTTTGGGTCATAAGCAATTTATTATAAGTTTATTTTTCTATGTCTACACCTAGTTTAATTTCTTTTACAACTCCTGTTATTACCAGGTGGTATTAACTAACACTCACTGAAGACTGGAACAGTGAAGATCACTCCACATTTTGTGAGGAACACAGCTATATTGCAAAGGTCCTCTGTAGTGCACAGAAGATATGGGATAGGAGTGAGGGAAGGCTTTCGTATGCAATACTCAGTCAGGCCATTACTGGCATCCAGGCTATTACGTGTTTATACTACATCCTGGTCCCAATGACCCATTGTGATCCACACTATTTTTGTTTCTTGGTATGACAGAAGGTTTAGGTTTTCTTATTTCTCAGTGCTTCATCTAAAACAAGGATTGACAAACTTTTATTTCTATAAAGGTAAATACCCTTGACTTTTCTCAGGTTCATTCAGCTGGTTGTGGCTGGGGTCTTAGCTCAGTTGGAACGTTGAGGCCTCTCCCTACATGGTCTTTCACGCCAAGCTTCTTCACAGCATTGCAGTAGCATGACAAAACTCCAAATGAGTGAAAACAGAAGGTGAAAAGTCCCTAAAGTCTAGACTTGGAAGTAATATAACATTATTTTCATGATATTCAACTGGTCAATGCATGTTAAACAGAGACTCTCATTTTAGAGGATGAGAGTAAAGATTTCACCTAATTAGACAGAGGTTGTACCCTACATAAAGCTATCCTGCAAAAGGACATGGAGGGAAATACAGCCCGTTCTACTCAGATAACTGGGTGCCGTGGAGCGATCTGCACTGGCTTATGAAGGGCTCATCCAGCTGCCATGCCCTGTGCCTGTGGATTTTCTCTTCCTAGCAGTGACATTTCCTTATTCACACAAAGCACTATAGGCTAGAGAGGCCCTGCTTGATACCATCATCCTGTGAGTCTAATATACACTGGATCAAGATGAAGGTTAAGTTACTACAAAGTTCAGAGAAACTCTATAGAGAAGGTTAGAGGGAAAGAAATTTTATGATGTTCTTGTTTTGCCTCCTCTGGTCTCTATTTATTCCCTGCAGTAAAACCACACTATCTAGACCCTGGGGAAGGATGTGTCCACAAAGATTCTCCTTAAGCCTTCAGAGGATGTCCCACATGGATGATTTTTTTGTCCTCTGTTCTACTTTATTATTTCCTAAACCCTGTAGTCCTTCCTACAAAATCAGTATTTCTCCTCTCCTTTTCTCTATTGTCCACCTACACTTCAAATAGAAATACACAAATCTCCTTCCCTGTCAGTAACTTTTTGTGTGCAGTCTCAAATGTCAGCTGCATGTCAGAAACTCCTATTTCTGAAGTTTTGCCAATGAACAAAGTGGGATGTAGTGTTAGAGTCTTAGGAGTTGAGAACAGGTGTCCTCTGATGCTGTGATTAAATGTAGGGAAGTAGGTACAGTGTCGGGATTAAATCTTGGACAGCAAATGACTTTTCTATTAATTTAAAATCAAAGATAGGGGCCTTCCTGGTGGCACAGTGGGTTAAGCAACACACTATGAAGCAAACCACAGTCACTGCAGCACGAGTTCGATCCCTGCCTCCGACCAGGGAGGGGATCCACATGGCGTTGCAGACCTCTCCTGCCTCGCCTGCTGCTGCCCTTAGCAGTGTGTTTCAGTCAGTCTGCCTGTTCTGCTCCCCACTCTTGTCTGGTAAATCCTCTCACCTCCCGCGATTCTGGCCTGTACCCCCAGCTCTTGTATGCATAAATAAATAAATCTTAAATAAAATAAAATAAAAGATACTGATCAAATAAAATTTCCTTCAAAATTCTCCTTCTAGTATGCATGAAAAATCAATAGTTCTCTTTTTAACTTAATTGCAATGATTTTATTTCTTTTGGTCTAACATCTTTGACCTATTATGCTAAAAGAGCATCCCTAGCTTAAGGATATCTTATAACTCAACTTATTTAATAAATTATCATAACATGTCTGGCAATAAATACCAGGTAGAATCTTTCCACAATTCCCTCTTCATGATGTTGAGGGTCAACAGGGAGGGTTGTTTACTTCATGCTACTGCAATGGAATTAAGCTATATCAAGGTGATTTTTGTTGGTCTAGGAGGCTCCATGGGAAACTAGGGCCTTCAGCTGGGCAGGAAGGAATTTGGATTGTTAAGGATAGGAAAGAGTTATCAGATCAGGGCCTGCCTGGTGGTGCAAGGGGTTAAGTCTCAGCACTATGAAGCTATCTGCAGCCACTGAAGATAGTTGGATTCTCAGTCAGGAAACTAACTCAACCCACATGGTGCACCAGACCTCTCCTGTCTCCCTTGTGGCTACCCTCAGCAGTGTTTCAGTAAATCTGCTATTTTGCTCCTCATTCTGTCTCAGGTGAATCCTCTCGCCAACCCCCGACCCCCAGCCCCCAAATTTCTGGCCTAAACCCCAGCTCAATAAATAGTAAAATCTTAAAAAAAATAAAGAATATCATATCAAAAGATACTCAGATTTTTAGAGGTAAGAAACTGAGTGTGGTATGATCAGGAGAAAAAGAAGAGTCAATAAGTGAAGTAAGTGGGGCATTCTACTTCCACAGTGTACAGTAATATGGTGTTTAATTATAATAAGCATTCTTTACATAAAAGTTTCATAACTAGAATTAATATTCTTGCAAGTAGGGGATACTAATGTATTAATGTGTTAATGTATTTTCCATGTTTTATCTTACTGATATGAATCTTCTAATGATATTTTCATAGTTTAGGATGTTAGATGATTGACACAAAGTGGCTTAATAAAAACCAGAAACAAATTATTATAAGTGTTTTAATAGATAACTATAATAACCACTAGATGATCATCACAGCACTAGTTGCAACAGCAAAACTTGTAAACAATCCTCTTTCCAATAATTAATGACTAATCTTCCTCACAAAAAACACACAGAATTAAAAATAAATTCATTGGCATAGCAAGATATATTGCATAGAATATTCTGTCTACAATTCTACTTTTTATTTTTTTTAATTTTTGATTTTTTTTAAAGATTTGTTTTTACTTACTTATGCGTACAAGAGCTGGGGTACAGGCCAGAGTTGTGGTAGGTGAGATGATTCACCAGAGACAGAGTGGAGAGCAGAACAAGCAAATCTACTGAAATACACTGCTAAGGGGAGCAGCAGGCAAGACAGGAGAGTGCTTGCAGCGTGATGTGCCATGTGGCCAGGATCAAACTCATGCCACAGTGGCTGGTGATAGCTTGATAGCATTTGGACATTAATCCTTGTGCATCAGGGAGGCCCTCTACTTTTTATTTTATAAACAACTCTCTGTCTCCCTCCATATACCCCATTCTACTCCCTCAACTATTTCAGTTAAAAAAAATATCTGCAAAGGTATGCAAGAGAAGGCATGTAGCACTGATTCATTTTCACATGAGGCATTTGAGGGATGTTTCAAAGCTGGTTTCTTTTATTTGCATTTCATGATTTTTCTATAACGAATATAAATTGTTTTATGATTAAAAAATCTTTTTCAGAAAAAGAGAGATCAGTTTAGGAGTGAGTACATTTCTGAGATCATGTAGGACTATCATCATTTTTTCCCAGAAAACATCCTTTGACACTACTATCAGAATTTATAGCTTGTTAGATTGAATAATAGCCTGCTTCAGCATGGCACTCCTTTTGCTCTTACGCTAATGCTTAAAAGCTTAAAACTCTGCACTCCATTCAACTCATTTCATCAAATATTTATTGGGTACCTACTATGTACCAAGCATTGAGTAGACAACATTAACAAGACATAGTTCTATAGCAATTAAGTCAATAAATGCCCTCATAGAAATCTGTACTTCTTTGAAAGTCCCAAATAGTTTCTCTGATGATAATTTTCAGGGCACAAAAAGAAAAGCAACTCTCATACAAAATAATGTCCCAAAAAGTTTATACTAAAATGAACCTATTTGCATTTGCACTGTTTAATTCATAGTATTTTGTAAACATTGCAAAAATTATGCTTCATCATTATGAAAAAAAAATCCCCACATATTTGTGGCTAAGACAGCACCATTCTTTTGAATCAATAGTCTTTGAATTTTTTTGTAGAAATTATTTCAATCTGTTTAGCCTTTGAACCAAATCTCTGAATTTAAACTTGAGATCATGACTAGAGACTCTGGTTCCCACCTGAGACAAACTTATTTTTAAAGGTTAAGGCAGGCAGTATGTTTCAAACTAAAGTTGCTAAGTACTGGGAAATCAACAAATTGCAAAATAAAACTTTTAAAGCTGGACTTAGTGAATCAGAGCAATTTTACTTGTTGCATGCAACCACAATACTGAATTGGTGTTTGGCAGTAGTACTACAGCTCTGCAGACTTTGGGACTGGGACTCAAAGAGCACTTAAGTTGAATGTTCAAGGAGCTTGGTATATAGTATGCTTATATAGGGGAAAGGGGCAGGGCGAGGCCTGCTTTATGCATATGAATTTCAGTCAGTGCAGTTCCCATTGACTGCAAGTTTGTCAAGTGGTGGTATGTCAAATTTCAATCCTGGCAGAGTGGCAAGTCAGTGTGGCTTCATTACTACTCTGCTATGCACACATTTGCATCTGCTCCAACTACTTGGGTACTTAGGAGTGCTTGCAGCGTGAACTGCAATAGCCATCTAGTGCTGTTTGGTTGTTATCCAGACTAGGGATGTCTTCTTGTTCATTTTTCATTATTTTATTTATCCACTATATACTAGGATTAATTTTTATGAATTAAAATATCAAGCTCAGTAAATTTCTTCATCTTTGTTTTCTATTATTTTTTCTCTTGCCAGAAATTTTTTTCTTTTTTTTTTTGCATGAACAGCCTCATCATGGTGTTTACATGAATCAGATGTAAAGGAACAGGGAGTTCACTTTGTTCTACTATTTCATTTTGTGGAAAGAAATTTTTTTTAAAGACTTATTTTATTTATACATACAAGAACAGTAGTGTAGGCCAGACATGGGGGTGGGTAAGGTGAGAGGATTCACCAGAGACAGAGTGGGGAACAGCACAGGCAGATTGATGGAAGTACACTACTGAGGGGAGCAGCAGGCAAGACCGGTGAGGTCTGCTGCACCATGAGGGTCAGTTTCTTGGCTGGGGATCAAATTCGTGCATGCTGCAGTAGCTGCCTATAGCTTCATAGTGCTGCAACTAAACCCTTACACCACCAGGGAGGACCATGTGATAAGAAAAATTAAGCCCAGGATTATCAGCTGCTTTGTATAGAACCTTATGAAACATAGGCAGACAGTAACTGGTAATTACTGCTATTAGAAATTTGTGCCTTAGATTCCTAGCCCATTACTCTTGTTTCCTGTTACTCCTACATAAAGTTTGGTTAAAACAGTCATTGAATTTGTACTCTGCTAAAGACACTATATATATAGATTTTAATATTAATTAATGAATTTATTCAGTTAACAAATATTTATTGAGTATCTACTAAGTGTCAGATACAGGTCTTGACATTAATTTAAAGGTTACAGCAATTATTAAATAGTGCACATTATTTCAAATTCATATTTGAATGAGCATTTTATGGCTAGTCGTGTGTGTGTGTGTGTATGTTTGAGAGAGACAAACATGCCTCTTGTAAATTTGCTCAACTTTCTAATTTAACTACCATATGTCAAATATGTATTATTAAAATAAGCTTTTTCTTTTCTTTTAGCTCTTTTTGTATTTTTGCTTGGAAGAACTGGGATGTAGAACAGAGGTATGGAGGGTGAGAGGATTCACCAGAGATAGAGGGGGAGCAGAATAGGCAGATGTACTAAAATATACTGCTAAGAGGAGAAGTACACAAAACAGGAGAGGTCTGCTGCACTGTATGTGGGTTAGCTCCCTGGCAGGGATTGAACTTAGGCTGGAGAGGTGATAGCGATGAGACAACATCTAGGCCAGCAGAGTGGCCCTAAAATAAGCTTTTTCTGAGAAACATATCTACACTGAGGGTCCTGGGTTTTATTTTATGATAAAATGCCAATTTATCTTTATAAAACATTATTTCAAAATTTTGAATTGGATGATACTTTCACAAAAACCTGTCATCTTATTAGATCTACACATTTTATCATAATAATGTTTTTTTCTGGACTTGCAGCATTTAAATTTTAAGACTTTGCTTTCAGAATGAAATGAATTATTACATGCAATGTTGCTAGTATGCCAGACCCAGATATATTGGTCTCATTGTTTAAATCATCTGTCTCCACTGTAAAAAAGTGATAATCAATTTTTAGTAACTCCTGATTTTTTCTTTTTTTAACGATTTATTTATTTATGCCAAGCACTGGGGTACAGGCCAGAGGTGTGGGGGTGGTGAGAGAATCCACCAGACAGAGCAGGATGCAGAACAGGCAGATCAGCAGAAGTACACTGCTGAGGGGAGCAGAGGGCACAGCAGGACAGGTCTGCTGCACCATGTGGGTCCCCTCCCTGGCCGGCAGCAGGGATTGAACTCGTGCTGCAGTGGCTGCGGTTTGCTTCATAGTGTGTTGCTCAACCCACTGCGCCACCAGGGTGGGCCCTGATTTTTTTTTTTTCATGTTCTTTTTTTTTTTAATTACTTCTCATGCAACATTTTGGTCCTATTTGCTTGCTCTTTCTTTTTATAGGTCTGTCCTAGCTTCTCTTTTCAGCTGTTATTTGACATTACTAGTCTTGCTGTCAATGCATCTCAGTTCTTGGATTCCAAATTACTATTCTATACTCATCTCCACTGTACTGCTCTGTCAGTGAAAATTGTTGCTCTTTCCCTGGTGGGACATCAAAACTGGTGATCTTTGGCTCCTCCCTTGGTCAGGGATAGGTGATACAAAAGATACAGACGTTTTGGTTTTATATTTAGGATTTCTCCCAAATTTTTCAGAGACTAATTCTCTAATTTCCAGTTAGAAATTAATAGCAAAGAAGGTTGCAGAACTAAAACAGGGGGCAGAGAGGGCTCTGAGACCAGAGAGCCACCATAAAGCCCCAAAAGGCCAAAAGGCCACAAACCAGAACTAATGGCTATAGCAATACAACACCCACACAGTAGGGGCCTATGGGCTATAGCCTAACAAAAGACAGTGCCTAGTAAGAGGACAGATCACTGTCTGTGGGTTCTTACCCACACATGCAATTGCAAGAGACCTCAGGCTCCAGGAACAACAACCATGGGGTTTATGTTACAAACAGGAAACAAAGCGCTTAATGTATCCACAAGTGGCCGGTTATTTCATCCAGATAGTGTCAGTGATGGTCGCCACTGGTCACCAGGAGTGCTGGACAGCACTGCCAGTAGTGATGGCCACTACTGCCTCTATAGAGGTGGTGTCAGAGACACCCAGTGTTAAAAGCTCTTTGTGAGTTGCTGGGTTATACCAACAATGAACAGCTCTTTGAGACACGAGGCCCAGGTGCTCCTTTCAGGCAATGGCAGAGATAGGACCGAGGCCCAGTCTGACAGAGTCCTTCGACTTCTCTGCCCTCCTCAGAGTGCAGCTGCTGGATGCTTCTTTTCTTCTTTCTTTGGAGGCAAGCAACAGAGTCTTCCCCTTCTTTCTTCTTTTGAAGGCTGGAATCGCCTCCTATTCTTCAGGGGCTGGCATCATCTCCTCCTCTTCAGGGCTCTCCTCTTCCTCTTCAGAGGCTCTCTCAGCTCTCTCCAACTCTGGCTTATAGCCTCTTTCAGGAAGCCACCCCTGCCAATTTGATTGGACCATTTTTCAATCCTGTGGCTGATCAGACCATTTAGCAATCAGCCCATAGCAACTGATTGGTTTATTCCACAATCCAGAAAGTGTACTTTACATAAAAGGGCTCTTGGGCCTCCCTGGTGGCGCAGTGGGTTGAGCAATGCACTATGAAGCAAACCGCAGCTACTGCAGCACAAGTTCAATCCCTGCTGCCGGCCAGGGAGGGGACCCACATGGTGCAGCAGACCTGTCCTGCTGTGCCCTCTGCTCCCCTCAGCAGTGTACTTCAGTTGATCTGCCTGTTCTGCTCCCCACTCTCTGTGGTGAATCCTCTCACCTCCCACACCTCTGGCCTGTACCCCAGTGCTTGTGTGCATAAATAAATAAATATTTAAAAAAAAAATAAAAGGGCTCTAAGGAGCAACTGTCACAACTGACTTGTGATGAGAGGCTGGGTCCTGGTAACAAAATTCTAATTGGACTATTTAGCACCAATCAACTCATAGCTTGCACAGCAAATGCCACAACTGACTTGTGGCAGTTACTGAGCTCTGAGGAGCAATTACCACAACTGACTTGTGGTGGAGCAGCAGGGTGAGAGACACTACTGTTCCTGCTGGTTCCCACCACTGAGGTGGCTGGGTTCCGGTAACAGAACCTCAAAAAAAAGAAAGAAAGAAAGAAAGAAAGAAAGTTAATTTGGGTATTAGTGTTTTCAGCTCCTTGGTGCTTACAAAATAACCATACTATACAAAACAAACATAAAAGTAAATTATAAGATCCAGTTCATAAGTGAGACATAAAATGGCATGGTGAATGGTGAAACCTATGTCAGACTGATAAGTTCTAAAGCTACACTTATTGACTCTGTATTAACCAGTGTTTTTAAACCTTACTTTTAGATCACACATCATACTAATAGCCAGTAAATAAGTGCCATAAGCATATGTGTCACTGTGTAGGAGGACAGCCATAGCTACCACATAACTAAGCATATCACTAAGTAATTTTTGGCTTTTTGTTTTCTTTTTATGTATTATACTCCTAGGTACATTGACGCTAGAAACCAATATAGGAGTAAATTTATAGGAAGGTGTAAAGATCATTTTAAGTCCTGGTTTGGGATGTCAATGTTTGTAATAGCATAGGAGGTAAGACTGATAAAGTTGTAAATCACATAAAAAATTAAAATTTTTGTTCTAAAAAAATTTAAGACAAATAGTTTTGTGTGTTTTTAAGGCAAAATCAGTCATCTCCTTAGAGTCTGCATTCTCACCTCTGGAACAGAAGTTGGGTTTTTAAGTAAAGCTGCAGAAGAAAGAAGACCTCTCCAGGAAACCGCAGTCTCTTTCCAAATGCGAATAACGAGGTTCTCTGTCTTCAGCTGTTTCCTCGTCATCTGGGAATTGGTTTGCCTTTAGATAGCAACCCAGGAAGGAGAGGTACGCCCCAAACTAGCAAGGCTCTGCCAAATACCAGAGGCTCGTCTTCCGAGGAGGGAGGCTCCTCCTTTGGACGTGAAGCGCCCCTACCAGAGCGCGCGCTTCCAGAAACGGAAACCACTAGCTGTGCTGAAGTGAGTCAAGTGATGAAATCTAGACTAGAAG
Organism: Galemys pyrenaicus; assembly: GCA_019455555.1. NCBI lineage: Eukaryota > Metazoa > Chordata > Mammalia > Eulipotyphla > Talpidae > Galemys > Galemys pyrenaicus. The sequence goes on along the minus strand of JAGFMF010011870.1, from coordinate 15,046,755 downwards.
GGAAGGAAGCTCACCCAGTAGCTCACGAACCTCACTGGTGACAGCAGCTGCTGAACCCTGCTCGAGGAAACCATTCAATCAACAGTTGCTGCCGTGATGAGGTGGTCCTGGGAGGCACTGGGCTCCCCAGTCTCCCGGCAGCGCACCCCTTCATTTCGCCTAACCGAAGAGGAAGGGAAGAAGCGTGTGTGGGAAATTTAGACTTTCTGGTTCTCCGAGGACCCAGACTGTTCTGGTTACAAGGTGACCACTGTCGCTAGGTCAGCGCAGGACTCCTCCAATGTAGACGCGCCGCGGCTCGCCTGGCGCCGAGTCACCCTCGCCTCGCGCGGAGAGAGAAGCCGCTCGCGGCCGCTCCCGGCCAGCAAGGCGCCTCCGCCCCGCGCGCGCGGTCCGCGGTCCTCACCTGGGGCGCACAGGTAGGGCTTGGGCGGGGCAGGAGGCTGGCGCGCAGGCGCGGGACGGGGGCCTCGCCCCTGCCGACGTCGCAGGCTGGAGCTCACCTGGGAGACTCCGAGAGGAAGCCGAGCCTGGGTTCGGCCTCTCCTGGAGACGCCGGAGGCCCAGCGGGAAGGCAGGAGGCGGCGGCGGAGGAGGAGCTGGACTGAGCGGCAACTGTAGCGACAGCAACCGGAGCCGCCGCCGCCACCACCTGCACCTGGCGCCCGGCCCAAGTCCAGCGCCGCCCGGCCGCCGCTTCCCGCCGCCCAGCCCTGCCCACCAGCCAGGTAAGCGGGCGGGCGGGCGGTCGCTCGGGTCGGGGGTGGGGTAGCCCCCGGGCTGCGTCGGAAGGGGTGGTGGGGTGGCGCGGAGCTTCACGTGGTGGGAGCGGGGTACGGTCCGGGTGGCCGGTTGGAACGGGTCTCGAGAGCAGTGTTTCAGTTGCCCCACGGGAGTAGCCGAAAGGGGCGTCGGGGGCCAGCGGGGAGGTGGCGTCCTGGGGTAGCCCCCTCGTCCCTGTCGCCGAGGTGCCCCTGCCACTCTCAGTTAGGGAGGCTTCGGACAGCTGAGCCCGGGTCGAAGTCCTGGTGCCCTAGCTTGTCCCTGTCGCGGGTAGGGTGAGGAGTCAGGCGGCAGGGCCAGGCGCGAAGCGGCCGCATTTCCAGCCAACAGGTTGCTGGGCTCCTCCTGCCACTGTGCCCGAGGGGGCCGTGCCCACGGCGGGGTAGGACAGGGCTTTGCCGGGTAACTTTCCCCGGCGGACCCCAGACAGCCCTCGGCTGGAAACCACGACTGCCCGAGTCATTTACATGGTTTCCAAGTGGTTTGGAAAAGCGCTCTGTGGTCGGGACGCGGACATCCCTCTCTCTGTTTCATCTCTACACTTTTCCGGGTGCGCTCCCTTACCCAGAGCTGCGCCCACTTTCCGGTTTGATGGAGAAGAGTTATTTTCTTAGTGGCAGGAGGAAATCCAACTGCCGTTCACCAACCGCACACCATCTCGTTAGAGGACCTGTTGACTTAACGACCTGAATATCGCGGCTATGGTTTTTGCCTGTGGCATATGACTCAAAGGTTCAAAAAACTTTGTTTCAGGATCCTGCCACGTCTGAACCTGGGTGTGCCAGGCCGAAATTCTTTTCCTTGCCTAATTAGGCTTTTCTGAAGCCTAAGAATTGCTGATGAAACTAGTACATACCTTTTATTTCCTTCTCTCAAAAACTCATTGGGGCACTTTTCTCATAAAACTCATCGAAGCACTTCAGCTTATTGAGTAGTTATATCTGGTTTTAGATCATCATTGAGTTATCAATTTTTCTGATATTCAAATTACGTTATTAACATGCTGCAGAAGTTATACTATATAATGAAGGCATTTTAACTCAATTTGTACTGTTAAAAAATCAAACTTGCTGCATTCAACTTGAGAATTTCTGGTTGTGGAAAAAATTATGTTACTTCTCTTTTTACTGTATAAAATTCTCTTTGAGATTGTTGCTATACATGAAGTTAGAGTCGTTCTACAACTTGCTTTCTTTAACTTAATGTCAGAAGTCTAGCATACATATTAATTTGAATATTCTAAATAATTTTTATCAAGTATCTTTATTTTTAATTGCTTTAACCTGCACTTTTACATAAAAATTTCTAATAATGAATGGCAATTCCTGTCTAGATTTCTTATCTTTGCTAATTAAAAAAATACATTTTGTCCATTTAACATAAAATGCTTTACATATGTTTTTGTGCTGTTGTTTTAAAGTTGCTAAAATGTCAGCCACCGTTTAACAGGACATAATGATATTTCAACTAGCTCTTTCTGCTTTTCTGAAAGAAACATCATCTGCCCTCTTAATCTTGTCTCCACATAAGAAATAAATATGCTAAATACTATTTTAAAATTAGATGTAGGAGTTGCTCTCTGAGTTTAGAGTATTACTTTACTCTTCACTGATTATTAGACTAGGTGTTATCAAACTAATAACTCTTATCTCTAGGGAGAAAGGTAATGTGTTTGTATTAGCTAGAGTAACAATATGCACAGTTAGAATCTCTGTAAAATAGGAAAAATAATACTTCCCTAGGTTAAGATAATGAGGCCTTAAGACAAATGAGGAATTTCCTCTAGCCCTTAGCATTTAGAGGATCCCCTTCTCAACTTTAGATGCCGAGTAGTTCATCCAGTTGGTAGTAAACCAAGCTAACAGAGGTTTTCTAACTCCAGTTCACCTAACAAGTTAATGGGTGTATTGGCATTATTATTTCAGTGGCTTGACCCAGGTTAATGTTACCTTTACTTATCACCACCCATGTTCTCACTTCATAAGATATTCATCTTTTTGTCTTCCATACAGATTGTAATGTCTTTGTAATTACAAAATAGTCAATTGTTCCTTGTCCATCTCTGATTCTCTATAATTTCTACTTGTCCATGATGCATATCTTCAGGGGGACTAAATGAGGCCATCATCTTTTTCCTCTTACTGTGAGTCACATGTGTATTAGAGATGCCATGTGGATTCTTGGTATTTTTGAGCCACAGTTAATTTTTTTAGTCAACATGAACAACATAATTTAGTCTTCTGATCTTTTATTGTATTGGCTTAAAACATGTTTTATGAGGCAGCAACCCAGGTCATTCTTCCATTTGCAACACTCTAGATTTTTGGTTGGCAAGCACATTTCTTCACCATCAGTGCTTTTTAAACTCTTTTTCTGACTGCAGTCCTCAGTAAGAAATGCATTCTGCTCCTCAAAACAATACACACTCAAGACTGTGTGTATATGAATAAAACAAAATTCACAAAACAGCACTTAACCTTATATTATAGATGCTCTCTGTTATTTAAGAAATCTTGGTTTCAACACACTGAACTGAATTTATGACCACAAATGGGCTGGAACTTAACATCAAAATAGTGGAATTCTGTTGAATATACATTTTTAAGGTTATTTTTTTTCCCAATTAACTTACTGTGTCACACATATGCCCATGCAAGAAAAATCAAGCTATATTTTAAAATATATAAAGTGATACTGTAATTCTTATTTGACATTTATTGGTGGGCTTGAGACTCTAGTATCTGGTGCTGTACTAAATATCTCAGACTTTAGGGACTGCATGTAACTCATTGTACATTATTATATTTTAATGGATTCGCAGTGTATTGTACTGTTTGGGAACAGGAAAAACTGACATCTTTAAAGGGATTTAGTAGTTAACAATTATCAAGTGAAAATTTGGCAGAAGAAGAAAATTCTATGCAACTCTATTCTAGGTGTTATAAATTTTATGGCTGATTATAGAGCTGGGTAGAAACTGAAAAAAATTATTAAATATATGCCTTTTTTTATTGGTGTGTACTTTGTTGATGTTTTTATATATTTTAATTGATTTTAAGAGATAAATTGTAGGAGTCACACCTCCTCTTCCAAACAAAAAAGACTAGACTGACTGGGAGATTGAGAGATTAGATTTGATCCCTAAGTGACCTGTAGTGATGTAGGCTTGAAAGCTCTTAGATGACTGAATGCATGTTTCATAGAAATTTGTAATTTTAATCTGTCTTTACTTTCCTAGTAGAAGAAATTTTTTCTTTTAAAGAAATATCACTGTACTTAATATTTTGGAAATGATTGATGCCCAAGTTATATTCAGGCATATTCAGTTCTCTGGACTATAAAGTTTTAAAATACATTGAGATTTTTTTATGGGTATAAAATCTGGTTGAGAAGTATTTTCAGTCATGTAATTATGAACTAGAATAATTAGTGTTTCATAATTTAGGTAATTTCAACACAATATACTGTCAATAGTAACACTGAATTCAAAACAGTGCCTTCAATAGCAAGAGATCAAACTGCTAGGCAAAGCAACAAGTTGAACTCTAAATTCTAAGTCGTTAGATAATAATTGTTTCAGATTCAGATTATCCAATCTGATTTGCTCATCTCTCCAATTGTCTCTTGGGCATCTTTAACATGTCATAATTACCTTGGAGTATACATGTGTAAACCAGAAGCTTTATCCAATTTAAAAAAAAAAAAACAACATAAACCTGTTTCATTTCCTGTATTCTACTTATAACATTCACCACATATTATCCATAATTCCCAAACCAAAAAAACTCTGAAACGTTAGCAAATCTTGAACTTGTTACCAAACCTGAGTGAACTGTCAGGTATCTATGTATTGTTTATCCCACTTGGGTTGTGTCTTGCTGCAGAAATAATACAGTGATTACATGGTCCTGTACCAGGCCCTATGGGGGATACACTGTTATATTGGATATATAAATCATATCAACATCCAAAATGTTCTGAATTTTGAAACACATTTAATTTAACTCCAGGGATTTTGGAGATCTGTACCACTATGAAGGTGTCATTTTTAACTTTTCTTAGCCTTTGTAACGATCAGATCACTGAATTTGCTTGTTTTCCACTTAGTTTTTTTCCATAGAAAACCCTCTACCACATTGTTCTAGTTCAGGATTGTATTTGCTTTTGACTGTTATCTGCTCAGACCCTCCAATCTGGTATCTTAGAGTATGGTGTTAGGCTCAAATCCATTCTCAACAGATCTCCTGAGGCAATGATCTCTTTAGAAACATAAATCTGAACTTCTTTCTCTCCTCCTTAAAATCTTTTAATGACTTTTTATAGCTCCAGGGATAGAACCCTGAGCCCTTAAAATGGTCCCACAGATTATGACCTTTGCTTAACTATGGATTTATACGCCATCAAACAAAATTTTATATTCTAGCAAGAAATTTCATTATCCTTTTTATTATCCTTTTCTTCTGTTACTTCCCAGTGCTGAGATTACCTTCCCTTTTATCTTTACAATTCTTACTTGTTCTTAAACTGAACCAAGGTCTTTCCTCATTTAGGAAACTGACTTCCCTGCCCCCCTCCACCCACCAAACACACCACTTCATACTGTGTGAGCTTGTGTGTGAGCTTAAGTATAGTGTCCTATGCATATGTCTATCATATGCTTTATATATGTGACATGAAATAGTCTGCTCTTGTACCTGTCTGTATACACACAAATATCCTTTAGATTATTTGTAAAGCATGTAAAAGTTCTCTTTCCTCTAAGCATATTGTAAAGGTAGCATAGAAAAGGGAGAGGTACTGGGCAGGCAAATATATATATGTGTGTGTGTATATATGTGTGTACATATGTATATTATGGGCAGCAACCACAGAAACTGGTGAGTAGAAAATTAGTTTCACTGTACTTTATTAGTCTACTTAATTTATGTTGCTCTTATTTCCATCTCATTCCTTTGAATTCCATTATTTTTGTGCCTTTTAGTTTTGTTCCAAGATCTGCATTTAGAAATGAAGGTTAACTTTGTTATTGAAATATCTTGTAGCTCTTGTTTTATTAGTATTCACCAATTGAGTGCATTATTATGGGTGAGGAATTACTAAAATTAAAATTATTTAATTTTTAATTAAATAGTAGAATTTAGACTACTACTACAAAAAGAAAAAGGGTATGTTCTCAGGACCTTCCTTCTCCAATTTCTGTCAGTAAATATTTCTCAAATCCTACTTGTCTCCATTCCAATCATTATCATCATCATCATCATCATCGCTCTCTCCAAACTTTTGAATTGATCTTGTTATTGGTGTTTTAGAATTCCTTCTCACCTCTTGCTAGTCAGCTTCCCACACTCTACCAGTTATGTTTTAACAATATTTGATTGTTAGAGTACACCCTTCTTAGAGTACACCCTTCATTGCTATAAGGATAAATAAACTCCTCAACAGGACCTGGTGGCCTGGCATAACTTAACTGCTGCCCTGAATATCATCGTCCTCTGCTCTGACTCTGCTGCTTTTTGTATTGCTATATTCTTCCTGCCTCCTGCAAGTGCTCTTCTCCTTGCCTGAAATTCTCTTCCCTCCTCTTTGGCCTATCTAGGTAAAACTCATCCTTCAGATTCTAGTTTGTACTTCCCATTTTCAACACTTGCTCTAACTGGAATTTTTCAGTAGTCTCCACCTTCTCCCTCCAGTTAGGTGCTAGAGTAAAGAATGTAGTCAAAAGAAATAAAGTCCTACTTAATAACTGGGAGTGTTGACTTATAAAAATTGTAATTTCCTCACAAAGGGAATAGACTTTAATATATGCCTCATACTTTTAAAATTGAACTTTATTTTGAATTAAAATTGAATTTTAATTGCTGATACCTTTTGCTTTTATTGACTAATGTTTATTGTCATTCAAAGTGTTAAGACTTATTTATTATTTTATTATTGACCACTTATGTGCAGTACATATATTAAAAAAATTTACATGAATTACTTTCAAAACAACCCTATTAAGGCATATACTTTTCTCCCTATTTCACACATAGGAAAATTGAGGGTTTAAGTCATTTGTCTCTATCTGCAAAGCTAGAGAAATGTCAGAACCAAGACTCCAGTCCAACCACACTGATTCTACATCAGGTGCTTCTCTCCTGTTTATATGTAAATAAAATTAAATAGGATTGTTAAAGGACTTGCAATAGCAACAAAAATCCAGTCAATCCTTTCTCCCCTAGTCCTGCTGCCTGCTATCAACTTCTTTTTCCTCTTTCAATGTTTCTTCCAGTAATTACCTTTTGAAATAATATGCTTATGTGGTGGTGTCTTACTTAGTTTATTAGTATTTGGCTTTACCCACTGACTTTGCTTTATGCCTGATAAATGTTTAGCTCTTTTAAACATGTACCCTTTGCTCTTTTTCCCTCAAGCCCCTAATATAATTCTCACATTTCATTATTTGCCTTTTAGTATTCATTTATTATGGTTATGTAAATACTGTTCACTAGTGAGTCATGCAAATGTATGAGTCCTTGTAGAATTCTTTTTTTAATGCTAATGTTAATAATTCATTTAAGAAAAAAAATTCTCAATTTTTCCATATGTTAATTTCTATTTCCTTATCAGTATGAATTTAGACCTGTTCCATACTTATTTTCTGGTGAGTTTTTTTCCCTTCTGACATTTCTAATGGAGTCCTTATTTCTGAGGTCTAGTGACTTTTGTTGTTTACTCCTTCATTTGGATGGAATATATCCCCCAGTGCTTCCTGAGGAATTATGAATGGAATTTGAGCTACTGCTGTCAGTAAACCTTTAGTCTGTCTTCACATTTTTCCTGATTATTTTTTATTTTATTTTTAAGATTTATTTATTTATGCATACAAGAACTGGGATACAGGCTAGAGGTGCAGGGGGTGAGAGAATTCACCAGAGACAGGGTGGGGAGCAGAACAGGCAGACTGACTGAAATACACTGCTGAGGGGAACAGTGGGTGAGACAGGAGAGGTCTGCTGCACCAAGTAGGTCAGCTCCCTGGCCAGGGATTGAACTCTTGCTGCAGTGGCTGCAGATAGCTTAGTAGTGCTGTGACTTAACCCCTGGAGCCACCTGGGAAGCCCTCTAATGCACAATTTAAAAAAAAATAATATTTTGGCCATGACCTTTGTTCTTGAGATGTAACTTTTTGAAATGGGTGAGATTTGTTTATTACCTCAGTTTCCTTATAACTTTTATTTTTTTATTTTTATTTTTTTTTTGTAAGATTTATTTATGCATACAAGCACTGGGGTACAGGCCAGAGGTGTGGGGGGTGAGAGGATTCACCACAGAGAGCAGGGAGCAGAACAGGCAGATCAACAGAAGTATACTGCTGAGGGGAGCAGAGGGCACAGCAGGAGAGGTCTGCTGCACCATGTGGGTCCCCTCCCTGGCCGGCAGCAGGGGTTGAACTTGTGCTGCAGTGGCTGCGGTTTGCTTCATAGTGCATTGCTTAACCCACTGCGCCACCAGGGAGGCCCCAGTTTCCTTATAACTTTTACTCTCTAGCATCACCTCCTTTAGTGTATGGCTGGCCTTTTGCCCCACTATTTTAGCTCCAGGTTTACCTCTGCAAATAATCCAGAACAGAGAGCACTCCCATTAACTGGTCTTTTTCAACAGGTCAAGAATCCATCCATAACACATTTGACAATTTAAATCTCTTCCCAGCCTCCACATTGATTTATTTGCTGAATTAAGCTAACTCCACTTCCCTAATCTCTTCCTAAGCCTCCACACCCCTTCTGCTCATCTCTCACTGGATTAATAGTCTAATCACCTCCAATCTCCTTTCTGGTTTTCCCACTCCCCAAAAATCCATATTCAGCAGAACTTTAAGAATAATAACTCTAAATTTCAGTTCTGATTAAATCATCACACTGCTTAAAATAATTTACCTGAAGAATTAAGTATAGATTCCATAGAATTAGGTCCTCCTTCCTCCCCTGTGTGGAGGTTGACATTCAGCATATATCTCAGAGGTGGCCTCCCTGTGTGGTAATTGCTTATATATGATCCTGAGGAAAATTACCTTACTTGAGGTCAGTTGTTGGAAGAAGAATTGATTTTTCAGCTGACACTGATTTATTCCTAGCTGAAATATATATTAAAATGATCTTTTCATACCTAAACCTCATACCTAAACCATGAGGAATGGGTAGTGCTGGGCTGTCAGGTGGTGGATGGATAAGTGGAGGTGTTACAGGACAGGGAGAGGGGCACCTCAAAACCTCCAAACCTGCTTCTCTAAATGGGTTCTGTCACCTGCCTCATCAAAACAAACATGTAAGATCGTTAATGGAAAGGAAGTTTATTACAATTAATAACAAATAAACAAAACAGAAAAGACAAAGAATATAGTTACTAAAGCAAGCATCCAATGTTACCTATCCCCTCGAGGGTAAAAGTCCAGTCAAATAGGATTGGCCCAAAGCAAGGCCCAAAAGCTTGCCACAAGTCTAAAGTTCCTTTTGGTGGAGACCCATAGAAAAGGATCAGAAAGGGTTAGACAAATCTGGGAGGAAAAGAGCAAAATCAAAATCAAGATAAAAGCTTCCATGTTAAGCTCCCCACGGTCTCTCACCTGCATCTGTTCTAACAGGCCAGAACCAAAAAGTAAGCGCAGTTTCTTCACATGTCTCTCTGTTCCACGTGCCTCTTCCAGGTCTCCTTGCTGCTCTCCATCCTGCTTCATTCTTCTCTTCCTTCATCCTTCCTTTTGTTGGAGACTGGAGATCTCTCCAGCATCTTCATTTTTTTAAAAAAATTATTTATTTATGCACACAAGAGCTGGGGTACAGGCCAGAGTCACAGGAGGTGAGAAGAGTCACCAGAGACAGATTGGGGAGCAGAACAGGCAGACTGACTGAAACACACTGCTGAGGGGAGCAGTGGGCCAGGCAGGAGAGGTCTGCTGCACCATGTGGGTCCCCTCCCTGGCAGGGGATCAAACTTGCACTGCTATGCCGTGGATGTTTCCCAGTGTGGCGCTTAACCTGCTGGGCCACCAGGGAGGCCCTCCAGCATCTTCTTATCCCTGCTCAGCTCCACTCTACTTTGGGTGGGACAGGGATCTTGGGATTTCCCCTTTTCCTGGGGACCACCCTGTTACAGAGGGATGCTGTGTGCTTCAAATATATATCCTAATCGTAAAGGCAGACATTGCTTTTGTTTTATTTTATTTAAGATTTTATTTATTTTTGTGTAGAAGAACTGGGGTACAGGTCAGAGGTGTGAGAGGATAAGAGATTCACCAAAAACAGAGTAGGGAGCAGAACAGGCAAATCTACTGAAATACGCTGCTAACGGGAGCAGTAAGTGAAATAGGAGGTCTGCTGTGCCTTGTTGATTAGCTCCTTAGCTGGGAATTGAACTCAGGCTGCTGCAGAGGGCATTTGGTGGTAGCACTGAGATTTAACCCCTAGGCCACTAGGGAGGCCCCCAGACATTGCTTTCAAAAATAATCTTTAAAAAATTGATGTTATGGATTTGTGAAGGATTAATTTTGTCATTTTCACATTGGGGGATATGACTACAATGGAGGAAAGAGTAAGTATAGGAAAAGATCTAAATGTTGAGATTGAATTTTTTTAAATTCCTACATGAGGGTCTAACAAAGTATAGCCCTTGGACCTAATTCAGCTCCTACCTGTTTTTGTAAAGGAAATTTTATCAGAATGCAGCTACATCCATTTATTTATGTATTGTCTGTGGCTGCTTTGACATCATAGAAATATAGTTGTAAACTTTTTAATTGAGGCCATAGGGCCTGCAAATAAAACAAAAAAATTTACTATTTGGCCCTTTACAGAAAGTTAACACATATTCTAGGCAGTAATGGAAGCTGAGAGATGGAGGATGTGTATTTACCAAACAATCCTGGATAATCCTGTAGAAAGGTAAATGCAAAGTGATGGCAGTTAAGTAAGTAACCTTATTCCCTTGTTCTCCCAGCCCCCTGCCTCTTAATATTTGGGATTGCAAAGGGAGAATGAGTAGACTGAAATTATCTACTACTTGTGAGTTTTAGACTCCTTCAAAAAGGAATGTCTGGCTAGATTTTCTTGTGTGCAACCTGCTTGCCCATCCTCCAACTGTATTTCAAGGCAAGGCCCAGCAGACATTCACTTCACTAAGGTATTAAAAAACAAAACAAAGCAAAATACTATATGTGGAACCTTTGCACTGATTAAAGAGTCTGGAGTTGTTCTTGTTCTCCTTTGTGAGTCATTGAGATTGGCTCCCTGATTTCAATGGGGGTGATGGGATCCCATAGTAGCAAACCAAGTAGCAGAACTTAACCTTGAAGGACACAGTAGGTACATAGATGATAATGGAAGCAAGGACATTTGTGTAATCAGAAGGCATTGGACTAAAAATGGTTTTAGTAGCTTAGGTAATATCTGTGGTAGAACTTCCAGTGGTAGCTAACAAATGAAATAATTGGTAATACTACGATATCACTTTGTATATGTATTAGGGAAAACTCTAGGTCTGGTAACAAAAAAAAAATTAATTGCCACAATGAGAGTCTCAGCATTTCCAAATCTCCTCCGGTTTCCAAATCTAAGTCAGTTCGCAGACCATAGCCCCAGTTGAAGTGGAGGCATGGTCCCCTTGAGAAAGAAGTTTGCTCTACTGCCTCAAGCATACACCATAAATTTTTCTCTAAACCTTCCCCAAAGGGACCCATAGCCATTTCAGAGAGATTTTGGAACAATTTAAAAGGGTGTTTTTAAACTCTATCTTTCACACTAAATCCTGGGGACCCAAAATACTATTGTGGGTCAGCAGCCAAAATGCTCACGTATGGTGGCGAGGTAATAGATGGAGCCTTGGCTGAATTCTGATTCATAGAGTACCTAGGTGTTCACCAGATCCACCACGTGCTTATTTCTTTAGTTCCTTAATGTATAATTGGGAGTAGACATACTAGCTAACTAACAGAATTCCTGTTTTGGCCCTCTAAATCATTAATTGAGGAATGTTGTGATAGAGAGCCAAGTAGAAGACTGAACTTCTTCCTTCTAAGATAGTAAACTGGAAGTAATACCATTACCATGAAGAAATTGTTGTGATTAATGCCATTTTCAAAGATTTGAAATAAAACTTAGGATGTCAATCACATCACAATTTATTTTTTTTCTCTATTTTTTTCATTATTCTCTTCATTAATTTAATTTTATTTTTTTGAACATACTGTTTTATTTTTTTAATATAAATTTTTAAAATTTACATATATTTGACATCAATTGTAATCCCCATGTATTTCCCATCACCGTAACACCAGTGCACCATCACCTCAGTCCCCCGTGCTCCCGTCTGCCCTCCACCCTTCCCCTCTTCC
>JAGFMF010011870.1:14959408-15034142 GCA_019455555.1 Galemys pyrenaicus | reverse complement strand
TGCTTTCCATAATGGTTGGACCAGCTTGCATTCCCATCAGCAGTGTAAGAGAGTTCCTTTTTCTCCACATCCTCGCCAACATTTGTTGTTGCTACTTTTCTTGATATCACATCACCATTTAATCCACCAATTTGGCCTGTACAGAATTTAGGATATGACACCTACAGAGTGACTGAATATTATGAACTTAATCATTGGGTGATTCCAAATGGAGTTGCTGAACCTAACATAGTATCTTTACTCGAACAAATCAGCACAGTTCCTGGCATTTGGTATGTAGCTATTGACTTGATTGTGTTTTTTCCATGCCACTTTATAATTTGTGATTATATAGCAGGACCAACTGTATATTTGCAGTTTTACCTCAGGACCGGTTCCGTTCTCCTGTCTTAGAAATTTTACTCATATCAACATAATAAAAAACATTACATTGGTCTACTCTAGTGATTATATTTGATGAGTGGAAGTAGCAAGTACTTTAGATGCCTTAGTAAAGCTTATGAAAACCAGAGGGCAATACATTTCCACAGAAATTCAGGGACACTTCCATAATAATTCTGAGTTTTCATAGGTTACTATACTCAATAAGCCTTTTTGGATTTTGGAAACAACATATACCACATTTAAAGATATGCTCCTTCAACTTGCCTACAGAATAACCTTAAGACTGCTGATTTTGAGTAATGGTCAGAGCAAGAGAAGCTATATGGCAAATTCAGGACACAGTGCAAACTATACTGTATACTACCCCTTCAGCTTTATGATTTGGTAAATCAAATGATACTTTTAAATGTCTGTAGCAAAAGGGATGCTGTATGAAGTCTCTGGTCAGCATCAACAGCAGAATTACAGTGACAATAAGTAGGATTTTGAAGTAAGTCTGTGTCTTAAGATAACTACTCACCCTTAATAAATAGCTCTTGACTTGATGTTTATTTTGAATGCATGACCATAGTGTCCCATGTAACCATGTGGACCCAGCTTATTATCATTAACTGAGTGTTATCTCACCTACCTAACCATAAGGTTGACCATGCACAGAAGCAGTCTATTATCAAGTGGAAATTGTATGTAAGAAACAGAATTTGGGCAGCTATGGAAAGTTCAAATAAGTTGTAGTCCTCTAATATCACCTCCTATTGTATTGTGTCCTATCCTTCAATCTATGCTTTAGCTTCTTGGGGGTTTTCTTAGTCTAGTTGATGAAAACCTCAAATTTGTTTTACAGATGAGTATATGGAAGATACTGGTATCAGGCATTGGACAGCGCTAACACTATATCCCAGCTGTGAGTAACTGTGAAGGACAGTGGAGAAGAAAAATTCTCCCAATAGGCAGAATTCTGAATATTAGGTATGGTTATCAACTATATCTAGAATAAGAGATGTCCAGAAGTACAGATCTATAATGGTCCATGGACAGTTGCTAATGGTTTGACTGTATGGGCAGGGGATTTGGAAAGAACAGGATTGTAAGACTGGTGAGAAGGAAGTTTAAGGAAGAGGTCTAACAATGGACTGTTCAATAAGGAACACTTTGAAGAAATCTATGTCTAGTCTGAATGTCCAGCGTAAGCTATTATTAATCAAGTAGACAAAATGACACACTTTGTAGGTGTCATCAGCCTGTCTCTCCCACCACCCCAGTGCTTGCTCAGTGGGCTCTTGAACAGTGACTTTGGTGACATGGAATGGAGACTGGGTATGTATTGCCTAAGTAGCATGGGATTTCTCTGTCTAAAGTTGACCTGATGGGACTACTGCTGAGTTCCTATCTGCAGAAACCAACATTGAATGCCTAGGGGGCACCAGCTAGATACTCGGCGGTAGGATGATTATATTTCATTTCTTCCATCGTTGAGAGAGCAGTGATTTGTGTGCTCTCAAATGGATCAATATTCTGTATTTGTCCTTCCTATCAGTGCCAACATATACTGTCTCACAGAATGCCTGAGAACAATGTAAACATAGAATGAGTAGGGAAGAAGGAGACTATAAGTATCAATTTTGACCTCCTAGTCCTTAGATAATTGAGGATTGTAGTAACTTTGCACATTTTCTCTTTGCTTTTTATATGTATGTGTTTATTTGTATATTCAAACACTTTTTCCATCTTTTTTTGAAAAATTATTAAGTTAGAGAATAAATTTATGATTTGAGTCTTTAAGTAACAATATTTGGTGGAACTATGAAAATTTGAAAAGTAATTCACATAGTCACAAAATGGATACAATGGCGGTTGGCACTCGCATCTCCTCCCCTTTCACTTTAAAGAAACATGCTTGTATTTTATTAGGCGGAATGCTGAGTTGTTTTGTTAATTGTCTAATAAGAGTTCAGATGTGCACATAGGATAGCTGAGGAGTCAGAAGGGTAAACTACTGCTTATTAATTTATTGTCTCAACTCCAAATTCATATTATTCATTTGTTCTATAATAATGGCGTTGGACCCTCAATTGTTGGACTGGCATAATGTAAAGCTTGTCAGTAGAAGGTACTGAGGGAAAACTAAAGATGGAAGGAATTCCCCTTCCTGGTTCAGGATAGCTCACTGGCCAGATTCTTGCTAGGCATAGTTTTTCTTCACTGTTCAACTACCCACGTGGTTTTCTCCAGTGGTAGGTAAATGCCTGGCACAATTTTCTCTGAAGAGTTTGCAGCCAAGAGGCCTCCCTGGTGGCACAAGGGATTAAGGCACAGCATTATGAAGCTATACACAGGCACTGTAGCATGAGTTTGCTCCCAGGCTAGGGAGGTGATCCACATGGTGCAGCAGACTTCTCTTGTCTTGCCTGCCTCTTCCATCAGCAGTGTTTTTCAGTAAATCTGTCTGCTCTGCTTGCCACTCTGTCTCTGGTGATTCCTCTTACCCTCCGCACCTTTGGCCTGTACTTCAGTTCTTGTATGCATAAATAATAAATCTTTAAAAAGAGAAAAAATGGTTGTAGCCAGTGCCCCCTGTAGTGTCTTTAGAGCTCGACTGGGGCAGTAGTGGTATAACCTAGAACCACAGACCTCATAGACTTATTCCAGCCTGAATCATGGCTTACCAATCCCTTTCTTTAGCCCTACACATGTGCACACTAGGAGCCCCACAAGATTAGGTGAGAAGAAGCCGACTGCCCGACTTTATTCAGGTATCATATGGAGCCATTTTGACCCAAGCTGCACATGAAAAGACTGGAGTCCTGCAGCAAACAGCTTCTCAACTCCAGGTTCCATCTACACCAGCAAGCACCAATTCTTAGCACCTAAACATCTAGCAAGTTCTAGGGTTCCACACCTTCTGTTGAATGGACGGATGGTTTCTTTCCAGAACTCCAGAGGGCAGATTTCTAGAAAGTATCACCCGTAAGGCACCAGAAAGGTGACTTTTCCAACATCAGAGAGTCAACACTACCCTTTCTAAAGAAGGTTCAGTCCTGGTGAGGGGTGGACTCTTCCTTGCTCTTATCTTAGATAGAGCTTATCTCAGATGACACTATCAGATAGTAGTTACCTCTAATATTTACTATCCCTGTATTGTTTAGAATTAATTCTCTTTAACTCTCACTAACTAGCTGCTTGTTACTCTAATCGTCTCTTAATAATAGATTACACTTTTTTTGGTTCAAATAACTCGGTTCTGTCTCCTTAGGAATCCAAAAGTCATCAACTATGTTTACTAGGTGTGAAAAGGTAGATGGACAAATCTCTTAAATGCAGTATTTTTGCCTGGGAGAATAGCAGCTAAGTGGCTAATCTGTGGAACTACTTGAATTACTCCTCAAATTCTTATTCTCTAGTATGCCATAAATAATGAATATGTATCTTTGTATGTTGTGTGAAATTGGTTCATAGGTACAGCTGTGGCAGGAGGGAGTATGTGAGCTCACCCCACCCCCAGTGGACAGTGTAGCTCCATAATTACTTGTTTACTCTCTACTTTAAAGATAGAGTTATCTGTTCACAAATCAATATCCTGTCCACAACCCTTCATTTACAAAGAAATGGTTTATGGAGGTGTGTATTTGGCCAGGTGTGGCTGAGAAGCTGAACATCTGACTTTGCCCTTCTTCACATTAAAATCTATGCCTTACAGTTGCTAGAGATTAATTCTGCTATTACATTTTTTGTTATAAACTGCAGATATCTTTGTTCAGAAGGTCATCCTTCTATATGACAAAAATCATCCTAGTTTGTAACAATTATATGCTGTTAGTTGATTTCTGAGATATTTTCCAGCCACCAATGCTTGCTGCTTCCTCTCTGAAACATTTAATTGTCTCAATACAGTTTGCTTAGCATCAGTGTTTGTTCCTTGTCATATAGTCACAAGTCACTTCCTGCTCAGAATTGCTAGCAAGGATGTGGACATGGACTTAATAATCAAATTAACAAACCACAGTAGCAAATGACCATGGAATTTTATTCCACCAATAAATACAAGCAGAAACGGCTTCCTGTTACTTTTCCCTTCCCTAATGTTTTCACCAGCATATTAGGAGACCTTAACAAAATTTGTTCCCAAACACTTAAGGGTTCATTATCAGGGTAAGGTGTTTTGTTTTTTAATTCAATAAGGAAATCTAAGTAATATGGCAAAGATTCAATAAGTATTAATTCACAGTAGGGTCCTTTTCTTAATCTACAGTCTAAACTAGGATTTGGGAATGTGATTTTGTATTTTCTTGCTTTATATGGTTACCCTTTAAAGCCATACTTGAACTCAGCTGCAAGGAAGTTTCATACACCAATTAGGCTTTGTGCCAATTAAATTCAACTGGAACCAGACTTTAAATCCCTGGAGCTACAAAGATTTATTGTCACAAATACAAGAAATGGAAAGAACCACTATCCTCTTAGTATATTGAATTCTACTTTCACGTGCCTTTAGTTATAAAGTTCTGCTTTTCACTGCTTTAGAAGATTGCTTCTGTTTGTATCTTTAAATTCAACTAACAAAAACATTCTTGCAACGAGTGCTTTTCCCAACTGGAGAAACAACCATGATAATAAAGATAGATCTTAATGTTTTCCCATCTGAATCTGCATTTAAACATCTCTAGGTGGATCACTGTCACACTGAAGTTTGAGAAACCATAGTCTAGATTACTGGAATCTAGATTGTAGATTACAAAGTTTTAGTTTTGTACTTATTTTAATTTGTGAGATTTCAGTTCTTTTTGTTCAGATGGAAGCAAATTTTTACCCTGAACAGTAATCCATTGATTTTAACCTAGTCTCACAAGCAAAAAATGTGTATCATTTTAGCCTGTCAAATTATACTTTTATAGATGTTTTTGACTTAACTTTTACAATGTCTACCTACATATTGGGACATCAATCAATTATTTTTTTAAGACCAGATAGCCAAAGTTTAATTTTTTTTCTATTTTAAAACATTAGAAATTTTTTTTCTAATTCATACAAGAATTTAGAATTAAAAGTTCTCTGAATGTGGGGCCTCCCTGGTGGCGCAGTGGGTTAAGCAATGCACTGTGACCTGGTGGCGCAGTGGGTTAAGCAATGCACTGTGAGGCAAAACGCAGCCACTGCAGCACGAGTTCGATCTCTGCTGCCGGCCAGGGAGGGGACCCACATGGCGCAGCAGACCTCTCCTGCTGTGCCCTCTGCTCCCCTCAGCAGTGTACTTCTGTTGATCTGCCTGTTCTGCTCCCCACTCTGTCTGTGGTGAATCCTCTCACCCCCCACAACTCTGGCCTGTACCCCAGTGCTTGTATGCATAAATAAATAAATCTTTAAAAAAAATTCTCTAAATGTTAGGGTTTTTTTCTAGTTTGAAAAACTATTTCATGGTATTCCCCTATTTTTTGTGAATGTGATTTTTTTCTAATAAATAGCTATTTTGAATATATGTGTTCAAGGCTTTTAGAAAGAGGAAAAGACAAATCCTTTATCTGCTGATCATTTATAATGTACAAATATAACTTTTTATAATCCAAGTTTGCTGTTGTGCTGATGTTTTTTGTCCAATGCTCAAACTTCTGAGCCCAATTCAAAGTTGATTCTAGGGAAGATTTATTTTGTATTATGAGTTGTTTTTACATAGGTCTTCACATTTGACAAGAAGAATGGTCTAGGAAATGGCACTATCCCAGAAAGGGGAATTAAGAATCTTGGTTTTGCTTTGTGTATTCATTTATTATATGTTTTATTGTTCATTGTCTTAGTCTTAGTTTTTCCATCTTTATGATGAAAGTAAAATAATAAAAGATGATTTCACAGCATCATAATTTTTGCTAAAACCCCAAAGCTTTATTTATGTTTGCTTTAATCCTGATCTTTTTCAGGAAATTTCAGGTCATTCTTGCTTGTCTCTGTATATCAAATTTTGTTCAACTTATATCAAGAATCTGTTTGGAAAAACCTACTTTGAAGTATTAGCAATTAATAACATGATTTTATTTTGATAAATAATAGCCCTGTCTTTATGAGGTGTACTTTAATTTGTCTAAAGTCTTGTGACCTAGACCAATGATTCTTAACCCTTGCTGCCCCTTAAATTACTTGGAGAGTTAAAAATAACAACAAAAGCAGGACCTAAGCCCTGACAATAGAACAATTAAATGAAGTCTCTAGAGGAGAGACATAAGGTAGATCCTGCATCTCTAAAGCACTTTCCACTAATGTGTTTCCAAGAGCTGAGGACCACTGATGGAAATGCTAATGTTAAGTGCAATTTATCATTAATGGAAGCCTAACATTGTACATTAGCAGCAAAGGACAGAAAACTCATAAAAATTCTGAGGGATCTATATTGGAATCTTCCAATGATCCACAATTGATAATCTGAAAGGACGAAACTTCACCTTCCCACTTTAGTAGACTGTCACTAATAGGTCTCAACCTTTTATCCTTCATTATCAAGACCTATAATAGCATCCTCAATCTTTATTTCCC
The DNA here is from genome assembly GCA_019455555.1 of Galemys pyrenaicus. NCBI lineage: Eukaryota > Metazoa > Chordata > Mammalia > Eulipotyphla > Talpidae > Galemys > Galemys pyrenaicus. Next base: position 15,027,239 of record JAGFMF010011870.1, on the reverse strand, counting down.
AAAACAGTTGCTAATTTCTTAAAAAAAAACTCATTTGTCTATAAACCTCCCCTGAAGTGATAGGAAACAATTTGTAGTTGTTTCCCCTGGGCTTTTCCCTTATCTCCATGATTTTAAGCATCAAGACCTTATTTCAGATAACTTTAGTGAAAACTCAGATTTTACATCAGGTCTGAGTTTGAACAGAGGCAGGGAAATTCTACAATTCTGTGTAAATTGAATGACATTGATCAAACTACTTCATCTGTTTGACTCTTATTGTTTGTCAGTAAATGGAGAACATAAGCTTTACAAGGTTGTTGAAAGACTGTTAAAGTAACATCAACCTAATTAATACTTAACAAAATTTAACTCTTGTTTGTTATTTCTAATAATAAAATTTTGGTCTTCTCCTTTTCCTAGCCAACAAACATTTATAGGGTACCCACTAAGTCACCAATATTGTGGTAAGTGTCAGGTAAACTACCACAAATAAGGAGACATTATATGTCCTTCATGACCTTCCCTTGATCCCCTTAAATAAATATACACGTATGATAGGATTATTACGCTATTACTCCTGTCTCTTATAATGTATTCCTTATTAATTCTACCCTTCTTTGTAATCCACTGCCCGCCTTCAAATGTGATTGCTGGCATAAAATATCTTGGGAACACTGTCACTACTGTTGTTATTTCCTACTCTGTGCTTTCCTTGGACTTTTTCCTGTTCTACATTGCATGTTGAAACATTACAAGGAGACCAGCTCATTCCTTCTAAAATTCCTAAAGTAGCCTACCCCTTGCTATTGAAGAAATCTAAAAATCACTAAATAGCACTAAAAAAGGGAATTTTTGGTGGTTCTTTATATCTTGGGGACTGAAAAGAGGGTGATATATTAATAGGTTGATTTATATCTATTGTCAAGGTATAGTTTAAGAAATATGGTCAGGTTATATTTCATGGGATAATAATAATAATTTTAATATCCTGTGAAATCCCAACATTTTGTCCGTTCTTTCCTTGTTGAACATCTCAGTATAGGTTGGAAACTGCCCTAGTCTTAGATTCTCTGCCATTGTTCATAAAGCCAATTGAACCCAGTCTAATGAAGTTTATTTTTAAATAGCATCCAAATGTGAAACATTTTTTTTTAAGATTAATCTTTTTTTTTTTTTTTTTTTTAAGATTTAGTAATGCATACAAGAACTGGGGTACAGGCCAGAGGTGTGAGGGGTTGTGTGAGAGGATTCACCAGAGACAAAGTGGGCAGAACAGGCAGATCCACTGAAATACACTGCTGAGGGGAAGAGCGGGCAAAGAAAGGAGAGTCTGCTATGCTATTGTGGGTCAGCTCCCTGGCCACGGATTGAACTCATGCTGCAGTGGCTGTGGATGCTTCATAGTGCAGTGCTTAATCCCTTGCACCACCAGGGAGGCCCCAATTAACATTTCTTAAGGGTAAGATGCAGACTGTAAAATAGACATCCAATTGACATGGCCACTTTTTCTGTCAATCTATTATCTTGACTCTCTTTTGTCGTGTTTCCTTATTCTCCCTGGTCTTTTCAGTTTCTCCTTTTTCCATCTTAAAAGTAGCTGTTATTCTGGCATCCATATACCCTGTAGGTAAACTCTTTCGTACTTTGTAACTGACTTCAAATTTTTATCTTTAAACACAGCCTTTCCCTGATTTTCAGTCTCACATAACTTTTTGCTCATGGGTGCTCACCTTGAAAGTCCCACCAGCATCTCAAGTGTGTAGTATCTAAATTGAACAACTATCTCCCTAATTTCCGCTCCAAGTTTGTCTTTCTATATTCAGTCTAATTGTTAACCTCATCACTTTACCCATCCACCTATTCTTCCCTTTCTCTCACCATGTTCTATTTTATTCCACTTCTTAGACTTTCTTGAATCAATAATTTCCATCCTTTCTGCTTTCCTCATCTCTTTGGTATTCACCACTTTTACTGGTTTTGAGGAAGCTGTGATGTTTCTAAAACAAATGTTTATTATCATTCATTAAAGTCATTCAGTTCTTTCCACTCCATCCATTCAGGACAAAATTGGTAGATTCCAAATTCACTTGGTAGAACTGGTATTCAACTGATCTTCCAGCTCCCATTCTCTTCCTGTGCCTTTCACTTAGGCTGTACTCAGGTTTTATCATGTCTGTTCAGGCCTTTATGCCTTTGCACCCACCATTCCCACTCCTCTGTTGTCCACTTGCCTAAAATTGATTACCTTTCAAGATTTTGCTCAGTAGTGTCATCACTGGGTAAACTTCCCTGTCATTTCTCCTTATCCCCATACTGCTTTGCTTTCATATTTCATTATAGCACTTATCACAGTTGTTTCTTTTTTTAAATATTTATGCACACAAGCACTGGGGCACAGGCCAGAGGTGTGTGTGGGGTGGGGGTGAGAGGATTCACCAGAGACAGAGCAGGGAGCAGAACAGGCAGATCAACAGAAGTACACTGCTGAGGGGAGCAGCGGGCACAGCAGGACAGGTCTGCTGCACCATGTGGGTCCCCTCCCTGGCCGGCAGCAGGGATTGAACTCGTGCTGCAGTGGCTGCGTTTTGCCTCACAGTGCATTGCTTAACCCACTGCGCCACCAGGTCACAGTGCATTGCTTAACCCACTGCGCCACCAGGGAGGCCCTCTTATCACAGTTTTTTTGTGGTTGCCTACTGACATACCAAATTTCATACTCTGCTCCTTGAAGAGGTACCACCTTAATTTTGTAACTGGAGTCTTCCACAACACATATAAATTATGCTATCACAAATATGTGATTCTAAAATCCCTTTTATTATGTTTTTCAACAATGTATAAGCTTAAGAGGTCCCTTTAATCCATATGTGAGGCTCTTGTAACATCAAAAGTTGAGAAATACTGGAATCTAATTTTTATAGACAAAAATGTCATAACTGAGGTATCCTTTTTAATCTCAAAACATTTATAAAAATTATTTTATGCAATCACATAGTAGATTCTAATATGAGTTAGCTAAGAATATATATATATTTTTTTTTAACAGGTAAAAAGTCCATAAATTGTATAGCTCCATTGTTTTGCAATTATAGCAAAATTGTGTTCTTCTGAAAGGGTAATTTTCTTTATACAGAGATACCTTTATATTCTTGTTAACCATAGAGTACTTTATTGTAGATTATGTTCAGTTCTTGGCTAAATGAGTTGAAATGTGCCTATAGAAATGATAGCTACTAATGCCATATATCATTTCCATTTATAGGTATTACCATTTAAAGAAACCTTCTTGCCAGCAAATCTATGATAAAAAATATAAGTAACAGAGGAAATTATAACTGTTATTTGTCAAGTGACAAACATTTAATGTCAGAATGGCTCACCTAAGGCGACTAGTAAAATTACCTCTTAAAAGACATTACCACAAAAAGTTCTGGAAACTTGGTGCAATAATATTTTTCTTCATACTATTTTTGATTTTAATGCAAAGAGAAGTAAGTATTCAAGATTCCAAAGAGGAAACAAGTATGGAAAAAAACATGAAAAACAAAAACAAGATGTTTGACTTAATGCTGGAAGCTGTCAACAATATTAAAGATGCAATGCCAAAAATGCAAATAAGAGCACCTGTCAGGGAAAATATTGATGCTGGTGAGAGACCCTGTTTGCAAGGATATTATACAGCAGCAGAATTGAAACCCGTTCTTGACCGCCCACCTCAGGATTCTAATGCACCTGGTGCTTCGGGTAAAGCATTCAAGACAACCAATTTAAGTATTGAAGAGCAGAAGGAAAAAGAACGTGGAGAAGCAAAACACTGTTTTAATGCTTTTGCAAGCGACAGGATTTCTTTACACCGAGACCTTGGACCAGATACTCGACCTCCTGAGTATGTTGAAAAATATTCATTTTTTACAATATATAACCAGGGTTTGCTGGGTAGGGCATACGCTGAGGGGAAGTTGCTTTGTTTTTTTGTTTTTAAAGATTTATTTATTTATGCATACAAGCACTGGGGTACAGGCCAGAGGTGTTGGGGGTGAGAGGATTCACCACAGAGAGCGGGGAGCAGAACAGGCAGATCAACAGAAGTACACTGCTGAGGGGAGCAGCAGGCACAGCAGGACAGTTCTGCCGCACCATGTGGGTCCCCTCCCTGGCCAGCAGCAGGAATCGAACTCGTGCTGCAGTGGCTGTGGTTTGCTTCATAGTGCGTTGCTTAACCCACTGCACCACCAGGGAAGCCCCGGGAAGTTGCTTTGTTATTCAGACACCTTGAAGTAAAAAAATCAGTCAATATAATTTAATTATAAAACATTAAATATTTTTAATTATTTTTTGCCCACCATAATAGGACTTGATATCTGCATCAATGCTTGACACTGCAGATGTGAAAAATTATATCTTAGAAATAGAAAACTGAATTCTAGGTCTGACCTCTATAGACAACAATGAAATCCTTAAATACTTTAGTTTTCTCATTTATTAAGGAAGAAATATTGGATAATTTTTATGGGAAAAGTGGGAGGGGGAAGAGTTGTTTCAGTTTCTCTGTATATTACTACAGAATAGAAATGTTAATGTGTCAAGATTTTGGAGCTATTGGATAACTGTTTACTAAGTCAGAGGCTTTGTGGTTATTTCAATGCTTTATTTATATTGCAGAATGCCTGTCTTTTGTAACCTTTCTTTTTAAAAGACAATATTGTCACAATTACTAATTTAACTAGGACTCTTTCTCTAAAGTTGAATAAGTTCTCATACTTCCAACTTGTCTCCCTTGAACTTCTGAGAGGTCAGCATTCCTTTTTACTTAGTCTTTTTGTTTACATATTTATCTCAAGTATACAATATTTCAAATATTTCCCCTCAGATTATCTAAACCATCTTTCAGTCCTTAGTTAACCATGTTGTCACCTTTGGGGTAGTATTCAAATGCTATTTTTGAACTGGGACAATTGAAATGAATCCCCAGCAGACTAAACATGTAGTTTAGTTAGAAGTAAAAGGCAGATAAATTATAAATAAATAGTGTCTATATATTTTGCCTTGTAGTTATAACAAAATTATATTTGGAGGTGAACCTGGGAAAAAGAACTTTGTAGACTGAGGTCTTTTGTTTCATTAGTATTTTTCTAGCTTTGTGATCATGAATACCTGTTCCAATTTTCAGTCTCTCAATGTGGAATTTGTGTAGCTCAGATTACTATAGCTCTATTCTAATTTATGTGATTCAAGGTTGTATTGCTCATGATTTTTTAAATGAAGGTGTGAAGAAAAAATTGAATATCCATAAAATATTCTAGGTTTTGTAACAGAAATAACCATACAATTCCTTTTTTATATTAAATAGGTTAAAATGCGGTATCTCACTTTATTGATTTGAGGACTGTCTTGACCAAAAAATAATTCACATTACAAATGAAGAAGCATATTTTTATTCTTTAACATGATGATCAATGTCAGCTAAAGATAAGCTTTTTTTTTCTCCTAATATAGCATTAAGAACCTGCAATGGTTAAGATTTTTAATGATTAAGTAAGTGAAAAGCTAAGCACATAACTTTTTTTTTTTTTGCATAGGAATAGATACCTAGGGTATCTAGATCTGTGATGTGTTGGTGAAGAATTAATACTTTCTTTAACTTTAAATTCAACCTACATCAATAAGGAATACATTTTTAAAATAATTATAATTTTCCAGTTTCATTAGAAATAAAAATTGTCAAAGCCAGATGGCCATATGACTGATTATTTAAATACATTTCAACATGCCAAATTTTTCAAATGGTTTGACTATGAATATGTAGTCACTTGGCAAGTTATTGTAATTTCACTGTATTACTTGACCTGTGAAACAGTTTTTAAAGCCTAAGTTAAACATGATAATTACTATAAAATGAATGAAGTTTATGAAATCATATTGTGAATTTTATTATCACTTGCAGTAATGATATGACATATTTACTTTTATTAGTCGTTAACAGTTAAGCAAATGAATTTTAAACTGAGATAAAACCTTGCAAAAATACAGTGTTAACATTTTATTAATATGAATTTCTGTGAGGTTTATACTTTAAATCTTTTAAAATCTTGGTTATTAGTGACCAAGATTAAAGGAAAAGGAAAAAACAATGTTAACCCCCAAATCCCTCTCCCTCAGGCTTATAAGACAGCTGGTGATGGGACTTCTTTTTCTTAAAAAAAGAAAATAGTATAGTGTGGAGTTATTCATAAAAGCTTATATTTAGTCATTTGTTTCTGTGTAATTGTGCTTTTAAAATATATATATATATGTAGTTGTTTTTGCCTTAATTTTTAGTTTATCCAAAATTCAATTTTGAGTAAAATACCTGCTTTCACCTACAGGAAGGGGACTGGCATTATTTGCTTCTTACTATGCATGCATATTACACTTTGAAATGATGAAGACACTAGAGAACAAAATCACTTTCACTGGGAAGTTCCTCTCTTAATAATGACATCCTCCCTTACTACTTTATCCTATCACCAGCCTAATTCTTTTTCATCACTGCAAACATTCCACTCTAATGACCTCCTCTCAGGAAAGGATCTGAAATTTGTGTATTGAAATACAGCAATAAATGTAACTAATCAGAGTTTATAGAATACCATTTTTAGGGTGGCATTCTTAGGCCTCTAGTACCTTATTGGGGTAAGTGGATTCCCTACTGAATCTGGCAAGGCAACTGAAATTTCATAGGTTCTTATCTCTATGAGTGAATGATTAACTTCCTTATCTTTGAATTTGATTCTTACACACTGTATTTATAGAGCCTTTTGACTGTGTCTGTTGTAAAAAAAAAATTATACAACCATTTATGGTTTTTTAAGATAGTTATTTTGTTTATCTTCACCATAGAGCACACATGTTTTATGTCACAGGCTAGTTCTGTTTGGTCTTACCATTTTTTGAAGATCTCTCTATATGTTATTTCATTTGATCCTTGTCTCATCTGATCAGGTAAAGGATGTGGTCATCTCTAGTCCCAAAAGCTTGGAGACTATACAGATCCATCCAAACAGTGTCATAGGCGTTGCCACTGGGGAAGACATTGTTATAAAAATGAATTCAATATCAATTTACTAATACAGTTTTTAGTAGATGGACAGTACCACTATTCAGTCAGAAACTACTTTGCATAGAATATCTTTCCCTGTGCCTATTAATTAATGTTTCAGATAGTGACAGGGGTACAGGACTTTTTTTCTTTAAAATATTTATGCACACTAGCACTGGAGTACAGGCCAGAGTTGTGGGGGGTGAGAGGATTCACCAGAGACAGAGTGGGGAGCAGAACAGGCAGATCAACAGAAGTACACTGCTGAGGGGAGCAGCGGGCACAGCAGGAGAGGTCTGCTGCGCCATGTGGGTCCCCTCCCTGGCCGGTGGCAGGGATCCAACTCATGCTGCAGTGGGTCACCTCCCTGGCTGGTGGCAGGGATCCAACTCATGCTGCAGTGGCTGCAGTTTGCTTCATAGAGCATTGCTTAACCCATTGCTCCACCAGGGAGGCCTCCAGGGGTACAGGACTTTTAACATGTATTAGTACTTTTATTTTAAATTTCTACTTGGGATTTTTTAAAGAAAACATTTAAATTCTAGGTCTTATTAAACTGTAGATTGGATTATTGGAGCAAAAATTTTAAAACAGTATGGCCTGCATCAAATAGTAGGTATTTAATAAGTTTTTGCTGCATGATGAATGCCATAATAGGTTTTAATAGTAGCTATTTCTACCCTTTTGGTTTAAGTATAGATTACATAAGTTGATTAAAAAACCTTGGAAAATTTTTTGCATGCAATTTGGCATGTTGAAATGCTAAATGCTTAGTAAGAAATCTATGATATCTACAAAGATATTTATTTAATAAAGTTGCACTGTTTTTAAAATTGTAAATAAGAAAAATGATCTCAATTAGAAAGAAAAAAAAAAACACTTGGATTTTATTAGAGCAATTACAATTCCTTCAATAGCTTTGCTAGTAGAATGGAGAACTAAAGTTTACTCTGTATGTCAAGCAGTTGCAAATATTTGCTATTTTTACAAGTTGTTTTACTTAGTAGGTATTTTCCTTATTTAGATGTTATTTGTATTAAATATTACATTGCTGAGAAAGCTTATGCTGTGTTTTAATCATTGACATATAATCCATTATCAGTGGACATGCTCTCTGGGTGTTGGTCTGTGTGTAAAAAAATTTTGTTTGACTTGAATTTAGATAGCATTGAGATAATTTTATACAGAAACTAACCATTTCTACAGTAATAAACACATGATTTTAGTAATGGCATAGCTGTGAAATAAAGTGCTAAAGTTTATAATTGCTCTTATATTCTTTACTTGTTCTAGATGTATTGAACAAAAATTTAAGCGCTGTCCTCCCCTGCCAACCACGAGTGTCATAATAGTTTTTCATAATGAAGCATGGTCCACACTACTTAGAACTGTCCACAGTGTGCTGTATTCTTCACCTGCCATACTGCTGAAGGAAATCATTTTGGTGGATGATGCTAGTGTAGATGGTAAGAAAGCACATGCAGATTAGATTGTTTACCCAGTAAGTTCATATGCTTTGTCTAGTCTATTTGGTTGTATTGTTCAGTGTATGTCATCTTACAGCTTGAATATAATAGCTTGAATGGTAGGTATATAAGATGAAAGTAGAATCCAAGGTGTTTGCATTCAATTTGAGTTCAAAAGTGTATGAAGCACCCTTAATCATAACCTGATAGTTATGAATATAAATCAGAAGGCATAGTGATTGAGCAGATACTTACACATTGAATCAGGTTGCCTTGGTTTGAATCCCAGCTCTTGCTCTACCCAACTGTGTAACTTAGGCAAGTTACTCACACCTATATTCCTCAGTTTACCTGTAAAATGGAGGAAATGTAATATATTATTCAATTTATTGTATAACAGTTTTTAATAACACTATAATAAAAATCCCTTTCATACAATTAAATTAGACATTAGTGATTATAGCATTATATAGTTGTACAACCTAGCATTGAAGAAATACATAGACAGTACACAATTCTGAGGGTGGTGTTTTGTTTTTTTTTTTTAAAGATTGGGTGATTTAATATAAAGGAGTAGTTTAAAAAGTCACCACATCCTGTTTTATTTTGGCTCTTTTAAATAACCCAATATTTACAAAGGCAGCCAAATTCTTTAATGCATTTACACTTAAAATTATGAGTCAATAGTTACACATTTTAATTGGAATCATGGGGTTAATCTGGCAAATATTTTATTTTGCTAAATTTTCAAATATTAAAAGTATTTTAAATACCAAGCAGATACAGATTATATTAATGATTACAAACTTTGTTCCTAAAATAGTTCAATTTTGGAGCCATATTTCTTAATGTCACATTCCATCCATTGCACTAGCTAGTTGTTTCCTCATCTATAAAATGGGGATAACTCATGAAATTCAAAGCACCTTTTATTGTAAGATAAACCAATATTTATGTGCCACAAAGAAACAAAAAAAGGAAGAAAACACTGCCTATTGGTGAAATGTCATCAACTAAAAGATTTGTTCAAACTTCAAATGGTAATAACGAAAGCATAAACTTAGTAACCTGGTTTACTGAATTATGTCTACATACACAATTCTTAATACTCTTATGATTTCAAAATAAAATATCCTGAGTTTATATTCTCTAGTTAAATTAATATATAGGTGGTATAAGATTGCTTATCTTGTGGGGGGTGGCGGGTAGAAGGGAGAGCGCATGGGCTATGGTGGAGACCTATAGTGACCACACCTGAGCGAAGAAATCCTATACTGTCAGAACATTAACAACAGTATAAATCAGTGGTACATCATTAAAATCGCTTAATTTTTTAAAAAAAGCATTACTTATCTCTAAAGATTTTGACCTGAATGTGAACCTTATCTACTTAATGTGGTAGTTTAATAATTCAGATGCCCTGGAATCAAGTTACACACTACATACAAATGTTTGATTTGAATTTCCAATCCTTTCACCCAGGTTGCTTCATCTTACAATTATAATCAACAAATATATTTACTGCTTCATCTGTTTTGAATTTTTTCTTACTCTTTCTGTCTAGTTGGACTGCCGTGACATTTGATTAAGTTCTGTATACTGCTCATATGTCTTATCTTAAAAAATCAGAACCTTATCTTCAAAATCTTTTTCTTTGAGCTTTACTGTAAGATTATTTCTGTTTTGATTTTCCAGTAGTGGGACAGTAGGGTTACTTCTAGTAAGCCTTCAATTGAAGGTAACTGCTATTATTTATGCAAATAAAATAGAATTAAAGGAAATCAGAGTGAAAGTGCTATCCATTCATAATCCTTCCATTTTATTTTCATCTTTTTCTTTTCTCTCAATCTAAATAAACATGTACTATTGATCTAATTATATCCATACTAGACATCCCATTTTGAAATCCTATATTTCCACATAACATTTTTATTAATCCATCTTTTCATCTTCAAAACTTGAATAACAAAGTTGCACCAGATGTATTTTACTTAGCCATTAATTCTTTTAGAGAATTAACTCTGAGGTACTCAGAAGGTATATTTAGATAGATTTATTTTTCTATAAAATTTGTTCCTGGACTTTTCTTTAATGAATGTTTATGCTTTAAATAAGCAATGCTCTTTTTTGCACCACTGGAGAATTGAAGAACATAACACAGATGAAGGCTGAGTTATCTGTATTCGCTTTTAAATTCTAGCAGAAGCAAACATCTACTCCAGGACATACATTGATGTTTTCAACATTAAAAACTCAACAAGGAATCAAGAACTTAATGATAAAAAAAAGCAGACTCAAGTTGTTAAAAATATGAATAACCCTCGAATGACTTGACTAATGTTTGTTTGTTTTTTTAACCTGCTGTCCTAATTCTTGCTTCTAAAAGCTCATCCAAATTGGAATATTGCATACCTTATACAGTCCTTACTAAAATTGTCTGTGCTTCTTTTTGGGTTTACATGGTCCTTCCTTTCAATTTTTTACTGGAAAGAATTCTGTCAGGAGACTCCAAAACTTTCAAAAATTTTCTGATGACTCTGTAAAACTATTCCCAAACTGCTGTAGCCCTGGACATTCCTATTCATCTTTTTCTCAACATTTTGGTTTTAGATTATTTTCATCACTGCTAAATATGAGGGAATCATTTTGATACTTGACATTTTTCTTTAAATTTAAAAATTTAAAATTTTCAAAATCCAATTTAAAAAGTATCAAATATCTTTTTGGTCAAATTCAATTTGTTTCATCTGTTTAGTTTATTTTCTCAGACATAAAAGAGTCATTTTAACTCCTGGGCTCTACTCTATTTGAAGTCTCCAACTTCCTCCCATATACACTATATTTATTGAGATGACATGTACAGGATAAGTATTCACTAAATGTTTTGTGTAATAGTAATACAGAAGCTAAGATTTTCATCTTAATGGAAGAATGTGTACAGTTGTTAAGATTAAAAATGTAGAGGGATCCTGGCCCTGTGGTTTATTAACTTTCATATGTTACTTATGAAAACAAACTTAAGAAGAATTAATCCTGGTATTTTTTTTTACAGAGTACTTACATGGTAAACTAGAGGAATATGTAAAACAATTTTCTATAGTAAAAATAGTCAGACAAAGAGAAAGAAAAGGCCTGATTACTGCCCGGTTGCTAGGAGCAACAGTAGCAACAGCTGAAACACTCACATTTTTAGATGCTCACTGTAAGTATTTATATATAGACACAGTTGTAACATTTTCTCTCCCCTCCCCTCTAATTTAAAAGGTAAGGAAGTCTGTTCTTTAAATGCCTAATTGCATTTTCTTCAACATCATTTTCAACTGGTGATTATGACAGCCGAAGTAGGTAGCAGTTCTGCATAAAAACTTACTTTCATTTATAGAGTTCTTACCTCCTTGATGTTTTAAGTTTCCTCAACTTTAATGTCTGCCAGTGACCAGCTTCCCAGCAATTTATTCTTGCCTAGGATTTTCTTCAGATGTTCGTTCTGTCAAAAAAAGTGTTTTCCCTTATTGTTAATTCTTATACTTTAAGTGAAATTTTGTTATCAATTCTATATTTAAATTTTGTCTGGTACTAACACACTTAATGTCATAATTTTCCTATTTGAGCATTTCTCCCCAACCTCCCAAATCCTCATATACTACTTCTTATGCTGAGCTATGGGTGTCCTCTCTCAGTGTACTTTACTCTGGGAAGCAAGTTTTAAGTAAATCAGAACACTTTGGGGCCAGGTGGTATGGACCAACAACAAAAAAAATTGTCTTTGTTCCATGCTGAATCTTATTTTACTTTTTTCATCCTACTCTCATTTCATCACAGGAAATGTTTTCGAAACCTCCCTTATGTAAGTGGTCAAAATACAAATAACTTCGTTATTCTCATTTCTCTGTAAACCCTCTTCCAAAAAGTGTAAGGAAAAAACCCCTCAGTATTTTCATTGAATTAAAATTTGTGTTCCTTCCAGGTGAATGTTTCTATGGTTGGTTAGAACCTTTATTGGCCAGAATAGCTGAGAACTACACAGCTGTTGTGAGTCCAGATATTGCATCCATAGATATGAACACTTTCGAATTCAACAAACCTTCTCCTTATGGAAGTAACCATAACCGTGGAAATTTTGACTGGAGCCTTTCATTTGGCTGGGAATCACTTCCTGATCATGAGAAGCAAAGGAGGAAAGATGAAACTTACCCAATCAAGTAAGTTGATTGCTCTCAGGTTCTGTATGTTTGACAACATATGTACTTTTGCTTTTTACAGTACTTGCATGCAAGGTAATTCTCGCTAGCAAACTAAATGGTGCATACACTCTGTGTAGGGAATACAAAAGTCCCTTATTTATGTATTTATACATGATGTTACCAAGTAGGAAATAAAATTAAGTCTATTGTTTTTTCCTTATAATCATTACTAGAGAAACTTTCAGCTGGTTAGAAGATGTGCATTAATTTTTCTTTTCTGGGAAAAGACACCTAAAGTACTCTTTCCCCTAAAAAAACAACTTTGAAGATAACATTTTTAATTTTTATTTATCTATGTGAAACTGTGGTATCTCTGAAAATTTTATTCAGTTACTTTTAAAATATGCTATTTTTTCTTAGTTGGTTTTTATAACAAAATTTGACAACATTATTTTTCAGAACACCTACTTTTGCAGGAGGCCTTTTTTCCATATCAAAAGAATATTTTGAATATATTGGAACTTATGATGAAGAAATGGAAATCTGGGGAGGTGAAAATATAGAAATGTCTTTCAGAGTAAGTTTATGAAGATTGACCAAATATGTTATGTTCCATTTGGCTAATACAGATTATCATGGATGTGTACAGTCTTCACCTTTGGCATTCTAAAATTTAATGTTAGAACATTTGATATAAGGACATTTCCTTTTAAAATGTAGCCTAATACACTTACTTGCTGCTGTCAATGTAACCAGAAGAATCAGTTAAATGCCTGTGTCCAAGCAGTAACACCAATTAATACACTTGTAGCAACTGAATTCCAGCCAAGATAAATATAATTAAATCTAGTGCTTCAGGAAATGAGCTGATTATCAAGGGATTCAGAATGGAAAAAACATTTATATATGATTTTAAAGAACATTGGACTTAACTCTTTGGATTAAATGAGCCTTCTCCCCAATACATATTAAAACTTAATATGAAAAATAAAACAAAGGCTTACGATGGATTCCACATGTACCTATTTGATTTCATGAGTTCATTTTTTACAGTGATTTTGTCATTTTTCATTCATTAGGCTGCAATGTAGTGGAAAAATAACTGAACTAGAGGTTAGAAGACTTAAGTTTTGGCTCTGACTCCATTACATAATGGCAGTGGCGATCTTAGCCAGATTTGAACTGTTTCAAGAATCTTTTTTATGCATTTCAGTGTTCCCAACCCTAGTTCATGCTAGATCTCAAACACAGTTATTGAATTGAACATATTCCTGAATTTTCTTATTTTCTCAAAAAAAAAAAAAAAGAAAATGAGATGACCTTCTCTTCTGTTAGCATATACTATTAAACATGATTTCATTTTCGATTATCTGCTTAGTGATTATTTATGGCAGAATATCAAGATATCAAGATATTTAAGAGGATATTAATCTAATGATATGCCATTTTATTTAGAAATTAATGCAAATAGGTTTTTATTGTGTTATAATTGACTTATAACATTAGTGTCAGGTTTAGAGCATAATGATTTGATATTTATATCACCATAGTAAATTTAGTTGATGTCCATGCACATACATTGATGCAGTTTTTGTGTGTGTGTGATAAGAACAGATAAGTTTCAAATAGGTATGATTTTTTTTGTAATTACAGACTACTTCACAAGCTTAATAGATTGTCATAGTGACTATCTGGAATTGTTTTCTTGATTAAAAATTGAATTTGCAAGGGGTAAATAGAGTGTAAAAAGGTGGGGATGGAAAAAGAAACTTTGTTCTTTTATGTATATTAGACAGCTTAGATACTTGTTTGCAAAAGAAATTAAGTTTTTTAATTCCTTTTTATGAAAGATCTGGAAGCACTATTTTGTTAAATTGCTTTCTGAAAATATGTTTTTGTTGTCCCTAATGGTTGTACCAATTAGTAAAACCATTCTTATATTTAAGAATCAAAGTTGAGCTGGCAGGTGACAGATACTAATTATGAAGTTGTAATAAATCCCTCCTGTGTTTTATTTTTTTTATTGTTATCTTAAAGGTGAACTTAAAAACACTTTGATTTTCCTAAAATACTGTAAATTTAAACAAATATCATTAATTATCAGGTATGGCAATGTGGTGGGCAGTTGGAGATTATGCCTTGCTCTGTTGTTGGACATGTTTTTCGCAGCAAAAGCCCTCATACTTTTCCAAAAGGCACTCAGGTGATTGCTCGAAACCAAGTTCGCCTTGCAGAAGTCTGGATGGATGACTATAAGAAAATATTTTATAGGAGAAACACTGATGCAGCAAAGATTGTTAAACAAGTAAGTTAGAACTAAATGATTAATAAAAGTCCACACTAAGTTCACATATCTTTTTAATTATTTGAATTAACCAAAGTACAAAGCTTTTTAAAAAAGTTATATTTGGGCCTCCCTGGTGGCCTCGGCAGTTAAGTCTCAGCACTATCAAGCTATTGCCAGCCCCTGCAGCCTGAGTTTGATACCCAGTTTGATCCCTGGCCAGGAAGCTAAACCAAACGTTGCAGCAGACCTCTCCTATCTCACCCACTGCTCCAGCATTATATTTAAATGGATCACCCCCTCTCTTCCCCGCTCTCCTCCCTCTCCCCCTCTCCCCTTACCCCCCTCTCTCCTCCCTCCCACCCTCCCTCAGACCTCTGTTGTCCACCCCAGATTTGAAGCTTTTTGTTTTTAGCTCTTACAATAACTTACTAATGCCGGCTTATTCTTTTCTTAGGAAAAAATCCAGTAAACAGCTTTTTTACAATTTAGGCATTCTACTTAATCTCTTTTAGTATGGAAGATACCTAGTTTTTGTTACTGCCTTGGTTGAAAAAAAATAAACTCAAGAAAAATAAGATTAAGTGGAACACTTAATTGGTTTCAGGTAATGTAGTAACTGAAGAGAATTGGAGGGAGAGGCAGTATCAGAATGTGGCAGAAGAATGAACCAAGAATACCAAAGCCCTTCTTTTCCTTAGAGTTCTGTTTCTACTACTCATAGGAACCATTACTTCTTACTGAATTTTCCAACTGTCCAGTGATTGCCCCTAACTGTAATAAAGTGCTGAGTTTCAACGAGGTGTATAATGGCATTAAAGGGAATCAGCATTTGACTTTCATAAAGGAGATATGATTGCCTCTTTCCACCACCTTTTCTTTGATCTCTGCTGTCTCACATATGACTTATCAGTAAGATACAAAGGCAGAACAACACTGGGTGAGATCACTATCATTTTACCCATGGCCACCAAGACAAATTGGAAAGATCTTGTACTATACAAGGTATTTGGAGAAGCAGGAAAGTGGTTCTAAATACAGCTTATACTTTTTTTTCACCCTCAAAGGGTAGAAAGGGTGAGTGAGCCAGAAAACCCATGTTTTTTACCACAGGGCAAATAGGTCTATGTGGTAAAATGCATAAGCTGGCCAAAAGTCCTCTAAAGTTTCATACTTTTGCTAAACACCTGGTTTTAAGATATTAAAGTTGGCATAAGAAAATATTTTCCTTAGTTGAAAATGATAAGCTTGAGTATTTACCTTTCCAAATACTTAGGTATCACATATAATATAGTTCTTTAAAATGCTGCCTTTAGAACAAGTATATTTTAAGGTTAATAGAGCTTTTTAAAATTAATTCCTTAAGTAAAGGAAAATTGAATGCATTGATTCAAAATTGCCCTTTCCTTAATACATTGTTATTGTTAGGATACTTTTTGGGTAAGTACACTGTAAGTAAATATACTTAAGTAAAATAAAATAGTTATTTAAATTAAGTAAGTACAAATTGAGTGATTAATCATACTTAATTTAAATAAATTATTTCCAACTATGTTGTAGTTCTGACTAGAGGAGAGAGATAAATCGCATGATACATTGGCACTGTTTCTGTGTACCTGATTTCTCACACCTTGCTTTACAGATCTCTTTGAGGTATAAAATTGGGGTCAGTTTTGGATGCTCTCATTATCATTTCTTTGTTCTATAGGGGAGGCTTTTGTAGAGAGGAAGAGTGAAATAGCCCTATATCAGCTCTCCGGTGGTACTTGGTTTGCTTTGAAGCCAGGAATGATCAGGCAGACATACTTGTTGCCCGAAAGAGCAGTAAATGCAGTTAAATTGAATCTTCACATCAGTCTTGATTTTTTTTTAATGACATAATAAATATAAATAGCATTTGAAGTACTTTAGGAGTGATTTTTTGATTAAGCATTCCCTTCACTTCTCATCTTTCTCCAGAAATCATTTGGTGATCTCTCAAAAAGGTTTGAAATAAAACACCGCCTTCAATGTAAAAATTTTACATGGTATCTGAACAATATTTATCCAGAAGTATATGTGCCAGACCTTAATCCTGTTATAGCTGGATATGTGAGTATTTTCCTGTTCCATTTTACTTGGTGTACTTCTTGCCACCAACATTTATGTGGTTCATGAAAAACTGTTGAAATATTTTCTGGTTTATTGCTTTTGAGAGTTTACATTATTTTTAATACTGCTTCCTGAAATAAATTGAAAAATATATAAACCACATAGATTAAAATTTTTTTCTTATAACTTGAAAATTTTCCTTTAGATTAAAAGCATTGGTCAACCTCTATGTCTGGATGTTGGAGAAAATAATCAAGGAGGCAGGCCATTAATTTTATACACATGTCATGGACTTGGAGGAAACCAGGTGAGTACTGCATTAAAAATTCTGACTTCTCATTAGCACTTATAAACACACCTAAGTTGTTGCATATCTTAGAAAAGTTATAAAACTGATTTATATTCAGGTGAACTGGTGTATGGAATATGTTTAGATTATTTGGCATTTAATATCAAAGTTGTAGCATACTTTGATTTTTTACTCTGATTCTAAAAACAATTTTAAGTTGCTTACCTATTCAGTAGAAGCAAAAGAGAAAAAGAAGAATGTTAGCTATTTAGAATTTAAAAAATTGGATCTTCTATAAGGCTCTTTGAAGTTGCATGACTATTGGCATGGTAATTTTAAAACATTATATAGAAAGGATATATTTAACAGGATCCAGTGCAATTGTATCAAGCAATAATACCAAAAAAGCATCAGGCATTATTTTTTGGCCATTATTATGGGCCAAGAATATTATTTCAGTATGTTCTTAAAAGCTATGTGCTGTGCTTGATTCTCCTTGATCAATGGCATCTCTACATTTTACCACTCTACCAAAAATTAAGATTCCATATTAAATATCACTATTTAGCCTACTGTGGGTAGAGAATATAGTAAAATATATTTCTAGTTTTTGCTTCCTTGCCTTTTACAAGTTAAATCTTGGAAGTAGGATACTCTTATTAGTTCACTCAACAAATTCACTGGTATTCACTGGGCATACCAGGTATTGTATTGGGTACAAGCAGTTTAGATTCTAGCTCCTTCAGGAGGTCTGTGTTTCCAAACCAGCAGTTATAGTCAGTTATAGGATGTCTGGGATAGAGCATACAGAATACTTTCTAGGTCTGGAGGAGGGCATTGGATTGGTTTTCCATACAGTTTTCTAGGAAAAATGACATTGAGAATATTTTTTAAAAGGTAAGTAGGAATTAGTGAAGTAGCTTGTGGGAATGAGAATGGAATGAGGCATGTGAAGAAGGAGAGGAGCTGGCATGTCTTTTTATCTTGAGAATTACAGGTATCTTGGTGTAGAATCCAAGTTGTATAGGGAGGATTTGTACCAAATTAAATATTCATGATATTCTATTTTAACAGGATGGGACTTCTGCTAGCTAAAAGAAAGGGTCAGTTTATCTCCTTATCCATGCTCTTCCATGTTTCTTCCTATACATTAACCTCAATTTACTGGAGTTCCAATCCTTATTCATCTAAACCAGTCAACCTCCTGAGGACACATGCCACAGATACTCAGAAGCTGAAAGGATACGTTGCTCTATGGCTAATTTATAATTTTAAAATTGGGTGGGTGGACATACATATACCCCACACACATACATGTATACACATTACCTATAGCTACATATATACCTCCATAGGTGTGAACATGTATATATACATGTGCATATATACATGTTTGTGTATATATATGCACAATTAAAATTTTCCTTTCCCTTTATGTATTAAGAAAATTATATTTTCAAGTCTTTTAGAAAGAACACCAGACAATATTCGGGAAACATTGTCTCATTGATAATACTCTTATCATTAAAGGAAAATATTAATAAATTTTTCTCAGACTCCTGCTAATACTGTATTTTATTGTAAAAGTTGATATATTTTATACATTATTTTGTTCTGTCTTTCTACTATTGCCATATAGGTGTTTCTATAGTTTTGTCTGTAAAATCATTTTTCCACCATAAATAGATTATAGTTGCTTTCAGAAATTTTGTGATGGAGAAATGATTCATATGTTCTTTCAACAAATATTTGTTCAGACCTGCAGTGTAACTTATACTGTTACAGCATTGAAAAAAACAGAGCTTTTGATCCTGGTGGATCTTTCCTTGTAGAAGGAATGGAAAATATACATATACAATTTGGGGCATGAATAAAAAATAAGCAGGATACAAGATAATGTGTCTGTGGGAGGTGGTTATTTTTAGGAATTCAGAAGGACCTCTTTGAGAAGGAGCTGCTAGAGTACAGGCTTGAAGGAGTTGGGAGGAGAACCATGTGCCAAGAGGAAATCATCCAGGCAGGGGGTGTGGCAAAGCCAGAGCCCCAGTGGCAGGTACCTGGAGTAAGTAGAATGCCAGTGTGACTGGAGCAGAGTGATCCAAGAAGAAGGGGCTAGGAAATGAGGCCAAACCTGGCCACGGGAGGCTTTTCAACCTTTATTAATGAACTTGCACTAAATTCTGAGTGTGACAGAAACCATCAGAGGGTTTTGAGAAGAATCATATTTTTTTGGTTTATATTTTCTGTGTCTCCTCCAACAAATAGCCCTTGATTTATTTTTTTCTTTAAATTTTATTTCAATCAAGCATTGAATTTAAACTACTTTGCAAAGATTATTTCCTTAAGGGCCTTCCTGGTGGTGCAATGTGTTGAGCGCTGTGCTGTGACACAGCCTCAGCACAGTAGCGTGAGTTCAATCCCTGGCCAGGGAGAAGACCCAAATGGCTCAGCAGACCTCTCCTGCCTTGCTCACTGCTCCCCTCAGCAGTGTATTTCGGTAGATCTGCCTGTTTTGCGCCCCGCTCTGTCTCTGGTGGATCCTTTCACCTCCCGCGCCTCTGGCCTGTATCCCTGTATGCATGAATAAATAAATCTTTAAAGAGATCATTTCCTTGAGTGCTCAATATTTCTGA
Source organism: Galemys pyrenaicus (assembly GCA_019455555.1). Lineage (NCBI taxonomy): Eukaryota > Metazoa > Chordata > Mammalia > Eulipotyphla > Talpidae > Galemys > Galemys pyrenaicus. Next base: position 15,007,232 of record JAGFMF010011870.1, on the reverse strand, counting down.
GTTACCGTTATCATATAACTTGATCTTTTCTCTATGCTCCTTTCTATTTTGACTGCATAATGAAGCTCTTATAATGTGAAGCTCCATTGTAACAGGATTTGTGTATACCATTTAAAAAAAATAAGTATTTTAGATCATGTCACTAAATTGATTGAAGGACTGATACAATGTAGTTTAAGGCACTATCGCTTTATAACTCTTACTGCTTTTCTTCTTGCACTTTCTCTTTGAGGGCATTTGTTCTAGTTCTAAATTATATACCTCAGTGTCCCCAGCTAACTAGTTACATATTCTTTGTCACCTAAGTTATCTTCAGCTATTTTCAGTTCTTTATAATTTTCCTTTTAATCATTTTTTTAAACAATGGAAGTGAAGTAAAATATTAGATACGCTTTTTTACCATCTTTGCAATCTGAAGGTTCACCTTTCTTAGAGAGGTTTTCATGATCTAAATCCATTTTTTCCAGTGTCTTCCTCTGAAGGATTGTCAGTTATAGAAATGATATTTGTTGAAGGAGTTAAATGAAGGTGAGACTAAAACCAGGGCAAGTTACGATACACGATTCTGTTAATTAAGCTGTTTGTGATGTGCCTACTTGAATACCAAAAAAAAAAAAAAAAGGGCTTGGTATAGTTCCTGCCTAGCATATAACAAGGACTCACTAAATTACCTTTGGAATATTGACATCTTGAAATATTTTATTTGTAATGGATGCTATTACTAGATATACTACCCAATTTTGATCTGTGGGGAAGACAGGTAGCTACATACACATTTCTAACAGAATGCTACACAGGTTGTCTCCAATGGACTACGGGAACCTGAAGAGAATGATTTTGTGCTTTAGACCAAATTCAGGGAAAACTAAAGGAAGGTAAAATTGAGTTGGCTTTTGAAAGATGAAAAGGAGTTAGTTAGTCAGAGAAGGATCAGGATATTCTAACCAGAACAGAGTGACTCAAAGTCTTAAGAGTAATGGGTAAGTTTGTTCTATCTTGGTAGAATTGTGGAAAGGAGGATAGGATATTAATTGAGGTAATGGTTGAAGTGAAATTGAATATGGAAGATTTTATGCACCAGTTGGGAATGCAGACTTAGCAAAAATCATGACTCAGGCAGGGGAGGTAGAGTAATCAAATCAATGTTATAAAAGTCTAACTGGGAGCAGAATGGATTGGTTTATCAGAAAAGAGTCTGGAGGGCCTTCCTAGTGGTGCAGTGGGTAAAACAACACACTATGAAGCAAACCACAGTCACTGCAGCATGAGTTCAATCCCTGCTGCTGGCCAGGGAGGGGACCCACATGGCAAAGCAGACCTCTGCTGCCTTACCCACTGCTCCCATCAGCAGTGTGTTTCACTCAGTCTGCCTGTTCTGCTCCCCACTCTGTCTCTGGTGGATCCTCTCACCGCCCACACCTCTGGCCTGTACCACAGTGCTTGCATGCATAAATAAATCTTAAAAAAAAAAAAGTTTAGAGGTTACTGGAGTTAGTATAGTAGAGATTTTCTGAGGGCCTGAACAAGAGAACACAAAAGTCTGAATGAGTGGGACAGTAGCATTTGAAAGGAAAATTCAGTAGTACTAAAGGGCTAAATAATGGATGCAGGGGGAGGAAGTAGTATCAGTAATAGCAGCAATAGCTGATATATATTGAATGCTTCCCATGTACCAGTTATTGTTCTAAGTATTTTACTGATATTAACCCATATGTCGTCATAACCCTATAGGGTAGGAGATAGTAAATTACCCATTTTACAAGTGAACAGACTAAGAAAAGCATGCAAAGTACCCCCATTTAAATGTTCCTGGTTTATGATGACATTCACAGCAACATAGATGGAGCTAGAAGGGATTATGCTCAGTGAAATAAGCCAGAAGGAAAAAGAAAAATATCAGGTGGTTTCACTTTTAGAAGAAATATAAGGTAACCAAATACGGGATCAATGAAAAGGATAGTAATTTTAAAAACTCACAACAACAAAAAGACAAAGACAAATCAGAGGTACTTTGTGGGGTGGGGGGAAGGAGAGGGACTAGGATGAGGGCAGGAAGAGCACAAGGGACTGAGGTGATGGTACATTGGTAAAATGGTGGTGGAATTCCATGGGGATTACAATTGATGTCAAATATATATATATGACATATATATGTGACATATATGTCATATATATATAAAGGGAAAAACTAAATATTCCTAGTTTAAATGAAACTACAATTGAGAGGAATAATAATAATACTTTTAGAAAAGAAAAGGGACTTAATGTGCTTACTAGAAGTTTCCAGATACTGGAGTAGATGTCATAGTCTCCATCTACCTGATGACTTCCAGTTTCTGATATGGGGAGAAAGACAATACATTCTTAATTATTTCCTGTTGGTGATAAGCTAGAGCAGTTGTAGTACTTCTATGGTAAAAATTCAGTTCGTTTCTGGTACCTATTTTTATAGTATATTATTTTGGTGAAATAGACATGGCATATCATTCATTGAGTTGCTTCTTTTTTAAGATTGATTTTATTCATACAAGAGTTGGGGTGTATTCATACAAGGCCAGCGGTATGGGGTTGGGGGGGAGGTGAGAGGATTCACCAGACAGAGTAGGGAACAGAACAGGTGGATCTACTGAAATACACTACTGAGGGGAGCAGTAGGTGAGACAGGAGAGTTCTGTTGTACCATGTGGGTCAGCTCCCTGGCGGGGCATCTAACTCAGGCTGTAGGGACTGGCAATAGCTGGATAGCACTGAGACTTTAACCCCTGCACCACCAGGGAGGCCTGAGTTGCTGCTTTTAAAAAGAATTTTACCATTATGGTACAACCAAGCATAGGTGCTTTTGTCAGTAATTTGCATTCTTCCTTTGGTGTAGTACTTTGAATATTCTGTTCAACGTGAAATTCGGCATAACATCCAGAAGGAACTATGTCTTCATGCTGTTCAAGGTCCCGTTCAGCTGAAGACATGTGCCTACAAAGGTCATAAGACAGTTGCCACTGGAGAACAGATATGGGAGATCCAGAAGGTATCTCAGTATAGTTATTTCACTCCATGTAATTATTTTGGTTAACTCTAAACCCTTAACTGGGAAAATTCACGAAACATAATATATTAATGTTAGAATTTCTCTGCTTTTTTTAAAAAACTTTGTGTGTCTCCCCAAGTGATAAGAAAGAATACATTATGAATTAAATACTCTTAAGAGCAAAATCATTATAAAGTTGTTTAAAGCATGGGTTTATGCAGATTACTTATGAATTATTAGTAATAATTGCCCATATTTGTCTTTTTAAAAGCTTCTTATAATGCTTCTTGTCATAGCCACATATATATGTGTATATATATATTTTTTTTTTTTTCCTGGCAGAAAGAATCATTTTTTTCTCACTTTGAGTGACTAATTCTTTTTTCTGCTGTTTTAGTAATTTTTTGTGAATCAGAGTGAGAAAACACAGGAAAGGTCTTTTCTGGTTTTAAACATATGTTTTAAGGTTTAGTTAGAAAGAACATAGCAGTTCTTAACTAAAAAAGTTTTTTTTATAATACTATAAACTTTACTTTTATGACTTATGATTTTAAGAGTTTGTCATGAATATATGAGTGGAATATTTCTTGTCTGAAAGAATCAGATCTTGTCTGAAAGATTCAGACCTCACTCCGCACACCTCTTTCATTTATATAACACCATCTACAAATTGAACAGTAGAGGCATAACTGGTGTTGTTTACACCAAAATACATGAGATTTTATGACATATAATTGATCTTTGAAAGATTAAAAGTTAAAAATTGTGTCTGTATAGTATGCAAGTCTCTCTTTTTAGCTTCATTGAGACCATAAAGTTGTTTTTGTGTTTATGAGTTAACTGTGAGTCTTGAAATTTAATGTCTGTTGTGTTTTCTTTTATTCTAGGATAAACTTCTATATAATCCATTCTTTAAAATGTGCCTTTCAGCAAACGGAGAGCATCCAAGTTTAGTGTCATGCAATCCATCAGATCCACTTCAAAAATGGATTTTTAGCCAAAATGATTAAGTGTTCCTTAAAATTAAGGAGTTGAAAGAGGAGATATTCTTTCTCATAAAACTGTGACTAGGCATATACACTGTAGTTTTTGAAATTATGCAAAAGCAGCTAATTGTAACTTATTCCAAGTGCATTTTTCTTATTTATATCTTAAAATGCCTACATAGCACTACTATAGAAATCCTTTAAGGTTACATTTCAAAGCACAATAACTAGTAATAAATACCAAAGACTATTTTGAAATGTCCAGATATAGGGAAAGAGATGTTTACAGTATGATGAAAATAACAAGTAAAGTTTGTGTGTTTTGTACACTTGAGATATGCATAGCTATATTCACATACAATTGAAAATATTTCTTCTAGTTTTATGAGAGGAGAGAAAATATTTGATACTGTATTTTTTAAACTACATTAAATAGATCAATGAAAGTCAAACATTGGTCTTTGTGTACAAACCAGGAAAATTTTATAATCTAGAATTTATTATAGAAAAATGCAGGTAAACATTTTTTGGCTTTTGTTTACTTATCTGTTAAATGTTTTCTTAAACATGAAATAAAGTGAATGATAAGAATACTTTTAACCACTTCAATATCTTGGCAAATTTTAAAATATTTTTTAGTCTGAAGCCCACTTGAAGCTCGTCTTCCTTAAATTACTTTTCCTAAATAACTATATTGTGTGTTGCCAAAGCAATTTAAAAAACCCCTATAAATTACTATTTGTTGAAAAGATATCTTTTCCTTTCTACTAGTCTATTTTTCATATCAAAATTCACTAATCTTGAATGTTTGTAAAATTGAATTTCAGATATAGAATACTTGACTTATTTAAAGCTACATTTTGTTACTGATTCAATTACAGATTGTTTTGTAATGATTTTTTTCATCAAAAATCCTATTTCTATCTATGTGGAAATCAATAAAAATCTTATTATTGTAATTATTTGTTTTAGTTTTTTCTCTTTTGTATAAAAATACATAATAGTGGGTGAAGTATTGTATACTGATTTTCTAATCACCAAATGTACAGCCATTGCATACTTCTTAAAAAAAATTCAAACATTTGATAGTAATATCATAAAAAATAGAAAATGGAGAAAATTCTGTATTACATACTTAGAAAATTTTATACTAATTTCTGTAACTTTCCTCAATCATCTCATAAACTAATTTTTTAAAAGTAGTGTTATTTAGATTTTTTTCAGTTATTTAAGACTATGATATTTTAAACCAGAAAGAGCCTCAATTGTTTAAAAAAATGTTTTTTTAGGGGGAAGGGTGCAGCAACTAATTGTAACTTTGAACTTGCTTTTAAAACCTGCATTTTAAAATTAATATGCCAAATTTTATCAATTTAGCCAATATTTGTGTGTCTAACTTTGTGCCAGAAGTTATAGTACTAAGAATGAGATTTATAATGCCTTTGAGCAGAAAGAAACACATTGGAGAAAGTATAGTTAATGATAACATGATGTTACATTTTATCATGCAGATGACAACTTACTCTTTATATTATTTAATATGTAAAGATAATTATTACTATAGCAAATACTAATATATATTGTGAAATGTGTACTAATGCTTACATATACAATTTCAGTTTTCCAGTTTGTTGCTCTAGAGTGGATATACAGGAACAAATATTGCTGTTAGGACTTGTTAAATCTTAACTAAACAATTCTAAAATCCTCAAGCATACTTTATAAATGAACTTGGCATAAACCATATCTAAAACAAAACAAATCTGAGTGACCTCCCTGTATTAGTCACATTTTGCCTTGTCAAGATCCAAGCAAAATCTATTATTATGACTAAATTAAATGTATTCAAAAGGGGTGACCTTTTTATATGATTTGGGACCTCAGGCTGTTGCTCACTATCATGTTGTTCATTTCAACATGAACAACAAGGTTGTATCTTTTAAAAGTCTGAGTTTTGCAACAATGCTAGCAGAAAGTTATTTCTAGTTTGATTGCTATCACTCTGAGTGATTTGAATACACTCAAGTGGGAAGTTGTGGAACTCCTCTTCAAGTTGAAGCTACAGTGACAAGATCTAGTTGTTACAGAAGATCTGCAATGTTGCCTTCGTTCCAATGCACTAACTGACAAGAACTCTAGAGGGTATCAAACATGCTAGGGTCAAAATTGTGGGTGGACTCACTGAAAACAGGGACCACATAATTAACTGTAGTTAAAAATAAGCAGTTCAAGCCTCCCTGGTGGCACAGTGGCTTAAGTCTCAGTGCTATGAAGCTATAGGCAGCCACAGTAGCACTAGTTTAAGCCCCGGCTAGTGGTTAGCTAACCCACATGGAGCAGCAGACCTTTCCTGTCTCGCCCACTGCTCCCTTCAACAGTATATATCAGTCAGTCTGCCTGTTCTGCTCCCCCACTCTGTCTCCTGTGAATTTTCTCACTCCCATACCTCTGGCCTACACCCCGGCTCATATATATAAGCAAATCTTTAATTCAATTAAATATTTTGTAAATCATCAAAATGTAAGTGCAAAAAGGTGAGTAACTGGTATTTCTAAATTTGAATGCTTTGGGAAAACTAGAAACAAAGCCAAATGACTTGCATATGCTAAGAACATTTTATATTTTCCTTTTATAATCTGTTTTTTTTAATAGAAGAACTGGGGTGTAGGCCAGAGGTGAGGGGTGTGGGTGAAAGGGTTCACCAGAGCCAGAGTGAGGAGCAGAGCAAGTGGATTTACTGAAATACACTCTAAGGGGAGCAGTAGAGGAGACAAGAGAGGTCTGCTGCACCATACATTGGTTAGCTCCCTGGCTAACCAGGGATCAAATTCAGATGATAGTAATGATAGCGAGACCTAACACCTAGACCACCAGGAAGGCCCTCAATATATTTTTATAACAGATTCCTTAACTCATTTCAATCTGTTTACTTTGGAGATATTAGATAATAGTTAAGAATAGATAACATATGAGAAAATCTTGTTTTAGTGCTTATTTCATGAAATGTAATTTTTCTTATATGAATATATGTATGCTTAAAGTACTTTTGACTAGTAACCCACTATTGTGGAAAAATATTAAGTCTGGGAGCATACATAAGGCAATGTAACATGGTTATTTCTGGATGGTCTGATAATATTGATATATTAACTTTATTTTGTAGTTTCAATAAAATAATGGTGTTTATCATCATAGAAAGCTATACTTAGATTATTAATACATTAAAGGCACTAGCCTTCTATCAGTTTGAAAACAAGGGATATGACTTGACTTTTCTCTACATCCCCATGTCTTTCTTATCAGCAAATCCTGTCAACCATAGTTGCAAAGTACATTTGAAATCTGACCATTTCTCACCCACAGTTCCTACTCTTGTCCAAGCCAACAAAAAAGCAACAAAAACAAAAATAAGCATTCTGAATACTTTGTATACCTGCTCTTCACCGAATTATAATTTTTTTTTAAAACCTTCTAGATGCATTATAAAAGGAGTAGAAAGTAGAAAGAAGGAGATGACTATTTTTTTAGTATAATGCATGTGTTTGGTTTCTGGCACAAATAAAGGTGAAGAATATTTTTCTAACACTGTTAGTTCATGCACATCACTGTTGAAAGGTCTTATTTCCTGTGCAAATGACAAGTAACTGAAATATCTGCAGGAGATGCAACTCTCCAGAAGGCAAGAACTGACAGAAGCATTTTACAGGAGATACTCAAAATTTCTCACAAACTCAGGGTGAGCAAGATTACATTTTCTGCCTTATCCTTTTTAAATCTTAATATTTAATTTCAATAATTGTACACATAAGTTAAACAAACATTAGATGCCTTATTAAAATGAACCAGATGCAATTTATTCCCTCAAGAAACTTGCAGTTTAATGAGGAAATGAGACAATGAACAGATGTTTGAAGTTGGGGTTAGTAGATAATAGAGGTTAACACCAAGTACACAGGGAATTACAGGGATGACCCTGCACACAGTGGTGTGTGTGTATGTCTGGGAAGCTTTACTGGAACACAGGAATTTGTCTAAGAAAAGTTAGAGCTAGCCAGATTGCCCACCCATTAGTAATCTGATGTTTATTCTTTGGATATGGTAAAAGAGGGTGATGTTTCATCTAGTTTTTGCAGGCAGGAGGTAGGCCATGGTGCACTTAGAAGCAGAGAATTCAGTCTCCTGATTTCATTAATGTCAGATTACAGCTTCACTCATATCCAGCAGCCTTAGACTTGGCAGTCCTACCTCCCAGTCTAGTTACCTCTGCTTCCCTATTAATGCTGTATGTTAACTCCCAGGGCAACTGAGTCTCACTATGATGGAGAGCCTCTGTCAGCTTACTATCATATAGGAAATGTCTTCTATCCATGACAGTATTGATTGGTCTTTTTCTTACACAGATTTGTGATAGCTACTGAGTTTTTGAAAACTAAATGTTATTATCAGTGTAGTGCTAGCAAGAGCATGGAGCAGGTTACCTATGATCCAAGCAGAGAGGTAAGGGAAGGAGCTCTGGAGCCCTTGGTGGCTTTTTTTAGGGTTTTATTGCTCTTTGTATCAGAGGTGACCAGATACACGGCAGGCAAGGGGGCCAGGGGGCCAGGAGGCTGGTAGGCCTCCTAGTCTCTGGCGAATCTCTCTCCTCCTTCTCTTTCTGCTGGCGCCCTCATGATGCCGCCCTTCTACACCCCGTGTTCAGTTCAGGTGCACCCACCTGCGCATGCCTACACCCTACTTGAGGTGCGCACCATCAGGCATGCGTGCAGGACCACAGGTGTCCATCATCAACACCAAAGATGGGAGGGCGTAAAAGTCTGACCACTTTTTACTGACCCTACAATCCATCCCCTCAGGGTTTTCCACATACAATCTATACACAAGTTTCCCTGGGCAAATATGAACACTGCAGCCATGACCCACAAAAGTAAACAATATAACACAATATAGCAATGCAACAAAATACAACAGACTACAAATAAACCTAGGCAGGGCACCAACCTAGGGTCAAAAGACAAGATTATTGGCACCAGCAGATGATCCACCACATCTGCTGCCAAAGGCACTGCTCATACAAGGTGACAAAACACTCACGACATCTGCTGTCACACGCCAGAAGCCAGCAGTCTCCTGGACCTTCTCTGCTGTGGTCTCAGCCACAAGCCACACACTGCACCCACCCCCAGGATGTTCTTTTGTATTGGCAACACTGTACTCTTTGGTAATCGTTCAATCCCAGGGTTACTCTCTTCCATCACTCCAACACTTGGCTTTCATAGCCACTAATGTGACACACAGACCCTGCACTCAGGCCAATCCTTTGCACACGCACATGGGTCAGGGATCCGTGGATACAAGCTCCACATGCAGCCTCTCTTGGGTCCCCTCGTTGGCTGTGGAAGAAGTGTTCAGCTTCCACCAAAAGCCACGTTTCCCTCCCATCCCCTAAGGACGGTTCCTCAGCTCCTCATCCTCACTCAACAGCAAACAGGCCATCACATTTAGTGATTTTAAGAGACTCACTGGCCTTCTTTATAGACTTGGGCTGCTTACCAGCCACTCAGGGCTTCCCAATCTTAGCACCAGCTTTTGCCTTCTCTAGTTGGCTTTTTGATACCTCTTCTCTGTCTGGCTGCAGAGCAAACCTAGGAAGGGCACCAACCTCTGAAAAGACAAGATTATTGGCACCAGCAGATGATCCACCACATCTGCTGCCTAAGGCACTGACCACGCAAGGATGGACACTCACGGTATCTGCTGTCTCACGCCAGTTGTAGTGGCAGGAGGCCATGGAGTCAGGTTCGCAATGATTCCGGCAGACTGGTAAAGGGGCGTCCTCAAGGGCCATTTCTACGTGAGGTCTTGTCCCGCAGCTCCTGGTTCTTGTCCACCTTCTGTGCTCCTGCAGCGTCTTTAGCTCTTCCTGCAGCTCCTGGACTTTGGCCATCTCCTGTGCTGACATGGTGCCTCCAACATCACATGCTTCTAATCTGGCATCCCTCAGTCCCTCCTGAGGTCTTTGGAGGGCTCCACACCCATCTGCATCAAATCATCCTGCCGACCTTGCTAGTTGTAATGCCAGCAAGGGCAGAGAGCAAGTTATCTATGATCTGAGCAGATGGTAAAGGAGGCAGTCCTGGAACCCTCGGTGGCTTTTTTAGGGTTTTATTACTCTCTATATCAGAAACGACCAGGTACACAGCAAGCAGGGGGGCCGGGGGGCCAGGAGACTGGCAGGCCTCCTAGCCCCCAGCAAATCTCATCTCTCCTCCCTCTCTGCTTCTCTGCTGGCGTCCTTATGACGCCAACCTTCTACAACCCATGTCTCAGTCCAGGTGTATCCACTTGCGCATGCCCTCACCCAACCCAAGGTGCCTGCCATCAGGCATGCGTGCAGGACCACAGGTGTCTACCATCGACACCAATGACAGGAGAGTGTAAAAGCCTGATCGTTTTTTACTGACCCTACAATCAGTAAAGATAAATCAAAGGTTGTAGAACCTTTGATTACAGGAAGGGGTTAGGAAAGGGATGAGTGGGGAAATCTGGGTAAGGGAGTCAATTGTATAGTGTGGATGGAACTGACTTTTGTTTTTTTTTTTTTTTTTTTTTGAATTNTTTTTTTTTTTTTTTTTTTTTTTTTTTTGACTGTTGCAAATTTTATTTTTTAATTCTTTTTATTTAATTTTATTTTTTATTCTATTTTTTCCCTTTAATTTATATATATTTGACATCAATTGTAATCCCCATGTATTCCCCATCACCATATACTAACTTTGATTGTGAACACAATGTAGTATCTACAGGTGTTATAAGACTGTATACCTGAAACCTCTATATAATGTTGTAACAATATTTCTTCAAAAGTAGGAAAGCTAACAATTATAAAAGTTTTAAAACACAAAAATTCATGCTTAACAGAAAAGTTGGGGCCATAGTTACCTCATAATATGGAAGGACAGCAACGTGATTGGGAGGGAGACACACACAAAAACTGCCTGAAGTACATTCTACTACTAAGGTGTAAGGTGTTCATTTTATTACTATTGAAAAGGAAGGCTTATATTTTATATAGTCTTCGCTATAAATAAATCACTTCATAATTACATCTGAACAGGCATGAACCTGTTCCCCTACATCATATCCAGTGTAAACGATGTTACATAAACAACAAAAAGTTAGGTGAAAAGAGTAAGGATGATGAAAAAGGAACAGGTGGGAATAAAGGTGGCCAGACTTTACAAAGATGTTTGCTTTCCTTAACATATTTTCTAAAATGGCCCTGTTATCTCTAATTTGTCACAAAACATTAATGGTAAATGCTTATTTATCTGTCTAAGAGGCTTTGTTGAGAAAATGCTTTGTGAATGAGATGTGGAACTTATAATACTTCACAAGGACCTACCGGATGCGAAGGCTGCATAGCACGGAGCAAATGCAGCATAAAAGGACTTGTGTTATGGTCCAAGCAAGAGAGCAGGTGCATTTAATGGAGTTGTAAGGGAGCTGTGGGAATTGTGTGTTTTACAAAATAAAGTCAAGGAACTTGCTGCTGTTTCGGTTAGGAAGGGCTTTGTGGAGGCAGGCGTGCTTGGAACATTTTGATAAAAGCAGGGGAATTTGAACTAGAGGGAGGAAAATGTTTCAGGCTTTGAATTATTTGTGGTCCTGTTGCTATTTTGACTACTGCAGAGCAGAAGCGGCCTGCATGGTGCTCTCACAGGCCTACAGTGGGTTGTGCAGGAATGCTCTACTGTGGCTTCCAGCTCCTTTCTGGTAGTTCTTTCCCCAAACCACAAAACCCAAATAAATGTGCTTTTTCTTCTAAATGGGCATGCCTTTGAATATGAAACCAAGATTTTTGGTTTGAGAAGAGTCAACATTTTGATGGCATTTATATTTCTGGTCTTTCTTTTCAAACCTAACTATCCCCCTTCTACTATGCTAACTTCTTTCTGTAGTGGACCAAAACACAGGCAGCAGGGTGCACATCATGTGTATCACCCATCCTTGTCTGCTTGTCCCTGGCTTTCAGGTCTGTTTCTCTCAACAATGGAAGTGTACCTGCCCCGTCACATTCAAAGTCACTTTGCAACAGGAGGAGGAAAAACTTAACACAGGCTTAATGAGTGAGTGTTCAGGAAGTATGATTGCAGCATCGTCTCTTGCTTCCTGCTGCCTTTTTTAATGTTCTTGTTTCCTTTCTTTGGTTTTTCTCCTCCCCCACACTCAAACATCCTCTGTTTTGTTTACCCTCACTCTAGCAAAAGCCTCCATATTTGGAAAGACAATAATAGGTTCCTCCCAGAGAAGACATGACTGGGTAGAGCTCTCCCACCCTATCCTCCATAACAGGAACATTTTGCCTGCACTTTCTAGTGGATGAGGACATAGTTATGAAGTTTAGAGCACTGCTTAAAAATTGGGCTAATGAGTCTATTTTTATTTACTTTTTTAAAGATTGTTAATTTATTTATGCATACAAGAACTGGGGCACAGGTCAGAGGTGCAGGGGGTGAGAGGATTCACCAGGGACAAAGTGGGGTCAGAACAGGACTGACTGAAATACACTGATGAAGGGAGCAGTGGGAGAGACAGGAAAGGTCTGCTGAGCCATGTGGGTCAGCTCCCTGCCCCAGGTCAAACTCATGCTGCAGTGGCAGCTGATAGTTTCACAACACTGAGACGTTTAACCCTTGCTCCACCAGGGAGGCCCAGAGTCTATGTATTTTTAATAGAAATTATATACTGTCATAGCAGAGGGGAGATAAATTCTTTTAGTAATCTGTAACAGAAAATAATATATGAAATGAGTGTGCAGCAAAAAACAATGCAATAAAACTATTATAGAAGCATGTTAACTTAAAAATCATTGCAATTTTTATTGATTTTTGTGACATTTGTCAACTTTTCAAATTTTGCCTGTAGATTTAAAGTTTCATTAAAGATATTTGCCTTTGTAGTCATGTTCAATTTTGTCTTCATAACAAGAAACCTCCAGATTATAAAAGGCTCAGCTCTACAACACTTGGATCTGCCCCTGCTGCTAAAGAAAATGAACACTCATAAATATGAAAGATGAACAATAAGAAACCTTATTTCCATGTCTACATAGGAAGATGAAATGTAGTTACTCTTATGCTGTATTTGTAACATCTGGTTCTGCTTTTTAATCTGTCCTCTGGTACTTTCTACTATTGTATAGAACCATTTTTACCCCAAATAGTCAAGCTCATGTTAGGTTTACTCTTTTCATAGCATCAACCACCTTCCTAATTCACACTGTGCTTTTTGATTTACTGGAAAACTGCCCAGTGGGCATCACCCCATGTACCCATTTACTCTAAGTGCTTTCATGAATCAACACTTAATATTTAACAGGGTACGTTCAGCTAAATTAGGTCATCAGCCAAGGAGGAGCGGGATTGTTTTTATTTGTTTGTTTCTACATTTTTGTTTTTCCTGGAGCAGTTTTAGATGTTGAAAAGCATTAGAAAGCAAAGGCACTGATGTGTTAGACAATAGTCACTGTCCTCCTTTTTTTCAGGAGACTCCAGAAGCTGCTTCAATTTCCCAAAGAGATGTTCAAGTCAGTAGAATATTGAGCGTAATGCTTATCTGAAAGCCCAGGGAGCAAGGTTTTATGACCCTCCAGTCTGTGGGCTTCAGAGGATTTGGATCCAAATCGCTGTGGAATACTGAAGGATTTGGTTAGTGACAAAGCGATGTCATTTCTGCAGCTTGCACTCAAATGATTTTGAGGAGAATGTTTTAGAGATGGAGTCAAGATGGTAAAATTTAATATTTGGGAAATCTGACTGAAAGGTATATAGAAATTTTTAGTGTCACTCTTGAAACTTCCATAAATCTAAAATTATGAAACGTTAAAACAACTACAACAAACTAAAACCTGAACAAAACAATAGCAAAATAAAATCTTCACTTTGACCCTACTTTTTTCTTGAATATAATGAAAACCCTGTGACACACACTTTAAATAAAGGATCAGGACCCATCTCCCTTTATCTGCTGTATTACTGAAAACTGGGCATTGTTTTGTGAACTTAACATTTTTTAAATGCTGCTTGAGGTCTTTTTTTTTTCTTTTAATTATTTGTATTTTCATGCATACTAGAACTAGGGTCTAGGCCAGAGGTGTAGGGTGGGGTGGGGAGCGAGAGGATTCACCAGAGACAGAGTTGAGAGCAGAACAGGTAGACTGACTGAAATACACTGCTGAGGGGAGCAGCAGGCAAGACAGAAGTCTGCTGTGCCCTGTGGGTCAGCTCCCTGGTCAGGGATTAAACTCATGAAGCAGTGGTGACAGCCTGATAACACTGAGACTTTAACCCCTGCACCACCAGGGAGGCTTCCTATGTCCTTTTATTCTTTTTTAAAAAAATTTATTTATTTATGCATACAAGAAGTGGGGTATAGGCTAGAGGTGCGGGGGGAGGATTCACCAGAGACAGAGTGGGGAACAGAACAGGAGGATCTACTAAAATACACTGCTGAGGGGAGCAGTAGGTGAGACAGGAGAGGTCTGCACACTACGTGAGTCACCTCCCTGGCCAGGGATCAAACTTGTGCTGCAGTGGCTGCAGGTCAACTTCCTAGTGCTGTGTCTTAATCCCTTGCACCCCCCAGGGAGGCCCCCTATGGCCTTTCATTAGGTAATCTTTATTGTATTTCTTTTCCACCCACCCATAACAAAACTGCAGGTGAAACAAATATTTAAGGAGCAGAAAAGCAACTTTTATTAACCACCTATGTAGGATATATGGTGCTAGATACAGAACTCCTCTTCACTCTCAAAACACTTCTATAAGCACTGTTACCATCTCCATTTTACAAGCAAAGGGACAGTTTCTCAGATAAATTCAAAGTCCTGGCCAAATTTTCCTAATAGGTAGTAGAGGTAGCATTTGAACTTTTATAGGTGTGACTACTAGGTAAGTGCTGCTAAATTGCTGTTTTCTGGGGAGTGATGTGGATGTATAGCCTAAGTTTCATATCTGTGGTGGCAATAAAACTATTTTAAAACTGATAAACTTGAAACTGCAAAAACTGAGCATGAAATATTTGCTATGATTTACTTTCCATGGCAGGAAGAAAAAAGACACCTGTATTTCTTGTTGGTTTTGCTGATTAACCTAAAACTGGTCAACCACATTCATTGAATTATTTTCTAGACTCTAAAATTACTTTTGATAATTACTCTTGCATTGAAATATGCTGATACTTTGTCAGAGTTTCTGACAGACACAAAATATAATAAAGATACCATCCAGGAAATCTGATCCTGGAAGATCTGGCATTCCTTCTAGAAAGTTCTTACCTATTCCACACATCTTTGACCTGTGCTACTTCCTGAGGAGCAAGAACTCTGGAAATTGAGCCTCAGCTCCAGTCTACTAAGTGACAGTTACTGTTTCAGCATTTGCCATTACTTTTGATGTCTAAAGTCAAGATGTGGGTAGATGGACCTCTCTGGTGGCTCAGGGGTTAAAGCCTCAGTGCTATCAAGCTATCCCCAGCCTGGAAGCTGACCCACATGGCTCACCAGGCCTTTCCTGTCTCTTCCATGGCTCCCCTTAGCAGTGTGTTTCAGTCAATCTGCCTCTTTTGCTCCCCACTCTGTCTCTGGTGACTCCTCTAACCCCCTGCCCCCACCCCACCACCTCTGGCCTACACCCTAGCTCTTGTATGCAAAAAATAAAGTAAAAAAAATGTATATATACATTATAGACCTTTAGGAGTCAGGTTCAGGAATATGTATTTTGAACAAGTTACTCCAAGTTTTGTAATCACTGTTATGAGAAAAGAGAAAAGGAACGTCACTCAAGATTTTGAGGATTAGTAGAGAAATGAAATGAGTAAAACTGTATTTTAACAAACTTGGAGTTCTTGTGAATGTTAAGCTGTGTTGAGGGCTTCTGTATATTTGCTCTACAATTGCTCTTTTTTTTTCTTCCCTAAGGGAAGATTCTACATAGGATTTGGATCAAAATAAGAAAACCAAAAGGCAGTTGGTCTTGTGAGAATGTAGGCAAGCCTGCTTTTCCAGTCTATGAATCACCAAGTTATTAAACTTTTTTCTTTTTTTTTTGCTCCTGGGGAAATCCTACATTGGAACACAAGCTTTTCTGTAGCGTTCCCCAGGAAAGCCTTTTAAACCCTGTTGCAACCTGAATATGGTCATGTATCCTACAGTGCCAATGCACATGCAAAAAAATTCAGGACTAAGTTTGCAAGTCTTCCCATCAGGCAATCTTTTGCACTACTCTCCTTTCAGGTTAGCATATGACATACTTCAGAATCCTAAAGCTCAGAAGGAAAAATTCCTCTTGCATCATGTCTAGCTAGTCTTCAAGGAGGAGTGGCTTGGTTATGTGAGGTTTCCTTTTCTCAACTTTGCAATTTCCCCCAGCACAAGTCCATAAAATGAAACACATTAGCCAAGATGCAGCGGGGCTTTTCCCCTGGAGGCAGGTTCATAAAGTTGTAGCAGGTGTCTTCAGGAGAGCCAGGTTTCTGCAGGTCCCCGGCAGTACATCATTTTTCAGCCCTACCTCCTCTACATTGGAATCAATTTGAGGGTCTTAAAAAAACTGTCCTTTGACTCCAATCCTAGTGATTTTGATTTAATTGGTTAAGAAGGAAACTTAACATCACTAGTATTAAAAATTCTCCAAATCATTTTAATGTGAAACTAGGTTTGAGTCACTGAGTTACAGAGTCTTCACGTCTGGCTTCATAATGGTGTCATAAAAGTCAGTATCATGTTTTAAAAACTGGAGTACAGTTAAGAATCCTATTTTGGGATTCATTTAAGATGTTTAAATACTTGGCACTCACTTGAGTGATAATTGAAAACTGGAAAGGATTTTAGAAACATTCTGAGATTTGGTAGAAAGAATCTGGACTTTGAAGACAGACTTGGGTTTGAGTGACTGTTGGATCTGCCAATTTCTAGCTGGGACATCTTAACCACTTACCTCTCTTAAACCTCGGTTTCCTCATTTAATTAATGTACATAATGATTCCTAATTTATAGATGTGTTAAAAGGAATAAATGAGATATACATAAAGTCCCTGTCATGTTAGTAAACACTCAGTAAATATTATTATCCCCTTTTTCATACAGAGGAGGAATTTTAGAGAAAGGTTTCCTTGTGTGTCTTCCCTAAGTAACACAGTCAACTAGCATGAAATCTGAGGATACAATTGATGACTTGAAGCCTCCAGTTCTTTTGCAGAATCACAGTGATGTGGCCAATATTTTATTTAGAAAGAGTAGTAGTGCCTTTCTCCTGCAAGGTTTGCTTCTATGTGAGTATTAACCACAGTGGTCCAAATCATCATGCCTCTATTCCCTCCTTTCTCTTCGTCTAAGTGAATTTATAAGAGGTGTAATGCTGGGTCTCCCTGGTGGCCAGCGGGTTAAGTCTCAAAATTATGAAGTTTACTGCAGCCACCACAGGAGTTGAATCCCTGGCCTGGAGGTAACCCACATGGCGCAGCAGTCTTCTCCAGTTTTGCCCGCTGCTCAGCAGTGGATTTCAGTGGATCTGCCTGTTCTGCTCTCAGCTCTGTCTCTGGTGAATCCTTTCACCCACCACGCCTCTGGCCAGTACCCCAGCTCTTGTATGCATAAATAAATAAATTTTAAAAAAGCAAACAAACAAACAACCAAATGAAAGGACACTACTAGAGTGGTAGCGGGAAGCGGTATAAATCCCTAGCCTTAAATACAATTCTAGGATTGTGCTTTTCAATCCAATAGACCTAGCCACATGGATCTGTTAACGTTAAAATGTAAATGAGTAAATTTAAAAATTTAGTTACTCAGTTGTACCGACCACACTTTAAGTGCTGAGTAAGCCACATATGACTAGTAGCTACTCTAACGAACAACACACATGGAACATTTCCATCATCAAGGAGTCCCATTTTGAGTTAAAGGACCTGTTTGTTTGTTTGGATTTTCTGCTATATATAAATGCTTATATTGGGGTTCTATTAGTAACTATTGATTCTATGACTATAAAATGGGGTAAAGATGAGGTATACTATAAAAAATAAGCTGAAGGGCAAAGTAGAGAAAGAAAGAGAAAATAGTTTGTCTTTCAATTGACATCTGGCAATTGACAGTTCAAGCAGGATAAACGGTCCCTTAGGTTAGCAGGCAGAAACACCTGGCGACAGAGTTCATTATGTTGATATCTGAGAGATTGGGGACATAGCTGCTGATACAAAGGTCTGGCAGCCAGCGAGCCCACTGGGCTCCCAGTAGGTTCCCACTGGCTGCTGTCACCATGACAACCCTCAGACTGAGACAACCTTCATCCCTGAAAGCTGCTGCTCTCCTGCCATTGCCTCACCACTCACAGCCAGCCTGAGTGGCTCTAACCACTGTCTAATCAATCAATCACTGTGAAATCTCCGGAGAGCTCAATTTAAGCACAATTTATTTCAGTAAAAATTGCAACTTGAAAAGTTCGGGCATTAAACCTAATCAGCAAAGATAATGTTAGGCTTCTTTCTCTTAAAAAAAAAAAT
This sequence comes from Galemys pyrenaicus, assembly GCA_019455555.1. Classification (NCBI taxonomy): domain Eukaryota; kingdom Metazoa; phylum Chordata; class Mammalia; order Eulipotyphla; family Talpidae; genus Galemys; species Galemys pyrenaicus. The sequence continues at coordinate 14,988,662 of JAGFMF010011870.1, read as the reverse complement.
CAAAACACAGATTTTACTGTATCCTGTTTTTGTATTTGGTTCTCAACTAAGGAGCACTGCCCCATTTCCTTCATTAAGATAAGGATTCTTTTTACATTGTGTTTGATAGGTATTGGTGCTTTTTACCCATGTTTCTGTTGTCCTTTCAAACATACAGAAATATAACTCAACCCTCAGCCCCATTTTTAAAATGAAAGATCAAAGTATCATTGTTAAGAGTCAATTAAAAGTAGGAAGCAAAATGCTTTTCTATTTTTGTCCATGTGATTTACTTTGCTCAAAGCACAGCCGTGGAAGTGATGTGTGGAAGTGATATGTGTTAATTCCCCTGCTAGTATTTTTTTTTCCTTTTGCATATGAGAACTGGGGTGCAGGCCAGAGGTGGGGATGGCTGAGGATTCAACAGAAACACAGTGGAGAGCAGAACAGGTGGATTGGTTAGCTCCCTTGCTGGGGATAGAACTCAGGCCATAGTGGAGGTAGTGCTGAGACTTAACCCCTAGGCCACCTGTGAGGCCCCCTCTCCCACATCTTTTAAGAAATTACAATTATCTACATTCCTTCCCCATGATTGCAGTGTTGTAGACAGTGGAAACTCCATCAGTCTCAGTATCTGAGGAGGATAACTTGGAGCAGAATGTCTCATCCATTTAAGGTAGACTTGAAAGTGAGACTGAAGTGAGACTTTGCTTTAAACCATTGAGTTTGACTATTCAGCAATTAAAAAAGATATAATCATGTCATTTGTGGCAACATGGATGGAGCTGGACTATGCTCAGCAAAATAAGTCAGAAAAAATAAAGATAAATATCAGATGGTTTTACTTATATATGGGACATAGAGAAATGAGCAAAGAGTAGGAAAAAGACAAAACTTTCCAAGCTGGCCATAGATCTGAGGCATACAGGAGGCGGGGGTTTGTGGGGGTGGAGGACAAAACAGGGGAGGGAAGAGCACAAGAGTCTATGGTGATGGATCATGGGCGCTGTGGTGGTGGGAGAACCATGGGAACTACACCTGAGGGGAGAAATCAAATACTGTCCAAAAATTAACAATGATGTTAGAAAATAAATTTTAAATAAAACCATTGCTTTTGAAAGATTTACCTTTAAACAGAATAATTTAGACCCTTTTGACAAATAGACACACTAAGAGAAAAAACTGAAAGAATAAAAATTCTGATAAGAATAAACAATATAGACTTTAATTTCAAGAGTATCTATTGCAGGATCAACTTAAATTTAAAAATCAGTCCAATGGTATGAGTCTTTACCATACTAATATCATTTGTCTTACAATATTAATCTTGTATTATAATAAAAAAAATAATAGCTTTGTATTAGCAATTGCAATGGTTTCCTCAGATTTCTTGATGACAAAATATACATAAAAATTTTGATGATGGGGCCTCCCTGTGGCGCAATGGGTTAAGCAATGCACTATGAAGCAAACCACAGCCGCTACAGCAGGAGTTCGATCCCTGCCGCAGGTTGGGGAGGTGACCCATATGGCCTGACAGACCTCTCCTGCCTTGCCCACTGCTCCCCTCAGCAGTGGATTTCAGTCAGTCTGCCTGTTCTGTTCCCCATTCTGTCTCTGGTGAATCCTCTCACCTCTCCTCCACATACACCTCTGGTCTGTTACCCAGCTCTTGTATGCATAAATTAATAAATCTTTAAAATAAATTTTGATAATACCTATAATTACTAAAATTTTTAAATTAAATATTCCAGTCCTTATATTTAAATAAATAGCCAAATACATAGCCTGTGAGGAATGGAGTTATATATACTTAGTACATTATTTGACTTTTTAAGGTAGAGGAATCCTGGGGAACAAATAGCAAGACATTTTATTTTTTGTTATTTCAAATAAATGGTTTAACTGTACTAGTGTATGGCTGATTCTGAATTAAGTTATTAAAAAATGTCAAATCTATTTTTAAAGTATCAATATTTGCCACCCACATTACAGCTATATTCCAAGCACTAAAACAAAAAAAGTTCAAATCTGCTTTGAAAAGTGACTGACTCCTAAGTATATGATCTCCCCAAAATGCAGCTCATTTAATGTATCAATCCTGATGTGTATAGCGATCACCTCAAACTGTTTTTGAAATTAGATGTGCTATAAAAGTAAAATATTTTAAAAAGTTTAAAGTGTCATGTTGTAATTATAAATTCTAACATAGGACATTCACTGGGGTGGAAAATTGCAAAAATTTTAAAAATAATATTCTGATGGAGTTTATAGATTCCGTGGCTAAGATTTCCTTTCTTTTGTTTTAATGCTCAGAAACTAAAATCTACTGTAGTAACTTTCTTTTTTGCTGTAGGAAGCTTAGAAGTTAAGGAGGGTATCTCAGAACATTTTAGAATCGAAGACATTCTTCCAGATTGCCAGCAGGGGGAGCCATCACAAAGTAATTACAGACATATTTACATGCAACCATTCCTCATACGATTAAAGTTTGTGAACGTTTTTTTAATGCACATCTTGCTCTTCGTGGAATTTTCTGGATCATCACTGACCATGCTTTGTTTGTATGCTCCCCAACTGCTCTAAGAGGTCACTAGATAGTAAATTCTGTGGAAAAGCTCAAATGCTGTGCTGTTTCTTTGCAATTCTTTTTTCTCCATGTGCCATGTTTTCAGAAAAAGCTTCTGTTACATAAGGATCCAGGCCAAAGGCTCTGATCTGAGTCCTGCTGCTGCTTTAATGTCTTCCCCTACTTGGGTCTTTTTATTAAAGCCTCTCACCCCTCAATAATAAATGTAAATTACATGCTTCGTACAAGTCCACCTACCCACTTCTTTCAGGGAAAGCCATTTGTTTCCATGCACCTGGAGCTAATTCTCACTTCTTGCATCTTATCCTTTGAGCCAAACATCTGCCCTGCCACCTCCTCCCAGACGCCCCTTGATGCCATTTTAGCAACTCTGGAGACCTGAGTATATGTGTTTTCAGACTGACCCCAAATGAAAGAATCCAAGCCTTGCGCCTTCCCAGGTTTGAGAGGCTCTGCATTGCCTCTGACACCTAAAGCAAAGAAGACAAGCATTTGAGTGTGGCACCTAGCCAAGCATAGTTGTTTCAAAAAAAGTCAATAATGCATATTACAAACATGTTTTGGTGACCAAACACAGCCTCCCAGCTATAGGTCTCCTCTAGAAAAGTGAGGCAATTATCTCAATCATTCAAGTGAAAAGGTCCATTTATGCTTCAATTCTCTGGCTAATTCAGGCAAAAGTAAAATTTTCATCTGAATGATCTCAGTAATTGGCTTGCTGCTTTGCTTTACCAGTGAAAACTCAACAAAGAAGCTGAGGCTGCTCCTTACTAGCAGGGTGGTGGTAATCATAGGGAACTTTTGCATCACAAACATCTATGAGAAAGCACATTAGCAGAGACTTTGTTGAGAAATTTCACAAACATAGCTTCTAATCATAGATTAGGTGAAACTTAGAATTCAGACATTTACCTGCTCACCAGTTACTGCTCCCTCAGTTTTTCTAGCTCAGTACAACTGCAGTATTAGGTACACAGAAGAAATGTAGTTTTCTCCACGTCTTTCTTTCCTTTACTTCAAGCAGTCCTTTACCCATCTTTTGAACACGTGACCCCTTTTAAGTCCCCAGTCATTGCCTTAGTTCATGGCACCTGGGCACTTCTCTTAAGCATCCACTCACCCGATGTAGCTACTTACTGAAGCTCTTCCATGTGCAGATGCAATGCCAGGTAATGGAAATAGAGTGATGAGCAAGATGGACGTGATTCTGTCGATTAGGGCTGCTCTTGATTGGTCTTTCTGCCTTTTGTTTTGTACCCTCCTCTAACCCATTTTACTTTGCTGTCAAGCTTACTCTGAAAAAGGCCCCGCTGCTGACTCACCAAAGTCTTAAGGATGGTATACAAGGGCCCTGATGATCTGTCGTTCAATTTGTGTTTATTCTCCTTTTTTACCTTTGATGGTCTGAAATTTGGTCAGAAATGCCTATTCCCCCTTCAGCTAGCTACGTGAACGATATGCTATTTTTTTTAATGCTCGTTTTATATATTAAAATGATCCTCTCTATAGTATAGCATTTCCCTTCCTAGACTGTTAGTTATTGACCCCACAGGGAATAATTTCAAGCCTCTTTAGGTGTCTGAAGAAAACTTCTAATCAGTGTAAATATCAGTTCTTTCAGCTGGTTCCCTTTTGTTTTGTTTTTTTTAAAGATTTATTTATTTATGCATACAAGAGCTGGGGTACAGGCCAAGTCGCGGGAGGTGAGAGGATTCACCAGACAGAGCAGGGAGCAGAACAGGCAGACTGACTGAAACACACTGCCGAGGGCAGCAGTGGGCGAGGCAGGAGAGGTCTGCTTGTGCCATGTGGGTCCCCTCCCCGGCTGGCGGTAGGGATCGAACTCATGCTGCAGTGGCTGCGGGTTTGCTTCATAGTGTGTTGCTTAACCCACTGCGCCACCAGGGAGGCCCTCCCTTTTGTTTTTAATTCCACTTGTTTTTCTCTGAACTTATTTCAGTACTTGTATATTCATTTCCATAGCTGGTTTAACAACTATGTTTTTTAAAACACCTCCACATTCTGGTATTGTGAAGCCTCTATCCTAAGTGTTCTACTTAGTTTCCATTAATTTACATGACAGACAAGAAAGGGTGACCTTACTCCAAGATCAAAGATGAGATTCTTAGATAGAGGGGACATGCTCACTTACAAACCCAAGACCAGTTGATCCCTAACCCCGCCAGCCCCCCCCCCCCCAGTTACATTCTTCTGGTACATAAGAGATTGGGTCTCTGATTAGCAAAAGGGCAGACCCAAAGGATGTAAAAATCTTTTCTCTGATTAGGAGAGGGTGAAGAACTTAGGCAAGGACAGATGCTTCTCCTTTGCCTCAGATAACTTCATTGCTCTTAACTCAAAACACTGAATGCCAAAGCTGGGCATTTGGGGGAAACCGGTTCTGAAATTCTTGGGGTGGTCTCACTGGGACACTGTTAGTCAAAAGTGTGACCTACCTGGGGTACTTATGTCCCATGACTGATTGTGCTGGGTCCATAAAGAGCTGACATTCTGGACTCCTTAGGGGGCAACTGCAATGGGCCACCCCAGAAGATCTGGAGCTCCCTGGGGATTGGGCTGAGATTTTGTCAGATACGTGTCACTGTGGTGCCAGCAAGGCACGAAGCAGGTTTTCCATGATTCCAGCAGACATGTAGAAGGAGGAGTCCTAGAGCCCTCGGTGACTTTTTCAGGGTTTTATTGCCTTTATATCAGAGGTGACCAGGTACACAGCAGATGGGGTCCCTGGAGGCCTGGGGAGGCCAGGAGGCTGGCAGGCCTCCTAGGCCCCGGTGCATCTTCACTCTCTGGGTTCTCTAGCCTCTTGTGCCCCTGCTACTACTGCTGCTGCTTCTGCCTCTCTTCCTCGGTTACTCTGTTGGCAGCCTCGTGATGCTGCTCTTATAGACCATGTCTCAGCCCAGGTGCACCCACTTGCGCATGCCCACTTAGACATGCGTGCAGGACCGCAGGTGTCCATCATCACACCAATGGTGGGAGGGCAGAAAAGCCTGATCACTTTCCCATTTACCCTACAGTCACAGTTCAGTTTGACCCTCTGTTCAATTGTTTCCTCCTGCTTGCATTTACAGATACTGATACCTAATAAAAACAACAACTGATATATTACTGAGGTCTCCTAGGGATGAAATATTGCCTAGGGCACAGCGAATGACCTTGTCTCTGGGTATCGTGAGTTGTGTTCTTTCAAAGCCAGTAAGTCAACATGCTAGCAGCAATTCATGTAACAAGAGGTAGGAAAGCTGGGATCTAGCACCAACTGGCCTAGAAGGCACCAGGAAGTTGCACAAGCAGGTAGGCCTGTCTTCCATGTCACTGACACCTCTCCTTTACCTCATTCCTCACTCCTTCTGGAGCATTCCTAATGGGAGGATAAAACTCAGATTTCATTTGATAAGTACATGCAAAACAAGCTGGAGATGGAGGGCAGCTGCACTGCAACCTCACAGAGGGGACCTTTGAAAAACAGTGACCAGAACAAAGCTTTACAATGAGCAGCATGTTTGTGGTATAGCTAGTCTTTCATCTTGTGTGGGAGGAAAAGTAGCTCTGTTCGAAAATATAGGTCCCCCTGGGCAGAGGCTAGGGGCTGGAAAGGAGAGACATTTGAAATTGGTGCAAGGTGGGACTCCCTGGTAGCACAGGGGGTTGAGCGCTGCACTGTGAAGCATCTGCGGCACAGCAGTGTGAGTTCGATCCCCAGGGAGGGGACCCACATGGCACAGCAGACCTCGCCTGCCTCTCCCACTGCTCCCCTCAGCTGTGTATTTCAGCTCCCCACTCTGTCTTGGTGAATCCTCTCACTGACTATACCTCTGACCTGTACCCCAGCTCTTGTATGCATAAATAAATCTTTAAAAAAAGAAACTGGTGAAAGGTGGCCTGTGTAGAGTCGTGTAGATGGGCGTGTGGGGGAGGCACAAAGTAAGAAGGCCTTAGTACCAGATGGTGACAACTACCAGAAAGCACCCACCACAGAGAGCCACTAAACAACCGTACAGACCGGTGCTGTCCAGCACTGCATGGGGCTAGTGTGGCCTCTCTCCCGCCTAAGGCCTCTGCACCTGTGTGTAGATTTGGACCAGGTGCTCCCTTGGGACAATGGCCCACATCATAGGCGGCTGGGGACGCCTATGTAGCCTGTGACTGATTGTGTGGTCAGAGTCCAAGATGGTCTGGGAGTAGGCCAAAGTTATTCCAAGCACCTGCACAGAAAGTACTCCCTGCATGCAAGGCCAACATGTCCTCCCCTGCTCCCTATAGAATTGATTATCACCTTTGACCCCTTTCAAGTCCTGTTCCCCAGAAGATGAATGCCCTTTGTCTCCCTGCACCCTGCTTCCCTCCCATTGTCATAGGATCTATGTGTAGCGTTGCCAATAAATAGCAAGAGGGCTGCTCACGGGGCAGCAATGTCTTGCCTTGCAAACTTGCTTTACAACTCGTTTCTTGATGTGTCTTTGTGGACGTGCTGGTATGCCTCGGCTACCAGAGGCTGACTCAAGGGAAATGTCCTTCAAGTGTAGAATACATGCTGGATTTCAGACTTTGTAGTACAAAAAAAGAATATAAACTATAAAAATTTTATTTTGTTAAAGTGCTCATATAGTTATATATTTGGTTCAATAAAATATATTATTAACATTAATCTCATCCATTAAAATACTTTGTATTTGATAATACAAAATAGATAACATAAAATTATATCTATGGCTCATACTTATGACTCACATGACCTTTTTTGGGGTGATAGTGATAAGAGACAGAATAATTTTTAAAATATATTTATTTTATTTACTTATGCATACAAGATTATGCTGGGGTATATGCCAGAAGTGCGCAGGTGTGAGAGGATTCACCAGAGACAGAGCGGAGAGCAAAAGAGGGGGATCTACTGAAATACACTGCTGAGGGGAGCAGCAGGCAGGACAGGAGAGGTCTGCTGTGGCACGTGGGTCCACTGCCTGGCCAGGGGTTGAACTTATGCCACAGTGGCTGGCAATGGCTTGACGGCATTGAGACTTAACCCTTGCACCACCAGGGAGGCCGAGACAGAATAACTTGACCATCTGGCAGCAGCTAGCCTCAGCCACTGGCTACCCCAGTGTTCTCATAATAGAAACAAGCATTGCATGGAAGTGGGAGAAGTAAAGATTGTGGCTGGGCCCAGGCCTCCCATTTGCCAAGGTCAACAAACCTGCTGTAGCTGCCAAATGCACATACAAGCTGTGGGCAACAGAGACTGAGCCTGGATACGGCACACTTCCTCTGGAGTATAACCAGACTCTGCCTAGTAGTTTGATTACATGGGACATTTTCCATCCTAGAAAACCCAGAAGTTTTGTTTTTGGATTTTTTTTTTGTTTTAAATTAAACACACACACAATATGTATGTATATGTATATATGTATGCATATACAAATGTATGTATGTATGGATTCCAAATCTGACTTTGCCTTTCTTAGTTGCAGGGATTAGTGTGTATTTGATCTACCCACATGGGATCTCACATAACATCATATCAGAGCAGGTCAGCTAATGTACAGGGAAGGAGGTGTGTGAAGAAGCCCGTGACTACGAGACTCGCCTATCACGTCACAGACCATCCTCTAGGATGCAGTATAAGCTTTGGATAAAAACATTTTGGATATAAAAAAATCTTTATATAGGGTCTCCCTGGTGGCTCAAGGGGTTAGGTCTCAGCACTATGAAGCTACAAGAAGTGGGGTGTAGGCCAGAGGTATGATGGGTATTTGAGAGTACTCACCAGACAGAGTAGGGAGCAAAACAGGCAGATGGACTGAAATACACTGCTGAGGGGAGCAGCGGGAGAGACAGGGGAGGTCTGCTGCACCATGTGGGTCACCTCCATGACTGGGATGAAACTGGCTGCTGATAGCTTCATGGTGCTGAGACTTCTCCCCTTGCACCACCAGGGAGGTCCCACATTTAGGATATTTCATAACTTGGCGATTATAAATAAGGCTGCAATGAACATAGTGTACAAACCTCTTCAAATCAGTGTTTTTGCACTCTTTGGGCAAATACCAAAAAGTGGAATTGCTGCTCTCCCACAATTTTATAGACTCTTCAACAATAAAGGTTCTGGTTCTCAAAGGGGTACACTTTTTAATGAGGGGACTGAAGACTCCCATTGAACATAAGCTACTGTTGCTGCCTAGGCATTTTGGGCAGAGAAGTGGTAGAAGTGATTGACCTTGATCATAAGGAAGCGATGGGTCTGCTATTCTATAAAGGAGATGGGAAGGAAAAACAACTAGATGATGCTTAAGCCTGGTTATACTTCTAGTGAGGTGCTGAGATGAGAAGTGGTTGCTGCAGTTGCGGATAATGTAGAACTGAGAGTGAAAGAGATTGAGATATTGAGTGTTAGTTGTGGTTCTAAGATTAACTGGAGTGGCAGGAGCTGCAGGTTGTTCTACTAACTGAACTTTCTAAGTTTTCCTCAGGATAAACAGTCTCCCCGAATCCTGGCAGCTGCTTTCTGACATTTAAATGAAGTAGATCTGAAGGATGAGCTGCGGAAGATACAGAGCTGGCCACCTCCAAGAATTCTATTTGAAGGAAGGACCTTCCTAGCTTCTGAAAGTGCTGTCAGCAAACAGCCTCCCTCTGTCAGCGCTTATGGGGCACTTCCTCCACGAGCGAGCCCACTCACCCTGGGTGAGCTGCATCCAGCGAAGTGTTGTCGGGTGGCTAGAAAGGCCCCGTCATTTTCAGTGTGCCAGGCTCAGAGGCCTCCATTAGGCTCCAGTGCTCCGTAGTGGGGCTGGCCCAGCTGAGGCTGAGGCTTCGTTCCCAATCTGCTTCTTAGCCCAGGCTCCCCCAGATACTGGCCTCTAATGGAAATCCTACCTGCTAAACTCCATCTCAGCATTCACTTCTGGAGAACACAACTTGTAACATCAGCCTCTAAAAGATTCAGTCTTGGCAGCTCGCCTGCCCACCTGTGACGAGCCAGGTGCCTCTCTTTTTCCCCTTTTCCTAATAAATCTGTCCTTTTAAAGTGTAAAAAAAATTAAATAAATGAAAGATGCAGCCTTCTTTGTTGTGCTCTTTCATCTCTCTCTCTCTCTCTCTCTCTCTCTCTCTCTCTCTCTCTCTGTATAATATAACCTATATATATTTGCCCCTGAAAACACTCACTCAAATCTTACATCTTTGTCTAAGCTTGTTATTTCATTATGCAATGCCCAACATCAGCACATCTCTTCGTCCCTGATAATATATTTCTATATTTTAAAATTTACTTATTTATACACGCAAGAACTGGGTACGGGTCAGAGGTGCGGGGTGTGAGAAGACAGAGTAGGGACTGGAACAGGCAGATTGACTGAAATACACTGCTGAGGGGAGCAGCAGAGGAGACAGGATAGGTCTGCTGCACCATGTGGGTCCCATCCCTGGCTGGGGATCGAACTCATGCTGCAGTGGCTGCAGAGAGCTTCATAGTGCTTATAGTTAACCCCTTGCATCACCAGGAAGGCCCCAATAATGTGTTTCTATTAATGGTATATCTATCCTTGAGTCTTTTCCATATTATACTTACCATAGTTGAAGTTTACAGTCTTATTACTTTTAATCTCTTACAACTAAATAGGCCTTCAAATAACTGATCTTGTCTTATCACCTAGATCCCACTCCTTGTTTGTATGGCAGGACACTGCTTGTCCTGTTCACCATTGCCCCTTCCTGCTCCAGCAGAGTGGTCCAAACAGAGTAGGGCCTCAACAATTATTTTTTGAATAAATAATGATTGCCATGGGTATGAGGACAATTTTCCACTGGAATTTCCATCTTTCCAAGCCACCTGTGTGCTGCAATCACACTGATATTTCAAGCTACTAAACATCACTCTAACTTGAACTTCCTCTTCTAATACCTTCAGGGTTTTCCTTTTTACCCCCTAAAGATATGTCAGTCTCCCTGAACTGACCTTCAAAGCTTTGCAATATCTGAATCCTCATCTGATTACTCATTTGTTCCTAGGCGAGTCATCTGCTCTTAGCAACATTATTCTTCAGCCCTGCACAGATCAGGTGGTGTTATCCTGACTCAGCCTCTCCCCAAGCTGCTCCATAATGTAGAATATGGAGTCCTTCCTACCAGCTGAAATTCTCTCCCCCTGGATTCTGACACCTCCTCTACCCTTTCTGCCAACCATCTTTCCTTTATCTGAACTCCTACGTATGCACCACTCATTTCTGCATTGCACATGGATCAGTTGACTTATCAGCATCTACTATGTTCCAGGCACTAAGCTGGATGCCCAGAACATGTGATAATAAGGCATTATTATATATTTTTTGTTCTCAGTGAGGCCTGTAGAGGGAGTAGACAGATTACTGAGTGTGGTGAGACTTGAAGGGGGCTCTAATAAATGTCAGCATTGAGCATAGAGAGCAAGTATTTGATTTTCAGGAGAATCAGAAAGACAATGTGAATGGAGGGGCATTTGAATTTTCTCTTGAAAAGCAAGTAGCTACTCATTTGAATTGTACTGTCAGGATGGGGTTGTGGGTGTATATTCTGAACAAAAGTGGGCAGGCTGAAAGACAGGAAACTAGAGTGGCAGGCAAAGACTAAGTTATTTGACTTGCGGGGACGAAAAGATACAAGAGGCAAAACGAGTTTTGATGAATAAAAAGGCTGGAGAAGTTCGTTGCACCTGTATCTTAACAGTCTTGTGGGGGCATTCCAAAGAGTGGCTTTTAACTTAATAGCAAAAGGAAGAAACAGCACAAAAGTTTTTTTAAGTGAGCAACATGATTAAATTTGAGGTTTCAGATAATCACACAATCACATATTATTATTTAACTTTTGCAAATCTGGAGCCAGTGTCCTGATGTAAGAAAACTAGTTTTGAGAACAGTGATTTGCATATAATAGGTGATTAGCAAGGATACATTTTCTATTCATTCTACTGCCAATAAACATGGGTTTGGTAACCTTCAGTCAGTGTCACGAAATAGAGAGGTATATAGATGTACTTATGTGTACACATATATCCTGAACACAAAAGCACATGGACTAGCTTTAGGCAAAACCAAATAAAAAAGTGGGTGAATCACAGGCTATTACTTACAAGAGCTTGAACATGCTTTGTAAAACTATTCCCCTAAGTTTCATTTGATTTGTTTACATATCACTACTTGATGAAGAGGTTGAATAGTTAAGAAAAATTTTATAATTGTCACCACCTAGGGATCAATCATAATAAAGTTAACACATCTTTGAGATGAAAATGAAATGAGCAATTTCACAGGAGCTGACTTCAGGTAGAACTTTTCAAGAATGTATCTGTTATGCAGAGGGGATTCTACATAACAGAAGGAAGGTATTCTTTCTTATGTGTGTTGTGAGAACTCAATATAAGAACGGATTTATACAGAATGTAACAAAAATGCAACCGTATATACAACTTAGAAACCGGTTTTACTCTGCTGCAAACAAATGGACAAGATATTATACAGTATTTAATAAAAAGTACAGCATAATACAAGTGCCACTAATAAAAGAAACTTAAGGATAAGACTTAAAAATGCTTATTTGTAATATATATGTACACACTGCAATAAAAAGCCACAATAAATACACGAATTTCCATGTCATCCATAATAAATACTGAAAATATAAATACAGAAGACTACAGCTATCATGAATAAATTATTACAACATAAGGTCCAGGTTAAGTTCTGTTGACTATTGTTGTAGCTTATTTTATATACCCTTTGGCATCTTTGATGTTATAACTTACACACAAGAGAGTTCAATCTAGAAACTGTGACATACAACATGGTGTCTCAGTGGAAAGTGATTGTATGTATGAATTGTAGTTTGATTTTCTTCCCTTTCAACCTTAAGTGATTAGATTGAACTTAACAGAAATAAAATATCTATTGAAACACTGTTGCAATTGAGTAAAATAACAAAAATCAAAGAAAACCTATCACAATGTCAAAAAAATTTACAGTGCGTTTCTCTCACCATGTATTTAATTACCTTTTATTTTACCAGCATAAAATAAACAAAAACATAACCAAGTAACCAATACTCTCAAATGACTTCCCTTGTGTAAAGACCATTCCCAGTGTCTGAATGGCTTAACATAGACTAAGGAATAACACACAAGTCCTTTGGATCATTTGATCCACCATTACATTCAGCTCATTATATTTCACCAGAATTTGCAAATATACCAAATTTCTATGGCAACTGGAAAGTGGAGACAAAGTTGATGTCTAAATTATGACTGAGATAAATATACTGAAAAAGGTGACATTTGTTTATGTAACCAATTATACAGATATATTTTAAATGGGGGAAATGTATTTTGATCAATGTCAAATGACCTTTTCCTATCAAATTTATATACCCTGTGACATTGAGGGAAACACATTGAAATAACAAAGTGCCATTTTCTGCATTAACAGGCATTAACCAGTACATATGTATTAATAGTTCTATCTTCAGAGGCTATTACACCAGAAATGCAATAAACTAAAATGAAAGCAGATCAACTTTACTAAGACACTATAAAGGCTGAGGTTCTTAAGAACAGAGTTGTAATCTACAAGTTTTTAATTTTTAAAAACTATTTCTGTACTGTAAATGTCTAGCGTTTATTTTACATCAAACACTTTTGAAACATGTTTCACAAACTACACCTCAGACTTATTTCCATTAAGGTGCCTAGAATCAATTAAAACATGGGCCAAATTATTCAACACCTTTTATAAAAGCATTCTAAATCCTTTTATGAAAACAAAAAGGGTTCTTTCCCCTAGTGTTATTTATGGGGAGCAACCACACTAATGGGGCTGTCCTTTCATAAGAGCGTGTGGGTTGGGGAGAGAAACAGCTGTTCGTAGATTGAATAAAACCCATGGAGGAAGGAAACATTGATTTTGGGGGTGCTGCTCATCTTCCATTTAGTTCTGATTTTGAGTTGGAAGCAATTCTGAGCTAACAGAAATTGCTTGCAAAGCTGTGGGCTTTGGGGAGATGGGGCAGGATGGGTTGCTTGGGTCAAGTGATGTAATCAGGGAAAAAAATCGCCACCCCTCTGGTTCCCTCCTTCATTTTCAGGCCTTGTCAGGATGACAAATTTTTAAATCATTTTGCTGATCCCTGAGAAGGCAAGCAACCATTGTTTAAACAAGATGGGGACAAAGGCTGGGATAAATGGTGGCTGAGTAATTCTCTGGAGTCATTTTATTCCATATCAGACTCTCCACAAATAGTCATATCTTTCCCAGAAGGAGTGGAAAACTTGAAATTCTCATTAGTCATTTTAAGGTAAAGAAAGAGTAATGAGAATATATTTATTTAGAAGTAAGAAGATAGAAAGGCTCACTTTATGTAATTGTAACTTCTCAGAAAATCTGAGCAGTTTAAAAGTCCATTTACTTGATCCTGGCTCAGATGTTTGCACTGAGGATCTGGAATCGCCATTTTCTTCACATTACCTTCTGTCAGACAGTGCAGCAATCATAAAATAAGAAATTAAAAGAAAAAAACACAGCTATATTTGTCAAAACATGTCACCGTACTGAGTATTGTTTCAATACCCAAATCTTTATTTTAAATAACCTAATTTCTTAGGAGACTTATGGAATCATCAAATGTATTAAGCATTAAAGGTAGGGGAAGCCCAACTTCCTCTGATTCTCCCAGTACAATGGCCCAAATCACCACAACTGTTGCCAGGTGCCTCGTCCACAAACAGTGGCCAAGATATTTTCTTATGGTGAGAAAAACCTAAGAGAACTGGATTGTGTTGCCAAGGAAACCGCCTTCCCTAGAGATATTCAGAATAGATGGGTGTCTATGCTGTTGCGCATGCCTGAGTGACAGTCCTCCTTGGAAGTAGACGGATGAGCCAGATGACCTCTGGAGATCACTTCTAGTCTCAGGACCATAAAATCTGAAGAATACAGAAGATTCTCAAACTTTCCATTATTCACACACAGTTGGGCCATTGTAAGTATCTTTGAAAAGATTAAACTATTCTGAGATACCCATTTGGCCTGACTAGTGCCTAATAAATCAAGATTCAGACAGCAATCTTTGGCAGTAGACACATTTGATTGTGGTACAAAGAAATGACTTTACTATTAAAATTTAAAATCAATCAAGATCGGCTATCATGTAGTTATCATGAAACCATCCAAGGGTCAAAACTAAATTAAAAAAAAGAAAATTAACCTCAGGCAATTTATTTACTAAGTCTAGAGAGTTTTTTTTCTCTTTAGTGGAATTCAGATTTGGATTTTATTTCATTTTTTCTTTTCCTTTATATATAAATAAAATCTCAAAATAGCATATAGACTGCAGAAGTTTTAAAGACGGTTTTCCTTTGGCTAGTGCAAAAGTTTGATGGCCAACAAAGGAAGGAGAAGCAAAGAAAACTGTATAAATTATGTTACCAAGCTAGAAATTTCAATATCATTTATAATAGAGTCCCTTTGTACAGACAACTGCAAAAGTCTATTAGGTCACACTGCTGACAAGGAAATTTCTGGTCTTTCCCAGCATGGCAGCAGGACATGATAAAGATTTCTGGTGATAGAAACTTCTAGATAATTTTTAAAGAGTTATTTTCTAAATCAATTTCCTTTCAGTAACTCATTAATAAGTAACTGTTATAACACTCCCAAGCCAGATAAAAATATTGGGAAGACGCCAAAAGATAAAAGAAAGGGATACCTAACAATGAAGCTATTTCAAAATTATAACTAAAATGAATCAGATAACATAAATTAACTTAGACAAAGGCAAGGCTAATTTCTACCATAATATTGTCCTACTCTAAACCCTTCTAATCAATATAGATTATCTTAAAAATAGTTAAATGACCCACATGTTACTAAAATGAGAGTTATTGAACTGACTGGACTATCACCATGGAAATGAATAACACAAAAAAAGGAATAACATCATTAACATGTTGAATACAAAGACTGTGCAAAAGAAATTCTATCATATTCCTTTGAAACTTTAATTCTGCCAGAAACTTCTATAAGATGAAATAAAATGACACTAAAGTTGACTTTTCTTGAATTAAAAACAAGTGGAAGTTATCAAATAAAAATCAATTACCTTGTAGTGATATATTTATCATATTAAAGTAGTCAACAATGTGACCTAAATCTTTGAATTTATTTTTCCATGAATAGAACAATTACTTGTACTTACTAAAATTCTGGACTATATTTTAAATTAGAAAAATTGCATATAAAAAATGAACTGGTTTAGGTTTTGAATTTGCTTGTATACACCTTCCTGTTTCCTATCAGATCATTCTGTCTAAATCACCAGTCAGGATATGAAACCCAAGGCAATCCATCGACTATGCAGACAACATGTAGTTAGACTAACTGCAGGACTGGTCACCAGATAAAATACAGGTCATGTCGGCTTTTGAGCTAGGAGGAGGGTCTCATGGTCTGGCTTAACTGCCATGAGAAGAGTTGATGTAAAACTTAGAAGTGACTTTTAGAGCATCACAATGAATATAGATTTGGCAAGTAAAACAGTAAAGAACCCTTACATTCCCACATTCATTACTCTTGACAAAAATCAGTCCTTTTAATATAAAGTGTATTTAAAACTGAAAAAGTTTCTTTAGCATATTGGAACTCTGTGTATTTCCTTTTTAAAGCATCAAATGATTTTTAGATAGTAAATTGTAATTGATGTGGATGGTGAACAGCAGATGTGAGAACCAACAGGGTCCTGGGGTCCACATTGTAACATCCAGATCGTAACTTCCAGGTTTTGGGATGTTTGTGAATTGTTTCTCCACTATAATAAAATTCTAGTTTTTCAGCTCTGTTGAAATGTTAGGGCTCCTAGCAGACACCACCACTGATTAAGCATATATTCCTTGCCTGCCCCACCCTGACTCTTTCGTAATTCTAGTGAGTTCCTGAATTGCTGTTATTCAGTTAAATTAAGTCAATTAAATTCTTTAATGCTACAGAAAACATCTGATGAGCTATGCTATTTGTGCAAAGCTGTGGCATTTAGCTTAGGCATTTAAGTTACTTGAGCACACGCTAGCAGACCACAGAACGAGTAATGAGTAATGAATCAGTAATCTCAAATCTGTTAAAACCAAGAATAATTAAGGCTTTAAAGTTTTGGTGTTGGTCATGGTAAGGATACAATGATCATTCCTGTTTCAAATTGTGGTGAAGTCTAGCCTTTGAAAGCATAAAGATGCTTCCATTTAAGGTTAGTATTTAAAGAATCACTTTAACAGTGGCACCCTAAATTCTCTTAATAAGGAGCAGATGCCATTTTAAAGAGAAAGATTAAGTCATATTTGGAGGAATGGAAGACTTTGTGGCATCTTTGAATAAGGCAGTCTCAGGTTGGCTTCTGAGGATGTTCATTTTCTACCTACTAATCTGATGGTTTGTAACCCGTTAAAAGTTTGGGTGGGGGGAGTGAATGCGCTGTTTTCTCCCTACTGCAAGGCGAAGCCTTTGGAAGTAGGGTTTTGCTATTTGATAGGCTGTGTATAAATAGAAGAGTGATTGTGTTTCACACTGTTGTTTCAAAGGTTTCCCGAACTGTTCCCCGGGTTATGTATGAGTCAAACCCGCCTTCAAAACTGTCTGGTAGGAGTTTGCTGGTATAAATTTAGCATCATTTGTATAAGTCTTACACTGAAGAAGTAATTAGCTGAAACTTTCATTTGATCAATTCTAGCTGAGTCCAGATTTAATCTATAAATTTTAGTTGAGGGGAGGGGAAGGAATAATACAGTGATTTTCTTTAACTTAGGAAAAAGTATCCTTTTAGATGCATTTTTAATTTATATATATATAATTAATTGATCATTTTTTCTAATATCCCTTTATAAAATCACGCATTAAAATGGTGAGGTTTGATTGAATATTTCATGCCACTTCATCATCACCATCCCTTAGAATGTATAGTTTCTCTCTTTTACCACCTGCAATGGTTCCTTTAATCTGGTAGTTGTTCAGTAAATAGTTCTTGATTGAAATAATTGATAGTTAATAAATTTAAATATTAACAACAAAGGATTATAAACTTGCACCACAATAGCAGAAGCTTAAAGTACAAGTGATATATCAATTTATAGGAAATAAGTCATGATATATTTTCCTGTTTAATGGTAACCAAATGAGAATTTTGCCTACAACTCATGTGAATATAAAAATTTAAAAGGACATAATCACTTAATATAATCCCTCTTGCTTTCTTGATTAATTTGTGGCCAGTGTTTCTATAATTCATTGTTTCATTTTGGGAAGGGGTATTGTTGGTTTATGTAAGATTATGACGATTTTATCACTAATAAATATTAACCTCATGTTTTATATTGTCTGATACACTGAAAAATTGTTTCATCACAATTAAAGACTGGCTTTCAAAATATTCAAAATAATATTCAATTTAACCAAAAGACATGAGACAATTGAATTTTACTTATGTCTTAATAATCAATGATCAAGAAGTGGAGGAAAACAACTTAAGTAAAACTCTTTCATTGACTTCTTTCTCTCAAAGGAAACTGGAATGACAAAGGAGATGCAAGCTGCTTGGGTCACTTGACTTGCAAATCAATTTGGTCTGGATTATAACTGGGAATTAAGTCCCAATAAAAGGTATTGGGCCGGTGCTAAAACAACAGGGACCAGAGCATGAAGCTTTGCCATTGACAGTGAATGACTAAAAGGCTATGTGTCAAGAAAGACTAATTTGGTCAGATATACTATGGGGGCAATACAACAGCTGCAGTTCAGGTTATTGTGTCTTGGCATAAAGACCTAAGTATCCCAACTGGCTGCATCGAGAGTGATCCCCATTTTTAAGAAGCTTAGAAAAACTGTAGTGCTTTCCTGGCATGTGGGCAGATTTTGTTGAATAGAAGGGCTCTTAATGGGGAAAAAGTCACATGGAACACTGTGCTTGTTTAGTTTAGCTTTTCTGGAAAAGTAACAATGAAATGATCCCATCAATATTATTTGCAAATTTAACCCAACATAGCTTTAAAAATGATCCTGTTTTCTAGACCACATATTTGGACTATGAAACCCAATCAGGTTCTTGTGTAGGGAAAATTTAGTATTCATTAGTGGTCATTGCCTAAAATCTGTTGCTTTCCAGTGTCTGAACACATCTTCCAAATGTATGGTTATATGGAAATGCCTTAATATGTAGTGTGCACATGCAATTTGTGGGAGATGTTCAGGGGTTAGGTTATGTATATGAAAATTTGGAAAGGAAGCTGTCATTGTTGGGAGGTTAATTATTCTGTACAGCAGTTACTTTCAATTCATTTGGACAGGGAGCAAAAAGCTCTGTTTCTTGTTTGCCTATTTCTAAGGTAAGCAGTATTTCAGAAGTGAAACAAACTATAAAATAGAGACCAGCCAAACACAAACAAGTAAGTGTCAAACCTTCTTATGAAAATAAAACTGAACTAAATTAAATACCTATCTTTTCTGAAACTGACCACCATCTAGTCTTCAGCTCTGCCCCAGCCAAAATCTTCTCTTCCCACTCTGCCAAAATCTGTGTTCCAAGAATAAATTCTGAGTGCTTTACACATAGATACTTCAAGGTTTGTAATGGACCAGCTAATACGGAACACACGATTCTTTCACATGCTAGAAATGGACAACAGCCCTTTGTCATTTCCTCTTTGGGCTGTGTGCTATAGATTGTACTGATAGTGGAAAAAAATCAGAGGTTAAGCACTAAAAACTGTAACTTTGGAGACAGCATGGCAAATACTACTGAGATTTGAGTAATACTCCAATCTGATCACCCCAAAGGGGTTATCCCAAAAGGGATACCTCTACACTGCAACCTCCATAAGGATAAACCCAAAGTTTCTTTAATACTAATAGTTATAAATTTGGCCCATTGTTAGGGTAGAGAATGGGCAGGAACCAACTGCACAGTGGAAGATCTGCCAGGTAAACATGTTTTCCTCAAATCAAGTTTTAGTAGAAACTTTTCCATTGGAGGACTTTCTCTAGATTAAACACTCTAAGTTGAATTAAAAAAATAGTACTTTTTAAAGAATTGAGATCTACATGTATTTATATCCATATTTCTAAACATTCAAGTCTAAACGACATTTAAAAATTAAGCAGTGATGCAGTCGCTGAATAGCAAGGCATGTCCACGTTTCAAAGAGGCATAAAATGTGAAGTGACATAACAATAGAAAGTTAAAAAGGTGAAACTGATTTAGCATAGTCATATCGCATAGAAAAAAAAAAAGGTAGAACACACTAGTTGCCTAAATTAATTTACAAGAAAACATGAATTTTAGAAGTCCTCCGATGAACCAAGTGCAGATAATCTAAAGGCGGGCGGGGAAAGGGGGGGAGTGTATGGTTTATTTCTATCTGTTCCCTTTCGCTAAGAGAACATGAGGTAATTAGAAAGTGTTCAATGCATTCTGGAATATTCTACTAATTGTCCGAGGCAAGAGAAGTCAAAATGCTTCAGAAAAGTAAGGCCTTAGTTGAATATTTGGGTAGAGGCCCCCCCTTCAATCAGTTTGTCACTAACTGGAAATCTCATTATCACTCATTTTGAAGAGATGGATTGATTATGCTGTAGAAAAGGCTGGTTGCTGAGGATGTGTCTTTTCCGTGTTTCCTCAGCCTCCTCTGCTCTTACCGAGTTAGGTCTTCAGAGTGGTGAAGGAAAAGAGGTCACTTTTCCTTCATAAAGTATCATTGGATGATTCCTCTGTATTAATTATGTGAACCTTATAATAGTTACAGATTAAAAAAATTTATTTTTCATCTCAAAGAGTTCTCAGTCCCCAACCCTCACAAGGTACCATGAAGGGGCACTAAAGTGCATTTTGATATAGGGGAGTACAGTTTAAAGGTGCTGTCCAAGCTAAGAACCAAGATGATGCTGTTTACAAAAGGAAGGCAATTCCTTCTACCTCCATCTCTGGAGTCAACTGAGGGAGGGCAATGAACTAACCCCTCACCGGAGGATTGTCCTAACTCTTCACTTTAGAGAAAACTGTGGAAGGACCTGCACATAGAGACTCATTTATTTGTCCAAAATAGCAAAAATAGGCCTATTTCATCCTTAAGAAAGTATTTGCAAATCTCATCAGTCATGATCATAAAAATGTGAATGGATTCCAGATGCAATCCGTGTGGGCATGCTCGGTGGTACTAACTATGCATCTTCAGCTTAAAAGAACATGCTGCTGTTCATTTTCATCAAAACATGACTTCTAACTACCATAAATAAAATACACAGGGAACGATTAAATCTTTTTCTTACAATAATTACTTTTACATTAAAAAGTCACCATCATCTTCAGATACATTGAAAATTAGGACTCTAAATCTTAGTAATTTCCCAGTTTTAGATAACAATCTTGCACAGGCCCGAAAATCCAAAACTTGGAGCTCTGATTTACACAGCTTGGCAGGTTTCACACAGTTTCACAGGTAGGCAACTGTGAGATACGCTTTCTTAAAATTAGCATTTTCTATCAAAACGGTCTGAAATCTTTTAAAATCCTCATAGAGACTGTATTTGTGCAATGCCACAGTCATGTAGCTAGAAAGGAGAAAACAAAATACAGTCTGGACGATTCACCACAGTCGAAGTTTTCTTGGTCCTCAGTTTAAACAACGATGGGCCCAGGAAATGCAATTAAATACGGTGTTTTAAATAGGAGGAGAGCTGGTCCGAGAATAACTTAAGCTATTAAACAGGCACAGTCTCAACCACGGGCGATTTGATGCACTCCTCATGCAATCTGCTCTTTTCTGTAAGACTCAAAGCATTTTCAGCAGGATGCTCGGAGATGTGACTGTCACCATTCAACGTAGAGACAAACCCATCCTGGGAGGGACCTTTCAAGTAGGAATGAAATTCCACTTGAGGATGACTGGACCTGTGTTCTGGGTATAAACTATTACAGGGCACACCGCCGTCATTTTCTGAAGAGGAGCAGCAAACGATGACAGAGGGGCTGGCAGTCGGGTAGTGGGACGCGCCGTAGGCCTCCTCTGCTTGCCGGGCGTAGTCCACGAATTGTTCTGGGGTCATGGTATAAGGCACCAGCGAGAGGGTACCGTTTTTGACAGTATCTCTTTCAGAATAGTTCTCAGAGATCTGATTAGGAGTTCCTGGAATGTGGCTATCTATTTGGTAATACAGAGTTGAAGTGTTGGCATAAAAAGAAGCATTTTTTGCGTGGCTTTCGTGAACAGCGGTGCCATCAGAGTAACAAAGGACGGAAGGAAGAGGGACAACTTCAGCATGGGTACCCAAACCTTCTACGAAGCTGTCCCCTTTCTCATCGTCCTCCTCCTCCTCCTCCTCCTCTTCTTCCTCCTCTTCTTCCTCCTCCTCTTCCTCCTCCTCTGATTCACTAGGTGCCAAGCTTTGCGTGCTAGAGTCGGTGACTCCGCTGCAGAAGCTGCTTCCGTCCTCCTCCTCTTCCTCCTCCTCTCCTTGACAATCTAACTCCTCAGCAGACTGCAGGTGCAGCACCGCAGCCTGTGGTTCAGTTTCAATCTCAAAGTTGTCTGCGATAGAATATTCGACGGAGTGAGTGACAGGGCCCATAGAACTACTGTGAGCACTTATCTCCCCGTGGCAGCCGTTCAGAGTGGGGATTTGCTGCTCTCGATTCTTCTCCAGTTCAAGTTTCATTATTGTGTGCAAAAAGTGAGTCCGGACACGGATAGGATTAAATTCAATTCTACCTGCTGTGTTACTACATCCTTCTTTAGTGCAGCCACATGGGAAAGACATTCGATCCACCTTGGAAGGAAGAACACAGATTAGCCCCACAGAACTCTTACAAACTAAATAAAAATCCAATACCTTTTGGCTCTTCTTCGACTCTGGATTATGTAGTTCTACTTATTCCAGAACAAATGGCAATCAAACTACAAATAGCAATGATAAAAGGGAATAAAAGCTGAAAACATGAGTTAATCTAATTTTAAAACCATATTCAATTAAAGTTATCATTATAGGTGTGTATTTTCAGTTCACTGACAATCATGCTTTACTCTTCTCCATTCTTCTTTCCTTCCTTCTCTCCACCCCATGATTTTTGCTCCCATTTTTTTTTTCCAGTGGTTCCATCTTTCCCCTAAATGACTTATTTTTCTGCTGCATACCAGCTCACATGCCCAATTTTAAACAAATGCACTTCCCTTATCCTCACCTGCTCTTTTTAATCTAAATTATAGGCCATTCTCCATGCCAGACATGATTTTCTCTTTGCTGATTATAAACTGAACTTCTCTGCCTTAAGAGTCTAGACTGGCCCTACATATTAGTATGCAGTCTGATAACGCCATGGTTTTAGTCCTTATTTTTTTTTTTTGATCCACAGCACCTGCTTATGTGTGAGCTGTAATGGAGATGTACGTTCATGACTGATTGTGAACTTGTGGGTTAGACCCTGGCTTTCCTCCACCCTCCCCACACCATTAGACTATAAGCTTCTTCAGGGAAGGGGATGTTCATTTATTCAACATCCCAGAATTATTTGAGTGATCAGAATCTGTGCATAAAGTGATTGGGTTCAGTGGTTATTACTGGACTGGGCTCTTTACATAGGTATTAGGTGCAACTTATCTAAGATATTTGCTAACTGTCTCAAATCTGACAATTAACCATATGCTGACGAGAGCATAGGCAGCCAGAAAATCTTGCCCAGCTTGCCACCTGATCTAAGCCCAGAGAATTCCCTATGGCTACTAAGGAAACAGACTCTAGCACTGTCATCATGACCCCAATAAAAGTAGCAGTTTATGGAGGAGCCAGAATCTATAGCTATTTCTTCATCATGAATCCTTTTTCTGGGAATTTACTTTATGCAACTGTTCAGCTAATGAGAAACTGACCTTCTCTTTAGCTTATCAAATAGCTGCGCTCATTGAAAAAGCCACATTTCCTCATAAAAACGATACCTAACTAATTATGGACACTAAAGATATTATTATAGACAGATCGGGAACTGTGTACCATCTAGTCTAGGAGCTGGCAAACTTATTTTTTAAATGGCCAACGAGTAAGTATTTTAGGCTATATGGGTCATCAGTCACTGCGGCAACTATTCAGTTCTGCAGAAGCATGAAAGCAGTCTTAGACAACATGAAAACAAGCTAACAAACAAAAACATGAATGTGATTCACTGAAACTTTATTTACAAAAACAGGTGGCAGGCTGAAGTGATCTGTAAGGTTATTTTTTGCCAAACCCTCATCTAGTCTATGTCCTTCATTTTAGAGATGGAGAAGCTGAGTACAGAAAGTTTATCTGATCTGCCAAATTTACAAAGATGGTAAAAAGCAGAACCAGGAGTTTTCTTAAGCCCCAGCCTGATAATTTTTCCACTAGTTCATACCACCCTATCCTTTCATACTCTATGGATGGATGGATGGAGGGATGGATGGGAAGATACACATTCAAAGGTTAGGGGTGTCATGATCTTGAATGCTTATAAAAAAGTCAAAATAAGCAAATATAATGAATGAATCCAAAGGAAATGATTTGGGAAGACTGAGCTTCAACTTGGGTTGCCTTTCACATTACATTTATATGTGTAAATACATTATGGATACCTATAAGTGTTCTTTAATTAGTATCCCTCTTTTCTCGAATCCCGTGTCTTGCCTAGGTCTAAGGATTTCCTTGACATGTGGAAAACATCACTAAACATGATGTCACCACCTCTATAGGGGCTGGTGTATGTCTTGCTTTTGGAGCCCCTAAGATTCAAATCTTTACCTGACACTTAATGCCTGCCAGGCTGCAGGTACACGTTTCTGGATCACAGAACACGCGGCAGTCACAGCCACAGTCCTCTCGAGACAGGCGGATGGCTCGCAGTTCATGCTTTTCCTCCACATCAATCTTTTTCACTCCGGAAGCCCGCAGCAGTGCTCTCCGTTTTTTTGTGGGGAGGGGTTGAAGAAAGAAGTACTCATCTACCTCTGTGTTGTCTAAATCAATATCATCATCAGAAATGTCATCCACTGTAAGAGTGCTAGCTTCTTCAGATTCCACAGTGCCATTTTTAGTCATCTAAAAACATAAAGCAGCAAGTAAGACTCAGGAGGGCAGGGTCTAAAATCCCTACTTTTACATTTGGTAAGAATGAAATCACTGTATAACAGCATGTTCCTATAATCATATAATCAATAGGTGTTTGTGAGTTAAATCATTTCCTTTTATTTTTCTCTTTAAGAAGTCATGGGGAGGAAAACGAAGGCATCAGAAATGACAGGCTTTTAAATGTACTGGTTACAGGAGACTATTAATTGAAGCTCTTTAACCTCCCAATGTTTGGAGCTACAGTTAGAGCTTTTAGCCTGTGCGATGCGCAAAAATCAAAGGTTATATATGCCCATCAGTAAGAGCTATTTTTAGACTTGGTTTGTGATGGACAGCTCTGATGATGGAATAAATGTATCCTTGTTCAGGGGTGATAGCTCCCCAGTGGAAATCACTGCCACCTCAATCAGCAAATGCCTTGTCGTAGAAATAATGACTCTGTCTTTTGGGCTCTAGCAAAACCATGTACTAGGAAACAAAGTTGTGCTGCACCGGGCTATTGGGATTACACACATGGTCACCCTACAGAACATTCAAGAGTAAGAGCTTGATATGAAATAATCAGTCAAGTCAGTGTGCTCTCTTATGACAAAGAGCAGAGGGCAGTGCCAGCAGTTCTCACCCAAAGGCAACTCAACAATAAACACAGCTCTCAAAGGAGTCCAAAGGAGCTTTGCCCAAGGCAATACCTTTGCATAATAACTCACGTGGACAAATGTGTCTCATATACCTACAACTACTTTGCTTCTATTTATATTTCTTTCCTAAATTAATTTCATTCATCAGTAAACCCTGAAACTGTATTTCACTTCTTATTGTTATGCCACAACATAATATGGTTCCTTTACTGAAAAAGGCATTTAGAGACATTTTCTCTGAATATGAGCCAGAATTGTATCCTGAGAAGCAGCATAGGAATAAATGTAGACGCTGTGCAGGACTCAAGGAAATCCTAAATAGAAAAGAAATTAATAAAAACAAAGTGTTTATTTCTTTAATTTAAAAATTTGTTACTTAAGAATTTAAATTAACTATAATTATTGCCATGCATACTAATCTTAAAAATAATTCAGTCATTGCAGAGTTAAAATACGCTGATGACATTAGACATCATATTCTCATGCTTAAAGGAAAAAATTCAACATTTAGATAAAAGTATTTATTTATTGGCCAAAATCTCAAAGTAGACAACACTGAACATACTGAAAGACAAACAGAAGCCTAGGCTTAACTTCAGGTAGAAACAACACAGTAGCAATTGTCTATTAAAATATGTTACCAAGGGTTCCTGTGACATGTTTTCAAAATCTACTATTTTATATATTTTAGATATTTTCAGAGCTTAAATCAGTGCTCTTACAAAGATAAGACATTCCTTTTATTGGGTTTTGTTTCTTGGTGTGATCTGCATTTTTGCTTTCTTAGCAGTTCCTCACATATATATTGGTTAAGCTGTTTTTATTTTTCTATGATGTCCACTACCAGAATGCTAATTTGATTGGTTACTGTTATCATTTTTGTTGACTCATTTACTTAACAGAACTATCTTTCTAACTAAAAAGACCTGACTTTCTAAAGGTTGAAGAAAATAACTGCCTAACGCATACTCAATCCTCTGTGACAGGTAAAGCTGCACTAGCTATCTGAAAGAGTTACCTCTCCCATTTTGTTACCTCTGTGGCATTTAGATTTGCTTTCAGAAGTTCTTGCTTTGCATGTATGAATCTTATCACGCTTCTGACTACACAGCACCCGTGAAGTGCCTTGGACTTGGTTAGTGTCATTTATTTCAATACTTCCTTCTACTTATTATTCATGTTCTATATATTTATACTCCTTTGTGTTAAATGATAACAGAGAATGACAGTAAACTGCATTTTATTTCAACAGTTTTTGACTTTAAAAGTGTTGTTATCACACATTTTTTTCTAAACAACAAAAAATAAGATTTTAGCAAATATTTAAAAACTAGAAATTTTTAAGGACAACACACATAACAAATGGCACCTAAGAACTGTAAAAACAAACAAACCTGGAACTCAGAATCATTATAGATGATACCTATTACAAATATAAGTGACCTTAGGTATAAGATCTGCATCTCATTTACATCCTTTAATTGTAATCCTTTCAAAATAAAAATCTAAAACTCCTTCACACAGAGCTCCATACTATTTTCACATTTGCCCAAGAACCCACAGGAACCCTAAACTAGATTTAAAAAATTTTCACTTTGGCATAGATGCCATCTGGCAAGGTTTTCTTCTCATTGCTCCAAGTCATTTCTGCCATTTTTAATGTAGATAGGAAATATTTTAGTCTCTAGCTTACCTTCCCCTCCTCACAGATTCTAATTTGGTATATTGCCATTGAGAGAGAGTATTCTCTGCTCTCCACTCTGAGGCCAGTCTATGCCTGCCCCCACCTGTTCTTTTAAACTCAGGCCAAATGTGCTGAGTTTAAATGTTCTTTAAGTTTAGAGTATTACATAGCTTAGCTTCAAATGCATTTTCTTATTTTAGCACAATAGGGGGAAAAGTCAAAGAGTTTCTGACTTCTGTCTGCAATGCACATCCTTCTCGCACTCAAAGTGCAAAGAAACCCAGGAGTCTTCCGAGATTGTCTCGATTACTTTTACAACTCCTATACTCCACAACTCACTTCTCACAAGAGAATTCATTTTGTACAGCACCTTTTTCCTCTTGACATGTGTGTTACCTTTAAATGTCTTTTCCCCATCTCCCCTATCTCAAAATAGAACCACTGAATTTTCAGACTAGTTCATCAGATGCTGCCTCCTTACACAAAGCATCAGTGAGGCTCAGATTAATTGTGACCTTTCCAAGATAAGCTTATAAACATAATTCTCTTCCCCTCTTTTAATATGCTTTTCGGTATCACAGGTAGATTCCAAGTTTCTGATGGTATCAAATGTAAGTGCTGGAAATTAATGCTGTTAACATGGAATTAAATGCATACAGAGTAACTAGCACATTCAAAGGAATGCTATCTTTGTACTGAGATACTCTCAGTGTTGTGAGAGGGGCAGGAGACAAAAGAGCAGTGCAAGCTTCCTTGATTTAGCCTATTCTGAAATGAAAACTAGGACTCAGACACAGAGAACAGGAACTCAGAAAAGGAAAGAACAGGAAGCAAACTGAAGATAAATATCCCTATCAGTCAATTTCTTATGGACACCTATTTTGTGGGCATTGAGCTGGCTTTTATAATGGAGATACCAGTAGATGAAGGCAGTTCCAATGGTTGATTGCTTTCACAGTTGAACCAATGTGTTACTCTTGATTTTCTCAGTCAACTTTTAATTCTTTGACCCTGGCCTGCATTCAGTTTGCTAGTTTTATAACATATTAGTTTTGGTGATGGGTTCCATGTACCTCTCCCATCATAATGTTAAGACAATGAGAGCAGAACTATCTTGTGCACTATTATATATCCAGCATTGTGTTAAACACAGTCCCATAGTACTGATTAATTAATTTTTTCTATAGTGAATAAACACTCTTAATCATTATGCTATACTGCCAGCCCCTATATTAGGTATCAGGGTATGGAGAGATATGACAGTTTGACATCCAAGGAACTTTCAATTCCCTGGGGAGATGACTATATAGCAAATATTTGGTGTTATTAGTATAACACAATATATGTGCAAATTACAGAAGTAGCAGGAAGAAAACGATAGACAATTAAAATTGATGAAATTCATATGGAGACACAAAGAACCTCGAATAGCCAAAGCATTCCTAACTGAAAAAAAGGTAAGTGGAGGGATCACACTTCCAGACTTCAAACTTTACTACAAAGTCACAATCATAAAAACTGCATGGTACTGGAACAAAAACAGACACATAGACCAATGGAATAGAATAGAAAGCCCAGAAACAAACCCACAAGCTTATGAACAACTAATCTTTGACAAAGGAGCAAAGAATATGCAATGGAATAAAGACAGCTTGTTCAATAAGTGGTGCTGGGCAAACTGGACTGCTACATGCAAAAGAATTGCACAAAAATCAACTCAAAATGGATTAAGGACTTAGACATAAGACCTGAAACCATAAAATATATTGAAGAAAAAGTAGGCAAAACCCTACATACACATCAATGACATTTTTAGAGATACAACATCTAAAGCAAAGATAGTGAAGGAGAGAATAAACAGCTCGGACTACATCAAACTTAAAAGCTTCTGTACAGCAAAGGACACACTAACCAAAACAAAGCAACAACCCACCAACTGGGAGAAAATCTTTGCATACAACATTACTGACAAGGAACTTATCACACAGATCCACAAAGAACTAACCAGACTAAACAAAAACAAAGTGAACAATCCAGTTAAAAAATGGGCAAAAGAGCTAAAAAGGCAATTCTCCAAAGAGGAAATGCAAATGGCCAACAAGTGTATGAAAAAAAATGCTCAGCTTCTCTTGTCATCAGAGAAATGCAAATCAAAACCACTATGAGATACCACCTCACCCCAGTGAGAATGGCACATATCAAAAAAAGT
>JAGFMF010011870.1:14927805-14958717 GCA_019455555.1 Galemys pyrenaicus | reverse complement strand
GGGTGGAGGGCAGACGGGAGCATGGGGGACTGAAGTGATGGTACACTGGTGATATGGTGATGGGGAATACATGGGGATTACAATTGATGTCAAATATATATAAATAAAAAATGTTTTAAAAAATAAAATGGAAGGCTAGATATAAAACACAATGCAAAACTATTGAGATTCTGTTCAGTCTCTATACTATATACAACACATTCACACATTTCATGATTCCTTATTCTCCCATCATTGTTTCTTTTAGTAATGGTTAATAAGCTAAATGAATGAATGAATAAGCCAAGTGAATGCAAAGGTATGCTGGGAAGTATTCAACAACTGAATCTCTGAGAAAAATAAAGAGTTCTAATTTGGGATGTTTGTCAAGATCTATGGTATAAATACTCTCATTGTGGACAATTTTATTAAGTAGAAATGTACAGAATCTATTTTAGTGACCAACCTTAGTGAGTTGGTTCTAGTAGATCACTGGGTATACCCCATACTTTAATCAAAAGAATTAGTACAGTTGACTTCTACTTAACTAGAAAGTCAGTGTTAACAGGAAGGATGTAAAGATCTGATTACATGTGCTTTATTCGTCCATTTAAATTAAAATACTGGCAGTATTTTTGAAAGAACATAGTCTTAATGTATTGCACTTGCCAGGGCTAAAACCAAGTCTCAGTTTCTATCATTTTGTTATTTTCTTGTGCTTCTTAAAACATATTTTATGGTAAGTATTTGGGATATCAAGGTTTTTCCACTTGGTGCTGGAGCAGGTTCGCATTTAGCAATGTATTCTAGAAGCATTGGCAATAGTGTGCTCTTAAATAACCAATGTAGTCTCTAAAAAAGATGAGGGATAAGTGGAGTTTATTTATCTTTTTTAAGATTTATTTATTGATGCATACAAAAACTGAGGTACAGGCCAGAGTTGAGGGAGGTGAGAGGATTCACCAGAGACAGAGTGGGGAGCAGAACAGGCAGACTGACCAAAACACACTGCTGAGGGGAGCAGCGGGCAAAGCAGGAGAGGTCTGCCATACCATGTGGGCCCCCTCCCTGGCCGGTGGCAGGGATCGAACTCGTACTTCAGTGGTTGCGGTCTGCTTCACAGTGCATTGCTTAACCCACTGTGCCCAGTAAGTGGAGTTTAAAAAAATACAATGCCCATCACACTCTGACCCACCCAATAAAGAACTGTAGTATGAGGATATTATTAAAAACAAACTCAAAAACTTGGAAACTATAGGTGTGAGAGAATAACTTTTATCAGGCATTTCTGAAAACTCCTGATCTCTTATAATTCATTTAGTAATTTAGCTGGAGCTTAGTTAAATCACAAGGCTGTCCAAGGGATATAGGGGCAGAGACAGGGATGAGGTGGAGAATCATAATGTTGAAGGAATAAGTCACTAAATGAATAACATCATAAAGTTAAAATTTGGGGTCAAGATGACTTAGATAGAAACTTCTTTTTTAAAGATTGGTCATTAAAGTAAAAGCAATCACCTGACAACTCTTTTTAATGAAGAAAGAGCAAACAACCAAACATTAATCCATGAACACATGACTGGGAAACTGAAAATGTTATAACACTGAAAAGTCATGGGACATGGTACCAGAGTGGAGGTAGCCTTGATCTCAGAAAGAGGAAGAAGTTGGTTGAAGAAGTATGGTTGATAAAACATTGAAGAAGAGAGGCCAGACATAGCTCCAAAAGCTAAATTAAATTTTCTAAAACAAGGTGGTAGAATCCAGTAAGATAAAACCCAGAGGTGATTGGAATGCCAAGGCTCCTTGAAACATACAAATGGCTGGCTCATGCATTTTACAGATGTTTGTGAAATGGGAACAGAGGCTAATATAATAATATAATATAATAATACATTATTATAATAATTATTATATATAATAATATATTATATTATAATAAATATTATAATTTATTATATTATATATTATTATAATATATTATATTATTATGTATTAATATATATTATATTATAATAATATAATAGCACATTGTTGAACAATGTGCTACAGATGATGAAATCCAGCACTTAATTTGGAAAAATATATAGTATATATATATAATATATAGTATAGATGACTGCATTGACTACAACTAAGAGTATGACATATTTGAAGGATTTGACAGAGGAAAAAGACTGCACTCTATGATTTAAAATCATGCTGGTTGTTTCTTCTAGAAACATGCATTTGAATCTATCAATTGTTTTAAAACAGTATTTAGCATACCAAAACCATCAATAAAACAGACACACTTGAATGCCACAGATTGTATTGGATTTGCTCTACAATCTAATTGTATATATTTCTCAATATATCTAATTCATAACTCCACTGAAATTAATTACTAAGTAAGAAGTAATCTTATCATGGAAAAGTAAATTTCTATTCTTATTTTGATTCCTAAATATTTATTATAAGGAAATGTTAATAAAGTGTGTATATTTCTTTTTATAATTATCATGAGTAAGGCCTCATTGAAGGAGGTGCCATGGTATAAATGAACCCAGAGAAACACACACTGGAAAGACATGGGGAATTTCTCCATACTGTTCTGGGACAGAACTACCCATTTCCAAATCCAATGAATTTCTGCTGTTTTATCTGGTCTCCATAATGAGGGATTTGGGAGGTGTTTGATAATGAAGTATTTGGAAACAGTTTTGCCAAACATTGCTTTTCCTCTACTTACTCAGTAAGCAGTTAACTGGCACTCACAAAGAACCACCTCCAGGAAAGACCAAAGTGGGCGCTCTCATTATTAATCCTTGCTTTTCTCTTTGGACCCCCTCTTTTTGCCAGTGTCTTACTTGCTACCCCAGTGAAAAGAACATACTTAATTTAGCAACATTTATCTTGTTACTTACCTCAGAAGTATTTGTATTTCAAAACAAATGTTATATTAAAAGTAAAATCTCAAGTATCAGAATGAAATTTTTGATATTGTTTTTGGCTAGCTAATTTGAGGTTTTATTTAGCTAAATCTTAGACAAATATCATCAATGATATTTTTTAAAAATTAAAAAAATACAATTAAAATACACAAATTTCCTTCCATTAATTCACACCATATTTTTAGCAATCTGGTCCATATTGCAGTGGTCTTTCATTATTACCATGTGACATATGCTTCTGAGTTTCTGAATACTTTCAGTATAGTACAGCGAAAATCAGTTTACCTTAGTTAACAACCCATTATCTTTTTGCTTGGTATTCATTTGTAAGGAGCAATGATATCCTAATGCCTTTTATTTATATCTTCACCAAAAGGGAAAGCTGAATGTTTTCACATTTCAATGAAAAACCAAGACATGACACCCCCTCAGATGATTGCCTGGCCAACTCCCAACACTAGACACAATGGAGAAAATGGAGTGCTCATTTTGCTGCTTCTTGTTGTTTTCAGCTTATTTTTAAAAAGCATAGAAGTAGCTGAATACAAATTATAGTACCAGAATTTATCATAGCTTGACATGGAGGAAGGTTCCTGCAGATGTGAGGCTCCCCCCAACATTCACTAGATGTACAGTGTTCCTAAAGTTCACCACCATAAATCTTCTAGTTCTTAGAATTATAGTCTCCCAGTTGTTAAAAACTGCCACACAATATCAAACCCAGAAAGGGAAGACTCCCTATAGGTACAGAGATTGTCTTTTTCAGGCCTATTGGGGATAATACATTAATTTAAGGAACTAACAGGATAATATAACCAGTTTTCTTTTGAATGAGCCAGTTATTTAACATCTTTGTGATTCTTTATCTTTAGTTGTACACATGGCCTCATAATTTACATATCCCACTGGGTCTTTGTGAAGATTAAATTGTTTATAAAATGCCTGGCAAATTAGAGTCACTTGATGAATGGCAATTATTATTATTGTTCTACCAATATTTGAGTTTGGAAATGACCTCACTCTTCAGTTAGGGGGTGAAGTTGGTTTGCAGGTGATTAGAAAGGCAAAGGGGAGGTTTCAGGAACAAAACTGAGAATTATTATCTAATTAAGCTATATGGATAGCAATTATGAAAGGCAAAAACAATAATAGTGGATTGCTATCAAAAAATCTCATGGCACTTTCATTGAAATATGTAAAAAAAAATAAAGGAATTAAGAAACATGTTGTAGACTATGTTGTCTCTACTTTAATTTCAGCAAATTCTTGTTGTGCAATTGGGAACCAGGCATATTCATGAATTGCAAAATACATAAAAAGGTATTTTGAAACATACAACACACCTCTGCTGGTTGACTTTATACTGGGAACTAGGTGTATTTATGACAATTCAGCTATTTAATGAGTATTTTCATTAAGTACCTTGGATTACCTAAAACAGAGCTCCTTTGTCATTACATAAAGATGAGAGAGCATTTATTATAAATCAATAGGTTAATGGCTCAATATAAATATAAAAAATGTTTTTAGTTGATGAAAGAACTTGAGCTGTGTTTCTCTCTGTTTCATTTTCAGGTGGCACATCAACAGGTAACTCTATCTGGGCACCCCCATTGGTATCTCTTTAGTAATTTCAAAACTTTTCAAAATCAGTGTGCCCCAAAATGATCCCATTATTCACTTCCCTCTCCCCCCATTCCTGTTCCTGGATTTCTTGTCATAGAGAAAGATAAAATCACTCTCAACTCATTCAGCTTTGCAAGTTAGAAACTTAGAAATCATTCTTGACAATTCTTCTTTTCCTTCCAAATGCAACTCATCATCAAGGTCTATTGATTTCACTTCCTAAATGTCTCCTTCTGCCCATCTGTCTTCATCTCTTCTATCAGTTTAACCTACCATCACCCCTTTACTGGACTATTGTAATCGTCTCTTATCTGGTCTAACTCTATAGCCACCCCCACACCATTCAGCATGGTTGACCCCTACCCCAAAACTATTCACATGAGAGCATGAACCAGATATTATCCCACAAGTCCAGTCTCATGTTTAAAACTTTTGGATGACTTCTATGGCCTTAGATTGAAGGGGGGCGGGGCAAGCCTTAACATAATTAATAAAACTTTGTCTTTCTTCTTCATATTTCTCCAGTCTTATCTTTGTCCCAGTCATACCAATTTTTGTAAGTTCATTGTGCTTCCTCTGGCCATAAGGTACCACCAGCTTCTGCTGCTTGAACCACTTTTGCTAAAGCTTTTTCTTAATTACCTTTTCAGATTTCAGTTCAATGGTTATTTCCATGTGGAAAGCTTTCTTGACTTCCTGCACCACATCAATTCCCTGTTAACACATTTTCATAGTACCTTGCTACTCTCTTTCACCGTACTTAATGAAATTGTGATTCATTATTTTGTTTGACTTCATGATTAATATTTTTCTTTCCTACTAATACATAAGTTCCAGGAAAGAAAGGACCACATTTAATTCTGATACCAGATAGTCCAATACCAAGCACAGGGTTTATAAACTAGCAATACTCAATAACAAATATTTACAGAATGAGTGAATAAATGATGTCAGGCAAGTTTTTCATATTGCTTGTAGTGCGAGATGACACTGTTTACTTTAAAAAAAAAAGCCTCAGCAGGCAATCTAGTGTACAAAATGTGCAGTTTAGTCTGTGACCATAAATATAAAAATGGTTGACTCAACCAAATGGAGGTAAGGTTATAGTGTTTTGCAAAAATTGAGTTTCTAATTTTTTTTTACCTTCAGTTTTAGAGAGTTCAGTTTTTCCTCCCTGAGGTGTTCTCTCAACATCTCCCGGTGGAGCCTCTCCTGCTCTCTGGCAAATTCGCCCAGGCTGTACTGGCGCACACTGTTGTGACGGCTGGACATGCCGAGCGTGCTGCCCCCTTGACTGGGCACGCTCGTGAAGCCTTGCCGCCTGGTGAAGTAGTACACGGTGACACAACTAAAATGCACATTCTTTGTCCTTAGTCTCTTCTCCCGTTTGAGAATGGAGGAAGCTGAAAGAAAGAAAGAAAGACACAGTTCAGCAAAATCTAGAACAGCAGGTTTCAAATGAGGTGAAGGATTAGAAAATAGAGTTTGATGAAGCTCAATCTCTGGTCAACCCCTTTTTGGTTAGGAGACACTAAAATGTAACTTCCCGAAGTTGACACCACTTTTTATTTCCTTTCTTATTTCCTTCTAGTTTGGTGAAGTAGATGTTTAGAACTCCAGAGTGGTAATCTTAAATAAACTTTGGGAAAGTCTACTGATCATTGACAGACTTTATTTCAGTGTACCTCTTAAATCTTGGTTTTCTGATTTTCACGAGTTGTATTAAACCATGATTAGAAAAGACACACTATAAAACAATCACACTTTGGATCTTATTTCAGTATGTAGGATGCCTGGCATGAAAAAAAGTCTATTTTTAAACTTACAAAATTCAGAAAGGCAATTAAAAACTCACAGAAGGGCCTACCTGGTGGCGCAGTGGGTTAAGCAAGGCGCTGTGAAGCAAACCGCAGCCACTGCGGCACAGTTCGATCCCTGCCGCCGGCCAGGGAGGGGACCCACATGGTGCGGCAGACCCCTCCTGCTGCGCCCACTGCTCCCCTCAGCAGTGTTTTTCGTCAATCTGCCCATTCTGTTCTCCACTCTGTCTGGTGGATTCTCTCACCCCCTCACCTCTGGCCTGTACCCCAGTTCTTGTATGTATAAATAAATATTTAAAAAAAAACACACAGAAATGAGCACTGGCACTAAACCTAATAAAGCCTTTTTGGGTAAAAACTCCATTAAATGGCATGTAATGACAGTGGGATTTTAATCCAAGTGAACATGGGACATTGAAAATGTCATGAACTGTATCAGACCTTTCATTATTTGTTACAGGGACAAAGATGCACAGAGCATCATGAAGGCTTGAGGTAAAGTGTAGTCAAGAGAAAAAGGGACATATTATTATATCATGACCTTTTGCAGTTGGGAGACATGCTAGACATGATCTAGCTAAGTTCCTTTATTTTATACTGAAATAACCCAGGCTTGGAAAAATTAAGTGACTTTTTAAAGCAGTCAGTTAGTGGCAGAATTAACTTAAATCTAAAAGATGCCAGTCTGGTGGCAATTGTATGCTGCATCTTCCCTTGGGGAGCAAAGTTACACTGGAGTAAACAAAAAGCTACAGAATCAAGATGTTATGGATTAGACTATGTCCTTCTTCTCAAAATATTTTTTTTTAACAGTGCTTCAAGCTACTGCTTTTTTTAAAATATTTATTTATTTATGCATACAAGCACTGGGATACAGGCCAGAGGGGTGTGGGGGGGTGGGTGGGAGGATTCACCACAGAGAGCAGGGAGCAGAACAGGCAGATCAACAGAAGTACACTGCTGAGGGGAGCAGCAGGCACAGCAGGACAGGTCTGCCGCGCCATATGGGTCCCCTCACTGGCTGGCGGCAGAGATCGAACTCATGCTGCAGTAGCTGCGTTTTGCTTCATAGTGCGTTGCTTAACCCACTGCGCCACTAGGGAAGCCCCTCAAAATATTTTTAAGTCCTAACCTTCAATATTCCAGAATGTAACCTTACTAGGGAATTGGATCTTTACAGAGGTCAAATTAAGATGATGTCATTGCCCTAATCCAATATGACTGGTATTCATATACAAAGAGAAAATTTAGACATAGACATAGAGATAATGTGGAGACACAGGGAGAGGAGTGTGATGATGAATACAGAGGTTGTGAATTTTCTGGCCGAAGTCAAAGGACTACCAGAAGCAGCAAATACAGGAAAAGATGTTTTCTCTACAAAGTATTCTCAGCCATACCTTGATTTCCATTTCTAGTCTCCAGAACTGTGAGGCAAGAAAATTCTGTTGTTCTAAACTGCTGAGTTGTAACTACTTTGTTACAGCAGTACTAGAAACTACAATACAAATGCTCAAGTAGAAAAACAGAAGAAATCCTTGAATGGCAAAAAAATAATAAAAGCTAACCCATATGGAGAGCTTTCCAAGTTCTGTACTATGCAAAGAGTTAAACATGATTTATCTCTTTTTATCTTCATAATTCCAGTTAATATTACTCATGTCTCCATTTTGAGGAAACCAAAGTCAACTAAAGGATAAATAGCGTATCTGAGGTTATATAATTATCGGTGAAACTGGGATTCATTATTCCTGAGCCCAGAATAACCATTATGTCACAACAGAGAGCTGAGGCCACTCTGAGGGAGATGAACAAGACTGAGATTGGTGTCATACTTCTGGAAGATGTTTAACTGCTGCAAAGTCGGTTTTGATTTAGAAGCCTGTATAAGGAATGAAATAAAAGTGACTGTAATAAATATCATCTTGGATTTACTTAAGACTCTTCTCCCAAGGAGGTTCAAGTTCCTTTGTCTCTCTTTCCTCTTATACAATAGTCAAGCCAAATACAAAGAGGCTGCTCTGATTAATATCATTTCTTAGACTTATTTATTCAATAAATATATGCCAAGCACTTCCATGATGACTGGATAGGATATATTGGTTTAGAAACCCAGATGGATCCCTGTCCTGGTCAAACTCACATTTTCAGTGATTAGAAACTCAGACAGAATGTACAAACTCAGAAGATCATGGAGTAAGACAAGATCTTTGGGCAAGAATTTCTTTTTCCCAACTTTCCTTTTCTACTGTTTCACTTCTCCAGAAGAGACTGCCAGAAAGCAAATGCTTTCAAGCGTGTACATAATTTTCCCATTTATTTATGTATACATTCACGGCAACATACTTGTACTCCTGGCAGCAGAGGCGATTTTCAATTTTGATTTAAAGCTCTGATCTGCTTTATAGCCATATGCTTAAATCATCTCCAAACAGAGAAGAATTTATCAAAATGTAAAAGACTACCATAGAAAAGCAAAATGCAACAATCTGCCTAGTAATCTGCTAGCCTGACAACCTCATCCATCACCACCTTATGAGCCTTTGGTTTTGGGGTGATAACCTCCAACTATTTTCATATCTGATACCATTAAAATGATAGAGTTAAGACATTATCTTTCAAGACCATAAATTTATAGATAAAGAAAAAAGTTTTTAATAGACTCATTTAAAATAATGATTATAAACACCATGGATGACTTTATTAGGTATTTTTTTAGATAATTATGGCACTCTAGAAAAGATGACTTTATAATACAAATATGTGCTTATGCTTGTTTTAACACCAGCATATTCTAAACAGATTGTAAAAACAATGATCAAAAAGCCTATAGAATATAAAAAGGAAGGCTTTGCAATACTTCAAGATCACCTTTATGAAGGCTATTTTAAATGAATGTTTCCCGACTCAGGATCGTTCCATGTCTTTCTGCTGATGCCTACACTGGAGTATGAGAATGGGCTTTTATGGGCTATCTCCTCCAGGCCCAATCTGACTAACATCACAAGATGAAGTCATAAAAAAAGGTCCGCGCACTTCAAGCCTGAGAAAAACAGACTAAATCCACTTAGCACACCTGCCTTAGGGAATATGAAATCTCTCTGATATACCTATCTCATACTCTGTATCCTTTGCAGAATTATTGAACTCTACATTGTGTCTCTATAGAGTTCAGTATTCATAGTATTCAGTACTGCCATGAGGGCAAGAGGGAAATGAAGGTGGCTTTCACTACTGCTTTGAAAAAAATTAGTCTATTTTCACATGATACTAATTTTTTAGTGTCTTTCAGCTCCTTTTCTAATTAGTTCACTCAAGGTTAAACTCTTGAAATGAAAGTGTTTAAATGCAACAGTACAATATACACTAACCAGGATGCAGCTGTGGGGAATACCATTGTGGTTAGCACATCAGGCATTTTATTGTGACCAGTACATGATCACATATTATGGAGATAATACTTATCTTTGTAAATTAAAGGAATAAACACCACACAGATTTGGGCTATATGCAGAAGCTGCCCATTCTAAAAAATACTTTATAATATGAATGGAGAAAACTGGGAAATTGGGAATTTGACTAACATATAATGCCAAGGAAAGAATACAAGTAGAAAAAATAAAATAATTTGTACCTTAAATTATACAGATTTCATGAACAGTGTAGGTTTAAAAATGGATTAAAAATCTGAAACTAAAAATTGGACAGTATATTTTCAGAACCATTCAGGAGAGTCAGTGCTCTGAAGAGACAAATCTAAATATTCTGATTCCATGTAAGAGTTGAGTACAATAAGGTATTCAACCCATATCAGGTACTCAACTTATACAGGTTCTAGAAAATTTAACTGACTTTGCTCCATTTTTGCTCTCATAAGTCAATCTTTTCCTACATATTGGGGTACACCCTTAAGTCAACAGCGTATTGAATTGACTCAGCAAATTTATTTCTTACTGAAAATAATTACATTTGCTCTGGATTTATAGTTCAGCCATTTCTGGATGTGGTTGCTATGTGTCATTCCATCTGAGATTTCTTTTCTGCATGCAGAGTCCAGCCTGTATCTGGGTCTATAAAACTGACAATTAAATTCTGGACATTGATTCCATCATAATGCAGCCACTTTGGGACTAATGTTTAAACAGTGATCCTCTTAAGATACATTTGTTCCATTCAGTGCCAACAACTCTCAGCAAAGCTCTGAGAAGGTGGGGATTGGGTAAAATAGGTGAAGAAGTTAAAAAGTTACAAACTTTCAGTTATAAAATAATCCATGGATTAATGTAGAACACAGTGACTATAGTTAATAATAAAGTAATAAGTTGCTAAAAGAGTAGATTTTAAAGAGTTATTATTTATGCATACAATAACTGGGGTATAGGCCAGAAGTGCAGGTGGTAAGAGAATTTACCAGAGACAGAGCAGGGAGCAGAACAGGCATATCGACTGAAATACGCTGCTGAGGGGAGTAGCAGGCGAGGCAGGAGAGTTCTGCTGCGCCATATGGGTCAGCTTCCTGCCTGGGATTTGAACTTGTGCTGCTGTGCAGCCGATGCTTCACAGTGCTGTGCTCAATCTGCTGCGCCACCCGGGAGGCTCCCAATTCTATGATACAGTTCTAAAGCCAATAGTCCACACCTCTCTCCTATGCGTTATGCTCAAAAGAAAAATAACAGATGATTTGTAAGTCTATAGTTTGAGTTCATTTTTCTTTTATTTTGAGGAAATTCGGTGGAAGCAAAGTGAGCTAGTTGAATTTAACTTGCTTATATTGGTAAATCCTATGCAATGAAACTTGGGGTTTAAATTCATATAGGCCAAATCAATCAGGAGCGTGCATGTTATTTCTTACCTTTTGAAAAGCAAATCAAAAACAGTTTTGAAGTAATAAAGCTCAGCTTACAGAGAATCCAGTTTATTGAAAAATACTTTGTATAGAAGTAGCATAGCAGCTTAATTTCCAATAGTTAAAGTTACTTAGATTATATGTTTGTGTGTGTGTGTGTGTGTATCCTTAATCTTTACAAGTGATTTGTGACTTCTGCAAATTTCCTGTGATTATAGTCTTTCATCTCCAGCTTGATATGATTGTCAGGGTTGGTACATCTTGATTAACATGTCACCCACATGGTCTCAAATTTTAAACACAAGGAGTGAAAATGGTTCTAGCAACCAGGAAAAAAAGATCTACCCCTTTGAAAATGAAGCCTAGTTGGTTATCAAAACAATCCTTCCTTATTCTAATTGTCCCCGTTACTCCTTTCAGTTACATTCTCAAGTTTCTTGAATATACTTGCCACAGTCATGTCTTTGATTAGCGCGCTTAAAGTATTCGTGGTCACAGTAAATCATTCAAGAGGGAGAAACTCCAAAAGAATGACAATAAAAAAATACCTTGGGACATGGGTGAAC
This sequence comes from Galemys pyrenaicus, assembly GCA_019455555.1. NCBI lineage: Eukaryota > Metazoa > Chordata > Mammalia > Eulipotyphla > Talpidae > Galemys > Galemys pyrenaicus. The sequence goes on along the minus strand of JAGFMF010011870.1, from coordinate 14,946,947 downwards.
AAGAGGCAAAATGAAAACAAACACTAATTTGGGAATATTTTCTTTCCAACCATAAATAAAATCCCATCACCCTAAGTATTACATAGTGTAAAGTGATCTATCAGCTATTGCCAATGGTCAACTTAATGTTATATAATTGCATTCTCAGTATGTTGTTTTATACTCAGTTATGAAGAATAAATACACACATACTCGCAAGCAGAAAAGGGAAACTATCCTAAACACTGAACACTTTCTAGGCAATATTGGGGCACTTTGTCTTTTCAAAATGATTAACGGAACATAGACTGAATTAATAAATACAGGAAAATGTCAGAAGCAACAGTGAGTCGGGGCCTTTTGTTCTTTTGCCATTGTCCTTATTACTATGAAAAGAGCTTTCAAAAGCAAAAATCAAGGAAAATAACTCCCACCACTGTGACGTTGGTGATGTCAAATTCAAGTTTGTATTTGGTTCCTTATAGTGTGAATGACACCTCTAAATGCTTAAATTGTAGTACATCTTTTCTCTCTGGCTCCTAAATGCCACTCATCCTTCTCTCAAGTAAACTAACCAACAAATGTACTAGTAATGCAGCAAATAGACTGGACCATATAAAATATGATAAACAAACACCAATCACCATTCTGATTTCAGTCCTTCAGTAGAAGAGGGATGGATTTATAATGCATAGACAAAGCATAGACAAGATTAAGTAATTTAACTGTTTAGCCAATTATCCCACCTAATATTAAATTGAAAATATTCAATAATGGACTGCCTTAGATTCTAATAACACTGTGCATTGTACTACTGAAGGGAATAATTCAAGATGCAACTCTTTTGTTTAAGTCACTAGTTCACAAAAACAAAACAAAAAATTCCTCCACATACGACTACATGAAATTATAAAGATTCTATCAATACATGTCTACATACTGTATGTCTACTTAAACAAAATAATTAGCAAGAATAAATATAATATAAAGAGATGACCCTTGAGGCTGGATGACTAAAGCTTTGTTTTGGATCATGAACATGCATGTCACGTCGTCCTCCATTCAGTCTGTCGGCTACAGCTACACAAGCAGGCAAGAGATCTGCATGGAGGGAGCCGGCTCTCTCCTGACAGTTTCAGCTCAGAATGCTCAGCACACTGAAAGCTCAGTTTGACATTATAGGGGTGGCTTCATGGTGTAATCATCTATTTGCAATTCTCAGCTTGAAAAAAATAAGGTTTTAGTACCCAGGAATTTGAAGTAAATTTAGAAAGCTGCATATAGAGATTAAGTGTCAACTCTGACCTTCCTGCTTTGACGTCATAAATAATTAAAATGATTAACTCACAGACAGTGATCATTTTTCAGAACCAGCTATTTTTCATCTACTCCTTTCTATTGACTGAAGATGCCTCCTGTCCCTTTCCCTTAATTCTTATGCACAATCAAAAACAATACAAAACAAAAAAAGAAAGCAAAGGGAGGTCTTTTTGTCCTCATACTTGTGAGAATAAGAGAAATAAAGACTGTATTGTAAATTTATAAATTCAAAATTTAAAGAGCAAAATTTAAGAAACCATATTCTCCTTCATTTATAATATTAATATGTAACTGATTCAGTATTGACCTTCCTCCCTACCCCTTGTCCCACTGAAAATGCAGGATGGCTGCAGAATGGCCAAGCCAACAACAAGAACATTAATATTGAGCATGGTGAATTGTTAAACTAAACGAGTTTAGATTAAACTATAGATTAAAATGTCCACTAACAGAGTGATCCACTGATTTTCATTTAATTTTCCCCTTTCAGCACTTCATCCATCAAATTTATAGTACTAGTATCATGAATTTTGGCATTCCAATTCTTTGCCTGACACGGAGACTTACTTGTGGTCTTTACATGTCACATCAATTAAATAAAGTTTATACATTAAAATTCTTGAGCAAAATAAGTGAAACACAAGGTAATATTAAAGTGTTTTACTAAATCTATCCCTTGCAATTTGCTCAGCAGACTGGAAGTTCAGCTTTTTTTTTCTGTTCCAAATATACAGTTAGCCATCTGACATTACTGAAAGAACCATTTTATAGAATTTTGATCAAAGTTACCAGCTCTTTTCTCTTTTCACACTATATATTTTCTTAGCAAACAGAAAATTTTCCAAGATTTAAAAAATTTCCACAAAGCCAATGTTAACATTAACATATGAAACCTATATGACTGACATATTCATTGTCTTCTCAATTTAAAAGATGCTTCCTTATTGTAAGCATATTATAGTTACAATACATTAGAGAAACTATTACCCTATCCTGATATCTGGAAAGCAAAGAAAAAAAAGTCAAATAATGTAATCAATTGAAAATCTGATTCTAACAGTGCTAAGATCCATTATACAGATTACATAAAGGAGGATCTACTTTCCTCGGCTCTTCCATTAATAGCATCAAAATTATGTTTATCTATCTCACAGGAATATTATTAGAAAAAATTACCTTTGTAAAAAACCTAAAGAACCACAGATGGAAAGCATTACGTACACAGAATACTGTCTTGGTGATGCTGTTAAACCAAATAAAAAGCATGTTCCTCTATTATCAGTGAGAAAATAAGTACCACCTACTTCCCAGCTTGCTTCCTTCATCTCTCATATGTGCAATTAAACCCTAAAACTTAATGCTTAAGAAAAAAATCTCACTGCTATTAAATATATAAGCCTTTATTCTCATTTTATTACAATCTCAATGCAGATATCATCGTAACATCCTACTGCTTTTTATTGGGGAAAAAGGTGGTCGTTACTAAACATAAATAATCGCAGTTCTGGCTGCAGTCCAAGGTGTAAGCATGTTCCTCTGCTGTCTCAGCAATTCTCCTGATGTCAAAGACACATTAAAATAAATGGGAACCATATGGCTCCGCAGCAGAATACCCACACTCTTACAACCGAGAGGGCAATGCAATTCATTACCACCATCGGAGAGATATTTTGGGCACATGGAATATTTCAATGCAAAATAAAACTGTATGAGGCAGGTCATTTGATCAAAAATTCTCACACAATGACAGGGAACATTTGTTATTCTTTAGCTCTTCTAACCTGTTTTGTAGCTTTTTACATTTTCTCAATACCATCAAGAGCCTCTCCTGTTACAAGGATTAAACAGCACATCCCACCTGCCCAGTGACTTTCCCACATGGTATTTTCTCTAGCCCAACAACAATATTAGGTCCCACCAAGTGTACTATATCATGATAATCCTGGCCAGGATAATTACTTAACAACAACAAAAACCGAAACAAATAGGCTCTTCATCGAGAGCAACAAAATTCTACTGAAACCTCTTTCTGGAGAGCAACACCAGGTCCTTGAACTTTGAACTTCGCCAGGAAAGACAAAACCTGAAAGCATGATTTTTTGAATAGTTAAGCTTAAAACTCCCCAAATTCAAATTTTTTATTATAAAACATAAAAGAAATAAATTAATCAATGCTTTATCACTGGCTCCACAGGTCAGAAATACTAAATTTAAAAATGAGATCCAGATCCAAGTTGGAAATAAGGATGAGGCTAAGAAGGCAGTTGGGAGACAATGGAACCTTCTGTTTCTCAGCTGACAATGAGTAATGTGGGAGGGCTGTAAAGACAAAGAGAAAAAAGAAAAAAAAAAAAAAAACCCTTACTGTTTCTTCTATAAACATATATACTTTTTTGGTGGAGCATATGCTTCAAATTCTTGCAACCCCTTCATTGTCTATTTTAACACTTTTGAAACCTATGAATAAAGAATTTTAAAGCACAATGTCTGGCATAGAGTATCACCTGATATCTACTAGAAAAATAAAACAGATTCAACTCCAACATCCACTTTAGGAAGTTTTACCTTGAATCCCTGAGATGATGTGAATGCAATTTCTGTACATTTCCAGAACAACTTTGTCTTAATATGGATGTGTGTGTCTCTCCACTACTGGTCAGGACATAGGGGAGGAGGACTGAATCTTACTTACTGGGGAGGAATACACACATTAACTCTATTACTTAGTATTTGAAAGCACATTGCTTGGTCTCTAGGATGCACTTGATGTTTGTTTCACTAAATTATGAGTGAATAACAGAACTATGGGCTAAATAAACATCGACATTTTCCTTACTTCTAAGTGATAAGATGACATTTGACAGTGTCCCCTAAAGATTCATGGTCAATATGTCTTCCTTCCTCACTGATGTCTAGTTACTTTATTTCCTGAGGTAATTTTCAATGAAAAATTTTGTTTTGAGAGGACAAATCACCTTCATGGCTTGAGGGTAAACACACTTTTATATTAGAAATCATTTGAAATAAACTTTATTTCATACATCAGAAGGCCTAACATAACAAACCAATCCTGATGTCATAATAAATCTTTAAACAATATACTAATAATGAACTTAGAAACCCATCTCTACAAAGCAAGTACCTGGAAAGGAGAAGAACTTCCTGAATATTATAAAATAATTTTGAAAGAGAAATCTTGCTGATAAATTTCACTAATTGGTAATAACCTCCAATAAAACACGACTGAAGGTCCTACCTTGGCTATCTATTGGTGATAGATCTACAAAAGGATTCTGCCTCTTAGCATTTAAATTGTCATCTCTGCCTAGAAGTAGTGACTTTGCTGCAAAAATAAAAGCTGTGTTGCTCATGATTTATTAATTCTCTAGAAAAAAATTATAATACACACACTCTAAGTTATTGACCTAAGTTTTTCTTGTTGGTGGTAGTGGTGATGAAACATAAATAAAAGACCCTAATTGGTAAATCCTGACAAAAGGGACAGAAATAAGCAAGAAGGATTTTAAATTTTTAGTCATATGAAAGCAATTATCAAAGCTTTCAGACAACTGAAACAAAATGAGCTAGAATATAAGCTGAATGAGGGCAGAGATTTTTCATGTTTGGTACTCATTTTACCCTCAAACTAAAAAGTTATCTTTGTTTCATGGATGGGGGCAAAAGACACGAGACCCATCGGTCAGAAAGAAATTAATTCATTATTCACAGCACAACAAGCAAAATGCCCCCATGGAATTTGTCCCCCAAATTCCATGGGGGCAAAGTGGAGGGGCCAAATAGATACTAGCTACACAGTAGGTTTACATTGTACCGAAAGAAAAATGAGCTTGAGAACCCACTGTTTTTCAGCAAGGAGTAAGCAAGACTGCTCTTAATAGCAGGAGATTGGGCAGCATCCCTTAAGGTTGCTTTGCATGAACACAACAATGAGAAAGGACCCAGGGGATGAAGGCAGTGCATTTCCGGCATCCTCCAAAAGATTTGTGGGAGTGTCAGGAACCTATGGAGGAGTGTGTCCACACAGAATTCTTTTTTACTTGGTTCATTTATATATACCAAGTTCCTAGTGCCTGGCTATTACAGATATTCAGTATTTTACTGTTTAATGAATGAATGGGGTTTATTGATAGGCTCTTATTAAACTCTGTAATTTATGTAAAACGATCATTTTGCAAACGTGTATCAGAACCCTCTATCATGCAGTATGTGAAAGCAATATTCAAAACATATAATGGTACAATCTTTCCCTGCAAATAGTTTGTAAAATAAGTTTCCTAAACAAAGCTTAATGTCATATTTTTATGACTGTGAAGTATAGCACTTTTCCTCTAGGTTTCCTCATAGCTCACAGATATTTCTCTTTACAAACATCTTGCCAAAGGATAGAATCAATCCAAAGATTTTATCAGCTACAACTCTGTGATCACATTTATAGGGAATGTAGGGGAATAATACATATCTTCTCAAGTACCTTCTGGAAGCATAGAAAGAGTCCCAAAGGATCTACGCTTTCCCTTTTATATGATACTCTTATGACATATGGGTTATTCATTACAAGAAATATTTTTTCCAAAGCTAAGTGTAACCTTTGCTTTGTAACTTACAAGAAAGAAAGAAGGAAAGGCGTAGAGATTTCTATTCTTTTACATCTTAGAAGTTTAAATTCTTTGAGATAAATGAGAAGAAACTGATCAGATTAATGAGTGTTTGCATTTATAAAAACAGGATTCAACCTCTCCTGTTTCTGATAACTGTTTGTTTCTCAATGACTTTCACATTTCTTTTATTATCTGAAACAATATACTTCTGAATCATCAGTCTCAGAATTCTCCATTAACCAGTTCCTTCTATCTTTTCCTAACATACATACCTCTTGAATGTCTCTAACTCTAAATTTTAACTGACTTACACAAGCAAACTATTCATCTCTGACAAGTGCCATAGACCAGCTGATTCATCAAAGGAACTCTTAGATTTTAGAGTCGGAAAAAGGGAGAAAGAAAGAAGTAAAATCAATGTAAGGTAGAGCCTACCTTGGCTCTTAGACTTTTGGCCTTTGATGAAAGATTCAGGAAGGATAACACAGGATTTTTTTTTGTATTTGTGAGTAATCCTGAGAGTCAAGAGACTATTATTGTTACTAGGTGGTCGGGATATAATTAATTTCATTCAATAGAAGTTACTCCTTTTTCTTTAGTAAGTCATTGGGTATTAATGACCAGAGGAGGCAGGCCATAGCTAGCTTTGAATAAAGAACTCTTTGGGAGGGGAAGGTCTGGTGCAATTACCCAGAGGTACCTCAGGGCAGCTCATGTGGTACTAGGGAAAGATAAGCCAAGACTTGGTTAACCATTTTGTAATATGACTTAAACACTATGCAATCCATCTCCATAATACAGACATAAAATAAGAATATTGGCATGCATGCCAATTTCAATAATATAAATATATGATCACCAAAATTTGGAAACCTAGTAGTAACAAGAAGTTATGTAAAAGACAAATATATATACTTTTAAAATATTGCTTCTATTAGCAACTTTTTATTTGTATGTTTACCATGTACCAAGAAACTTTCTTAGTGTTTTATAAGCATTAATTCATTGAATCCTTTCTTAGTTCTGAAATAGCAAATACTCCTCCCTTTTTATGTTTTATTCCTACACCCAGAACCCAGACAAAAATCTAGTATATGGCAGTGAAAATATAACTACATTAGTAAGAAAACAGTGAAAGAGAAAGCAAATTGCCTGCATGTTAGAAGCAGCATAAGTTGTAAACCATTGTGGGTTCTGTTGTTTTATTATCAGACCACTAGAGATCTAGACTATAAATCCTAATCACACAGGTTTGGGAGCCAGTTGCACCAACACATTCTTTGACATTCTAGAACAGTTATCGAACCCCTATTTGCTTATATGAAATCTAGGCCTGTTGTGAAGAACTAATGGTTAATCAACATAAACTGTGGAGCCAAAACACTTAGTTTAAATCCTGAATTTGCCATATACCTGCTGTGTGACCTTGGACAAGTTAATTATGCTCTCTGTGTGCAATGTTTAAAATAGTTTTATTAATACTATCTACTGTATAATTGTTACAAGGATCAAATAAATGTTAGTAAAGCATTAAAAAATGCTTGGTGCATTGTGCCATATGTATTTACTAAATAAAAATAAAGAAATCAATCACTCATGTAATTTGAATTTATTTAAATCATTTACATAAAGCAGAGGAGTGCCTGAAATAGTAATAGTAACACATATTTATGTGTTAACAATTTATTGGCAGTAACTAATCCCATATGACAAAGAGTTTACAATTAAAATGCTTTCTTTCCTACCTTACATATACAGCATTCTGGACTTTGATTACTTTTTTTTTTGCAATCATTTTTGGTACCGAAGGGCAATGTGCATTGAGTATCTGATGGATAATTGTCATATACACAGGAATTATGTAAAGTCTCAGGGTCATAACGGGAAATAAGTGACAAAATGCACCTGTAATAGACATTTATTATAAAGAGGATACTTGATTTGATTTTGTGGAGGAAAGAAAATGGAGGCTTAGAGTGCTTTTCATCCTAGGTCACACAGTGGTAAATGAGATTTACATTCAACTCGGGCTTTGCACTGGTTTCCTTTCCATTTGCCCGTCTGCTGTTTTTCTTCATGTGTCAGAACACTGGCATCGTCATTCTCAATTTTATTCTTTCCTTTATGTGGGTAAGGCAAATCCTGTCTACATTTCAAATTTAAAGATCGCGTTTCGTTTCACTTGTTCCCTTTAAGATGAACTGATTTATGTTTATTGACACATTCATTCATTTCCTTACTCACTCATTTTGGGCACCATTTGTGCCCAGATCACTAAGACAAGAGCATATAGTTCACTCTCATTAATCATAGATCTCCTATTTGTAAACTTGTCAACTGGCTAAAACTTATTTGTAATCCTCAAATCAAAACATGCTGCTTTCTCATGGTCACTCATGGATACGTGCAAAGAGGCAAAAAATCTGAGTTGCCTCACATTCCCAGCTGAGGTATAACATGACCGCCTACTCTCCTATTTTGGCTCTCTAAGCAAACATCTTTTATGTGGTATATTTAATGCCACATTTTTTTACACCTTTGTGCTTTTTGTTGATCATTTTGCTATATTGAAAATGACTCCTAAACATAGTATGAACATGCTGACTGGGGTGGCTAAGCACAAGAAGGTGTAATTTGCCTTACAGAGAAAATACACGTTAGGAAAGTTTTGTTCAGATTGTTGGTATAAGTTTAATGTTAATCAATCAACAACCTATATTAGATAAAGTATCTTTAAGCTTAAACATACTAAACAAGATTTATAATGATTGGTGAATGGAAATGTCATGACCAGAAGGTCACAAGAAACTAAGCCTGTGTTTCTTCCAGGAGCAATAGTTCATTATTTGCTCTTCAGTGCTTGTTTCGACGTTACAGAACATAACTCTCATGAATAATGAAGAGTGGCTGTACTTGTGTTTGTCACGGACCATTTTCCTAATGGTTAGTGAATAAAGTTCAAAAATAAAAAATTGACCAACATGATATTCAAATATTAAAATGTAATATTTTCAACCTTATTATTAATCAAAAAATAAAAATCAGAACAATAACAAATTTAGTATTTCCCACCTAATTAGCAAATTATATAAAATTATAATAATTTTACTCATGGCAAAATACAAAGGAATGAGAACTTTTCTCTATTACAGATTGGTATATAAATTATATAATATTATTAGAGAGCAATCCCTTAGTGTATACCAAAAATAAAAACAGTTCTGAATCTAAGAATCCACCTCAAGAATGTAATTAGAAATTTAGAAATTTATTTGTCTAAACATGTTTATCATTAAACTATACATAATAATAACAAATTGAAAAAATCACTGAATGCTTAACACTAAAGATAGCTGAATAAAACGAAGCTGTCATAAGAGTGATGTTTCCAAAGCCAATAAAATTAATAAGCTTTTGCAGATGTTTTACCAATACAAGAAAAGACCTGCTATAATGTTCAGTGAAAAAAAGAGAAGATTTGAAAACACTGCTTAAAAACTATGTAACAAGTATATTTAGCAATTATATAATAACATATAAAAGAAATGCTGGGACAAAATACCATAATGCTAATACTGGTTGTTTGGAGAGAGAGAAAAATAGCTTAAAAATAACTGCCTCTTGGGGCCTCCGTGGTGGCGCAGTGAGTTAAGCAATGCACTATGAAGCAAACTGCAGTCACTGCAGCAGGAGTTTGATTCCCTGAAGGTGACCCACATGGCGCAGCAGACCTTTCCTGTCTCGCCCACTGCTCCCCTCAGCAGTGTATTTTAGTAGATCTGCCTGTTCTGCTCCCACTCCGTCTTTGGTGAATCCAGGATATGCTCCACCCATTGGATGGAAGTCTTTTAGCCATATTTCTCTGTAAAGAACTAGAAAGTTTGATGGGGCCTCATTCTTGGTTCTGGATTCTCATTCCTTTTCCCTCTTAGACCTACTATTTGATTCCAAGTTTCCTTCATATTTCTTTCCACTACATAAAACATTATAACTAAAAACAAAAAACTTAACTATATCAGAGCTGAGTAAGCCACTGTATCTGTGGTATTGTGAATAGAACTGCTGGTTGTCTTACACGGGGGTCAGTCCTACTGCTAAGTGACTTGTCTCAGTCCCATTCAAGCAACTAGTCATGAACCAAGTCTCTGTGGCTGTATATGACCCCAGCACTGGTAAAAACCAACTGGATGTTTTGCTAGTGGGTGAACAAATGCTCAATAGTCTAATTATTTAAAGAATAATAAAAGTGTAGCAGCATTAGTATGATGGACTTTGGGGGGAATATGTGGGAAAAATTATCTGGTGTCTAAGTTTTGCTAGGATTTAAATACATATGTGAAATACACATAGACATATCATGCATATATTTTTCCAGTCTATGTACACTCTTATGATCAGTGTACCTTGTTGATTTACTAATTTGGGTCTACTGATAATAGCAAATAATAATCTTCTGTCCTGTCTTGTATATTCATGCTGCTAATTATGAGAAGTTCTGAAAGATGGATCCAAATAACACAAAAACATTACTGGAAAACATCTCAATATACATATTATCAATGGAATCAGAAGAGTTATTTGTTGTCATAAGGAGCTCTGAAAAACACACAGATTTTCTTCCTGTTATTCACTACTTCACCTGTACTGGAGCACTCCTAACTTAGCCATTCATTCATGCCTCCAAATATACATGCTTGTACTCATATTCATTCATTCATTGAATATATTAAACACCTATAACCCAGGGAATTTCTAGGTAACTTCTGCATAAACTGCCAGTTGAACTACATGTGAGTTTGTCACTGGACATAGCTGATGAACATAACGAAGTTCATTGAACCCAATGGAGGACATGGTTTCTTTTAATCTTAATAAGAATACTCTGAAAATAGTGTCATGAATCTACATAGCGTCAGGAAACTGGATTACAACAATAACTAGACTTTACTTTGGGTCTGTTACTCCCCATGCTGTGTTTGGATTATTTAAGTTTGGAGCAGAAGCTGGAAGGAGTTAAAGAACTTTGTGCAATGGAATAAGGTGATTTAGAGCTCCTCAGGGATCCATTGAGGAAGAAATGAGAGAATGAATATGAAGTTAGGAAGAGGAAAGCTGGGAAGATGGAATTTGCACATTTTGTGGTGCCATGACTACCTATCACTCTGAAATAACTTTCAGTACTATAGAATCATGTAATCCTGGTCTGGATTTTAGTAAGCAACCCTGGACTATGACAACCATGACATCTAAGACAAACTCTAGACCTATCCAAACTAGTCTTACCAATAAGTATAGAACTGTATGTAGACAACATTATCCTTTATGCAAATAATATGATACATAAGATTAGAGATTAAGTCTAAGAGATATTTGTCTTGTGTGTGAACATTCTATGATACCTGAGCACACATATGATACCTCATCTTCTTACCTAAACACAATTTATCCTGTTTCTTTCTCACTTCTTCTCTTTCTTTCTGCCTCACTAAATACAACCTCCTTACTCAAACAGCTGATTATCCCAGAGAGTACAGTCTCAGATGTGCCTCTGAGAAGAAGACTTTGGAATTTGAAATTCCCATTTAAAGTTCTTCCTTTTTGTTTGGGAGAAAAGTCCCATGTATCGTGGGGATATATTTTTGACAGATAAGGAGAGAAAAGAAGAGTTTCTCCAGGATCTGCCCATTCATGCCCACTATGATCTCAATAAGTTTTTCAAACAGAAAGGAAGAGAATGATCTCACAGACACCCCAGGGTCCCGGCCTGGTTTGACTGCATTGGCAGCTCTCCCACTCAGATGTGCTGCCCTAGGGCTTCTCAGTGTGTACATAATTCACAGGAGAGAGCAATCAGCTTCCTCTGCTGAGAACACTGAGACAGGAGCTCCAGGAAGTTCCTCCCCACTTCCAGATTAAGAGCTGGAATAGATCTCCTCAAAACTGCCTTGGCTGAATCCCACAGCCTGCTGGGTTGTACGTACATGTACACATGGGGACTGTATATACTCTGAGGGATACCAGGACGAATGATATCTGGTTCTTTCACGTGCAAGATCACAGTGCAGTTAAGAACACAGATGCACATGAAAGAGCAAAGAAACCATACAGTATTAAAATAGGCTTCCCCCACACGGTACACCAGCCTACTTTCCAGAAACTAAAGTTCAGTTATTGTCACCTAACAAGTAGGTCTTGTTGGGATGCAAAGGAAATTATCCTGTTTTATTTTCTCGAGTTGGATGAATGACATTACTTAGCTGGATTAACAAAGGAAAAAATAACCGATTTAATAACATTAAGTATGGAGAATTTACAAGGTTCCAAATAATAATGGAACGGCCTGAGGACATTTGTTCTGTGTTGAGACCAGGGCATCAAGAAAAGGGAGGCAACTTCCCTTTACAGACAAGGAGAAACGTTGACCCAGAGATTAAGGATGAGATTCTCAGAGAAGACACATTCCCTGGTAAATCCTCAAACTACATTCTTGTAGGTCATAAAAGGGCAACACTGATTGCTTCTCTGATTAGGAAAAGGGCAGAGGCTTAGGACATGAAGATCTCTTTTCTTTGATTAGGGAAGGGTGAAGACTTAGGCAAGGATAGAAGCCTCTTTGTTTTCAGGAGCCTCATTGCTTTCCAACCAAACAATCTACCTTCTTAAGTAATGATAATAATCTCCTGAGGTTCCTGGGCCTTGTTTGACCTCTAGTTCCCATGACAAGAACTCTGGCCATATTGAGAAATGCCCATCTACCTTTTAGGGACACTAAACCCACATTCTTCCTGATGTGAGCAATGAACAGAAAGACAAGCACACTTTCTGGTGTAATCCATGTACCTACCCATGTACTTCTTTTGAGAGGTCTTCTCTATCTTCCCTGTCCAGAACAGTCACCGAACCTAGTTTTCACTTTTCTTTTACTCCTTTTTTTCTTGTCATAGTCCATACCACCATCTGATGTTATGTATTTGTTTGCTTTTATTATCCATCTTGACCATTAGAATATAAGCTGTCTAAGAATAGGACCTTTGTTTATCTGAAACTGGATTCCTGCAGCACAAGCCTTGGGGCAAAATGGGTTCTTTCCCTCCACCAGAGCAGTGGGATGTGGCAGCTTTGTTGGTGACACCTACTCTTCTGCCCCCTACCTCCACCCAAGAGTACAGCCAGAGGGCTGGCCAGCACAGGCTGCTGATGGTGGCTGACAGCAGCAGCAGGGATTTCCTACATTGCTGCTCCAGTGTATGCTGCTTATGCCACTTCCCCTGGGTTTCAGTGCCAGATTCCCTAAGCCTCCTGAGGGAGCAGCAGCAGTAGAAGTTGACTGTTGGCAGGCAGCCCAGAAGTGCTGCCTGGGCAGCACCAAGGTCCACTTGGAGAGAGAGGCTGTAGGATGGCTATAAGGAGGCCCCCTTTCTTCCCACGAGCCCCCAGAAGTGGACTGCTCTAGGCAGCTCAACTGGCAGTGGGCAGCAATGGGTGGTGGCCATACTGAGAAAAGCCTATCTACCTTTTAGGGACACTAACTCCAGTCTTCCTGATGTTGTGAGCAATGAACACCCACCACCAGTGGAATCCCTGGGTCTCAGGCTGCCAACTGTGGCCTTCAATGATGGCAGGCAGGCCCACTGGAGCTGTGGTGCCAAGACTGCCCCATGGCAGTGCTGGAGCAAGCCCCATAGCCCCTCGTGCAGGGATGCAGGGAGGAGCATGGGGCCCCAATGGGCAAGTTCCAGTGCTGTAGCTTCCTGGAGCCTCAGGCAGTGGAGAGACCTGTGGAGCCCCAGGGCCAATATAGCAGGCTCTCAGAGGAGCCCACCCTGCAGAGCTACTTTATGTTGTTATACTGAACCCCACTAAAGGAGCACCAGGTGTAAAGACCAGTTTCAGCTCATGAGCCTGTCCTGAGGTCAGGACAGGTTGGGTCTGTGAAGACATCAAACTTTCCCTTTTATATTTGGTGTCTGGATCATAGAATGAACCAATCAAGTGTGAACTACATGAACCAATCAGTTTAAAGTCCAACTCATTAATTCTTCAGGTTGAAAAAAATGAATGAGCTGATTAGTGCTAAATGGTCCAATGAGGCTTGTAGGGTGAGGGAACCAGAAAGAGGATGGAAGGCAGGGCAGGAACCAGCTAAGGATTCTGTTCCTATGATGAAAGAATAAAGAAGGGTCAGCAGCCACCTCTGAAGAAAGAAGCAGTATCTAGCAGCTGACCTCCAATGAAAAAAGAGAAACTGAAGACCTTCACAGAGACCTGGATGCTGCACCTGCCTCTGGCTATGCTTGATATTGCTTGAAAGGAGCACCACAGGCCTCAGTGTGTTATATCAAAGGGCTAGTTGTGGTTGGTGTAGGGCAATGACTCACACATAGATATTGACACTGGTTTTCTCTGACATAGCTTCCTGGTGACTGGTGGTGACTAGCACTACTGGTCAGGGCTGTCCAGCACTGTTAACAGGTGACTGGCACTCTATTTGGCTCACCTCTGACAGTTGTCCACTGCTTTTGATTTTCTGGCACTGCCTTCTAGTGCCGATGCCTTGTTGCTATCTGGCCCAGCGTCCAGCCTGGTATTTAGCCTGGCTTTCAGACTATTGTTGTGGTGTCATCTCAGTGGCACCACCTCTGGTACCTGCAGTTGCCACAGTGAATTGGGATCATAGACCACTGTTTGCTGGTGTGCTATGAGATTCAGCCCCACATTGATGAGATAGCGCCATCTTGCATGAACGACCTTTTGTTTGGGACTTCTAGACACAGTGAACACTATCTGAGGTGAGGCCACCTGTGACCTTAGAAAATATTTGTGTCCCATTTGTTAAATAAACCCCATTGTTGTTCCCTGAGCTTGAGTGGTCTTACAATTGAGTGCACAGGTGAGAACACAGAGACAGGGAGCTGTCCTCTATCTGAGTACTGCACTTTGCCTTCTATCTAGCACTGTTTCAAATCTTATTTATCGAGGTATCCTCAATGCTTAGAACATTGTAGAATAGGTGCTAAAAATGTTTTACAAATCATATTTGATAACAAATACATATGTGTAGAATGGATTGCCTTAATAATGTAGCAGATGAAGGAAGTGCTATGAAAACTCAATGAAATAATTAATTGTGGTTACCAAAAAGACCAGAAAAGGTTTCCTGGAGCAGGGCCTTGAAAGTGTGAGTAGCATTTCATTAGTTTTGAAAAGTATCCCAAGGTTGTAAAGGGCAGAACACATTTAGGGAGCCATGAATAATGGGTGGTTGCAGAGGAGGTTCTGTTTATACTTCAGTTACTAGTTATATTTAACAGATATTTGTTGATCACCTACTATATGACAAGTACTATTCTCAGCAGTGAGGAATGAACAAAGGAATAAGGCACAAGATATACTTAACGTGAAATATGTGAATAGGCCAGCGTGGTTTTAAGCTTAAATCTTGTGATCAGGAGACTGGATTTCATTCTCTACTCAATGGGGAGTCTTAGAAAGCTCCTCAGCTGGGGGATTGAAGTTATTATGTGGAAAACAAAGAAAGGCATTCAAATGTTGAATAAAGCAAGACTAAAGAAACTGCAATTCTCTGAAGAGATTGCTTTCTTCTTGTAATTAAAAAGTAAATATTTCTCATCCTGGTTCATAAGAAATTCTTGAAAAACAAGATCAAAATATTATTGGTGCCAGAATGTAAGGACTCCTTTTTAAAGATAGAGACTTAAAACTTGCCTGAATCCAGAGATTAATGATCCATATTCCAACACAGTTACTGGTGAGTAAAATGATAGAAAGAAACAAAAGCGGTCTTGGCTGCCTTCCTTTTGACAATATTATTGCATTATCAAGTCTTTGGAGTAGGGCATCCCTGGGTTTAAATCTCTTGAATGTTTTGCCAGGTTATGACTGGGGTGAATGCTTTAAGAGCCATTAAATAAGCTTAAATACACAATCAGTGTCTGGTTCACTCTTTGCTGGTTCTTTGCTAAATTTAAGGAAACAGCAATATTTGCATTAAGTAGGACATGAAGAAGTGTTCAAATATTACAGAATGTATCAAGAAAGGGAAGGAAACCAACATCTTTTCCATGCTATACTTTTTCAGGTTTCATCTCATTAATTCTTGGCTCAGCCCTACAAATGAGATAAAGGGTTTCAGCTTTGCAGTTAGGAAATGGAAATTGACAGTTTATAGTCATTTAATCCAATTGTTTCAATTAAATTTGAGAGTGCAAAGTTCTGATAAAAAGCAGTAGCAAAATAAACATGTAGGTGAATCATGGGTATGCAATAATTATACTTATTTTAAATATCCCATGAACATTCACTTAATCCAGGTTTTTTTTTTTAAAAATTATCAAAAGGAAGTATGCTGATGGAGAACTTATAAAAAAATAAATGGCTTATAATATGTTGATTTCTAGATTTAGATTTTTTAAATGTAAATGCAAGGTTATTAAGATACACTGCATGTATAGATTGTTAATGAAGAGAGAACATTGGGCTTCTCTTATTACAATTTTTCTGTTTTTACTAGGATAACAGATTTGTAACATTGGTAGAAAAATAGAAAGAATATTTTTCTCACTAAATTCAGAATATCTAAGCTATATTCTAGGCACTCATAAAATGCTTAACAGTTTTCTGTAAGTGTGATGATGGTGTTATTTCATTAATATTTCCAGGTCTGGCCAGGCAGCATGGAAATCATAAACATGCTACAAGCATGTCTTGAGTGGATGCTTTAAATGCCAATGTTATTTGAACCATTCCTTTCAAATAAGTTAAAACTTCATTGCAGAGATCATTTCTGCAACGGGCCAGGTAGTAAACACTTTGGTTTTGTGGACCATTTGGTCTTTGCAACTATACAGTTCTGTTATTTTAGTGCAAAAGTAGTCACAGACAATAAGCTATATGCAAATGAATAAATGTGTTCCAATAAAGTTTTACTTATAAACCCTGGTGACAGACATGCATCAGAGAGGTATGATCCTGTGTCTCGGAATCACATACAGTGTTATAAACTAATATAATCTCAATTAAAAAAAAAAAAGCAGAACTGGTGACAGGCTAGGATGGACCGGCAAAGGTTATTATTTGCTAACTGAATTTGTAAGACAGATTATTACTATAAAAATAACACTTAAACATGATGACATATTTGGGTTTTTAATTACTGACTTGTATAATATATGGTTCTCCTTCTGTCTTTCCCACTAGAATGAGGTCTTTGGGGCATGAAGTGCATCTTACTTTTCCTGAATATATCTAACACGCTGAGTAGTTGGGCAGTTGCCAAGGGCTCCTAGGAGGGCATCCATAAATTATAAAATATAGCTGGAATAAATAAAAACTGGTACTAGTAAAGCTGGACTTCCTTAAGGAATCGGCATCGTGTAAACTGGGCTTATTCCCACCAAAGTAAATAATTTCCACAAGTGAGAAGATTAAATAAAAGCCTCCCCTGGGACCCTTCATCTGTTGAGGATATGCACGGCTTTCACGCGAGCTGCTTCTTACCACAAGCAGAGCCAAATCCCTGCACAAGACTGCCCTGGTCCCTACTCAGCGTCTGAAGTCATGATTACTGAGGGTTGAAATTCTGAAAGTGCATGATGCATGACATAAACTGCTGTTTACCAGGAACATGTGATTTATTTTATCATTTAAATTTAAAACCCTCTTACATGCCTCCTCGGAAGTTATCTGGTTCAGAAAATTGCAATAGCAAGGCAATTATGATTAAGTTATAACATTACATAATGTTTAGTGCAGGTAATAAATCTCTCATTTTGAACATAATGAAAAAGGTATACAAATAATTGAAAACTGTGATCCTAATGAGAAAATGTGAACAAATAATTAGCATCCCTGGGGCATCTACATGTCCCTATGTGTCCCTAGGTAAGCTTTTAATAAATGCTTGTTGAATGAAGGAGAGGCCTTTGCTTGACTGTCTCTGAAGAATCTGAGCTGACTTTGAACATGTTGAATACTAGCAATTTTACAATATGAGAAAAGCAAAAGAATTTCTGATAAATTCCCACTGGATGATAAATGTACAAAGTCAATGTTTCCTAAAATGGTACTGAAATTCATGATGACACATACATTCATTTACAGAGTAAATAGAATGTCTACTCTTTCTGTCTTTCAGCTGGTATCATTGAAAAATAGAGTTGAAAAGTAAGAGACGTTTTGAAGGGGATCTTGAGACCCAGGCTGAGAAGCTACTGATGTCTAATTGAAGGGCTAAAGTTCCATGATAGGTTCTTCGGGGTAATCTAAATGTGTCCACCCCTCACTGTAGCTAATACCATGTGCGGAGGTTCAGGTGCTAAAAGGGAAAATATCCTGGCTTTCAAAATGATGGCAGGAAAAGCATTACTAATGAATAATACAGCAAGGTAAAGAGGGAAAGCCTGTGAGGGGGTGATGGTGGGGGGAAGCAGACAGGTCCTCTGGGAGGAAGGATAGTCACTTGGAAAGAGTCAAGATTTAGGTATCAGAAGAAATAAAAATCATAATTCTAAATGGCCTCTTGGTAGAAAATGAAAAAAAAAAAACAATTCAAAATATATATGCATGGCTTTAAGATGAACAGAGTTTCACAAAGAACACTAGAATTTAATTTTTCAGGTTGAAAAGGAAACAAAAAGCTTTTTTCCTTCTTCAAAAATCAAAGAACAGGCACCCTCAAGTGGTGTACCCCAGGTCTTATTTCAGTCTACACACAGATACGATGATTAAGCTTCTGTACAGTCTGTTGAGATTCTTTGAAAGCAAGCTTGTTTTAAACAATCAAATGCACCCGACTACAAAGGAAAAGGCTGCAACCGTTCTAAGTGGCTGAGGACTGAACCACAGGAAATCAGCTTGGTCTTCTAGATCTAAGAGAAGGAATGATTTGCTGACTGCATTAGACAAGGCATCTGGGAATAAAAGAAGGAATCAATGAAAGGTAGTGCAAAATGGAAATAAATAAAGATGAAGATATTTGAGGAGAAGAAAAGAAGGTCATGGAATAGTATTAATGCTAGACTTCAGGTTTTCATAGACATGGTAAATTGGTGGGTGTTGATTTCTGACTCAAACATGCTTAGAGATATATTCATCTCTCACTTGGTAGAATATTTTTTTTTTAAAGATTTATTTATTTATGCATACAAGCACTGGGGTACAGGCCAGAGGTGTAGGGGGGTGAGAGGATTCACCACAGAGAGCGGG
>JAGFMF010011870.1:14846359-14924040 GCA_019455555.1 Galemys pyrenaicus | reverse complement strand
GTCCTTCACTTTTTAGAAGAATCTCTATACGTGAATCTTTTGATGTAGTCAGGCTCTTGTAAGATACTTACAGTTATTGATTCTTTGTTGTCCCTCTGCTCTGCCTTCAGTCATCTGCCATCCTGATGCTGGGCAACCACTGATTGACTCCCTCCCTCCTGAATTCCCATTTCTGACATTTGAATTCCTCCAACAGGCAGCTGACTAAGCTGTGTGCCTACTACCATTACTTCCAACTCTTCCCTTCACCTTCACAACAACCTCAAATGAGGTGACTTTTGCCTATCTCTATCTCACCAGAGTTGCTCTTTCTTTATCTGACTATATTCCTGGGTTTTCTTGTAATAGTAAGTAGCACAGGAAGTCTATCAGCTTTATATCTCTATTCTTTCCTGAAATGTTTTACTACTCCCAACCACTACAAATAATAACAAGAGTCCCAGCTCCCCGCACTTTACTCCAGCTCAGTTATCACATTTCTTATTTCATCCTGGGTCCTAAAAAGGATTCAGGAAAACTATCTTGGATTTTGTGGAGAAAAGAAGGAAAAGAGTTATTATTTTATGTAATTTTGGCCTCTAATAAAGAATTTTTTGTTATTTTTTTCTATATATATATATATTCAGAAGCTAAAGGGTAAAATAATCTTACACAGAATCATCAGGCCCAGCTTTTAAATCCTGAATATCTGTTGCCCACCCTGGTTCTGCGAGGCCTCCTGAGGGAAAGAACAAAGGCCTCAGTGCCTGTTCTACAGAATCACAACCAAGGGCTTCCATCAGGTCTGTCCTTTCTTCTTCCTAAACTGTCCTCCAAAGTTAGTCTTTTTCTTTTCCCTTTGATGTAAGCTCACAACTTCCTTACTTTCAGGGATTTAAATTGCCTCAGATGTTCTGTAGGTGCATCTACTTTTTTCCCACTATATGTACTTTTTTTATTGAGATGAACTCACATAAATTGCAGTCAATGTTTTTAACGTGCACAATTCAATGTAAGATATACTTTTAAAATGTAACTTTGATTTTATTTACCATGAAGGATCAAATTTTCATCATTTTTCTTTTTTAAAAAAAGATTTATTTTTATTATGCATGCATGCAAGTACTGGTGAAGTGTGTGTGTGGGGGGCTGTATGTGTGGGAGGATTCACCAGAGACAGAGTGGGGAGCAGAACATGCAAATCTACTGAAATACATTGCTGAGGGGAGCAGTGGGCGAGACAGGAGAGGTCTGCTGTGCCATGTGGGTTAGTTCCCAGGCCGTGATCAAACTCTTTGTGCAGTTACTGCAGATAGCTTGATAGTGCTGAAACTTTAACTCCTGCACCACCATGGAGGCCTTCATTTTTCTTTTTTAAACAAAAATTACATATATTTAAAGTGTGCTATATTGGTGTATGATACGATATAAATATACAAAGTAAAATGGTTACTGCAGTCAAGCTAATTGACATATTTATCTAACATAGTTAACATTCTTATAAGGTGGGGGGTAGGTGAGAACACCCAAAATTTACTCTTTTAGCAAATTTCCACTCTGAAATACAGTATTATCAACAAGCGTCATCATCCTGTACATTTAGATCTTTAGACTTCTTCACCCTATAGAACTGCCACTGTGTACAGGTTCATTGATTTGGGAGTACACTGGTACCTGTCTCCTCGTGGGGCAGCAGTATTTGGAGTAGCATGGGACAAAGGAAAGACAGCTCAAAGTCCAAGTGAAAGAGAGACCTGGAGGGACTTACAGCTAAAAAAAGGTGCAGCCCCGATCCATGGGCAGTTTTTTATTTTATTCATTTTAAAAATAAAAGATTTATTATTTCTATATGTAAGAACTGGGGTACAGACCAGAGGTGGAGGGTGATTCATCAGACAGAGTGAGGACAGAGACAGAACAGGCAGATTGACTGAAACACACTGCTGAGGGGAACAGTGGGCAAAACAGAAGTCTGTTGTACCATGTGGGTTAGCTGCCTGGCCAGGAATCAAACTCCTGCTGCAGTGGCTGCCAATAGCTTCATAGTGCTGCAACTTAACCCCTTGTGCCACCAGGGAAGCCCCTTTCTATTTATTTAAAACAGGTTCAGAGAAGATCACCAAGGATGAGGAGGAATACACATGGTGGGTGTGCATTATAAGGGATGTATTATTGTCTGGTGCGAACTAGGATGGAGTGACAGGAGGCTGTTGTTTGGGGGGCTGCGTAGTTCCCATTAATCAAAACATACTATCTGTAATCCTATTCTTACCTAACTTTCTGCTAATCTTTACAAGTAAGATATTCGTGCTGCTCTTGCTGATCAGGCCATAATGTCTGCCTACTGTTTTCAGCAGTTACTGGCTTCCCAGTATGTTTCTCATACCAGGACTTTTGCCCTGGTGAGAGGCCCCTGCCTGACTCTACATTTTAGCTTAACCAGCAGGAGCTCTGGGCACCAAGACAATAGCCCCTATCACAAAGAGCCTGGAATCCCACAGGTACCCACAGGTACCTCATTTTGCAAACAGTCAGCTGTTGTCATTCATTGTTACACTGGTGCCTCATAAATTTTGCCTGAGAGATCCTCCCCTTTCACAAAACTTCCTAGGTTTTCTTCTCTTAACCAATAAGCCTTTTTTTCATCCTGCAACCCTCAGGAAAACCAAATGCACTGAGGTTCTCACCTTTCCTTCCCCTGCTTCTCTTTATTTCCTCCTCCTTCCTAACACTTCATTCCTTTATTTATTCCGTCCACTGCAGAAGTCTCACCTCCATTCACTTGGATTTGCTTTGGTGCCAGATGTTATACTTGTTAATCTCCACAACCCAGTGAGGTAGATATTCTCATTTTGCAAAGAGCATAGAGACATTACAAAGGCTGAAGAAGGTGGGAAACTAAATAGTGGCTGAGCCAGGATGAAAATCCCAGTCTGACTCTGAAGCCAACACTATGTCACACTGCCCTACAGACACATTTGTCACATTATGTTTTTAGAGAAAGCTTGAAGAGTAATTGAAACAGTGTGATAGTCAAAACATCCCATTTTAAATCCTGACTCCATCATTTTATGTTCTTAGCAAACCACTAAACTTATGTTCATTCTCCCACCTGTAAAACGAATCCATTCTTTCATTAAATAAATATTTACTGAGTACCTCCTATGTGCTAAACAGTGTTCTAGGCACTGAGGTTATGAATGAGACAGATACTGCCCTGCTCTCAATCAGTGGTTGCCCAGCATCAGGATGGCAGATGACTGAAGGCAGAGGGACAACAAAGAATCAATAACTGTAAGTATCTTACAAGAGCCTGACTACATCAAAAGATTCACGTATAGAGATTCTTCTAAAAAGTGAAGGACAAATGGATGAAGAGACAGGCGATCTGGGTTAAAGGACAAGAAAGTGAGAGGCACGGCTATAGACTGTTAAAGAGACTGATAATTCATTCTCCAATATCTTTCCTCTTTCTCTAGTAGTAGTATTTTATTTTATTTTTAAAGATTTTATTTATTTATGTATGCAAGAACTGGGGTACAGGCCAGAGGTGTTGGGGTAAGAGGATTCACCAAAGACAGAGTGGGGAACCGAACAGGCAGATTAACTGAAACACACTGCTGAGGGGAGCAGCGGGCGAGGCAGGAGAGGTCTGCTGCACCATGTGGGTCACCTCCTGGCCAGGGACAGGGATCGAACTCATACTGCAGTGGCTGCGGACAGCTTCATAGTGTGTTGCTTAACCCATTGCACCACCAGGGAGGGCCCTAGTAGTAGTATTTTAAAGGTATCCAACCAGCCTCCTTGGAAGTTCAATGTAATCATGAGGAGACTAGGTTCTAACCTTTAGGTGTGAGAAAACCTGGGATATGCAACTTTGGATACTTGATTTTAAAAGAATTATCTTCTCTCCTGGCCCTCTTGTTTCTTACTCCCTACCCACTGGCAAAAATGTGAGCATGGTGGCACGAGCCCAGATGAAACCTGGGTTAAGTTTAGCAGTTCAACAAGATAGAAGTAATCTGAGTTCCAGAAATAGGGAATTGCCAAATTAGGCGGCTGCTTATGATGAGACCTTTATGTTTTGAGAGAAATGCATTTCCATTTTGTTTATGCTACATAAGGAGCTTGAGCATAAGCTATAGTCTATAATGTGTTATTGTATTCTATATTGTTTTAGCTGCTAAATTGATACATATTATCAAAGAAAAAGATATTTAAATATATTTTTTTGTAAAGAAGGGAAATAGGATGCTAGAATTAAAAATATGGACTTGTAAGGAATACCTTTTTCAATTCAAATTGAGACTTACCCTTTTTTCTCACTGCCATAGTAACTGCAGAAATCTTTTTTAATGTGAAAACTATAGTAGAAATATAGTAAAATGCCTTCAAATAGAAGGAAACATTTCAAAGTAAAATGGAAAGACCAGAACAACAAGGGAAGTTCTGCCTGCCTTTCAAGATTTACAAGAGTAGGGGAATGGTGTTAAATGATCTGAAGAAAATTCTCTAAGTGGTAAAGCTGAAGGCTCTGAGGAGCAAAATAAACACTGTCATCTGTAGAAACATTCAACGGCACACATAAGTAGAAATTTCAAGTGGGAAGTCAAAATAACAGGCAAGAAGTAAATGAGACCAAGGAAAGGAAAGCAAGGTAAAGCATGTTGTGAAGTATTTGTGTGTGCACACACGTGTGTATGTAATGTGTGCACATGCACACATAGGCATGAAGACTAAAATGTGATAAGACTGTTTCAAATAGATTTATTTTTCAGTCGTACAAACTGTATCAAGAAGAAGACTGAGAATGTAAACTACTAAATGTTCCTTAATAAAGAAATTTGCAATTAAATAAAAACAGAACAGCTCAAACATGCCCATCTCTGTGAGACCTATTGGTTCATAACCCTTGTAAACACTAATATTCTACCTCTGTGCTGCTTCAAACATTATCCCCTACTTCAGTAATCTCATTTTATGCTCTGTTGAAAATTGTTTGCTGGCCCTCCCTGGTGGTGCAAGGGGTTAAGTCTCAGCGTGATGAAGTTATGTGGCAGCCACTGCAGCACCAGTTCAATCCCCAGCCAGGGAGCTGGCCCACATGGTACAGCAGACCTCTCCTGTCTCACTCACTGCTCCCCTCAGCAGTGTATTTCAGTCAGTCTGCCTGTTCTGTTCCCCACTCTGTCTCTGGTGAGACCCCTCACCCATGTACTTCTAGCCTGTACCCCAGCTCTTGCATGCATAAATAAATCCTAAAAAAAAAAATTTTTTTTGCATTTTCTTTTTCCATCAGTAAAACTAGGTGTTACTTGTGGGCCAGGCAATGTTTTATTTCTTTCTATCTTCCAATCTTAACTATCAAACAGAAGAATACTTGAGAAAAATTGTAGCTGCTGGGAGCAAAGAGAACTGAAAAGTCAGAAAAGAAAACTAGAACTGACATCAATGATGTTTTAAAAAAAGGATTCAGGGGAGCAAGCAGAACACAATTAATAATATTTTGGTAGGATGCCTGCAGTAAATGGTACAAGGACAGCTGGGATTGGACAAGACTGAGTTAATCCAAGACTGCTTACAAAGAATTGGAATTTGTTAAGTTTGGCTTCAGTTTGATTTCAGTTTAAGATGTATCATAAAGTGATCATAATACCCTTATGTTCTTTTATAATGAGAAAATTAAAATAAGGTAGGAAAAGTAAAGTTACCAGCTTTAAGGGCCTAATAATATTAACGATCCTAAACAAAGAAAAAGAAGGGTAGATATATAAGGCAAACACCTATCACATAAATAACATTCATCAGGATAATAGGGCATAATCTGTTACATAACTCTTTTACAAACTCTAACACAGTACCAAATTATTCTGTAAATTCAAGTCAAAATTTTATTCTCCCAATAAGCCCTTTATAGTTAACCTCAGAGCATTTTCCATTCTTGTAAAAGTTATTTCTAGTAGTCTGTTATACTTACTCACATGGAATTTGGTCCCTGTGAGTTATAGATAGTCAATACAAGTGAATACATAACAAATAATTCCTAAAGCTGGCTACAAAGCGATACGAAATGGTTTAAAATGTGTAAATGTCAATTTGTTTAGTTCTTGGTTCATAATGTCTTCTTGCTGCTATTGCTCCTCAATAGTCAGAGTTCCTAACTTTGTACATTTCATTTAGCCCAATTAAATAATACTCTGTTTGGGTATTATTAAGTATCAGTTAATGTTTATGATAATGAGAGCTATATTACTTAAGTAATACACTATTTTCCCAGGGGCTGGGGGAAGAAAAGACTCTCCTGGTTCTTTAAGAAACTACATGAAGACAGCATTTTGAAGGTTACAGACAGTGTTATAAACAGTTAAAAAGACCTGCCAGCACGGAGTTGGGAAGTCACAGATTGTGTGTGACTATAATATGTGTACAAAGATCATCTAAGTACCACACTCTTCAACTGTATTTTTCTGTAATTGTGATATATTTTAATTCACTTATGAATCATCTAGCAGTTTCTACAGTATTGAAAAATAGACATTTCAGTATTTGAGAATAATTAGGGCTAGTCTGTGGCAGTGAAATAAAATGAAGCATATCCAATGTTCACTCTGGGGTTAAGCCTGATTTTTATACTCAAATTCTAGCTAAGTGAACTCATCACAAATCAGACAAAAGATTACAACAAAAGGAAGTGGAAATAGTAGATAAGTAAAAGAGAAAAGAAGGACTACTTTTAAAAAGGCATAAACAAAAAAGAATCTGTATGTTATCATCCAAAATCTTCTTTTTCTATTTATTGTCATAAATGGCATATACCTATTTTTTCTCTAAATTCTTATAGTTTTAAGAATTTTAAGAGTTAATGTGAAAATTAACACAATGTCATCTTATCAGTTAAGGACTAAAATTACAGAGTATTTGAAAGAGTAATAGTGCAGAAAATTGAAAAAACACAAAATACTGGTGGTTTTACATAAAATGACAGAGCTAACCCAGTGGTTTTCTGGTAAATGCTTAACAACTGGTACCCAACTAAATTGCATAAATCATTACAAATTTTGTTTATATAAAGATGCATAGTGTATGATTTATAAATATTATTTTATCAATTATTATTTTATTATTATATATTATTGTAATTCCATATAATTAATTGATTCTCAGAGAATCAATTATTGGTTTTTGCCTAATTTTTTAATCACCAATTTCTGATTGCAATTCATAGGCAAGTCCAGTTTCTATATGAATATTTGTCAACATTTTAATTTAAATAAATGAGTAAAAGGAAAATGAAGCAGAAAATACATTGAAACTTCACTTGTTCATCAATGACATGAATGAATTTTTTACTAGGTAGGATAATAACTTTGAGTACTAGGAAAGAATTTAGCTTTTTGTGCTATTCACAATATAACTATAGAAATGACAAGAATATTTTGCATTCACATTTTTCATGACTTTCTACAAAACAATAAATCAGTAGCCCTGACATGTGGTATTTGCCAATTTTTGTAATATAAGTACATCCTTTGTGACTGATAAATTATGTTAATTGCTCATGGAATGGCTCAACATACAACACAACTATACAAGCAAAAACAAGAATTATTTATATGTGTACAATAATATTTTTTAAAAATTCATTGGTTGGTTGTAACTGATATAGTCATCCAAATGTCCCTAACGCTTTGGAAAAAAGAATGTTGTCTATTATGTACGCTTATACATACTCCCTTACACAGAAATTTTGCTACTCTAAACATGCTTTAATTATAATACAATTTTGAAAGTTGGAGAACTAATTGGTTAGCAAGAAAACAAAAATAATTTTAAAATTCTTTACATATAGCAAATAGCATTTGATAATTTGACAAGCATAATTAAGATTTATAAATATGACCTAGATAATACAAAGCCATTCTATTTTTTTAAAAAGTTAAAGGCAAGACCAAATATATTAATTTATAAATCTTTTTACTTTTTAGGCAATATAAATAAAATTTGTTTAATGAAGACTTTAATTAAATAATTTGATAACAATTTTATTTTATACTTAGAAAATTAAATTACACCCACATAGAATTTGCAAGTTTTAAAATTGAGCCTGGATTAAGAACCGCACATCAGAGATAAAAAGGAAGGTTTAATTGATGAAGTCCTTGGAGGCTTCAAGGCAAAGAGTTTAAAAAATGAAGAGGGGCTGGTCAGGGTTTGAAACTGTCTCTACTATTTAACTAGCAGTAGGGCCCTCAGAAATTCACCAAACTTCTCCCAACTCCAGTTTTATCATGTGTAAAATTAGGACTAAACATAATAACCATTTCCTAGGATTACTGTGATGCTTACATGTGCTAATACATGTAAAGTGTTGTAGTAGATATAGTTTTCTAGAAGCTCACATTTCTTTCACCACTTGAAAAGAAACCCACCTTTCTTATGAGGTTGAAATAGATTCAGTCTCTAACTGGAAACTTAAGCGATGTTAACAGGAACAGAAGCAATTAATTTTATAATGTACTGTCCTTTTATTACCCAGTTTCTTGCTGTCTGTGCTGTGTAACAGAGCCAAGCACAAGAGTCCATTCTGCAGTGCTTTCCTGCTTCCTGCCCTTTTCCTTTCTTAATTCCATAGTCTGAATATCTGAGTACACGTTTCACTCCAATCAACTACATGATCTTTTCTCTCCCTCCCTTCTTTCCTCTCTTCTCCCTCCCTTAGATTTTTAAGCCTCACATTACTACCCATTTCTTCTAGTAAATTGTCCTTGATAAATGTTATAGAAAAAATTATCAGAAATACATGTGCCAACATTTAATTCCCTGTCCTGCTATTTACACAAAAGTGATGCTTTATTGCTGTTTTGATGGTGCCTAGAGTTCAGGGCTATGAGTCAAGACATCAAACACTTGCTGTGATGATTTCCCATAAATCGTAACTTGAAGTGTACTCATAAAGGCATGAACATGTTTCCATTAAGATGGTCTATAAGAGAACTCTGCAAATGGCTGATGTTAATGAACTCAGAGATATTTTTAAAGCCTGATGTGGTCAATCAAAAAGGAGGCGGCTGCCACGATACCCTCTTTTCTGTAGCTCTGAAATACTTCCTGCAAGAAAGTGGACCTGGCCAGGTGGTACCACAGCATCCAATTATATCTCCCCAGTCATAACAATATCACTAATGTCATTTTCTCTGCACTGTTTAACGTGAAGAAATGAAAAGTAATGCCACTCAAAAAAAACCAGGTTGTTCAGCTTTAGGAAAATCTAAGAGAAGAAAATTCTGACTATCAGTCATGGTATTTCAGTGTAAAGATTTACAATACCAATGTAAAAGCTATATGCATAAAAAGATTTAGTATGTAAATACCATCTATTCTATTGCAACCCAACCCATTTAATATTTATTGAGTTTCTTTTATTTAAATTGTAATGTGTTTGCTATTTTATTAATTAGCAGTAAACTTTACTATGTTTTCTGAATTAGATGCAAACTCTTTCCCAGAAATCCAAATAGTGATGCTAGAATGAGAAAGTTTGATAATGTAGTTTTATGGGAAATTATGGAAAACAATTAATATAATGGTAAAAAAGGATAGGATCCAATATCAGTCTGACTTAAAATCAAAAACATCCCCATTACTTACTAGCTCTGTAATTCAGGACAGCTATTTATAATTACACCAGAAGCTTCATCATTAGTGCTAATTAATTAAGATAATGCATGTAAAATGTAAGTATAGTCCCTAGCACTGAATATTAAATGGAGGTTCAATAAATGCCAATTATTACTGTTATTATTCTGAACTGTTATAATTTTGTAGGGCTAATGCCAGCAAGAATGGAAATTGTACGCTTGGAAATTCTTCCATTTCTGCTGTGAATGTCCTCTAGATAATGTTCCACTATCTATCCACTGTCTACACAAGGAGAAACAAACAGGCAGTTGGTAAACTGACTATGTTCCAAGAAGAATTTTATTTATTTTTAGATAGGTTTGTTATCCTTGTTGTTAATCCTACTATTAAAGATAATGCCGTTTGGGAAAGTACACTCTAGTTCCACCAATGCCATGTACCTGGCTGCTTTCTCAGTTACAAGACTTGCTTGGATCTGAAAGCATTTGTATCTGCATCCCTAATCTAGATATTTTCCACACTTCTCTCCTACCTAAAACATAACTGTCATGTGTCTCTTTTCTCTGGACACCTACTCTCTGTGTAGGTAGTTCTCCAGAATAACTATTAATAAAATGCATCGTCCCATGTTGGAATCATCATTATCATAGCTAATGTTTTTTAACCTTACTAAGCATCAAGTAGAATGTAAATTATTTTGCCTGTATTTGCTAATTTAAGTAGCAAAATTATAATGTAGGAACTATTTTAAATCAGTATTTACAGATGAGGAAACCAAACATCAGTAATATTACATTACTTGCCTCTAAGTAAATAATGAGGATCTAGGAAATTTGTGTCCAGACATTACATTTTTACTTCATACGTCATACATTTCCATACTTCAACCATCAGTGCTAATTTTTGTTCAGTCCTATATTATGAAACTCTCTTTCTCTACAGTTCCAATATGTGATTCTTTGAGTACATTATCTATTTAATTAAGACTTTGCAAAGCAAAATCTACTAAAATAATTCATGTGATTTGCATTTTGTGTGTGTGTGAAACCTATAAGCTAAAATCATCAAATAAATGGAATACACAGAATTTTATCTACCGACTGGAAGTTTATTGAAATAATATCCAGGCCACTACTGTTACATAAGTACAAACATTGAAAACTCAAAGATGTCCTCAAATATGATAGTCTGAATATTCAAATATTCTGAATAACTCAAACAAAAAAGACTATTGGAGGCATCTACTTGAAGGGAAGAAGGATTATTTAAATTTCATGTAAATTATAATACTTTGAAAATTATCTATTTTATTTTACAAATGAAGAAACAAAGGGGTTAAATGATTTAACCAGACAAGGCTACTTGTACTGGAGCTAAAACTCCAGTAAGTATCTTCTGGCTTCTCAGTTGTGGCTTTTTCAGTTAAAACAAACCAAACCAATCTATAGTTCAGTTCTACTCACATAAATTCAGCTGACACAGTAGGGAAAGAAAAGTCATAACAAACTTAAATGTTTTTTCTTTCACAGTGGGTCCCAAACACAAGCAACTTCTTCACTGATGATCAAACAGAGAAACAATACTCTTTTTAACACTATTAGGGTAGGGAAGGCAGTGAGGAGGGAATGTTATTGTAGGACCCACTCTACATGTGTGTGTGTGTATATATATGTTTAGGTATCTTTATATAGGTATATATGCACATTTATATATATATATATACACACACGTACATATTTATAGTGGAATAGTGATTCACTAATAGTGAATTTGATAAGGATAAGGAGCATTTTCCAAAAATTTATTTTTCTAAATATCACTAAGGAACCTAGGGAAGCTATAGTACCTGACACTGAGCCTTAGGTAATGAATGTGTATGAAAGGATTTCAGGAAAACATTCGGAAATATCACTTGGTTAAAACACTGTGGACAAGATGAAGGCTCTGAATAATATATTAAATTTAATTCTACCTAATAACCAAATGTTATCTGGAATTTCTAATGTGCCACAGGGCTCTTCTGCCTTCCCCATCAGGAAAACAATGATGAACAAAACAGACAAATGTAAACAAATACACTATAAAATAAGTGCAACTTGTGGTCTGTACTATGAAAGGGGGTAACAGAGATGTTGAGAGATAAAATGATCCATAGATTTTTTATTTCAAGTGAAAGCTATATAAAACCTGTTAAAATCATAAAATATTTCATATTTTTAGAAACTAACATATGCATGCTACACATATTTAATGGATGTTAATATTTTGCTATATTTACTTCAGATTGCTTGTTTTCAAATAAATAAAAACGAAAAAGTATAGCCAAAGAACCCCTCACCTGTTCTTACACCCTTTATCTCTAGAAGTATCAATCTGCATTGTCATGCATCATCCCTTTTTATGTATATTTCTACCTCCAGAGAATGTGTGTGTTCTATGTGTTTTAATATCAGTACTATAATAAT
The DNA here is from genome assembly GCA_019455555.1 of Galemys pyrenaicus. Lineage (NCBI taxonomy): Eukaryota > Metazoa > Chordata > Mammalia > Eulipotyphla > Talpidae > Galemys > Galemys pyrenaicus. The sequence goes on along the minus strand of JAGFMF010011870.1, from coordinate 14,911,957 downwards.
ATAGTTTTTAATTTGCATATCTCACTCAACAGTATATACGCACGCACACACACATATGTAGACCTGGTTATTCAATGAAATGTTATCCAATTTATCATTATATGAACATATTAGTAGCTTATCCAATCCTATACCGGTGGGAAATTAAGTTAGCTTTTCCTTTAACTCTTCAACTACCATCTGATGGTTAAATGCCATACCAGCAATCTGAGTTTTGTTTCAGCTCATGCTTGTTAATATATATTATTGACAGATTTTTAAATTTTTCCCAACCTGGTAATTGATAATTATGAAATAGTAGCTTCTTTCATTTTAATTTCCTTAACTCCTCACAGATGAACCTTTTAAATTCTGTTTATCTGTTTGTAGTCTATGGCTATTTATTATATTAGCTCTTTCCTATTTTTATAGTTCTTTTCATAGCCAAATACAAACTCCCCGTCATTTAATGAACTGAAAGCATCTTCTTCCCATGTAGTCTATTTCTTCACTTTCTTGACAGGATATTTGGTCATATAAACAAACTTCATTTAATGTATCCAAATGTACCATATTTTCTTATGCTTTTGGATCATACCTTGAACTATTTCCCTTTGTTTTTCTATAATTTCAGTGTTTATTTTTTTACATTTAGGTATTAGTTCATTGGGAATTTATTTTCCTGTATGATATGAGGTAGGGATCTAATTTTATCTATTCCAGTGTGGTTGGCCACTTGTTAAAAAGGTGTTTGGTACTTTCTGGCATGTACCAAGTTTCCACTTAAATGTGGGTCTGTTTCTAAACTCTCTATTCACTTCATTAGTGTTCTTCTGGGAGAATTTCATGTATTTTAACTACTACAGCATTTTAAGTATTGAGGAATGTTAGTGTAAGAACATTCTCCCCCTTTTCTTATTCTTTCCCAAAATTGTACTTGATCGTTTCTTTTAATAACCTTTAACTTTTCACAAAAATTTTAGGATAAGTTGAACCGAGACATATATTATTACTGTGGAAAACTTTAATTTTGTAAAAATGAAGGAGTATGTAAACAGCCCCTGGCCGTGTTTCAGTAGTTTTTCAATCTCATTTAATGTACTTCTTTTGCTGAGTTTATTTGAAAGCAATTCCAAGCTATCTATAATTTTTCTTGGAAAAGTTTCTACACATATCTCTAAAGGATGAGGACTCTGAATGGAGTGATCAGGAACAGTTATACTAAGTAAGAGCTTATATTTAATTTGAAAACTAAAATATACAGTCAACCATGGAAAGACAGTTTGAGGTATGAATTTAGGGCAAAAAAGGTTTGTGATGTTGAAAGAAGTGAGTAACAATCATTGTGGCTGGAGTTTGGAGATGTTAGGAAGACAAGGGAGCAGGCTGGGAGAACAGAGAATCATATGGGGTAGTACAGGATTTGGCATATCTTAATAATGAGTATAGTTGAACGCAACTTAAGGTTTTCAGTAGGAAAGTGATGTGATCCATTATAGTGCTGCATAGAAAAGAGGCTGGGGCTTGGACAAAAGAGGAAGCATGAGAGTGGCTGGAAGGATCCTTTAATAATCCAGGAGAGAGATGAAAGTCATATATACTTGGGTGATATACAACAGAAATGGAGATAAGTGGGCAGGTTTGAGATGTATTTATATAATACATGACTATGGGAGAAGCAAATAAATGAGAAAACAAAATGAGAATTTAAAAAATTCTCAGCAGGGTAAAATAAAGAGCTAAATAAATCTAATAAGCTACCAAATGTGAGGTTCTGATCCTGAATTTCAACCAAACCATTAACAACTAAGTGGACTATACATATACAATGTTAGTGATCTGACTTGCTAATGCCTTTTTTCCTAGTTGAGTCGAAGGATGGTGAAGGTGAAAGCAACTTAGATTCTCTCAAGTGGGTTATACACTGCATAAATAGCTGTACAACATCCAATTAAGGTGATGTTTCTGCCTGGGAAAGCTATATATAAGCAAATGAAGCCAGAAAGATATGTGTTAGCAATACATAATTACAGTGGGGTCCTGTTTTAAACATAGCTCACTGTTATATGTACTTGAAAAAAAAAAACTGATAAATCAGAATCTCACATATTACAATGACATCCATCAAAATCATAAATTGTAGAGTTAGTTTGCAAAGTGGTATTTATTCCCACTAATGTCTGTGCTATTATGAAGTCCTACAATAAATGCATTCTTTTTTAAAATAACCTTATACTGCTGTACTAAAAAAAGAGACAACTCTTTCCAAAGCTTAATGTTGTTCATCAAGTGTTTAACAGTAATAAAGAGATATCAGTCTAAGTACTGAAAAGAACACATGCTTAAGCCCTACAAATCTCCAGAAAAGATAAGGTATGTGCTCTATATACAAATACCTGCAATATAAAACAGAATTCATAAAGTATTGGAGAAATGCTAAAGTATTATTAGACTGAGTTTCAAAGAAATTGGATTATGTCTCCTTGGCTTTTATATTTTCAACTAGTACAATGAATAACAAGTAGTAAATGCTTAGTAAGTGTTCCTTTATGCATCCATTTATACAATGTTTATTAAGTACTTAATTAGATGCTAGCCACAAAAAGACCTGGGTCCCCCTTTGAGGAGTTTATACTTGTTCCTTCAAAACTCATTATGAGTATCCTGTTTACAGGTAAAAGTAAGGACATACAAATCAGTATAAATATGAAAGCAGGATTCACAATGTTGAAAAGGCAGAAGGCTGTATATGAGCTAGGAGGTAGAGTGCCTGCAGGAAATTTTAAAAAAAGCCAAAGCTTTGAGATGGAAGAGAATATCAACATGGGCACTTGTCATTTTCTCCAAAACCTCTTACAAGTTTTCAGAGGTTTGGGCTATAAACTGAAAGGTATGGGAGAAAAATGGTTAGCAATCCCAACCTCAAAAGAGAGAGACTAAAATAATGGAGTAAATGAGGAAGGGTGGGGGAAAATGTAAAGACAAATGGTGGGTATTGCATTATGGGAAATGAGAATGAGTTAGAAAGGAAAAAGTGGAGAAGGGAAGAAGAAAGTGGGAGGAAGAGGATTGTGGTCTGAGTTGAGGATACTGAAATTTATTATTTTGAAGGTATAACTGATCTAATCTAGTGTGTATAAGCATTTGGTTGCAGCTGTGGACATAAACAGTCAAATGGAGTGGTGGTAAAGGATAGAAATAGATCAAAGAAAAGACAATAGGATAGAGATGGTCAAGGGAATATGTGGCTAATCACTCAATGAGCCATCACATAGCTACTGATAGCACAGTTTGTTAGAAAATACAAGAATGAAAAGAAGACAGAAATCATTGTCAATTTTTTTAATGTTGGTGAAGTATCAGGGTTTCTGAGGACAAGGAATAGAATGAGACTTGGTAAAATTTTCACAGAAAAAGAAATATTTGATATGAACCTTTAGCAGGTATAGAAGGGGAAGATATTTTAGCCTGAGGATGATCTGAAAAAGGTCAGAGGAGAAGTCCCTAGCTAACTATTTCTGACTCACTGTTGCATCTCTCAAATGAAATGAAACAATTTCATTGTGCCAGTCAATGGGATTTACAATACATTCAAGTGAGTATTTTTCAAAAAGATCACTAGTTATCTTTCTCCACTCATAATTATCCACTTCCAGAACTCCATTATCTTCAACAAGATACCTAATCTTCAATAGGCCAATGGTTGGTCAGATACAGAGGGGACCTGGTATAGTAAATCTGCAGCAGGTGCCAGGTCTGATCCCACAAACCCAGGCTAAGTGATTCTTTGCAACATAAGGGGTTGCAGAAAGTCTGGGAACCTCAATTTATTTAACAGTAGCTTCACAGAGCTGTCTGCTTATCATTTCCTAGCTGATCCTGGCTCCAGTCTCAGATCCTATTTTGGATCCTTGTTATTAAAATCCTATTATCAGATAGGAGAAAGGACCTTTTGAGGGTCATGTGGTATTATCTCTTGCTCAATTAAAAACTTCCCCTAAAAATTCTATTTTAGTTTCCGTCTGAACACTACTCCTTTGTTTGAAAAATCACTGATTGAGAGGCAGACTGCTATATCTGTCCTCACTATAGAAAGTTCTCAAACTAATACCACAATGCTGGATAGACATGATCTGTCACTGTATCTCCAATTTGTATTTACTATTTGTCTTCTACCATTTTGACATGTCTGAAAGCATTTAGTATGCATAGCCTGTAACATAAGACACACTGTATTTGTTGAAACTGAATCAAAATCTTCAATACATTTTAACTACTTGGTAAAGAGAATAGATATGTTTTAGTCATACTCCCAGCAAAAGTTTCAGGTTAAACTCTGTTTTCTATTAATACTTTATCTCTAATATCATTAAGAAATTTGCAGGCAGTGTGAGGGAAATGACACTAGTAAAAGACACCAACTTAGTGATCTACAGTAGAATTTATACCCTGTGTATTCAGAGAGAAAGGGAAGGGGTAAGAAAGGAAAGATGAAGGGAAGAACAAATTATAATTTCACCTTTTCCAGAATTATGAATATATCTATGCATGTTAATTTCTATGTGTACGATAATGGCTCTCAACCACACAACAAATATTTCTGAATATCAAATGAAAAGAATAGAAGAGTTTTGTAAATTAAAATATATTATCCTAATGTAAGATATTTACTACTTTCATGTGCAATTTAAAATATCTATAACTTGACCTCTTTATATTTTCACTTCCTAAATACTGAACATTTATCTATAGAAACACTCTGCTAGAGAAAAATAATGTGTTCCCTTTAGGAGGATGTTTCATCACACAGCTTCTCATTACTCATGTGAAGTGCCAAGAACCTTGAGAGGACAGAAAGAAATCATTTCTCTCTAGCTTCTCTGTAGCTCTCCTTTTGACAGCACTCAAGTACACGCAGATTGGCTATAGAGCCACAGGGATTTGATGAAACAAAGCTTTCCACAGCAATGCAGAATCCAGCTGCTTCTCTCACAAGGAAAGTACAAGATATGACCTTGGTTGATTATTGGTAAGTATGCTAGTTGCTGAGCCAAACTCAGAAACCCAAGGAAAAAGGCATAATGCCTTTACTGATTTAATTTTGAAACTTTTCTTTCACAATGTGATGTGCTGTAAATGGAGTATTTTTACAGAGGGCTCAGAATAGCACGGTGTTTTCTATTGCTACAGCTGCTGATATGTACCAAATATTCCTATCAATTCCTATATTTGTAATGATAACAAAATGCTGTTACACAATATGTTAGTGCTTATAAAGCACTGAGTACATGTGATATTTTAAATTTGAAATATGAGCTCATGATGAGTGAGATTTAAGTAACCATATTTAAAAAAACTCTCAAAGTGGAACTAAATTTGGTTTCCAAATGCTACACATATTTGATAGTCATCAAAATGTCTTCTTTACTCTAAATTAGGTAATATTTTTTATTTTTCAAAGTTAAAAAAGTATTAAAGAAAAAGGAATTATCAACAATAACATTTCCAAAAGTTCCTAATCAAAGATTCATATGCAGATAAAACCACTGCAGATAAGACCAGGCTTTCATCTAGAGGAACTAACAACAACAAAAATTTTTTAAACATTTGTACATCAATTTTTGGGCTACCAAATCATCTGCACACTTTTCTAGAAACAAGAAACCCTATGCACTACATTGGTCAACATGCACAGATCTTTTATACAGTAAATGTTCTAGGTAGAAGTTTGTTATTGTTTTTTTCCCCTCTCCAGAATATGAATATGGTGAACTTAACAGAACATTAAACAAAACTACATATTTTATTAAGTCACTCATTTAATTATCTTTTAAAATCATAAAAAAAGCTCTGTCAGATTTCATTTAAAACAAAATTAAATCATCAATTTAGTAAACTAACCATTGCCAACTACCACTGATATTAAATAATGAGCTGAGACATTTCAACAATTTCTTGGAAACCATTAATTACGTCTATTTTCTTCAATGGGAAAATTGATTCCTTGCACATAACTAAAAAAATGTTTACCAGTTGGCTGAAGCATAGCATGATTTAGCTGATCATGGCATTTCAATATGCTGTCCTCAGACTAAAACAATCTGAACTAGTTATCATTTTAGTTTAAATTTAAAACTTATTTCGTGATACATATACTAACAGAAATAAAAATCAATACATATGAAAATTCATTTATCACTCTAAGAACTCATATTGCAATAAACCATATTGCTTTCCATTTTGGGGTACATTAGTATTTTTTTTTTTTTTGCCTTACACTAGTATATCAAGATTTTCCCTGATTAGTATAGGTAAAGTTTTGGTGCTATGCTTTCCTAACATTACCTCATAAGCATTTTACATATTGCCATCAAGTCTTTATAACTATCATAAAACAAATTGATTGTGTAAGTTACCATAACTTAGTGGATCATTTCCTTACTCTTAGACATGTTACCTTCCTCTGCTATCTTTTCATACTACACTAACCACCAACCTTTGCATTTATGCAGTTTTCTCTTGTTTTTTGAAGACTCTCCCTTCATGCAAATTCTCTGTAGTAAGTACAGACATATAGCTGTGAATATTATCATGACTCTCACATTTCCAATGTGCTTTTGAAATTTCTCTGCCATTAATAGCCAAGTATATGCCTGTGTTTTGTGCTGTGACATCCAGGTATTAGTAATTTCTTGTTAGAGAGAGGATTACTAATTTTATGGAGTGGAAATTTCTGATGCCATACAAATGAAATCTCATTAGTATTGTTTTTGTCTGTGTTGTTATTGCTATCATTAGATGACTTAAAATACTTTCTGGTCAATTTTCTATCATGTGGATTATCCTGGAGGGAGTGTCTATTCAAAAATTTCTGTTTTGAAAATAAATGCTTTATTTTGAAAAATAAACCAATGCCATGCTAACTGCAAATAATTGTTTTCCAAAATACATTGTTTTACTTTTACTTTTTTTGGTAGAAGTTCAGCTTAACACTTTTACATTACTTATTATGGTTTTCAATGTGATTTTTTTCTGTTACTTTAAAGCTTAGGTAATATTCTACTAATATCTGACAAATAGGCATCTCCCTTTCTGACTTAATTAAAAAAAAACATCTGGAATGTATTTTGCATATATTATGAGAAGTGGATCTAAATTAATTCTTTTTCAAATTTGCTAATACCATAACCATTTATTAAATATGCCTTCCCTTTCTCATTATTCTATAATGTTTTATTCTTATTTATTTTAAATTCTTGTGTACGGCATGTTGTGATTTTTTTTTAAGTTTTCCAAGACCTATCATATAACCAAACAGTTTAAACTGCATAATTTTCTACTATCACTTGTATCTGGAATGGCTTTATAAGTATTTATAATGTCTTTTTAAAAATCTTTTTTTATATTAGCTTATTTACCTAAGTACATCTTTACATTTTATATTTTATTGAGCTTATACCCTTATATATACAAACTAAATGACGAACGTTGTAAGAGCTTTATCTTAATATCTAGATACATAACCTGTTATTCACTAGTTTAAGTTTTCTGTTATTAACAATTTAAAGATATGCCCTGTGTTACATACTAAAGAAAGAGAATGACACACTGAAAAGGTGAAGACTAAGGAACAGCAGATATGTGTTTATAGATAAGCTCAAATCCTGTATGATTTGTAAAGAATAGGAATGCTTTTGAAACTATTCAAGCATTGCATGCATATTTTTAATATAGCAGATGCTTAGAACTTGACATCTGACAAAATTCTTTCATGTGTACCATCTTACTTGTACTGTTTATCTTCATAAACCCCTGTCTGATGATAATGGTGGTGTTTATGTCGTTATCACATTAAGACCAAATAGGTAAATGCTTAATATCAAAGTAGAAGACTTATTTCCTATCATGATACTTGCAAATGCATTTATAGATCACCTCCATTACAGTAACCTCATCCCTGAATAGTTTATGATTTCTTTCTTGTAAGTATCTTCCTATAATATATTTTAGTAGTTTTGTTACTGGTTGTAGTACACTTATTTCAGGCTGAAAAGTTTTATTTAATTTCTTATTACCTCCTAAAAATATAGTTACTAATTTTAGTTTTCTAGATTATCATATCTGCAGCATAAATTTGATGTTTTAGAGTCATCTATTAATAAAATTAGTTACTTTATTAAAAATGGAAAAAACAAGACTAGTTTTCTATCATGATATTGTGATATATTAAAATATTCCTGTGGGAAACATAAACTCAAGATATATTATTACTACTTAGTGTCTTTTAATTTTTATATTGTATCACCTTAAGAATTTTTCTCATTTGAGCCTCCCTGGTGGCCCAATGGGTTAGGCAACGCACTATGAAGCAAACCACAGCTACTGCAGCATGAGTTCAATCCCTGACGCCGGCCAGGGAGGGGACCCACATGGCACAGCAGACCTCTCCTGCTGCGCCCGCTGTTCCCCTTAGCAGTGTGTTTCAGTAGATCTGCCTGTTCTGTTACCCACTCTGTCTCTGGTGAATCATCTCACTCACTGCACCTCTGGCCTGTACCCCAGTTCTTGTATGTATAAATAAAAATAAATCTTTTTAAAAAAATCTTTTTTCCCTTTGTGGCCTTTAAATGTTATCCTTGGGGATGAGATAATAAAAGAACAGAATGAAGAGAAAATAGGTGTAACCTGCACACACTTGTACATGGGAGAGAGTTTCGTTTCTTTTCATCTCTTAAGCATGGTCCACTAAGCTCTTTTTCATCGTAACCTTCATAACCTGCGCCTTCTACTTTCAAATAAATTCTTCTCTTTTTCCTTCCCAGAATATCATTTCAGTTATGAGAGAATAATTTTTTGTGCCTGGACTTAGTACCTGTCCTTCTTCATCTACTCTCAGAGAAAGCTGCTTCCTTAGACAAGTATTAATATTAAAATGTCATTTTTTCTTGAATCATTTGGTTAACAAGATCAAATAATTTACTGACAAAAGCAAATGAAAGAATTCAATTGCCTAAGATATATTTCACTTTTACTTATGTTTTGCTTTTAGTTCAGTTTAATCTCAGACACATACACACAATTAGCAATGCATGTGAAAGGCACTGACCAAGATGGTAACAACTACTTTAACTGTAGAACCAGACAATCAGCTTTAGATAGGGTGTCCATACTCACGGGGAAAATGATTAGAAGTGGATGGATTGACACTGTCCCCACTGTCAGCACTTTCACTGCTGGAAACTTCATCATCTGATTCCCGCACTGAGGAGCAGGGTGAAGAGCCGTCAACTTCTTCAAACTTCCTCTTTAAAATTCCACTCATAGCTGCAGTGCTGTCACATGTACCTGTAACAGGAACGGGAGCAATGAAGCATTGAAATATTTGACCGCTGAATGTGTAGCCAAGGTCTCCCGAGTCATTTTTATGTATTTTTTTTATACATGAGCCGAGCTTTCCCTTTAAAGTATCACTACACATCTTTATTTCCATATTAACAAAAATTAAATTAAAAAAAATGAGCATGTGACCATTTGTTATCAAAATGTATCAATTTTTTCCAGACATAGCTCATTTCATTATAATAATTTCATCCATTTTTTTTTGGTAAATTCAAAAAAAAAGAATCTGAATTCATGAAATTATAACAAAAACTAATCAGTAGCCCCCAAAGTCCTAAACAATGACTGCCTTGAGTAACATTCACCTGAAAGGAACATAGGTAAGCATACAAAACCTTATGGTAGACTTAATGCAAGAAATCTAATTAGCTGAGCACAACAAAGCATCTAAAATCAGTTCCAAATTTTATGTAGTCTCCATTTCAAAACTTCAATAAACTGGACTGTGTATTTAAGTAATCTGGGTGCTGAAGCTATTGCCATAGTTTCAAAAACTTCCCAATACTATTTACCTAGAAGATTCCACTGATTGAGTGGAAAGGCTAAGGAGTAGGTATGCTTTGGCTCTAGAATAAATAGACTATTCCCTCTCTTTCAGCTGCCCTTTCTTTACCTTCTTCACTTATCTTTACATATGAACAGTCAACTAAACTTTCTTTGCAGGTTTAAGGATATTTTTGGAGATAAGTTTTATATAAATTAATTTAGATACATATGGTCTTACACTGCTATGTTAGGTTAACTTAACTGGAACTATTTAGTCAATTCCATGCATTCCACTTTCCATCTTATTTATGTCAGTTCATCTTAACCCTCATTTGAGCTCTGGAAGCTCTTTTCTCCTATTCTGACCAATCTAGTCATCAGTTCTGTTGATCGCGAAGAACCCAGATCTAAAACTATTGTGATATCTGTTTGGTTACATTATGGAGGTACTGTTTCCAAAAATCTCTAAAATCATCTTTTCTCTGTGCCGATCACAAAGCAAACGGCCTACATAGTTCCCCTAAGCTAAACCAGCTCTCCAAATTCTAATTAATACTTTCAAAGTAGAATACTTGGATTGCTATCATTAAGATCACTTGGGAAGAAAAATGCAAATTCTCAGGTCCCACCCCCGATCTATAGAAATAGAAACCTCCATGGTGTGGGACTTTGAAGACTTCCATGTGATTTTGATGCATGCTCAAATTAGAGGCCACTTTTCTAATTTCTTGTCTGCTTTCTCTCTTTCCTTTTCCCTCTCCTCTCTACCATTTTCCTTTCTAGGGTGCATGTATCTATATACTAGGCCCGGAGACTCAAGTAAAATTAAGCACAGTATTAGATGTCTCATAAATATTATTAATTTCAATTTACTCCATTCATATAAGCACTTTTTGGGTAACTCTTATATAGATGTTTGACACCTTGGGTAAAGCAGACAGTACCTACTACCTCCAAGGAGCAAGCACCTACTATTCTGGCTTCCATCAAATTGAAAATGCTACCAAATCCATGCTCTACTGCCTTGTTTTATTTACATATCTTTCACATCATTTGCATTAACAATATGAATTATAGCAATATAAAATGAAAGCATTATTTAGCCTGAGGATAAAAAACCTCTATATCTCTATTCTAACTTTGATTTTACCAGTAGTCAGATTAGCATATTACTTTCTCCATCTTAGAGTGTGAAATGCATAAAATGTTCATGCATATCTGAGTAGGGTGAAGATGAAAAAAGATATTTTAAGTAAAGTTCTTGAAATAAAAGTAGGACACAATATAAATTTTAAAATGGTTCACTTCAAACAAGATGCAAAGTAATTCATGAGGGAGAGACTCCAAGACAAAGTATATAAGATGGAAACCCATATATAAAAAAGTATACTTTAATAATAAGATATTGTAATGGGAACAATTAAAAACCTTAGCCTTCTTAAGTTCTACTTTTCTTGCCCCTCCTTCTCTAGTTTCCTTAGGAAAGGCAGATTTCTCAATAATCATGAGCTACAGTGAACCATTTCTCAGCATGACGAAATATGGGATTTGATATACTTCTCTTTCTTCCTCGGGAAAAAGAACAGAAATTTGGGAGGAATGATAAGGAAATGAAGTGTCTCTAATTCACCTTAATTATCAATTTGGAGCTGGTAAGACTTGAAGCAATGGAGTTGAAGGTTGAACGTATTGATAATTTGTACCTAGATCTTGGGAGAGTAGGAGCCTGGGCTAGACCCAGGTCAAAGGAAAGGAAACAGAGTAGGATCAATACTTAAACTGTAAATCAAAAATTCAAATAATTACTTAGTGAGGGGTAGGAAGAGCATAACCTTAACCTACACCCATGAAAATGGTTAAGTACAAACTTTCTCGTTCGTCAACAAACCATAGGTATGCCTAGTTTCACTGCATTAAAAAAATAAATATGTGAGGGGCCTCCCTGGTGGTGCAGATAGCACCAAGCTATCACCAGCCACAGAGACATGAGTTTGACCCTCCACAAGTTTGATCCTCTGCCAGGGAGCAAAACCACATAAGTGCAGCAGACCTCTCCTATCTTACCCTGCTGCTCCTCTCAGCAGTGTATTTCAGTATATCTGCCTGTTTTGCTCCCCACTATGTCTCTGGTGAATCCTCTCAGCCCCTGCACCCCAGTTCCTATATGCATAAATAAAATATTTTAAAAATATTATGTGAGCATAACAAAATGTCATAACAATATATGAGGACTAAGTGACCTAGATATTATCCTTGATCTAAACTTAACAGTTGAATGGTAAAGGGAGCATATACTTCTGTGTCATCTACACTATCACACTAGGAAAGAAAAGGATATAATAATTTAGGAAAAAGTCACTGTTAATGAATGAGTTGTATATATTTTTGGTTTACTTGTAGGATGTTTTGGCTCTCCTAGAATTTGAGAAAGCTAATACGTGGCTGGCTAGATATGGATCAAAGTGAGCAGAATGAATTCTTGTCTTTTGGCTGCCACTGTTCCTTAAATACCCACATATTCTATACTTGTTCCTACAGATAATGGCATAATAAATTTTCAAGATATGAAAACAATTAAAAGTGGTCCATATTTTAATTGACTTTATATAGATAGCATCAAAGTCCAAAGAACAGAACATAAAGTGAGACAATTAATTTATTCTAAATATGAGAAGCTGAAAGCCTAAACTCTATAAGAGCCAGCTTAATGCAGCTACATTTTACAATTCCTGAAACACTCACTAGTCAAGGGCATCACCATTTCTTACTTGGACTGGAATAAAGCCTTCTGAGTATTATCTTCCATGCACAACAATGTGATTTTCAAGTTGCAGGTTGAAGGATAAATTTAAAATGCAAATCTGATCATGTCAGTCTATAGTTTATAATTCCTAAGTAGCTTTGAATTGCCTTACAATTAAGTTCAAAATCCTAAAAATGGCCTATAAATTCCTTAACAATCTACTTTGGCTAACCTCTTCAACTTCATTTTGAGCCACTGACCTTGTTGTCAATATTTCAGCTTTAAATATCTTGCATTTTCTCCAATCTATTATTTCTCTCTAACCTCTAGGCCTTTTGATACACTATTCCAGTCGATTAATGTTTGCTACTTTTCCCTAAAGCATTTACCACTTTCTAAATCCATAGTGCTTATTTATTTCATATTTATAACTGATTCTTTTAGCCCTGGTTAAAAAATATAAAGATAGGGGGCCTCCCTGGTGGCGCAGTGGGTTAGGCAACGCACTATGAAACAAACCGCAGTCACTGCAGCATGAGTTCGATCCCTACTGTCAGCCAGGGAGGGGACCCACATGGTGCAGCAGACCTCTCCTGCTGTGCCCGCTGCTCCCCTCAGCAGTGTACTTCCGTTGATCTGCCTGTTCTGCTCCCCGCTCTCTGTGGTGAATCCTCTCACCCCCCCCACACCTCTGGCCTGTACCCCAGTGCTTGTATGCATAAATAAATAAATCTTTAAAAAATATATATATATAAAGATAGAGATCTTCATTTTATTTCTTAATATTTCAAGAGCCTACAACAGTCTTTTTGTGTTATATGTGCTCAACAAATATTTGATATACAGATGAAACCCTCCCATTCCCATACATTAATTACTTTATCAATCTCTTTTCTTTGCTAGACTGGAAGCTCCATGAAACAAATCATGTTCATCTCACTCACCACTGCAATTTGTCTTGCAAAATATCTGGCATATTTGATTGAGAATCAAAATGAGAGATGAAATTGACCTCAAAATGTCATTCAATTTTTTTGCTTGTAAGTAACCCAAAAGCCAATTCCAGCTAACTTAAGCACAAGACATCTGTTGGAAAAATACACTAGTTCATGCAATCTAAAATAGAGCTGAAATCCAAAACTGAAGAAATGACAGTTTCTGGGATTACTATAGAAACTCTTTAATGTTTTCTCCAAGGCTCTACTGCTAGCAGGTTTAAATCCAGCATCTTCTCTCTGTATCTCCCAGTTTAAGTTCAATGTTCCAAACGGTGAACAAATTTTAAACACATCTTGGATCAGGTGTCTGTCCCTTGATCACCTGACTACATGGTGAGAAGGCAAGGAACACCCAAGGAGGCACACTCCAGAGAATTTCATCCTTAGACTTCAATATGTTCAGTTGCATTTATTTTTTTAAATTTATTTATTTATGCATACAAGAACTGGGGTACAGGCCAGAGGCATGGGAGGTGAAAGGATTCACCAGACACAAAGTGGGGAGCAGAACAGGCAGTGTGACTAAAATACACTGCTGAGGGGAGCAGTGGGTGAGGCAGGAGAGATCTGCTGAACCATGTGGGTCCCCTCCCTGGCCGGGGATCAAACTTGCACAGCTGTGCAGCTGATGCTTCACAGTGCGGCAATCAACCTGCTGCACCACAAGGGAGGCCCTTGTTCAATTGCATTTAAAATCAAATATCTTCTCCCTGTCTAACACCGATTTACCTTATCTTTTCATTTATTAATTCAGTCCATGAATTCACTACTCAACCAACTTTTAGTCTGTGATTTCCTTTTCCTGCACCCACATGCCTTTTCATCAAGTTTAAAAAAGAACTACTTTATTTTAAAATTATAAGAAACATCTTGTGATCTTGAATGTTATTCTCAATTAACAAATCCTACTTTTTTCACAGTTTTTATTAGATGTAATCAATGCTCAGAAACCTCTGAGTACATATAATGAAAAACTGGTAGAAGAGTACAAATGCTTCCGTCTTTTTCCCTAAAGTGCACTGATAAACTACATACATTGTCTATAATTATAAATACATTAGTATATTTCTGAACTACTGGGAAAGCAAAGAGAATGAAGAGTTCAAAGGGGAAAATATAAGCATTCAGAGGATGTAGAACCAAGAAGATAAGCAGGAGAGTTTGACGATGAATGGCAATTCAAATAGATGAAAATATACAGCTTAATGCCTTTGGAAGAATGGCTGAAGCTAAACTTTGGGAATTTGCTAAAATTATGTTCATATCATTCCTCTGACAACCTAAAAATTTCAGTTTTTATTGTTACCTCATGAATTCTTACTACCCTATTTATATTCCTTTTTTAATCCTTTTTTGTTTTCATATTCTGTCCTATTTCCTACTGTTTTACTCCCTGTTGTAAAGGAATGACTATGGAAAATATGCCATAAAAATATCACTAATCCCCTAATTCTGAGAAGCAAGTTATCTGTTTTGCAGAAAAACCACTTTAGGATTGTGAGAGTAAGCAAATTAAAAATAGAGCACAACCAGTTAAATTTGAATTTTAGATAAAAAAACATTTTGGATATACTTTTACTTATTATTTGCTTTTTATGTGAAATTCAAATTTTTAACTGGGCATCCTACAATTTACCAGATATCCAGCAATTAATTGTGGCGCTTAACTTTTGGTGATAAAGAAGAGCTTGTGACATCAACTAAACTATGTTGAAACTACTGTACACATATATAAACGTACATTTCTGCTGTTTACCAGTTAGACGAAACACAATAGATAAAACATAAATTCATTAGGGTAAACTATGAATTTATCAAACAATGGAATAAAGGTGAGAGGGGTGGGTAGTGGTTAACAGGATAATGGCAGGTCTGGTCTATTACTGATGTGGCAAGAAATGAGTTTCAAAGAAATTAACTGACATAGCAAGAAATTCCCATCTATTGTAATGGGAGGGTCTTTTAGTGAGATGCGCTATCTTCACTATCCCTTCACTAGTTTGATGAAAGTGTGAGTTGTGAGTTTGGGGCTCATTTGACCTGGTAGGTCCTTATTCTATGGAGATTGTTTACACTAGGTACTCTCTTAGTAGCAAAGAGAAATTCTAATGTCCCTCTGTTCATTATTCACTAAGAGTTTAGGTTTAACCTTTGCATTGCTTTCTTGTTTGCTTTGTAGTTAATCAAAGTGAGAATAACCTTTAACTTTAAGAGTCATTTACTAAGACCCTTTGCCTTGGTGATGTGGTATAAATCAGAGGCTTGCTAACTTATATTATAACAGGGCAAGAGGTCATTTTTTAACATGATCTGTCAAAGAACAGTTTATTTTGCATCATCATCAAATTCTTCCAGCAGGCACAAAAAGGGAACATATTATGATAAAGTTCTGTTCTAAAAATTCTGATAAGGTAAACCTGCTTGTTCAATAAACAATGGGCCCAGGGCCAAAGAAACACCCTGTGGGGATTAAGTTGCATCAAAAACAAGTTTTTCATTCTTTACTTTCTTTCAGAATGGAAAACAATTTTGATATTTCTTCTGGTTATGTCACCAAATTCAAATGATGAGGGTAGAGGCATTGTAAACAGATTGATGATAATATTGGTGTGTATCTCATCTGTGATAGCAGGTGGGAAAAGCTTAGCTGGCAAAATCAAGATTATTCACAAGGTCACACTTCATCAACCAGATTGTCTGCTGGGCCATACAGAGGATGAAAAGGCCAGTTGCTCAATTGATGGTGTTTTGGTTTTACTCTAATATCCAAGAATGAAGAGCTTAGCTAAAAAATCCATACTGTGTGATTTGTATTCTTTGTATGATATCTTTATTTATCCAGATGTATTCCTAAACACAGGATGCCAATTTTTACAGAAGTTACTTTATAGTAAATCCTTTTCATCCTCACTTTTTTAAAGCATAATTTTGAGTAATTTGTGATGTTCTGCCCTATCAATGACACTATTCCTGCCCGTATACTATTATGTTAATCAAACACTGACTAGAGGCTATAACCTCTGCTAAATAAGATAATCATTATTTTAAGAAGTTGGCATCAAAACTTAATGCCTTAAATACATCTCTCCACACATTCTCAGAATGCCAATGTATTTCTCTTAAATAAAAAAAGAGTATCTTCTATAATATTAGGGCTATTTCTGCTTTAACCCATTTGGCAAGAAATTAACGTATCTGCCGCCAAGAGGATAGGGATTTGGCAATGAGTTCACAAGGTAAAATCCTGCAAGGTGTTTTCCATGGGGCACCACCAATGTGAAAAATGTTGCTGGTGGTTTGCCAAATTGAGGAGTGTAAGTTGGCCAAATCCACATCTCTTGTCCAGGTGTCTTTTTAAGCCAAGAACCCTGGGAGCCCTCTTGTTTAATGAATATTTTTGTTGGAGAAATAATTGTGGGGTTCCCCAATTGTATGAATTCCTTGTGCCATAGCCGCCTGTGACCTTGAATTAAAGGTTTGAGTAACTTTATGTGCTTTGGACCTTAACATTTATGCATCTTAATGATTTGTAGTTTGAGAATTTGATGAAAAAAGAAAATGAGTGCTTTGTCCTGGAAAAAGTGCAAATAAGCAGAAATGTATGCCATCCATCAAAGACTTTCCCGGCTAAGAACCTCTGCTCTGGGAATGTATGTCATTTCTCCAGCCTTGGTGGATATCCAGAACTTAGAGTAATGATTCACTGTGAACACATTAGCTCAGAATACCAAAGATGTTTGCGAATCTATCATCTTTTGTTCCACCTACCATCAGGGTCAGCAACTTCCTAGGGCAGTGTTCTTTCTGGCTCTCAGTTTCTTTTGGCATGTGTTCTAGGACCTACTGCATCTCCTGGAGACAACCCCAGTTCTAAGAGAGTGCTGATTCTAAGTTCTCCTTTTTTCAGGGCTCTCCTGGCTGCCACATATTACTGTAAAACAATTATCCAAACATCTGTACCTTTGTGCCACTTCGAATTCTTAACTGGTACAGTTCAAGCTTGAGGTATATTTCTCATATAGTGTCTGTCTTTCCTGCAAGATAGCTTTAAATGGTTGTTCCATTTATAATAACATCAGTCAGCACTTAGTGAGTACCTACTATGGGCCAGATACTTTGTACCTGTTCTCCGTAATCTCCTTCTCTACACTACAGGTAGTTTCAACAAAGAAAACTGAGGTTTGAGAAGTTTAGATCACTTTTCCAAGAGGCCTTACAAAAACGTCCTCTGAGAAATAATCCCTGGCCAGCAACACACTGGGTTAACTGACCTCTCTGCCTTCATAGAACCATGTCAATGCTCTTACCAGCATCTACTGCTTGGTCTTATAATTGATGATAAACTTGACATTTTCTCATACTGGACTCTAAGACTCTTCATGGACTGAGTATATATTCCACTGTCTGCTCAGTAAATGAATTAATTTGGAGTCTATCCTGGATCAGTTATGAACAAGTAGAGTCTAATCCTGGGTCAGTTACTAACAAGTGACCTAATTTCTGTAAGAGGATTATTTCTCTGGGTCTCAGTTTCCATTTCCATTAAAATATGGGACTGGATATAATTAGTAAGAATAGATTTTGATGCAGTGCAGGGCCCACCACCTGGGAGCAAATGATAAAAGCCATGGCCTCTGTCAATGACTGGTGCTTCTAATTGTCCACAGCCTCTTTTTCTTACCTTGTAAAAACTGCAAAAGCTAAACTGATGTATGCCCTTTTCCTCTGTTGATAAATGATAAATGGCTACTGCATTTACTAATGGTAAAGGGGTTCTCTATGATTCTGTCCAGCTGGAAGATGTGGGGTATTCCTAAGTAGTTTTACATTTTATCTTCTATTGGGATTAATATTTATTCATATAAGAAAGTCAGAACCTGATTGTTAATGTCTCCTTAATCTTGAACATTGTTCATTATATGATATTGGCAACATGATAGAATACATATGGACTGGGAGCCAAACCCTTTCCCCAAAGTGAATTTTCAGTTAGCAAGAATAAGATAAGCTTTTGAAAACTCTTGAAAATTGACCAAGTGCCTATTGTAAGCTTATTTTTCCTACTCTATCAAAAAATATCAATGAAATTTTTATTTTATATTCCTGCTATTAAGACTGAAGAACAGTACTTAGCCTAACTCTTGGACAACTGCAAGAATGACCACATTAAGAAGAAAAACAGACCACGAAGATGTGAAAGAATTTAGAATTATAATTTCAGTCCTGAACAATAACATAATTTTTTTTCTCCTTAGCACTTAAAAGTTTCTCTTCAGTATTTTAGTTTCTGAATAAATTACAACAAACAAAAAACCACAGCAGTAACCAGAATGGCCAGTGTAGATCAAGGAGTATTAAATTTTATCCTGTTCCTTCAGAAGAATCATCAGAATATTCTAAGGAAAAATAAATTAAAAATAAAAATCTCCTCATCTACTTTAGAGTAGACATCAGAATAAAACGTAGCCACATTTTAACACATATGCATCTAAGCACTGGGATCTAGCCAAAGAAACTAGAAAATAAGGGAGATTTTTTTTAAAAATCAGAATAAATAGAAAAAGTATTTTGATAGTATTTAAAATGAATCACCACCTTAGACAAGATATAGATTTTTACTGTCTAAGACAAAGAACAATTTATTCAACCTCCAAGTGACAGTGAATTAAACAACAAATAAAAAAATAATAGTGTAAGATTAAATACCTGGATTTTTAAGTCGAAGCAAATGTTTCTATCAGCACAAATTAAAATAGAATTAAGTCAAACCAAAGTCATACAATATTTTAAAAGTTCAAAATCCATTATTTGGTAAATATTCACCAACAAACAAATTTCACAAGGCAGTCATGATATCCCCCCCCGCCCCTTACCAATTTATCTGATAGCTGTTACCAAAGCATATGTCTCAAAAGGCACTACAAAGTAAATACTATTAAATAACTTTTAAGAAAAATACAGATTTTTCTAAATTTCTCTTTGAAGAAGGCTGTGATCCAAGTCATTGGATGCAATTCCTGAATATCATATCAGGAAGTTTAAAATAGCAATAATTCTGTGACATAGTTTATTTTATGATTCAGATATAATTAGCACCATTAAGTCATTAAATAGAGATAGACACTTTATGTTCCATAAAAACTGGCTCAGTAAACATTTTTTCTTAAATTATTCTTTGTTTTCCCCTCCTTCCACCAATTACCAAATTTCAGTAAATGTTTCTTGGGCAACTAATAAGGGTCAGGCTCCCAATAACTGAAAATTCCCTTGTTCTGGGTAGAGCAGAGGTGATTAGCTTATGCTTTAATTGTACAAAGTCAAAACGGAAAAGGAAAACAGTAGAAAAGGGCATAAAATTGAAAAAAAATAAATAATAAAGGATATAAAATAACAAGAGATCAAAAAAAGTACAGCTTGTGAGTTACATCATATTGAGGATTTTGTGGAGATTATGTTCCAATTGGAAAGATTCAAGATATCTATAGCATCACATACAGTTTGAACCACAATGACTTGGTGACTGCTTTCTTTACTCTTCCATCTGAACAGAATGTATCAGCTATACATTACTACCTAGGCATGACCTCCAATAAAGTCCTCCCAGGTTTCTAATTTTAGAAAACATACCTTTTTCTCATTCATTGAAAATACTCTCTGTATACAGATTTAAGCTAAATTTGCCTTAGCAGCACCAGAAAAATCAACTACTAAGGATTGAAAAATATTAATATTAGCTACCATTTATAATGCTTTTATTATGTGCAATGTATGTACCATGCCATGTCATTTTCATAAAAACCCTTAGATATGGAGACTATTAACTCCTCATCACAAATGAAAAAGACAAGGCATACAAATTTTAAGTACTACATCCAAAAGCACATGGATTGTAAGTGGCAGAACATGTGACTATGTCTTGGAAGTGATACCAAGTTTGGAACTTGAACCTAAGCTCTTAACAACCATATTCAACCTCTTCACGCTAAAAGATACAGCTTGAACTAATAAATCCCATAAATTACATACTAAAGCATTTAGCTATTAGGAATAATATATGCAACTTTTCCTTGGTGATTTATATAGTTGTACATGAATTGCCCTAAATGTACAAGGTTTTATTGTATAAACAAAGTTACCCAAGCTTAAAATACTCTTAAAATACTAATGGGCAAAAAATTACCAGATGTGAAGCTTTTCCCTAATACTTTAGTGTAGTTCTCATTGTTGCAGGCAATTTTTTGATACTAAGATCATAGAACCAACATTCCTTCAGATCTTCAGAGTGCATGAGAATACCTATTCCCTGTACGGACTACCACGTTCATCTTAACACATATCACTACACTATATTAGTAAATTTTCAAAGAAAAGAGATCCATGACTCTGTTGTCTTACATTCCTCTTTGTGATACGAGAGAAAGTAAGGTATGCCTGTTTGTGTATGTACACACTAAATGCATTTCTAAGTGAACATGTAAATTTATAAGTTTTCATGAAGACAAATGCTTGTCTATTTTTAATTGGCACTGTGGTAGTGACTCTCAAAGACCTAGGATTTGCAAATCAATAGATCACTACTCCTGAAACTGGCCAGAGTTATCAAATACCACACACACAAAAAAATTGGTCTGTGTTTTCTTTGGTTTACCATTAAAGACTCCTTATTTGCTATTAGAAAAAGTAATTTCAAATTATTATTAGTGGTTTATTAAGAAAGATTCTCATTACAGCAAAAGAACAATTCCTCATTTATCTGAAGTTCAAACACACTTTTCAATAAACTGAAAATAAGAAAAAATAAAGTTTGTTCATTTTCCCTGTTCCTATGTTCAATATACTAAGCATATGCCTGTGTCCAAAGTTCAGCATATCAATATAGGGGAGATTTTATCTCTTTCCCTTTTGTCCATCAAGGTCTAAATAGTTGAAAATTTCATATAAAGCAAAGTATAAAACTTGATTTTTGAATTGTTCTCAATTAGGGTGCAATTCTTAGCTATTAAAATATTAATGTAAGAAAGGAAATAGTAAAATTATAAAAAGCATATCAAATTATATACAAAGAATATATAATTAATGGTAAGGCCATTTGGTGTTGGTGAACAGTTTTATTTTTTGCAATAAGTGGAATGAAAGGAATAATGATTCTTAAGCCATGAAGAAAACCTAGCTGATTAGGACAGAATGACAGGTACCATATTCTGCTTCCACAAAAATCAATTAACATTTTCATAAAATGATCTTTTAAGTTGTGAACTTTAGCTACTTGGAAAATTGGCTTATTAAGTACAGATTATTTTTCAACTTTTCTAGATAAAATATTACTATAGCATTGCTATATGTTTAATACGAAATAAAAATAAGATATTTTAAAATAATTCTATGGTTCTCTTGTATTTATACTTTTCAATAAAATTGGTAAAATGTTATTTAAATTCCAGGGTAGGTATTAAAAAAATGCAATCATCTGTTAAAATTGTTTTATAAGAAATGTCAGGTTAAAACAAGTTGATTTAGATAGACAATTTTGAGCATTTCCTTCTATATGTTATAAATAACTTTGTTTTTTCTATTTTATAGGTATGTGAAATTCAGGAAAGATATAGATAGATATATGTAGATAGATAGATAGATCAACCATAAAAGTGACACATGAAATTTTGAGATGGCAAAAGTTATCTATAGATTTCAGACTATGTTCCATACTGCTAGACTGAGTACAACATGTTTGCCCTAAAATCTTTTCCAAGCTTACAATATGCTCCCTGGTTTTAAGTGATGACAAAGACAGACTGGAAATCAGAAAGCAGGAAATTCATTTTTGAAAAATTCTTAACGATTCCTTTGAAGTCTGATATAGCACTATTCTTCAAGGACACTAACTGCATATCCAAATTGTTTTTTCCATTGTTTTATTTACTCTTTTACTTTCCAAACTTGATTTGAACTGCATTTACACAAATGTTTCACCATATACATTTAAAAATCCAGACCACCAAGTTATTAAATATATGCTGCTGAGATTTGCATAGAAGTAGTATGGCTCAAGCTAATGCAAAAACGACTTCAAAATTTTGAGTGAATTTGCATAGACATAAATTATCCAGGATATTCAAAGCCATAAATTTGCTGCAGGACATATATAGCTCTCTCGTGGCTCACGGAAGCACAACAATTCTCTTTATTCCACATTTGTCTATTATCATGTTTTCTCTAAGAATATTCACGAAATACTTATTTGCCTGCACTGTTTTTATTTCTATATTCAGAATGTGCTAACCGTAGTAGTGGGTGCAGTTACAAAGTCAGTGCATTGGACTGCCTAAATGAATTTTAAACTGGTTCCTTCTTCCTCCCTGTGCTTTGCCTAGAATATGCAGAGTTTATCAGATTCAAACTATGGTTACCACCTAAGTTAAAGGTAAATCCATAAGATTGTTATTCAAAACAGTTGCATTAAAACTGACTGATTGGTAAGAAAGATTTTATTTGGCTGCTAGAAATATATGTGTGTATGCACATAGGCATGTGTACATACTCATTCCATATTGTATGTGATATATACATATATAAATATATAGAGACATATTTTATAATAAATTTTATATTTCTTCAATTTTGTTTGGACCATAGAATAGTATATTTCATTCAAAATAAGAAGGAAACAATTTAATTAAAATATATTCCTTTTAGTTGCAGTCATTACTGAAACTTACAAAGAGAGTTTAGAAAAAAATGGCAGTCTTTGTATTTTTAAAAAACTCAGAAAATGTGAATTCCTTTTTGTAAGTTAATCTCAGGATCCTGGATAAATGTCATAATGTCCCCATAGAGTGATAAAGGGTGAGAATCTGGCCCTGAATGCTTACAACAATGTGAATTTCATAAATATTTGAAGTAATTGTCCTTCACAGTTTAAAATGGCCATCCTCCTGTTTTGGTCCACCCGCCAGTCACCCCACCTCCCATTTTTCAATAAAATATACGGTTGCCAACTACTAAGTCTTAGTCATTATAATAAAATTAATACCCTATTTTCAGGGCAAAGTATTTAAATTTTTCTAAACATGTACTAGTTTTTTTTATGTAAGCTTCATAAAATTCATTTTTAAATATCTTAAGCAAATAAGGGGATAAAACAGTTTCATGACTAAATATTACTTCTCATTTTTCATCTTTCCAATATATTTTCATAGCTATATAAGATGTAATATACAGATGCACACTTGAGGCAAATTAAAATAACATTTCCTCCATCGATATTGCAACTGCTGAAGTCCGATTTAATGTTAATGATATGAATTTCAAAAATTGTTTTGAAATAAATAAGTGCTTTGAAATAAAAAAGCAATATGAATAAAGTGAGTACACATTTGTTTTGTGTAGGTCAGACTTTACTATGATGTAATCACACATTTTATAAAAGTGTGATATTTACTGCATGGATAAAGAAGTCTTGTCCTGCCTGTCACATTTATGAGGATCACTTTACAATCCAGATGTCATCAAAAGGAAAAGTCATAAGAAGTTGAACATGTTGAATTCAAAATAGCATTGTCTGTAAAGTCCCAAAGAAAATCAGTAACAATTAATAAAATTAACCAAAAAAAGCCTTTAAAGGCTATAGCCCACAAGTAAAAATCATTTACCTGACAAGATAGTTAGCAATGCACAATGAAAACTCTCAAACCCAATATATTTCTTGAAATGAAAATATAACTTATAAAAGCTTTCCTCATGATGCTGTTTGGGATGTGAACAAAAGAGAACTGCATTATTTAATTCTCTATACCTCACAAGAATCTTAGGCTGGGAACCCAATGCTTATTTAAAATATGTATCTTTAAAATTTGAAAATCCTTTAAAAGTTCTAAGTACTGATATTTATCTAGTTGTTTCTGCTCAGCTATCTCTCTGTAATCAAAAACTTTACAAACCCAAATACAGTTTTTCCCTATGAAATTATCCCATAGAAACAAAATACCTACGTCACAAATCCATAAAACATTAAGATTTAATAAACGAGCTAAGGGAAAGTGAAAACCAAGAACACCTTGCCAGTTTCAACCATGAATTAAAATAGCCAGTCCTTATCAGCGTCTTTTATAGAAATAAAATCAGGCATAACATGAAATCTGTCATCGTACCTGCGTGTACTTTAAACGACTACGGCGCACACGTTGTAAAATCTTCACTCTGAGAAATAAAGCACACTTCATTTAACTGCTGCAAAACACTGCTGCAGAAGACAGAGCACATTTTTTTTTCCAAGCAACTGATCCAGCTCTCCACCAGCACTGTGACCTTTGAACTCGCTTCTGCCCCCCCCCTCCCCTTTCTGCAGTCAAAGCCTCAGAGCTGGTTCATTTGCATAAGGTTCAGGCAGCCCTCCAGCAGCTGAAACGGAATGCTGGGTAAGGAATTGTGGAACTGCAGTTCTGCCAGAATACCTGAATCACCAGAGAGCAGGAATACGCGATGGGGAGTGGGCAAAGATTTCAACTGGGTTGTCAGCATCACAGCCCCCATGTCTATTAATGGATAAATGTTTTTAACTCTTTGTTTTAGAGTCCTGCTTTCCTCCCTCCTTAGCAAAAGAAGCTGTCAGCAATGACTGTGGTAACCAAGGAAACCCAAATAGTCAAATACTTCATTTAAATACATGTGGAAGGCCAATTTAAAATTTTCATTAACTTCTCTTGTTTTTGAAACATCGCTTTTTTTTTCCCTGTTGGAATACATATTGCACGCATAATCAGGGAGGGACATAGGGTATTTCTTTTTGTTGTGCTTTAAACAGTATCTTACAAGCATAAATTTATTTTAGTCACTATGCAAATACATGAAGTCACTATAGTATTTCTATAAAATGTTAAATGTGCCCTAGTACCATAGTGTGGATCTTCCTAAATGGTGTCCAGAAAATTAATTGCAAAGACTTTAGGTCCCAGGGTGGCTTAAAACAATAGAGCAGTAAAAATTTAGAGCAAAGATACCTATGTATTTAAATCTAAAGATTCATGTAGCAATAATGCTTGTTTGTCTTTGGCTAAGATGTTCAGTGTTGTGCTATTATTTGCTAGAGTTATTTCTTCTCTTGTCTTCCTACACAAGGCAATCTCTCTATTTAAAACATAAACTTCTCTATTGCTCATAAACCTAAGAAGTGGTTATTTTCTAGATACAGAAGACATGTGTACACATTTTTATAAATATACATGAAGGCAAATATTCTTTTATTTTTGAAATGGTGGTGAGTCAGTGGAACTATGCATCATGTAATTAAGCCATTCTTCTCTTTTAAATTAAGCCTATTTTCCCCCATTAGTGAGTGAATGATATCTATAAAATAAAAGGTTTTATGTAATATTATATTCTATTTATAAAACAAATGTAACATGAAACATCATAATACACACACTGTATTACTATAGTAACAAAATGTGTTGTTCTTAAAGATAACACTACAAACATTTCAACATTTTTATTTTTTAAATTTTTTAATTTAAATTTCCAAATCTTTTCTTTCAGTATACTGACAATATTAAATTTCTGAAAATACAATATCCAATTTAAAAGGTACATAAACTATGCAATACAGGATTTTTTTTTAATACTGGAAAAATAAATTTGAAGCTTTTCATTTGGGTTATTTATTAGTATTCTGCCTTATATTATTTCTGTATGTAGAGAGATTAGAAATTAGTAGATGAATTTTTTCTTAGCCATAAATTTTTAAATAGTATAAATAACTTTTCAATTTACTATACCCACATAAACATTTCTCTGTCACATCTGACTACATCAACAATTTAATTGCATTGAGTCAATTTCAGTGCTTCCTTCATATTACACACTTTAAATATCTTGCAAAGTTTTTAAGGCAAAACATACATCAGCCCATCCTAATTTAAATCCAATCAAACACCAAGGAAGTGCTGGAGTAATTTATAAAACCACTGACCTGTTCAAATAGCTGTAGTCTTAGTCCTTGCACTCTTTATTCACTAGAATCCAAAATAAATTGATTATCATTTTATAATACGTGTCAGCATCACCGAAGGCACTGCTCTTCCTGGTTCAGCGGAATCTTCTTAAATTTGCCAGCCTGTGTTTTATTGCTGGTACCGTATGCTTTATTGTTCAGCGACAAGAGCTTCACTCTGCACAAAGACTCATTACCTACTGCTGGCTGCACGGCATCAGCCTCACTGAGGCTTCCTATATGTGATCACATGGGAGTTTTGTCTGAGAAAGCCAGGCATGCCACTGACTTCACTGTGTCTATGGATATTTTTATCAGCTAAGGACTGCTAAGAGGAAGGAATAACAGATTATGAAGCTGCTCTAAGTCATTAATGCAGCACAACTTATGGAAATCCCTTCACAAGGCTTTTTCCCATTATTATAGAAAACGTTTGAGCAGACATTCAAAAGAAGTTAACTAGATTTTATTTTAATAAGAGGCTGAATAATAATTGAAGGATAGGAAACTAGCAAAAGCCGTTTTCCTACCTTCTGCTCTCTGAAAGTACTTTTGTACAAATGTTATTAAAGAGCCTAGCTCAACTAAAGGATTTGACAGTGTGTTTTAACCTTTAGATTGCTGGAGTCCCTCTTTCTTGGAGATTGGTTTCTATAAGGATAAGTGGTTGTTTCCCTTAAAATCTTCCAGATGAAAATCTCAATCACTAATAGACACCACATATGAATAAAAATAGATATTCTAATTACTTTTGATAAAGTAGGTGAGAGGGTGAGCCTCTTTTATTGATATATGTAAGAGTAGATGATTAATTTATCTTCTCAAAAGATGACAGATTCCTAAAACAGCTGACTTAAAAGAACAATGAAGAATTCAATGTAAAGATCTAAAGGACATATGGTTCATATTAATTCTTAAAATTGCAGTAACTTATTTTAGACAGCTTACCTCAGTAAAGCATATGGTTTA
This sequence comes from Galemys pyrenaicus, assembly GCA_019455555.1. Lineage (NCBI taxonomy): Eukaryota > Metazoa > Chordata > Mammalia > Eulipotyphla > Talpidae > Galemys > Galemys pyrenaicus. Next base: position 14,884,398 of record JAGFMF010011870.1, on the reverse strand, counting down.
CCTTATCTGATTTCAGTGTTAACAAGTAGTTTCAGAAATGACTATTCAACATTTATAGGAATTTTCTGCTGTATAGGTGAATTAATATATATATACACATATACATGTATATGTGTGCTTATAAATATATACACATATGTTGTTAGATTATTTGTCTAAAATAGTTTTTAAAAACAATTAACTAAAAGTATTTCTCAAAATACAATATGTATTTCCAAATTAAAAGGCTATTTAGTAACTCACATTGGTAATAGAAATTTCTTATTTCTTTGATATTTTGTCTACATTGAATGGGTAATGTTGCCTGTTACCCATAAATGAAAATCAGAAAATATGTTTTCTCTATAGTTAGATATACAGTGTATTTTAATGTTTGTAAATAGCACAGTAATTAAAAAGAGTAAATGTACAAGCCTGCTTAAGCTTTCCATTAATAGTAAATTATTTTCTTGAAATAATTATGACAAATTTTTTAAATAATTTTGAGCCAGAATAGGTAAGTGTGGCTTAATAACCCAGTTTCTAAATACAATGTCACTCTTTACAGCATTATTTAACACCATTCTTTACAATATTTTTTGGACGGCTATCACCTAGTTAGACTGTTTCATGTCTTAAATGTCTCTTGGTGGTTTTTTGTTAGCACTGAAAAAAATCAGGTATGTATTAAATGCCACCATTTCAATGTATTTGTTTATAAGTGCTTATGTTCATTTTCCCCTCTGCACACAAGAACTACGCTAATGCTACCAAACCTTGGGGCATTAAAAGAAAAAGCAAAACAGAGTGCTTCTGGTTTATAATGCATCCCTGGGTTCTTAAAGATATGTACATTCTAGCTAATATCATTGATGATGTCATCATGCTAATGTACAAGGAAATAAACAAAAGGCAGCCATTTTTCTCTTACTGCATCACTTCAAAAACAGTGAAATAAAATGGTTGCCAAATGGAAGGAAAGAATCAGCAGAAAACAAAGTTACTTTCAAATTCTTGGGTGACGGAGTGGGAAGAGGTGTAAAATTGAAAAATAATTCAAATATGTGAAGTTTGCATGAATATAGCAAAGAATTAATTTAAATAAAAAAAGAACAACAAATAAACACAAGAAATATAAATATATCTAGCACTTAAACTATCAGTAAAATAGTAAGTCTCCAGTGGAAAGACTATAGTCTATATAATCTTAATATGTTAAATATAGGAGCCTATTAGATTTTTAATGTTTTAAAAGGTATCTAACGGTGCACAATTGAGATAGAAAGATCCAAAAAGAGACAGACCGAATCATGAAATAGTAATAATCTTCTCAGGTCTACTATAGTCTTAAATGACCTTGATGAGTTATTCCAGCATCTTATGCCTTAGTTGTCTAGTCTACAAAACAGGACTAGAAAAGTCTTTGGACAGCAAGTCGATAGCAATGTACAACAATAGTTTTAAAGATCAGTTCTCTAAACTGCCTTTAGCCCCATATTGTTGACTAATATTGATAAAATAAAAAGAGAAGATATAAAATTCTAATGATTGTTTAAAAGAATTTTTTAAATTAATTATGCTAATAATGAACGCTAAGAACCAGATTTAATAAGTGGATGTTTGGACACAAGAGATGATTTTTTTTTTCAAATAAATGCAGAAAATATAGGAACATATTTAGTATGTTATTTGGAACAAATGTCATAAAATTGCTTCAAGGTTAAAACAAATTACAAAATATACCCATCCTTCCAATCTAAATTCCAGAACACTATTGCAGTGACATAAGAGAATTGCAGCAGAGTTCCTGATTCTACATTACACAATGAACACAATGCTTCTGCTTATATAACAGTTTCATCAACCAAGAGTTTTTAAATTTGAAATTAACAGAGACAGAAGATCACAGGTTAAAGAAGCAAATTCAATCCAAGATTAAAAGGATGTTTTAATTTACTCTGCTATATTAAAAGATATGAATTGAAAATAGATATTGCAGTTATTACTATGGATTCTTAGGGCTTGATTTTTCTCTCATGACAAAGGCCAAAGGCATGATAGAGGGTTTTTTTTTTCCTCCTCTTTTCTACTAAATAGTGTCAGAAGCAAATAAAAATATTTACTATCCAGCTCATGCAGTAATTTGGGCAAAGCCTATTTGAAGGAAAGTGGGCAAGATTTACTGAAACCATGATCTGTGCTTTTTGGAACAATATACTGTAACTCGTGTACACACACACACACACACACCAGCACTTTCTGCTGAATCTATCCTTCATCAGGCCAGATTTTCTTGCTATGTTTCATCTTCCTTCACAACACATTCATAGATGTAAATAAACTAGCATGTCAACCTCAAAGCCCATGGATAATTCAATTCAACAAACATTTGTAGAGAAGTTATCATGTTCTAAGTTCTAAGTTCTGAGACAGTCACTAGGGATACAAATAAAATATATACTGTTCCCAAGATTATAATCTCTCTAACTAAAATAGTATTTTTAATTGCTGAGCATGTCATGGGAAGGTAGTAAATAGATATTTTTCAATAAAATTTCTCTATTTTCTATTATTATTTTCTATAATGGATAAGCATTATTGTAATAAAATAATTTACAGATGCTAACTCTCATATTTATAAAGGCTGAAAATTACTTGGTATTCTTTTGATTAAGAAGTACAGTTTAATTTCCTGTCTTTATTCTAAACTGGTATTAGTGATTTGCTTAATCAATAGGGGCTCAGAACTGGGATTTGGAAATTCCAATGTTAGAAACTTTTCAGCTTCCACTTGAGCTTCTTGAAAGTCTCTCCAGTAGCCCTAAGCTGCCATGTAAGGTAACTGAGTACCCAGAGACAGTTTTAGTGAAAAAGTCACCTACATACAGACACTCTGATCAACAGTTTCAAATGAGCCCAGAATTTAGGAATTCCTGATACCTGACAAGCATGTTAAGCCATCTTAGACACTCTAAGCAACCCATCCACTGCCTGGGACAGCAGGAGGTGATCCTATTTGTCACTGTTTAGAAAGGAATTACTTAGTTGAACTTTTCTCAAATTCTCATCCTATAGAAATCATATGATATAAAAAGGCTATTCTTTTAAGCCATTAAGTATTGTAATAGTTGCTTAGCAATTGGCAACTGGGACATATTTATATGTAGATTGAGGGACAATGTCATAAGCATGAAAGTAGAGTCTGGTAAACAGACAATAAAATCAATGAATTTCATTCAATAAAACAGATTCATTTCATGGGTGCAGAAAGAAAATTCAATGTGGATGGCAGAAAAGAGAAGCTAAAATATTCAGGGAGTTAAACAGCAAGTGAGGACTGAGTTATCTGAGGTTGGGATTTCTGAACTAATAGGCAAGAGACAGCTTAACCACCTGAGAGTAAAGGGAATTCCCAGGTGTACCATGTCACTTTGAGAAAAGCTCAGAAACAAGGGCAAGAATTTTACTCACTATAATGAGAGGAACTTTGAGGAAACATAGATGACAGGAGATTTAGGCCTTTATTGGAAAGTAGAAGGAGAAAAAGGAAGTCTGGTGCTACTTCTCAGAGCACTCTGAAGCTTTATGCTAGGAGATTTTGGCAACACGCTATATGTTGTTAAGTTATAAAGGCTGGACCTCCCTGATGGTCTAGGGGTTAAGACTCAGCACTGCCACCACAATGGTCTGAGTTTCATTCCAGCCAGGGAGCTATGGTACATGGTACAGCAAACCTCTCCTGCCTCACCAGCTGCTCCCCTCAGTATTGTATTTCAGTAGATATGCCTGTTCTGCTCCCCACTCTGTCTCTGGTGAATCCTCTCACCTCCCCATACCTCTGGTCTATACCCCGTTCTTGTATGCATAAATAAATAAAATCTTTTTTAAAAAGTTATAAATGCATAGGAAAAAAGGTACAGTCAAAGTAGTAGAAAAGAAGACAACTGTGACTGTTGAGCAGTGGCTAGACCAGACCAGTGAGGCACTGGATAGCTGCAGGAGTTGTCATGGAGAGCAGATGGAAAGAAATGAGATAAAAACATTTTTCATAAATATGGAAGGGGTGTTTAAAAACGGTTAGATAAGCTGGTCTCTGATATCACAGCCTTAAAAGCCAATGATTCTATATTCAACTACCAACTAAATCTGACAGAGAGGGAGATCTCATTTGTTAGATGTCTTTGTTAGTAAGATCAGTAATTCTCACAAATACTTATCAACTTTCATATATGTGAGTTAATCAGCTTTCTTATATTGTGAAAGATATTACTATCAAATACTGGGGCTTCCCTGGTGGTGCAGTGGTATCAAGTATCTCCTGCCATTGCAGCATGAGTTAAATACCTGGTCAGGTCGCTGATCCACATGGTACAGCAGACTTCTCCTGTCTTGCCATTTCAACAAGCCTTGAGGTAGCTATTTTTACCATTGCTATTTAATTGGTAAGACCACTGAGGCAAAAAGTGGCAAGTGACTTGTCATTATGATAGTCAGAACCCTGAAAGTATGGCTTTCATGAAGTGTGGTTCTACAAGAAGCATATTACTCATGGTGGTCCTGGTGGACTTCACAGAAGAGATGGTAAATAGATCTCAGAGGATTAGTAACTCTTTTGTGGGAAAGGAGAAGAGTATATTAAACAGAAGGGCCAGAATATATATAGACTCTGAGGCATGATTAATGTATGTGTAAAGGAAACTAAAAAATTTACTATGAAAATGATCTGGTAATTTGTCTCTTGATGGGATTGTGCATTAATAATTCTGGGATATCTGGAACTCATCTTGTTAATTAGCACTAATAGGACTTGTTTAAGAGGCTTGGTTAGAGCTGGGTTTTATTATGTAACTCTGGTGAATGAATTGGAGAGAGGAGCTAGATGAAGAAAGACCAAATGAGACTGTTGAAATATCATCAAAATAGTTATAAAGCTTTGACTGAAGGCAATGACAGCTCTGGGATAGAGAAGAAAGATACTACCTATCAATAGATAGGTAGACTGAGATTGAGGGAGAAACCTGAATCTAAGGTTTTTAATTAGGGAGACAGAATAGATGATAATATTAACCAAAATTAGAAATACAAGAGGAAGCTTAGACTTAGACCCATTTAATAGCAATTTATGAATGCATACCATGAACCAGACAAGAGTATAAAGTTCGAAGGTATATACAAAGATGACATCTTAGCCTGAGTGCTAAAAGCCTGGTAGAGGAGCTTAGATGCAAAAATCTATTACCCAGATACATAATTCTCTACTTAACAGCCAACTTTTTAAGAGTGTAGTATTTTTCTTAGAGACTTGATAAAGGTTAAAAAAGAACAAAGAATGACTACTTGGCCTCCCTGGTGACCTAAGGGTTAAGTCTCAGTGCTATAACCTCAACTGCCTGAGTTTGACCCCAGCCAGGGATCTGACCCACATGGCACAGCAGACCTCTCCTGTTTCCCTGCTACTCCCCTCAATAGTGTATTTCAGTAGATTTACCTATTCTTCTCCCCACTCTGTCTCTGGTGAATCTTCTCCTCCCTGCACCGCTGGTCTACATCCCAGTTCTTCTACATACACACACATGCATGCACATACACAAGAATACTTTTTTTCACATTGAAACTTCAAATCTGGAATATATCCATTGAACTCATATGAAAGCTGATTAAAAGTGTTTTGTGAAGGTTAAAATCATGATCCTGATCATAAAATCCACCTCCATGCTTTATATTAATCATACAACATGAAGACATACAAAAAATAAATTAGATTTCTCCTTCAGGCAAATATTTTAATGAGCTTAATCCTGTGGTTTGCTATTAATGGTAGTGGCTGGCTTCTTTGATATGAGGCATGCATTTTTCTTTCTTATTCACATAGTCAGCTTCCCATTTAATATTCATTATTCATGTCTATTTTTATCAAAGAGCACGATTACATGAAACTGTGAACTAAGTATGGTTAGTTTCAATTTTTGTTTATGGAGAGAAAAACATTATGCACCCTTACTATACTGGTATGTGATTTACACTTGTGATTATATGTTTCTTCACATCAGAAGGTACAGGTATTTAATTTTGTTGGTAAGGCTAAAGAACATGTCATTTAAGAAGAGCAATTAGTCTTGTAAGTAAACTAGTAAAAATAAGGTTTGATTGCAATCTCAAGAATGCTAAGAATTTTCGATGTGAGTAGCCCATCTTTGAGATTAAGTATAGAGAGAAGGGTAAGCACATTTTATCTGAAGATTATGGCCCCTGATAACTTGCTGACAACCATGAACATTATAGCAATTGCTATTCTTTGGAGGCTGATTTGGATCTTTGCCTCTTAAATTAATAGTAGTTATCTAATTGCAATAATGATGGCTGATACAAAATTGGCATTATCCTGGTACTGTTTCTCAGCCTTTCATAGTGAGGTGATTTTCACATTCATGTATTTGTTACATTTCATTTATATAACACTTTGACTAGGAAACCTAAGCTACATTTTTCCCTTACCTGGTAACTCTAAATAATTGTATTCTGTGGCCACTGTGGGACCATGGGACTGTGATAAATTTATGGTCTAACAGACTACAAGAAAAGTATAGTTTTTAATACAAAGATATTTCAAGAAAACACATTATAATAATTGTAATTATATATTTATATAATAAAATTATATGTTTATATTTAAAATATTTATATTTTAAATATTAAAATATAAATAAGATATAAATAGTAAAATATTATATATTTTATTATATAATTTTGTATATGGTGTATACATTATATAATATATAAAATATAATAAAAATATAAAACTTGATATCCCCTAAGTGTATTTAATATAAAGTTATCAGATAGTCATTAAAATAGAATCATTAAGATAATGTAAAACCAATGCTTAAATAATAGCATATAAATGTTCAATTGCAATCTTACCAGAAATATAAGCAAATATATTTACAACTAACATGCAGAGAAGACAAAAGAGCAATGAAAGAAATCAGGAATTATGCCTGAGTCTAAGCATTGTGCACACTGTGAACTCCATATTTTAGAGACACATGAACATAAACTAACTAGTAAAATACAATCAAAGTCATAAAAATAGTTATCTCTTGGACATTAGGTAACAATTCATTTTGATTTACTAGTTTGTTTTTTTCTACATTTACAAGTGCTCTGTTTCCTGTTACCAATGCAATGTGAAATTTAATAATAGAATTGTTATTATTGTAAACTGAATTATGCTAAATTAATATGAAAGGCATTTTAAAATAAGAAGATTGTCTAAACAATTTCAACTGTGTATGCTTAAGTCTTTTAGATATCAAAGTATTTGAACATGGGCCCATACTCTACAGCCTTAGGCTGGGATTGATGCTGGATCCTATGTGGTAGGCTCCCTAAAGATGTGATTGCTTTTGATTGATGAACAGATTTTTCTTTAACATATTTTCAAGCATCCACACACAACACTGTTTTTCTAAAGTTGCTTCTGAGTACTATAAGGAGGTCCACATATCCACTCCTCCTTTGCTAGATGTCAATGGAGCATGGGGTGGTTGAAGGTGGCACAGTAAGTTATTAGTGAGTTACTGTACTTCAGATCCAACTATTCAGCCCCACATTTTAACAAATTATTTACTTGCTTGGGGGAAAAGAAATTATACTTTTACAAAAACTAGTAAGGACAGTAGGGGAATGTGGTACAGTAAGTCCTCACTTAATGTTGTCAATAGGTTTTTGGAGACTATGATTTTAAGCAAAACATCATATAATAAAACCACAGTTTTACCACAGCCTAAATGATGTAAACAAGAGCTATGTTCTTACGACATACTTTTGGTCATGGAAACATCACTAAACTTCTAAATAAAGATGACAAACACATAGAATTTAGTTAATCAATTGTATTCATTCCTTCATTCCTTCATTCATTCGCCAACTTGATTGTTCCAGCTGAAGTAATAGGTAGCCAGAAATACCTCAGCAACCCAGGATGACAGGCAGAGGAGATACCCTTCCTTAGCAGGGCACACTCACACACACCCTCACTCAAGCTGGTACAGTTTAGCCATGACAATGAATCTAATGTCCACATCCTTGGAATGTGGAAGGAAACTGGAGTACCAAAAGAAAAGTAGGCAGACATACTGAACATGTGCAAATGTAACAGAGTGTGGCCCTGACTAGGAACCTATTTTTTTTCTCTTTGCATCAATGTTATAATGAAACTACATTGAACATAAGGACATCATTGAAGGACATGAGATTCATGTTTAAATTTTAAAGTGATATTGAGAATTAAAAAAGAGGCCTATAGCTAGTTACTATGTAGGTCGAGTTGAAATTTAACTAAAGAAAATGTAGAAGTCCTATGGGAGAGCATTTAACTGAGAAAATATTAGCATCTTCATAGTAAGTCTTCTTTATGCTTGGGTGGTGCTTGCAATGCAAACATCCAGCAATTGAACTCTTGCTTTCTTGCTGTCCCAAGAGACATGATGCTGAAGACTTTAGGATCTAAAAACACTATCAATGGATTTTGTTATGTTATTAATTATATACTGAAAAAGAACTGATCATATATAGTTGCAGAGTGTTTCCCAGGCAACAATTTGAGGGACAATTTTTAATCTTCACTGACCAATAAATCTTTGGTTATAAATAGCAGAGTTTGGGAAAGAAGTCTAATTTTAGTTCATAGCACAATATTAGTGGTAAGATAGCCCTCTGATTGCTTATACTTTCTGCTTCACTACATCAAGTCAACTATTTCTTCTGTTTTAAGATGCAGCTTCAGAATGCCCACTCTTTAAAGTCTACTTCCCTATCTTAGTCCACATGAAGAGAAAGGTCATTCATTTCTCTTCCTGTCTAGTTTATCAGGCTACCATACATTTTATAACATCATACCATATTAATGTGTGTCTTTCTAGAAAGATACCAATAAATAGGATCACAAAGATAAAAGGTCTGCTATACATATTTATATTTTTAGAGCCAACCACAAGAAGCTCAATCCTAATGAACAATTTTTTTGTGAAAATGTTTTCAGAATATAGGCACATGAAGTATATACAAGCTTTTAGATAGCTGTCCTAAGATCCACTGAGCAGGCTGGAAACAGCGTACTGCTCAGAAGACAGAATTATTGTTTAACACTGACTTCTAGTTTGTGTTTTTTGAGCTTCTCTAAACATAAAACAGATGGAAAGCTGGAGATATTACACATACTTCTTGCCCCACCCCTCAGAACAGGGTTATGAGAATTGGATCTGCTGGGCTGTCTTACAGTTCTTTTCCTCTTGTGGCTATTCCACAGATGGTAAGACAATTTTAGCCTTGTTAAAAATTTCTCCAACTGATAAAACTTCTTGGGCTTTTTTCTCAAGTACCAATCATCATTACTACCCTCAATGCCAACATTTTATCTCCCCTCCTTTTCTTTCAAAGACAGGAAAAGGTGCTTCCATTATTCCCTGCCCATAAGCAGTCCCCGTGATTCTATGCATACTTAAAGTATAGTCTCTTTGAAGTCATAGATGAACTTCTTATAGTCAGACCACTTGTATATCGGGAATATTCAGGTTTTGCAACCAATGGGCCTTCACAAACATTGTCACATTTAGGATAATATATCTGCCAAAGATAAGCCATTTTAAGAATATCATTTCTGCATGTGTTAAATAAAACTTTGCAATATAGTGATTACATATAGAAGAACATTAAATTTTTATATTTGTTCAGAATTTATTTCACTGGGTTTTTATTAGTCATTAACATAAGGAATACTTATTGAGGTAATGCATTGTAATGAAAACCCCCTCTCTTCCTACCATCACACGACAAAGAGAAAGGATTTTCAAAGTAGAAATTCCTTCCAAAGTTTTCATCTATCACAACTGTCTTTCTCCCTCTTGAATTGAGGGACTTACTGTGTAGTGGAAAAAGAGCAAATTTCAGTTTAGTTGTGGAGAATTTCCTAGGACAGAAGAGATTATAATGTGCCCTGAATTGCAACAATTTTATAAACATGGGAATTGAATTCATAGGAGTAAATGTAATTTTGCAATATTTGTAGAGAGAGTAAAATCCAAAACAAACAGCTCATTTTTGAATTCAGTGAATATTTTGTCAAAACTGAAATGGCTTTTTGTAGCATCTCAAGAATAAAGAAGAATCATTACTAAACTGGAAAAGTAAGAAATCACTCTTGGAAAGGAAGAAAAAGATCTCAACCACTCTCCTGTTATGAGCCCAATTTTATATGCCCTTTTAGGGGGGTGGAACTGCCTAACTTGAATTTATTCAACCTTTTGATGGACTTGAATTTTCTCCTGAGATGTTTTAAACATTTCCTTTCATCCTTAAGTAGTCATGCAAGGTAGAAGGACCACTTGTAACTTTATCCCGTTTTACTGATGGGAAAAGTAAGGCATAAATATTTCAAGTGGCCACTTTCTTAGCTTAGACTAATGCTCTTTTCACTCAAGTACTCTGACTTTTTATCATTTAACTGCAGAAATGAATTTGACAAGTGGTAGTCCTTAGTAACTAATATGAGGAATTAAAGTATTCCCTTTTATATGTTAGATAAATGGATAGTGTTTAAAAGGATGTTTCTTAACCTCAAATACAGTATGAGAAAGTAGACAGCTATAACTAAATATAAAATAGTAGCATTTTTTTTCTCTCTCAAATGTTTAAGCTTCAGTGAGCCAAATCCCATCATAAACACTAGTGAAACAGTTTGAAGAGATTAAAGACAGATCACCAATGGAATAGATCTGCAGGCCAGACACATAGAGAAAAAAGTCTGGCTCACCATATGGACATGCATTTCACATCTGATTGAGTAGTTAATCAAATTATACAGATATTTTGCCCTTTCTTTTAGATAATAATTTGTCACCTGGTTACAGTAGTGCTTCTTTTCAGTTAAAAACAGTGATTTGAATAACTTTAAGTTTGGGAGCAAATGTTGCAACAAGACTGTCAGATTTCTCTGGTGGTTTGAATGGACACTGTCAGAGGAGAGGAGAAGGTTGTGGGCATAGATGGAATGGCTCAATGAGCACTGGGTGGCTTGAGAGTAGAGAGAAAAGATAACATTAAGATTGGGTTAGCTTTAGAATAACATCACAGAGATAAAAGAAGAAGTGGATAGTTAAGGATTGTTTATGAGTAGCTATGAAAAGTATTCAATTAATAAGGGTTGTAATTACCCAATTCTATCGCTACATAGGCCAGTGCCATGAATCATCTTTAAAAGACTTTATAGGGCCTCCCTAATGGTACAAGGGGTTAAATCCCAGCACTATGAAGCTGTCAACAGCTGGCCAGGGAGGTGACCCACATGGTGCAACAGACCTCTCCTGTCTCACCTGCTGCTCCCCTCAGCAATGTACTTCAGTAGATCCACCTATTCTGCTCCCCACTCTGTCTCTGCTGAATCCTTTCACCCTCCATTCCCTGACCTCTGACCTACATCCCAGCTCCTGTATGCATAAATAAAGAAAATAAATCTTAAAAAAAAGTTAAAAAAAGTAAAAAAGCTTTATAAAAGTCACTGAGAAATTATCTTTGGAATGTATCTATACCATTAAAGTAGATATTCCTATTTAAAAAACCTTTTTTAAAAAAGAAATACGTTCATCCACTATATAGTAAGTGAGAAATCTCCAAGATAAAATAACAGAATTTGTGAACGCCATAAGAAAAATAATAAAATTTAATTGTAATTTTTGCCCTTGGATTAAGGATCCATAAAAAATGCTCTTGTTTGGTGCCTCCCTAGTGGGGTAAGGGATTAAGGCACAGCACTATGAAGCTATCCACAGCCACTGCAGCATGAGTTCCATCCCTGGCCAGGGAAGTGACCCACATGATACAGCAGACCCCTCCTGTCTTGCCCGCTACACCCCTCAGCAGTGTATTTCAGTGGATCTGTCTGTTCTGCTCCCCACTCTGTCTCTGGTGAATCCTCTCACCCCTCCCACCCTGCACCTCTGGTCTGCACCCCAGTTCTTGTATGTATAAATATTTTTTAAAAATTTTAAAAATGCTCTTGTTTGTTTTAAAGTATTACATATGGAATGGTTACATAATATGGGACAAATAGACTAGAAAGATGACTTGAAATACAAATTCAAAATTATTCATATTTGTTTTTAGAGACCTCTTAATATAATTATATACCCTTAAATTCGAATGTGTCAAAGTTAAATGGTGACAATTTTAATTTTTCTCATTAAATAAGCTATTAGTTTTGTTATACATCCTTTTCCTTTACTTGTAGATGACTCTGGGATTCTTTCCAAAGAATAATCTGCTAATAAATTATGTTGTTCATTTTTCTCTTAAATGTCACTTTTTCCATGTTTATCTTGGTCTAATGTATTTTAATGTTCAGTTAAAAAGCCTAAATACAAAAATAATTAGCAAAAATCATTTCTAACTAAAAACCATGTCCTGTTTCTTGTAGCCTTTTATTCATGAGAAGTCTAATATCTAGAACAGTGATCTTAAATCAGCAGAGATCAACAATTGACAGACTGTATTTTTATTTTTGTTTCTCATCTTCACAGATCAAGTTCTGCTTTTTCTGGTACCAGGGTGATTTTCTAAAGAAAATGGCAAAGAACCAAAATTTTGTATATGTTGAAAAATAAGGAAATCAGAAAGAATAAATTAAAACTCCCACATTCAGGCCCTGGCATCACTTTACTGTAATTTCATGCTAGGCTAGATGAGATAGACAAGTTTGTAGGTTAGAGACTAAGACATGGAAATATGAACATGTGCCTAGTTACTCTTCCGTTGCTCGTGTAGATATATTTTCTGTCATTGGGCATTAAAATAGTATCAGTCACTTTAGCGTATTCCTTCCACTAATCTATGCCTTACAGAAGATGAATGGTAAAGATGATCACACCAAGATGAATATCATTCAAGGTTGTCACATGCACAGCTCCCTTTGGAAATGCAAAGATTTACTAGGGGGACTAATGAACATGTGATAACTAAGTGTTAGCAAAATGAACTTGTGCATTCACAAAAGATTAACAGGTGAAATCACTGGCATTTTTACATACACACTGTTACTGTTTTAAAATTTGCTGCCTATGTGTGTCATTATTTAGGTATGACTGACTAATGGATATATAACACTGTGTAAATTGATGAACAATGAGTTGGTTTGCTGTATTTTATATTGAAAGATGTAATGTCATAAACAGATGATTAGCACTGTCATGCTGTTCCCTCTAGCAAACAAAAGAAATCTGGTGGTTGGAGTGAATATGTGTGTATTTATGTAAATATATATGCGTATGTGTTTAAGTCAGGATAGCAGTAAACCTCAAGGGTGAGTGGCTCACCTAGGAAGAAATTCCATGTATCTTAATATGTGTTTTTTCTTCTTATTTGGTCTGTTCAGAGATAATGACTTTTGTTTTCAGTGAGAGAGGTCATGCTGTAGAAAAATAAAGTTGCTGAAGAAATTTTAAAAAGTAACTCTCAAACTATCTATCTGGACTGTTCTTCGGTTTACAGATAAATTTTCAGCAGCAACTACAAATTTAGAAACTTTTCTGGTTCAGATTGGCAATATATTTGTATGAGCAGGTGTAAGGCAATAGGCTATGACAACGGCAGTTGATGAGGAGGGTATAGTCAAGCCCATTAAAATTTAAATTCTTAATATCCACCATGCCAGATCAATAAAATAACTAAGGGCTGCCATATCCTCTACTCTGTAATAGCTTTAACTTTGTTTTTTTCTTTAAAGATTTATTTTGATTTTATTTATGCATACAAGATCTAGGGTGTAGGTTAGCGGTGTAGAGAATGAGATGATTCACCAGAGACAGAATGGGGAGCAGAACAGGTGAATCCACTGAAGAGCACTGCTGATGGGGAACGGTGGACTGGTGTGCCATGTGGGTTAGCTCCCTGGCTGGGGATTCTGGGGATTCAAACCCGTGGCTGGCAGTAGCTTGATAGCACTGAGACTTTACCCCTGGCCACCAGGGAGGCCCCTTTCCTTGAACTTTCAGCTCATTTTGTGATTCCTATTTTCTTTTACATTCTTAGTAAAAAGGGGGAAAACAGGCCAATTATAAGAATATTAACTCTGTATGATTATATTAACTCCTTTATAACTAGAAATTAACTAAATAAGAAGCCAACTTCCATTTTCTTCACAACTCAAAACATAACATCAAACCTTAATAAATGTGGAACCAGATAGTAAGAGAATTAAATACAAGGCTCTAGGGCAGAGGTTTCTAGGAATGTGCTTATAATAGAGTTTCACCTGGGATTCAATTAAATATTTAGTGAGAGTGACTGAAAGAAAGGTGCTGTGCTGGTAGCTGTGGGGGAGACAGAGATGAATACAACACAGTTTTTGTCCTCTAGAATGTCATGATCGATGGCAGCCAACACATTTAACTAGAGTGTGGTGGGGAACTCTTCTCTTTCTCTGAGTACTATTTTTCCTTGTAGAATCCCACTGTCCTTCCCCCGACTTCTATACAACAAAATATCCTTTTTTCCTGTTTGAGGCCTTTCTTCCTCTTTCTTCTCAGAAATTATATTATAAATTAGCGGTCAACAGGACTTTTCTGTAATAGACCAGATAGTAAATATTTTAGGCTTTTGAAAGACATTGTCATTGTCATAACTACTCAACAATGGTAATGTGAAAGCAACTGTAGACAAGATGTAAACAAATGGATGTGTCTGTGTTCCAATGAACCTTTATTTATGGACACTGATACTTGAATTTCACAAAATTGTTGTGTCCTGAAAGCTCATCTCATCATTCTTATTCTTTTCAATAACTTAAAAATGTAACCATTATTTTTTTAAGGGTCATACAAAAAGGAAGTGTTTTTCCTCATATTTGGCTTGTGGCCATATTTTGCTGATCTCTGATGTAAACAACTGCTGTTCTTTCAAATCTTTGACCCTTCCTTTTCTACTTTCTTTTCCTTAGCCTATAATCACATTAAGGAAAATATTAAAAATATTAAAAATGAGTCTGTACATGGACTAGTAACTAGTTTTTGACGAAGTCAAATAATAGGTAGGCCATTGTATCACATCATAAACAGTGAGTAATCTCATTGGGAGGCCAAGATCTCAACTCATTCAAAAAACAAACAAAGCTCCAATTGCAATACCATCTTCATGTTGCTCTACTCTCTCCTCTTTGTACCTAATATTCTTGAAAATTATTTTAATTTGCCATCCTTTATCCAGTCACCAATAAGCCATCTGCTACCATCATATCTTTAATAGTAGCCTTTGCAGAAGAAATTACCCATTTCTACTTTTCAGCCTCTTTTAGAAATTCCATCTGTTACTTGTATTAAGTTCCCTTAATTATCTTCTACCTCTCTGAATTTTGATGCTTAGTATTCCTAAGAATTCTTGGCTCACTGCTTCTGCACCCTACTTTTCTTGCCCTTGACTGGCCAATCCATTTTCACAGTTGGCTATTCACTTGAATGCAGATCACCTCCACATGTGTGTTTCTAGTTTTAACATCTCTCTAGACCTTCAGATTCACTCCACCACTTAGATTTCCCAGAGGCATCTCAAAGCCTTACATCTAACAATGAACTTGTAGTCACTTCCATTAGATATCCTTCTCTAGCATCCTATATCTAGTCCAGCAACACCACTCTTCTTACTGAAAACAAGAACTTGGCATCCTCCTCTACTCCACTTAATTAGATACTAAAGCTCACTGACTTCTTCTCCAAAAGTTTTCTTAGTCTGTCCCTCAAAAGAAGTCCTACTACTGCCCTCTTTGTTCAGGTCTTTGCTAAACTGGATAAGCATACTGTTCTAGTCACTGGTCTCCCGCTTTACATTGTACCAGGTAAGCAGCAAATTACAAGTGTAATCAGGAACTCCCCTGCTAAATTCCTGAGTCACTTCAAATCAGGATACTTAGCATCATGCAATGATCATCTAGTATCTGGATTCTGCTTCCTAGCTTTGTCTTCTATCAAATCTATGTGTTTTTGTAATTTCCCAATAATAATAAAGAGATGAACATAAAATGCAACTGTATGCATCCATGGCTTTGTAGATGCTATTCCTGTCACTTAAAATCTCTTCCCTTCTTCATCTGGTTATGCTTACTCAAAATGATTCAGTCTCTGAATTCATGAAAGTGGGATGATAGATTTTGTTATTCCATTTCATTTACCAAAATTACTGAGAACATAATTTCTCACTTCTGTTACCACTCCAGCTTAACTAAGTAAGAAAGATACAGTTAGTCATTGCCACTCCAAGTCCATATCTGGCAAACGGACCTAGGTGAAGAGTACTTAGCCAGTATGGGAGTCAGATTGCTGGGTTCCATTTCCAACAGTACAGCCTGTCTTCTCTATGACTTTGAAAAAACAATGGACACATACTGATCAAGACTCAGGAAAATGTCTTCACCTTCAAGGAACTTTCATTATAGTGGAAGTACAGGGAGAAGAGGACAAGGAAAATAAGACAAAAGAAAACAACTAAATAAAATATACAGTGTATTATGCAGTACTAAGTTCACAGGACATAAGGAGTGATGAGATATGATGTAGGGGGAGTTGAAAAATTTTAAATAGTGGTTAGGGAAGGTCTCGCCGAGAAATCAAATTTGAAGAGATGAGGATGTGAGTCATGAGAATATCTGGGGAGAAGAGAATGCCAAAAGTGCAAGGGCTAAAGATTTAGAATGTTCCAGGAATAGCACGGAGGTGAGAATGTTGGAGCACACTGAGCAAGGGAGCGAATGATCAGAGACATGGGTGAGATGGTGGGAAGCAACAAGAGCAGTAGTCATGCTACCATTTGTAGCTGTTGTAAAAACTTTCACTTTTGCTCTGAGTGAAACAGAGATGTTCTGGAGGACTTTGAACAAAGGATTGACCGATTTGGATAAGGTAAAAAGTGACTCTGGTGTTGTTGTATTGAAACACTGTAGGGAGAAAGGGTAGAAAGAGGGGGTAGTTAGGAGGTTGTTAGGATAATCTGATTGAAAGATGGTGGTGGCTTGCATCAAGTGAAGGTGGTAAAAATGTTTTACTCTAAATGTAATTTAAAGAAGAGTCAAAAGGATTTGCTTGATGCTGAGTAAAGGAAAAGACAACCTTGACTCCAGGATTCTTGCCTGCACAATTATAATGATGGTGTAAGCTTTCTGTGCTGGGAAAGCCATAAAACTTTTCCAAGCGATGGGTAAAAATGGGAGTTCAGGTGAAGTCAAATTAACTTTGAGATATCTATTATATATCCAAGTAGAGATGTCAAATAGGTAGCTGTCTTAAGCTAATGTATGAAGTTCGTAGAACTTCATTTATTTTATTTTTGCATAGAAGAACTGGGATGTAGGCCAGAGGTATGGGGGAGGGGTAGCAGTAAGAACATTCACCAGAGACAGAATGGGGTGCAGAACAGGTGGATCTATTGAAATACATTGCTGAGGGCATCATCAGGCAAGATGGTCTGCTATGCCAGGTAGGTTAGCTGCCTGGCTAGGAATAAAACTCATTCCATCACAGTGGGCTATTGTAGAGCTCAGTAGAGCTGAGACTTAACCCCTAGGCCACCAAGGAGGCCCTCACAGATGGATTTTAAGCTAAAGATTAAAATTTTCCAGTGGGAACAAATGATTTTCAAAGCCTCTAGGCTATCGGTAAAGTATGGGGGCATTATGAGGACTGAGCCCTCAGCTCTCCAATGTTTAGTGACTGAGAAAATGAGAAAGAAGCAGAAATGGAAACTGATAAGGGACAGCAAACCTGGTAAAAGAAAAATGAGATTGTGGTTTCCTGGCAGCAAAGTTAAAAAAAAAGTACAAGGATAGTGTGCAGGAGGGAGTGATGAACACTCTCAAAAGCTACTGAAGGGTCAAGTAAATGGAAAAGAGAATTTACAATTAGATTTAGAAACACGAAGGCACTGTGACATTGACAAGCAGTTTTGATGAAACAGTAGGGGAAATGCATGACCTGACAGTGTAAATAGTTCTTTCAAGAAGTTTTGCTAAGTGGGCAGATAGATATGGGGTATTATATGGAAAATTATGTGAAAAAGAGACTTTTCCCTTTTATTTATTTATTTTTTTAAAAGATTTATTTATTTGTGCACACAAGCACTGGGGTACAGGCCAGAGGTGTGGTTGGGGGAGGGGGTGAGAGGATTCACCACAGAGAGCAGGGAACAGAACAGGCAGATCTACTGAAATAGACTGCTGAGGGGAGCAGCGGGCACAGCAGGAGAGGTCTGCTGCGCCATGTGGATCCCCTCCCTGGCTGGCAGCAGGGATCAAACTCGTGCTGCAGTGGCTGTGGTTTGCTTCATAGTGCGGTGCTTAACCCCTTGTGCCATCAGGGAGGCCCGACTTTTCCCTTTTAAAGAAAAAAAAAGTATGTTTGCAGACTAAGAGAAATGAAAGAGTTGAGGGATATACCAACATTACATGAGAAAGAGGCTCCTGCCAGAGCAGTAATATCGTTGGTTAGGCAAAAGAAATGAAATCTATACACAAGTTAAATATCAAGTTTTGCATTGGAATATAAACAGTTCATCCATAGTGATAAATAGAAAATAGAGATTTAGGAAGAAAGTATATGAAAGTTCTCTTTTGTTTCTATTTCTCAGCCATAGGAAACAAGAACATGAAGATGGGGTGGGAAGACTGATGTTAGAGTTTTGTTTTGTATAAAAATAGAAAGATGTCTGCCAGGGAGGGACTGAGTGAGCCTATTAAATAAGATAGGATTAGTGGCTACCATCCAGGTTGAGTTGAAATGAGTGGCTTACAAATTTAAATAGAAATAAATTTATCAACATGAGGTTAGGAAGGAATGGAGTAGGAATGGAACAAAGGGATAAAAGAGATAGCGGTATGCATTTAAAAGAAAAGAAACCTTCACATTTAAGGCCACAAGGATAGTACGGACCATTTGATATAATTCTTCACGTAGGAACTAATTCCAATAAGTAATTAAGACAAAGACAATCTCAAAGGTGATTGTTACTATAGTATTTATGGTAATCAAATAATTGCTAACAATATCAATATACAATAGATACCAAACAATTATTTTATTTTCAAGTGTATATTTATCCATAAATCAATACTAGCTGAACATATATTAACTAGGAAGGTAGTTATAAATATTTACAGAGGCATACATTACTAATAATAGTATATCACTAATCTTTTTGCTTATAAAATGAGCATATAGGCATGTTTGTATGGATTGGTACAGACAACACAAAAAACGGAAATAGGTGAAATAGACAGAATGCCTGTGACATGTTCTATAGCAAGAGGCATGAGCAAAAGAGAAGTGGGGAATAAATTTAAGGAAGTGATTACAAGGATGAATCATAGAATCAAGTTTATATAATTTAGGAAGAAGGCAAGACATGAATGGAAAAGTGGATATACCAACATTACAAGTTCAATTCATGGTAAGACCCAATGGGATGTAAGAATTGCAGGAATCAGATTTCTTGAGGAAGGGAGCTGGAAAAATCAAAGGTAGTTGTTGGGGAATGGGCCCCTTGAGATTCAGATTATGCAAAGTTTGCAATTGCTGGCTATAACTAGTTGTGTGGTATATACAAAGAAGGAAAGTGAAAGATAAGCTACTGGAGAAAGTAGACACAAAACTACAATAGTCAAAAATTATATGGTGAAATGTTAAGGAGAGTAACAGAGAGATAAGAGCCAAACCATTCTGGATGACGAGGGTGATATGAGCTCTGTAGATGACAGTTACAGGGAGATAATGGTAGCTTGTGTCTTCCAGTTTGTAGAGGATTAAAGGAGATATGAATACAAAGAGTAATAGTCCTTGTTAAACTCAATAAATATTTTTACTCCCTATTACATCCATAGTTCAACAACTATGTGGTTAACACCCAAGCCTATCTCACTGCAATACTGGCTGATGGCGAATGGGCTTTAGACTGGAATAGTTGGCTTTCTATCCAGATTCTTGATGGAGATGGCTGTAAGAGTCTGGAGGGGCTGGACTTTAGAGCAAAGTTTAGAGCAAAGTAAAATTCCTATAAGGAGACTAATTTATCATATAATATACTTAATCAGGAAATTCACAAAATTATGACTCACTTATTTGCAAATAAACAAATACTTTTTGCCTTTTTTAGTTCAATTTCCACCTACCCAACATGAATGATGATTATTAATGAATGATGAGGACAAGAGAATTGACCAGAGATTTTATATTAGAAAATTAGCCTAGGCAGCACTGTGAGTTTTCCATATTGTGGAGGACAGTATTCCTTATAACCTCGTCATAACAAAGGATGTAGGTACTTTTGTTGATTTATTATCATGTCATGAGAATTAATAGGAGAAACTCCTCACCGAAAATATGAATGTTTTTCACAGTTTTCATATTTATTAAATTCCTGTGTTTATTTTAGTATTGCTCAAAATGCATTCGGAAGAGTTCTACATATCTGACTCATTTGAGTACAGGTTGACATTACAGCCTAAACTTGTCCATAGTTCTGAGATGGTCTTTTGGAATAATCTACATATTCCTATTTTGCTATCAATCTGGAGTGGTAAGCTAATATTTTAATTCTACCCAAAGACTTCAGAAATCAGCACTTTAGTGAACTTAAATTATTACTCTGTTATGAAGTGCTACTCTTAGATTCCTCCGGGAATACAACTTTGTTCTGTTACCAGCTGTCTTAGCAACAAACAGAATTAGAAAAAAATAGTTATTATCAAGATCTGCAGGGGCTTTTGAAAGTGACTTCTGCAATTGCTGGATATACATGAGAGTTTTTAATGCGTAATTTCTCCATCTCCACTTGTGATTTAACACTTAGGGATAACTGAGAAAAGTAAGTGGCAGACAACAGTAGGAGTTCCCACTATTCACTTGGGTATCAGGGGAGACTAAAAGATAGTTGAGGACACAATATAAAGTAGTATGGAAAATAATGTGTGAAGGATACTTCATTTTCTCTTAGTGGGAACTTTTAGAATGTCCATTTCAGTATTCTTTTATAGAGTTTATTTGGGGATGAAGAACATATACCAGTGTATCTCTTATAGGGCTCTGAGTAGAGATAAAATGACCAGGGAGTAGTTTGATGGAACAAACGTAAAAACAGGGGCTTCAACACGCCATATGCAAGTAACCTTGCACATGGTCAAAGTTCTGGTAGATCTGGAATCAAAGAGTAATAATCTAGGAAGGGACCATGAGAACGTTTAGTTCTGGAAGCAGATGCTAGAATAAAGTAAGAGAAGGAAAATTTAAAAGAATGATTTCTTGGGTGAAAGAAAATGTCTTCTCAGAGGGTGAGGTGGCAAAAGTAAGAGCATGTATTAAAATTAAAAATGTAGAGAAATTGTGTTTGAGGAAAGCTGATCACTGTCATTTTTCTTCGAAGAGCTGTCCTTGTAAGGGCCAGAATGTTGCAGAACAAATGATGCAAAAACATTACTCATCCCTAAAGCAGTGGTAGCCTCCGAAACAGAGAGTGAACAAGTTCTAGACAGGAAGAAAGTTGGACAGAAGGGAACTGGGAGGATTTGGAACAGACTGGACCACATTTCTCTAGTGAAAACTGACCTACATATACAAACATTGAAGAATGTGTGCCTTCACAGTGCTCTAGAGAGCAAAAATGGATAAAACTTCATTTCTAATCTGCAAACGGAACATCTTTGGTTTGTTCTTTTATCAACAGGAAACAATGTAAGCAGTTTCACTCACATTCATGTGAAACATAAAGCAAATTAGAACAGCTAGATTTATTTGTCCCAGGAAGACAATGACTCTTAGCTAATTCTAAACTGTTGGCACTTAATCGAGTTGTTAATACCAGTCCCACTCAAAATAAATTGTTCACTTTGTTCCCCTGCATTTTTCTTTTTTTCCCACAGGACCACATCATAATTCATCCACAGATTCATTGATATAATGAATTGCTCTCTAAAAATAAGGTCTTATTTACAATAACATTTGAAAATAACAAAGCAATATTTTCGACTCTATTCTCACTTTTGTTCATACACTGCTTTTGACATTAGGAAATGTGGCATTTTTTTTTGTCTTCAAATCATTAACTATGGTCAGAAAGATTATTTATATTTCTACATCTTGAATTCCTCGCCAAGGCTAGGTATATTTGGCCAGATCCTGGAATATTCAAGGTTTATTCAATGACAATTAAATTGCCATTATATGTGTAAAAGACTTACTAGGACTTACATTATATGTGCTAATGACTTACTAGAATGACCACTCTAAAATGTTAGGATTTCTCAGTGAGAAACAACAGGTTATAGGAAAACCTTGGGCTAGATTGATCATTTTTTCCTTCTGAACATTTCCAAGGTCATTCTGATGATTAGCTCTAGACATCAATACCAGTGTGAAAAGACAGATCATCTATACTATATGGACAACAGAAAGAATGAAAACTCCTTTAGGCTGCTGTAACAATGAATCTTCCTGTACTCGAAAGCCTGCATGACCTTGTAAGGAGTTTTAATGGGTAGAAAAATACAGTCTGTATCTCCTTGTCATGTTAAATTGTATCATATGTCCCACCTTTTCAATTCATCCCAAGTTGAATGCTAGTAGAGGAAAAATGTGTCTTTCAGTAATACTGTGAAGATTTAATGGAGTAACAAAAAAAAAAAAAAGAAATGTAACAGCTTACTGAAAACAATAATGTTATAGGTAATTGAGAACTTCTACATTTTAGCATCAATTAAGGTTGGGTAAGTAACTAAGGCTTATATCTTAAGCCACTCAAACAGTGCTGTCTATACCAGAGAGGACAATATTCTCTATCACTCTAGTTTCTTATGATGATAATTACTATTAACTTGGATTGACTGTAGGTGTAAAATTTCAAATCAGTCTTTAAAATTTAAATTTACATCTATTATCTTGACTTTGAACTTTCCCAATTAACTGTGAATCATGGAAAGCCACCATATTTTTACTCTGAAAAGATGACAACCATTTCTGGTCCTTACCAGGTTCAATAGGATTCTGAGATATAGACTGCATAACAATGTAGTCTTTGCTAGCACAGATTAATAATAGAATCATTTTCACATTATGAAACACCAGTTCAAAAAATCATTTCTTTAAGGTCTTTCAGGCAATTTCTTTTCTTTTTTCTTTCTTCTTTTTTGCTCCTGCCCCATAATTAGTTTGCAGGTGCACTTAGATGTGTTTTCTCCCCTTATTTCCCTGTCTATATTGACCGCCTATCTCCTCACGTGCCCTCTGAAAGTTGTTTTAATTCTGATCTGCTGTTGAATCTTACAACTACCATCTAGTTAATCTCTACCAACTGGGGAAGTAGGCACATCACCCGCACTCAACATTCCGCCAGTGCCATGTGGTCTCACTTGGCTGCGAGGAAGGCTGGGAGCTGTCTTCTCTCATTGAGTGACCATGTGTTCCCTGAAATTTTATTAGTGAGGAAGAAACTAGGATTTGTGTTCTGATAGGGTACTTTTCTGTTCCTGAAACTACCGAAAGTTTTCTGTATGATGAAGTTAAGAGTCATTTGCTTTCAGACAATTTCAACATAGCTAAGAGTAGATTAAATACGCCAGACTCAGGGAAATGAATTTTTCAAAGTAGTTTCCCTTAAGTAAGTCACATAAAACTTGAAAGAAAATCCTAGGTTATCCCAAAACATTAATTTTTTTAAAAAGCTAAAATAATAGGAAATAAACAGTGGGAGATATTTTTAAAAGCTACTTCTCTTTAATTTTCACCAGAACAGAAATTCCTAAAGGAGTAGTTACGAAAAAGTGACATGAATATAGAATTGTATTTATTTTTGACTGACAACTCCACAATAGATCCATCAGAGAAATACTGAGATACTATGCTTACTCATGTGTATGTGTTCCTTAATTTTTAGGCCATAATGATCATCAAATAATTTTAGACTCCCTTTGTATGAAAATAACAAATGCTATGACCTATGAAGCTCTTTTGTTTTATATAACAACTCTTTAAAAGAAACATATTTGCTCTTCTCTGGGAAAAGATAAAATAATTAAGGGGAAAATAACATTACTTCTTGCATAAATCTAGTTATAAATATAGTTATATGCAGTAGTTGGCATAATTCAAGTCATGCTTTTTGGGCATATGTTATACATGTCAGACAGTACTGCATTTAATCCTGACATTGTTTCGGAGAGGTACATATATGTTACCAACTTTATGTTACTTATAACATAAAAAAAAGTGAAGTAGTCTTTAATGTTGGACTTTTAGTAAACACCAGAAGTGGAAATCCAGTCATGTCTTCATGTTTTAACCATTATATTACAGGAAAAGCAAAATTCCTTAATAAATTATTTCCAGTGCATTTCCCCTTCACTTAAGTTCAGTGCTTCAGTAAGCTTTTTATGTGGGTATGAATGCAAAAACAATAAGGCAATTTTTGAGGAAATAAGTTAGCAGATTAGAAAATTAGTATATGAAATAGTAGGACACAGCAGAGACTTTCCAGTTCTACATTAAATCATTCCATGTATTTGTATGTCTTGCATAAGCATGTATTATTTCCACAATATAAAATAAAGATAAATTAAAATCAAAAGTAATACTTCAGGTTTCAAAACAATATGTGTAATTTCTTGTCACTTTTGAAAAATGGCATACTACAAAATCATAAAAAAGTACACATATTCCCAAATATTAAGTGTTGTTATTATAAGTGGTTTCAGCATTTTTCTTAATAGGTTTTTAAAATAGTTTTTGTATACCTGGTTCTTTTTTCTTCATGGCTTACTTGTAATCTCCTCTCTTCCTCCCTCCTTCCAGTTAATAAAATAGGAAACTACCATCAAAAGCAATGAATATACATTGGGTTATTTGGGGAAAAGTCTCCATTCAAATGTGCTTCTACATTTCTTATGCCAATATAAAACTACAGGATAGTAATCCTAAATTTATTTGAGAAAAAAGTTGACAATCACTCTGAAACAAACAAAATATTGCGCTAGACTGGATAATCTTTACATGCAAGGTAATAGCACTGCAAAACAGATTTATGAAGTAGGGTAATGAGTGAGAAGAGCAGGGAATCAAGTTGAGCCTGTTGAGTCAAGGTCTTTCACTTCACACTGAAAATTCAGGCAAGATATTTAACATCTCTGAGTCTCAATTTCTTCATCTAGAAAATTAAGCTCATTGTAATATCTTAATAGGTTAATGTAAAACCTTACCACATATTGACATATAACACATATTATTTTTATTTTGGTTCAGAGTTATGTCGTATTTAGCAAACTACACAAGGTAGGTTATTTTCAAATATTTCATTTTGCTTGAAATTACAGATTTTGCCAATTATAGATTCCTAGATCTACTTATCCCTTTAAGTAATGTTCATTCTTTAATTTAAAAAATTAATAATGCCAAATTTAAGAAATATAGAGAAAAGAGAGGAAAAAATATACTTTCCAGCTATTCAGTCAACTAGAAAATATTTTATTCCCTATTTAATGTGCCAGGACCCATCCCAGCATTAGGCACACACTGTAGATAGATAAGGTAGATGTGGTCTCCATCCTTACAGCCCCTGGTGAACCTCGGGGCCATAACCTAGAAAGGTGACACTAATCCCAAATAACTATCTACATGCTTCCTACTTCTACTCTAAATCTTGGGCCTCTTGAACCTTGTGATGACACAATTTCATGTATTAACATTTCTCTAATCTGCTCTTTTCCTTATGAATAAATCTTGCATGCTCAAGAAACGTAAGCCAGCAATTCTTTCCTTTCCCTATGACAATAATTTTTCACTCTCCATTGGCTCATTCCTACATAAATATGCTATTATCTCCCCAAGTAAAAATAACCTTCTCCTGCTATCATTTCCCCTCTTTGCTCCTCTTTGTGGTAAAACTTCTTCAAGTTAACTATATACGCATGCACTACTAAAGCTTCTACAACCATTCTCCAATCAAGTGACTTAAATCAGGCTATTTAATCCCGCTGGGCTCTAAAACTGCTTTCATCAAGGTCTTCCATGGTCTCCAGGATATTAAATGAAATGGTCAATTTCAATCTGTCTTACTTGACCCATCAGAAGTAACTCACACAACCAATCACCATATCCTCCTTCCTCACCGGTGCACATTCTTCATCTGTGGCCCAGAGTGCCTCATCGTGGGGATTTCCTTCCATTTCATTTTTGGTCTTTCTTGGCCTCCTTTACTTGTCCTCCCCTTTGTCCTAACCTTTTACTTAAGTTGTAGAAGATCAGGTGTCTATTCTGTTTACATTTACTCCCTTTGTGATCTACACTCTCTCATGGTTTTACACATCACCCACATGCTGAAACCTCTAAAATCCATCTATCTGTCCACAGTGTTCTGAACTCCTTGTACCAACATTTCCTCACCTACTCAGTATCCTCTTGAATATAGAATGGATACTTTAAACTTATTATGGCCTTGCTTGAATTATGAACTTTTCATACAATCTTGCTATTTATAGCCTTCTCCATATACTCTAATCATATTTTGATCCTAGTTGCTTCCTGACCTTTGTCCTTTTTTTTTTCTAACCCCTTACAATCTGTCAATATATCCCACTGAAATTATCTCCAAAACATATCCAGAATAAGAAAAATTTTTACACCGCTACTGTTATCGTTCTTGTCTAAGCCTCTTAAGAGTTTTCCCTTCTGCTTTTTTTTTTTCTTTTATAATCAATTTTTAATCCAGCAGCCTGGCTGATCCTTATAAGTATCTATGTCAAATCATACCACTCTCTTGTTAAAACTTTCCAAAGTTTCCCTCTTTTACTCAGAGTAATAATTAACAATTTTCATTAACTAAAGGGGCCTATATAAACAGGTCCCCTTTACTGTTCTGGTTTTAATACATACATCTCTTTTCTTAGTTATTCTTCATCATTCTAGTAGCCATGACCTCACAGATATGATAATAACACGTGCACTTACTCCTGCCTGGGGTTTCTGTGCTGGTTGTCTCCTATATCTGTAGCCCTGTTACCTCCTTCATCTCCATTCTTTCAATGCTTTCCTTCTCTCAATCATGCCTAAATTGTACACCTCATTTAATACTAAAGTGTCTGCTATACTCTGTATTCAGATTACACTTTCCTAATTATATTTTTTCCTATACCATGTTTTTAACATCATATGATAGGTATTATACAAATATGACAATATATTAATTTCTAATTGCTATCTTCTCTTCCTAGAAACTAAGCTCCTGGAGGGTACAAAGCTTCATCTTTTTTGCTCAGTACTGTATTCAGGGTGCTACAATAATGCTTTGTCCATAGTAGAAACTCAAATAATATTATCGAATGAATGATATAAAACCACTATTTTAATTGCAACTTCAAAAGAAGCTAAATCCTACTATTTTAATCAACTTCAATATTCACCAGAATATCAACACAGTATGAATAGGAAGAAAATAATTGCTCTTGTTGACTGAGAAGTTTTTCTTCCTTCTCCTAGTATAGCAAGTTTTTTTTTAATAGATATAAAATAATAAATCTGACTTTTTAAAGCTGTAATTAAATGATTTTGGAGTTGTGGTAATAATCACATTTCCAGCTTCAAATTTTGATTAAAATATAATTTAAATGTTCATAAGATGTTAGGTAAATCATTTCGACTAACTTTCATTTCTATCTTTATTAGCTAAGTGCATGCTCTTTGCTGCAAGGACTTGTTCTATTAATAAAATTCCACTAATAAAAAGAATAGCAAACATGCACATTCAGCTAGACCTTAGCGGCAAGGGCAGCTGTAGCTCTGCAGTATAGGTAGATGTCTGGAATAGTTAAGGAAAATGGATGAGACAACCAGGTTCAGTAAAGGTGGAAAAAAATCCCAAGGTCTCAAATTAAACATGAGTCAATTGAAATTCCAACCATCCCAGGAAGCCAGATAACTGTCATTCTCAGCCTATTCAGGGCAGGCCTCAGCCATACAATGTATTTCAAGTGCTATTAAGAGTCAATCATTTGATTTGTTTTGGAAAAGGCTTTTTTTGAGGAGTTTGAGAGTTCACTGCTGTTTATTATTAAAGCATAGCTTTTAGGTAAATTCAGAAAAATCTCATCAAGATTTACTCCTCAATATTCCAAATAGATTCATCACGAGAGATCTTGAAAAATATGAACACACCTAAAAAAATCCAACGTAAAAATCCTGTTATGAAGATAGAACACTTGCAATCAGAGTATGAAAAATAAATGTTCATCAATATGGCATTTTGTATCAAAAGACTTACATTTCATTCATAGGAATTTATGCAGAGAAAACAATCACATGAATGCTTAAAGATTTATCTCCAAGAATCATGATTAATAGCAGAAAAATATTAATAGTAAAAAAAATATCTAGTGATAGGGGCATATATAATTTAGCACAACCATACAGTATTATATTATGCAGACATTAAAATTATTAGGTCCCTGACTATATGTGGTATCATTAGTGATATTAGCTAATGCTGACAGAATCAACACAAATAGTGAGTTTTAATATTTCATTGGTCTTATGGAATTATATGCAAACATTTGTATGTATGTGTATTTCTTTCAAAAATTTCATCTAATCCCCAAAGCCTGATTCTCAAGACTTTCACTTTCTTCATGTCACCCATTTTCAAAGAAAAATCCCATTAGGGATATTCATGAAGCAAACTAGTTTTCCAGAAAAGGGCATGGAATATTAAGAATGTTCAGATAAATTATTAAAAGTTCTGGAAGGGAAAGGGCAATTTGAAAAATAGCCTATGAAAAATCACTGCTCAATATAATATAATACATACAATAGCTGTACATACAATAGCTCATACAATAGCTGTATGAGGACACTGCCAGCAAAGACACTGCAATAGTAAACAGGGTTCCAAGTTTTAGATCTAAGACTTTAAACATATCACTTGACTGCACAAAGTCTCAATGTTCTCACTGTCAAGAAGGCAATTTTTCCCTTTATTTACATGATCTTACTTTAATAACATCATAAAAACCTTTTGAAAAGTAGAAAATGTGTAGAAGGGAAACACTGACTCTATACATGCTATGTAGGCAAATATAAGCACTCACCCTAAACCTGAGGTTGATTGGAGACCTGTGCTTCCATTCAGTATACAAAAGAAAGGATGGAGACTAGTGTTCAGATTATGATCCAAGTATTTACAGTAGAATGAGCTGCTGTAGGTTTGAGTTCTATAGGGGAATAGAAAAATTCAGCAAATATTGCATCTAAATTCGGGGTCTCCATAGGCATATATGTTCTAATTCATCCTTGTAGCCTATGGTGTATATCAACTGTACGGATGCCACATAGTGCTCTTAAAGTGTGGGGAGAAGGATATGCTATAAATTGGACAAAAAAGCATTGAAGGGAGGAGCCACCCATTGTGTAATCAGAAGACCTCCAATTGCAGGTCATCCAGACGTAGAATTAAGGAGATAGACGAGAAGAAAGGCATAGGATTATCAGTGTCCTACAGGACAGCTTCCAGAGTGTTCATGTCTACTGAGAGCCAGAATTCTACAAACTATATGAAACCCATCAGGTGAAAATTAAGGCAAAAGGGCCTTTCCTTTTATAAGCTTTTGTAATGCTCAAAACATGAGTTATCAGCCTTTCCTCATTGTCTAAAAAATCCGTCTGGTATAGAAAATGTGGTTAACTGGCAGGTAAACTCTAGATAGAGATTAAGCTTTAAATTTGAACTCTGAATAGTAACTGACCCTTCAGAGAAATATTAAATGGGGTTGATTATTTCATGAAATATAAAATAATCACTCTAAATTTAAGCAGTCAAGGCCAATATACAACGTATAATGTAACATTTTCTTTGGAATGACATACTTCTAAGTGAAAATCTTGCCATGTAAAAATATTTGATTTTTAAAAATACATGCAAAAATGTTCCTGTGATGTTATTTCTAGATGCATAAATTACACAAATTATCCTGAAACTATGTTAAAGATAAATACAGAAGGATTACCACACTACCAACTACAGAAAATGGAAGGGTTCTTCCAGGCAGGACTAGACAGCTAAATTCTCCTCTCTAAAGCACTAGAATCCAGAATTCAGGATTTATAGATTTAGACTAAGTAGGTAATGCAGAATGCAGCCAGAATCCTATAGGGACAAGCCAGCAGGGATTCCAGGGAAAACAAAGAATTGGTGCAATAAAACTGGAAAGATCAATGAGGTGTCTTGTGGAATACAGGGGGAATTTCTGCATGAGTCTCCAGGGCTTAGTGAACAGAGAACAGAGAAAAGATGACTTCACAGCTAAGTATTTGAAGGAGATGAGGAAGAAAATGCCTTGCTCAGCAGTAGAGCAAAGAACAAGATCACAGGTATTAATTAAGTTTTCCATAAAATTAAGATAACTTTAAATGCAAAACCCCCCAAGACTTTCTACTTATTGAGCAAATAGAAGACATGATAGCCTATAAGCCTTGTCTCAGAGAATATCAACTTATCTGATATTGTTTACACTGGTAGAAATGTTAAACACTGGGCTACAAACTAAAATTAAAACACTACCAGTACACTAAATTTAACAATAAAGACAGGGAGTAATTTGCCAAAGAAAATCACTGAAGCAAATAATATAAACAAGTTCAACAGCCTATTCAATGCATTTTAGAGCAAAAAGAGAGAGAGAGAACTGGTTGCCTGCCAACACCTTGCCTCATTGAGACAGTGCATTCTGCTCTCCAGGAATAGTAATAGGTTAGAGGTTTGGGCTGGAGAGTATTGTAACTTCATGTTGTTTTATTGGCGACAGACTACAGGTCAATTACTTCTGGCATTATATCCTTCAGGTTTATTGGCATATTACCAGCAACTCTGGAGATCTCTCAAGTTCAAGGATTAGGCTTTACCTGTAAGTTTATTCTGATTCTCAGCACCTCTAGTTTTAAGCCAGGAAAGTTTTGTGCTGTTTGCTCCAGAATAGTCATGGTGACATCCATAACCAAAAATCAGTCTCGCATGAAAACAAAAACATAGATATGTAATTTTTTTTAATTTATGTCATTTTTATTATAACAATTACTACTCTTAACTGCCTACTTCTTTTGAATTGTTACCCAATCTCTAGCAGGCAACCATTTGAATTGTAAATAAAAATTGACAAAATTCAAGCAAGAAGTTCAAATAAATAAAGATGTGGAAAAGAAAGTAAAAGTCATTATCAAAAATCAAACTTTTAAGACTACAAGACCGATTAGTGGTTACCAGAAGAGAAAAGGCTAAGAAGGTGGGTAAACTGAATAAAAGGGATCAACTGTATAGTAAAGGAAAGGGAACTGGATTTTTAGTGGTGAATTAAATGTAATATATATATATGTTGATTTCCTTTCTTAAGATTTATTTTTTATTTATGCATACAAGAACTGGGATACAGGTCAAGATGTGGTGGATGAGAGGATTCACCAGAGAAAGAGTAGGGAGCAGAACAGGCAGATCTACTGAAATACACTACTGAGAGGAGCAGCGTGCTGAGACAGGAAAGGTCTGCTGCGCCACGTGGGTCAGCAACCTGGCCAGCAATGGAACTCATTGTGCAGTTACTTACTGCGAATAGCTTGATAGTGCTAAATTTAATCCCTGTGCCATCAAGGAGGTCCCCACATGTTGCTTTTATATTTTTGATACTATTTTATTGAAGCTATTTACACACTAAAGAGTTTTAGTGTACTCTTTCAATTAAAAAATCATCATCATATGTATTTACAGAACATCCTGTTATAGGGACTTCCCTGGTGGCCTAAGGGTTAAGTTTCAGCACTATCACTACTAAAGCCTGGGTTCAATTCCCAGTCAGGAAGCTAACCCACATATGGCACAGCTGTCTGTCTCACCCGCTGTTCTTCTTAGCAGTCTATTTCAGTAAATCCACCTACTCTGCTCCCCACTCTGTCTCTGGTGAGCCCTCTCAGCCCTCACACCTCTGGCGTAACCCTCAGTTCTATGCAAAAAACTGAAATAAAAACTATACATCCTGTTATACATTAGTTGCACAAGTCACACTACAGATTATAGAATAAAACAAAGATTTTGTCCTCTTGGAATTATTAATGAAACATCGATAAGGATTTCCATAAAATGTGAAAATAAACAGCATTAGAGAAAAATAATGAAATTTTGAACAAATAGGTGAGGCACTGATATAATGTCAGGTGAAATATAAACTCAGGAGTGAAGGGAAAAGTGGATGACTTCATGATTCGGAAGAAAACCAAGTAGGTTTGGCATGAAAATTCAGTGTTATCATTGGGCAGAGTAAAGGAAAAAGTGAGCTCCTGTCTATTTCTATTTCTCTACCAGGGGAAGTGTGACAGACTTCACATGAAACAAGAGCAATACAATGCATACTGATCTGTTAATTTTACTGAAAATGCATAAATACTTTCATTAAAAGATTCTACAGCATTGTTATAATAAGCATAATATACCATGGAGTTAAGTGCAAAGAGATATGAATTGTTTTTTAAAAAAGAACAAGATTTGAAAAATTCACATCTTAGTTACTTAAATAACATCTCATCTTTACAACCCATTTTTACAGTTCATCATTAAACATATTTACTCACAACATTTCGGTGATTGGAAATATGACGTGATAGAAATGCTACAAACAGTAAATGTTGCTATTTGAGAAGTGGCCAAGACAGGTATACCTAGCAGTGGTGACAGATGCTAGATCCTTCATAAGTGAAGTGTGTGTCCCTAAAATAGTATTCACAACATTTTAGAAAATATATCAAGACTCAATTCATTATTCTTTACTTAGAGGGAATGGGGTATTTCGGCTGAAATAAAGATAGGGAATATCTATTGCTATTCCTGGATGTGATTATGAAACAAAAATGGGAGAAATGTCAAGTCAAAACATTAATGAGGATGTCATAAAAAATGTCAATGATCTATTTTAAAAGCAAATCCACAAACCTGGCTCTTTAAGGCCAGATAGATATAGTGAAAGAACAGAACATCCCCTTTTCCTCATGAATTATGGAGAAAGAGTTAGGATGGAAGTGGGGGCAGTAAGTAGTACAGAACATAGATCACTATTAACTGAATAATTTGGGGAATAGAGCCAGCAGATATAATCTTCAAATAAGCTAGAATACTAGTGAGAGGGGTGAAGGTATGACTGGAAATTAAAATGCCAAAGCCTCATGATAGCCTGTCCCACTTGTCTCCTACTGGTTTAGGGGAAATAGCACAATTAGAGGCAGGGTGGTATATAATGATAATAATAATAAAATAAATTGAATAACGCACCATGGGAATCCCAAATAGGGAGAGCTTAATTAACTAGATTTCTCTCAGGGGTATCTGTATTTATAGACATTCTTATAGTATAGAATGGAAGATTTTGTCCTTTTAAGGAATTGTAGCAACAACTGAATTGCTGAGGATAATGCAAGAACAGAGGGTCCTCGCTGATATACTAAAGATAAGATCGCCTGTCCTCTTCCTTTATCATAAACATTCTAGTTTTTTTACCCCCTTCTCATGAGCTAAAAAGAAAAAAGTTCCATTGTTTCCTCAAAACAGAAGCTATTTCTTCTTGCTTAGGATTCTCACTAACTGTGCACTTGGGAGTTAATATATGTTTTATAAATTGAACAAATCAAAAAGAAAAATGGAAACCAAGCAGCAGTACTAGGTCATAAATTTAATTAAGGTGAAGGAAGAAAACTCTAAAATCAATCGGAGAGGAAAATAGAAGGGAAAGTGGAGAGAAAAAGCAAGAGAAAAAAAGGTGAAGAAACATTAAGATGACACAGAAAAGAAATTGAGTAATAAAATTATCATTCTTTAAGGTACCATAAGTGAAATTAAAACATAATGTTGTGATCTCCCTGAGAGGAAGTGTTACATTCTGAGTAATTGGTAGTAATTCATAACAACTGAGTTTAAGGCTAATAATAATTTTGTATTATACACTTATAATTTATATTATAATCATAATCGTAATTATAATATAATTATAATCATTATTTACTTTATAATATTGACAAAAGATATTAATTGTTGATAATAAAATTCTTTTAATTATTCACAATACAACATTGATGTGTAAAATAGATAAATCTCATTCATTACACATCTGTAACCCAGGGATATTCTCATTTAGAAAATTCAGGGTGAGATTCCTGAAACCAAGGGCTTTTGTGTTTCCTGTGATTTTTATGGAATAATTTTACCAGGTGGCCAAAAAATTCCCAAAGCTCAGTATTCATGATGTCAATATCTTCAAAGCCACTAGCATTCACTAAGTGGCTGCCTTCTCCTTTGCTTTGTCCTTTTACCACAAACACAAAAAAGCAGAGAGTAGTTGAATGTGTCAGAAACAGTCACAGTTTGTTATCTACCATCCTTCTCTCCTGACATTTGAAGAGGTAGATTTGTCTTTTGTCCTGGGCAGCAGAGACAATAAAATGATATGAAAAAGAGAGCTCTAGACTGCTGCAGATAGTTCTTTTGGAGTCCATTTAGATAAATATAGGAAAGGGAAAGCAGAGTTTCCTGCCTGATTGTTGTATTATATATCCTGTTTTCAGTGTCCCTTTGGGGCATACCATCATCTGATGCAATGACTGTACCCAGTGCAACATATGGTATTAGAGCAGATCCTAATTAATACATATTAATATTAATGCATATTATTTATTCATTTATTTAATTGAAAGCACAATTAAAACCTTGTTCTGTTATGATACAACATTTAATGAATCCAATAACTGATACATATGAAATAACTACAGATAATGGGTCACAATTAAATATCACTTTTAGGAATATGGATGAGCAGATTCTGCCAGGATCTGTACTATATCTGAGCCAGTGCCTCTGTGATAGATCTCTAACAAATTTATACACAATTCTGTTTACTGTAGTATTGAACTGGAAGATTTGACATGTTTAACATTATAAACACTTAAAATGTTAAAAAATAATTTCAAAAGCACAAGGTCAATAAATACCCAGAAAATACAGAAACCAGTTATTTATTCGCAGTTAATAATGCACTGCATATTTATAAGTGACTAAAACAGCAGATCTTAAAAGTTTGCACATCTTGAAAACAATGTGTAACTACGTATTGTCATGAACATTATTGTTCATGATATTATTGTGGCAATCACTTTGCAATGTATATAAATAGGATACATTATGTTGTGTACCTGAAACTAATGTTATATGTCAATTACACCTCGATAAAACAACAACAATAAAACTACTTCCACTTGACAACCAGCTAGATATATGACACTGTATTTAAGCTACAAAGTTTCAACAAGGTTGTAATGACATATTTGGTCCACATTTAATTGACATGAATTTGAGATGCACATTATTAGCATATTAATGTGAATCTACCCTGGAGTTAAAAACTAGATCATCTTTTCCATCTCTAATGTTTATCTAAGAAAAATTAGATTTTTATTTCTTTTTTTTCAGTATAAATCAATGAAATTAAAAAAATTAACTGTGGTAGTACTGGTTTACAGCATTGTATATGATGCAGCATAGGATCACCCCTTTTAGGTGTTATGTTACCACACCACATCCACCACAAGACATCAATATCTTCCATTATAAATCCATTGTGATCCTTTCCCACTTTGCTCTCCCTCTTCTATCTCCAGTACCCTCAGTTCTATGGGATCTACGGATGAGTGAACCTCTGAGTTTACATGCAAATTTCTGTGTGCATTTTCCTGAAACAAGGATTTATAAATTCATAAGAAACAAATACTTTCAAATGTTACCAATTCTGGTGATATCTAGAGTGATTTAAATACACCATTAAATCAACTGTATAAATATATATCATCCTATCAGCTTCTCAAGTGGGTTTTATAACATCAGTTGTACACAATATAATGTCTTTCATCTAGTGGGTTCTCAGTGTATGTTTGCTATTGATAGGGATGGTAAAATACAAGTCATGTTCTCATTTTTCAGATGGTGATCCCCCTTTTATTTCTCAAGTTCCTCTCTAAGCCAACAAAGTTTTAATTCTCTCTCATCATGATAATAAACTTGTCATTGTGATCAGTTCAGACATAAAATTGTCCAGGGCTAGCAAACAAATTCCTTCCTGGAGTGCAAGCTTGCCTCATTCGTATCTTATCCTGATGACATGAAGGTCATCTTGTATATCATCTGTCCCATTTGTCGACCAAATGGTCTCCAAGAACAGGGCATCTAAATTTTGCCAAGTATTTTGCTATTCACTGCCTTGTTCATGATTAAGACCGAGATGACAAGATCTTATTCTCAACAATGGGACGAATAAGCTTTTACTTTCCTTACAAAACAGTATTTTTAAGTGCGCCAAAAGAAGAGCTAGCTGAAGCATGTAGAATAGACCTTATCCCAGTATATATTATTTTTTGTAACTCCAAATGTTTCTGATTATCTATAGTTACTTTAAAATATTAACTTATATCTATAAAAGAATATACACCTTCTTAGAATGAGTTAAAGAATACAATTATGCATACTTTTTAAATATGCATTTTATTCATTTATGTGAGAAAACAAAGGATACTGCTAGTAAACATAATGACTGTCCACCTTTTATGTCATATTAGATACCATTATTCTTAGTGTATCAATAGTCAAGCCATACTTCAAGCATACATATGGAAAATGATTTCTTATATCTGATACTTTTTATAGAAAATTTCAGTGCTTTGGATAGCTACAATTTAGCTTTTTATTATACATCATATATTATTTATATGCTTTTCCAAATAATTTAAATGCTATAGGGTTATAATTTTACACTACAAGAAAGGCACCATGAACAGTTGGTATATATTAGTAACATTATCAATGTATTATTATTTTAGTAAAATGAGATATTCAGAGACAATTTACTACTTTCTTTTTTCACTTCATAATATTTACTTGATGTCATATAATAGGACTATCTCATTCTTTTATTGAAGAACTTTATCGGATTCCATTATATGAATTTACTGTAATTTATTAAATTGTATTGGCAGTTGTTTGAAAGATTTTCAATTCTTTACTCATATAATCAATGTATCACTGAATATCCTTTATAGATGTATGTGAATGTTTCTATAGAAAGTTCAGAGATGGAAAATTCAAAGAAATTCATATTTTAATAAACATTGATAAATAATCCTCAAAAACATTATGAAGAATTTACATGTTGATCACTCTTTCTATGAATATTTTCTATATATTTGTCATTTAACATTTTACAATAACAAATCTTAAATCAGGGGTTATGAATTCTCATGACTTTCGAGACAGATAGGTAACAAAATAGCACATTTTGTTAGGTAGATAGGTAAAATAGCACAGATTAAGAAAATGGGAATTGGGGCTTCCCTGGTGGTACAAGGGGTTAAGTGCAGCACAATGAAGCTATTCTCAGCCCTGACCAGGGAGGTGACCCACATGGCACAGCAGACTTCTCGTCTCACCTACTGCTCCCCTCAGCAGTGTATTTCAGTCAATCCTGTTCTGTTCCCTACTCTGACCCTTATGAATCCTCTCACCAATCCCACACCTCTGACCTGCACCTCAGTTCTTGTATGCATAAATAAATAAAGAAATAAAATGGTAGTAATAGGTTAATAGGTTAATAGGTTAATAAAATGGTAGTAATAGGTTAATAAAGTAGTAGGTTCCCTCCACAAATATGTAGTATCAGCAAAACGTTATTGTATCAGGAAATTTAATTTTTAAAAAAATTTTTATGATAGTCAAACAAAACATAACTTCAGTTCTCAGAGAACCAGGTTTTAGTCCTTGAGTTAATGGAGTAAACCCAATTTGATTTTTTAATTTTTTTAAAAAGATTTATTTATTTATGCATACAAGCACTGGGGTACAGGCCAGAGGTGTGGGGTGGGGGGTGAGAGGATTCACCACAGAGAGTGGGGAGCAGAACAGGCAGATCAACAGAAGTACACTGCTGAGGG
>JAGFMF010011870.1:14803873-14846309 GCA_019455555.1 Galemys pyrenaicus | reverse complement strand
CCCTCCCTGGCCGGCAGCAGGGATCGAACTCGTGCTGCAGTGGCTGCGGTTTGCTTCATAGTGCGTTGCTTAACCCACTGTGCCACCAGGGAGGCCCTAATTTTTTAATTTTAAAGCACAGAAAGTAATACAGTCTTTGATAAGATAATTTCACTATATGTATCCTAATTTTACCTTACTTTCTCCCTTTGTAATTTTTTCAAATTTTATAATTATGAGAATCATTCTCCCCTTGATTTTGCATTCATTGTATGTCATATTGATTTTAACAACACATACATTCTATAGTAAATCTATTAAAAACAATAAATGTATTCTTATATTTTGCCAATTCACAAACACTATTTTCTAACTCTTGTAAACATGGTATAAATCCTTCAAATTTAAACATGTAAGTTTGTTTTAATATTTTTATAATTTAAAATCAGTAATATAAGAAATGGAAATATCCTACTTGTTCTCAATATAAGCAATATCCTGCTGAGATTCATATTTGACCTAGTGAAACATCCTTGAGAAGAAAAAAGAAATTCCATTATTTTAGCCTGACAAAAAACAGAAAAGGAAAACTGGAGTTTTCTTTTGATAACAGTAGTTATCTTATGGTGTGAGAAGGGTGAAGGTCATGGAGAAAATTGGTTCTGCTCTCATTTTTCTAGTCCCACTGTATCAATAAACCTCAACATGGAGGACACAATGTATGCATGAGGCAGCTTGGCCTCTTTTAGCACTTTGTCATGCCCTTTTAGCCTTAAGAGATTGTCAAGTAGAGCTGGCTAGGCAAGGGATTCCCATTGCTACAGAATACATAAAAAATGGGTTTTAAAGCAGAATAGCTTCTCACTTCATCTAAGCTGAGGGTTATAATGAGTAAAAAGAGCTTGTAAAAAAATCAGTCATGTTTTTCTAACTGTATTATTAAAATCTTGAGTATAATTTAGGTAAAATACCTTTCTCTAGAGACCTAAAAAAATAAAATAGCTTAAAGTTGTAGTCATTTTTAACTCTTCCAATATACATCTACCAACAAAAAATAAAGCTACAACCTCTTCTACATGTAAACAAAATGGTTAGCTGATGTTGACAACTGGAAAGCTAACCTGTGTGGAAGACAATCCCTTAAATGTTCATGTTCAGAATATATCATATTATCCTGCTTTGAAATAATCATTTTGAAGGATAAAAGAACTTTAAAACTAAATAAGGTATTTTTTTAGGTGTTCTGAAATGGATTCCATCTGTTTTTATTTTTTATTAATATATGAGGCCATAAGAGCAATATCTCTTACCATGTATTCCTTTCTTTTGACTCTTAAATGTAATCATGAGTGAGATAAAAATAACATTGTTTCAGGAAATGTATGCCTTAGAGAATAACAGAATTGTCCAAGACTAACATAAAATTTTAGACACTTATTTTTAGCTTGCTGTTAAAAACCTAAAGAAAAAGCAAAATTAGTATCAGTATTCTGCTTAAAATGAAGGAGAGACAGGAAAACATAGAGTTATTGTATTTTATAAGAAAAAGAACCCAAAATGATGTCCTAAATTTATCATATTCGTAAGGATTTTTTAAAAACTAATAAGAAAGAAGAAAATCTTTTCCAACATCTGATGCTGTATTTAGAATATATTTTTAATTTACCCTGCAAACAACACCAAACCTAGATTGTAACACTAAATTCATTCATGTGTTCATTTACCATGGCCAGACCACAAAAGATGACTTTTCTTGTATGGAAGTATAGATAATATAATGTAACTTTATTAAAATAAAAGGCTCATGCACTATAAGATAATCAAACTTATTTGAATGAATTTTCTCTGTTATTTAGATTTCTGACCTTTGTATCAGATTAGGATTAGAACAGTTTGACAGATCATCATTAGAACAGTATCTCAATGCATGTCTATATATAAAATATGAATTGGGCAGTTTCTTGTAAAAGAATTTTTAAATGACCTTTGAGTTTTGAACTGGATCCAGAAACTCTATCTTCAAAATTACATTTGTTTTGAATATATACTCCCTTTTATAAGTCCTCATAGATATTCCAGTTTATTTTTTAACTCTCTTTGTGAATCTCTAAGCAAACATCTGCTTAAATTTCATATTTCTCATGATTTAAAAACATTTGCAATCTTGAAAATTATGTTGGGATGGATTTTCTTCTCTACTGCTTTCCATCTTCTCTCTCTCAAATTCCTTCTAACTCTCATACACTTCAAGTTTAGTAAACATGATAAAAACGTAATTTTCTACCTAAATTTGAGTCTTTAATCACTTCACATCAATTTTACAAACATGACTAGGTAGGAGTTTGTTAAAAGTTTAATTTATTTAAGTTCAACAGAGTCCCTATGTGTCCAACACTTTGCTATTTGCTGATACAAATAAGGCAGCCTCCTTGTGATCTTAAAATTTCACAGAAATGATCTGATAGCACTTTGTATCACACATCCCCACCAGATAGATTCTGTATGTATTCCACTCCTATATATCTATATATTTGTATTTATATATAATGCAATACTCTACAAATATATAATCTATGAACACTTAATCATAGAACTTTGAAGAAATATAAAAATAAATATTAATGTTTTTTAAATGATCTTGGTCATCCCATAGGTTATCAGCATTATAGCTTTGTAGTTCACTGGTCTAAATGGGAGGATAACATATAGGCAGGTTAATTTGAAGTAAATGGTCAATTACTTTATATATCGTAAACATAAGGTGTTACAACATAGAAAATATTTTCTGGAAGATTCACTGGCTCTAACCCTTTCAGCACAGAAGGAATTAATGAACTACAGTAAAGAAAAGAGATAGTTAAGAAATTTTTTTTAAAGATTTTTTTATTTATGCATATAAGAGCTGGATCACAGGCCAGAGGGACAGGCGTGGATAGGGGTAGATGAGAGAATTCACCAGAGACAGAGTGGGGAGCAGGACAGGTAGATGACTGAAATACACTGCTGAGGGGAACAGCGGGCAAGGCAGGAGAGGTCTTCTGTGCCAAGTGGGTCCCCTCCCCGGTCGGGGATCGAACTCACTCAGCAGTGGCTATGGGAGTCCCCACAGTGTAGCTCTAGATAAGAAAGCATTTCAACCAGAATGAGCATCTATGTGAAGACAGAAAGGTATGAAACTTAGGGGTGATTATAAAAGATCTCAAACCTGATGAAATGGAGAAGGTTGAGCATAGTTAAGTAAAGATGCAGAAGAATGCAGAAGTCAGTTAATTGAGACAAGTATCTTTCATGTTACCAGTGCATGAGAACTTCTTGAAGAAATTTAAGAGAATAAATGATCAGCTGTTTATTTTAAGTTCCCCCTCAGAGCAGCCATATTGAGAAAGGGTTTGAAGAGTCACAAATGGAACTAGGGAAAGTCATGAGGAAGTTGTTACTTTATCCAGGTGGGCTATGAAGAGTAACAGAATTAAAGCAGTGACAGAGATAATGTAGCTCTCAGGAGGGGATGAGAAGGAGTATGAAGAATAAACTCATAATATACTCATAATATTCAGGATGTGACTGGTGAGTAACTAGGAATTAATTCAGTTATTTTATAACTTTGTGACTTAACTCACCAGCCACTTTTAATTGAGATGATGAATATAGTAGCAGAAAAATATTTGGTGTAGGTAGGAGATAAGATTTTTCAAAATTTACATGAAAATCACAAACGTTTAGAAATGAATAAAGAATAGGGTCCTCCCTGGTGGCGCAAGGGGTTAAGCACCACACTATGAAGCTATCTGCAGCCACTGTAGTGTAAGTTCGATCCCCAGCCAGGGAGGTGACCCACATGGCACAGCAGACCCTTCCTGTCTTGACTACTGCTCCCCTCAGCAGTGTACTTCAGTCAATCTGCCTGTTCTGTTTCCACTCTGTCTCTGGTGAATACTCTCACCCCCTACACCTCTGGCCTATACCCCAGTTCTTGTATGCATAAATAAACTAAAAGAAAAAATAGAGAACAAATGACCTATCATTATGAATGATTTTTTACTTTAAATACTATTTGTAATATTTGCATTAAAATAAAGTACTTGCAAATATTTTGGCTTAATGTTTCCTGTTATTTATGTCTTTCATTTATGTTAATGTGTATTTTATATAGTTAATATTGGAGAAAAGAAAGTAAGAAAATTGGTAGCTATAGATGCTAGAGGGGATTGCAAAGATTCAAAAATAGCTGCCACAAATGATCTCAATTTTATTGTTAAAATGGCAGTGTACTGACAGTGAAAGAAAGTGATTGTGTGGTTTGAGTAGGGTGATAAACTTTTGAAATAGTGACTGACCATAAACAGAGAGAAAGGATTAGTGAATGCTATTGAGGGCCTAACTCAAATTAGAAAACATTAAGTCTGCAGAATTTCCTCCTGTAGCTCTCATGCACTTAGATGTGAGAAAAGAGGGTTCACTCTCCCTTGGATTCCAGGTTGCATTAGTGGGCATGCTGAGAAATGCAGAGAATAAGCTGCTGGTGTCCAACCTAATTGCCAAATATGGAAAGACTAAAGTCACACAGAATTTTCTGGAAAAAAAAGTAAAAGGTAAAGGTTTATTTCATTTGTAAACTAAGATGACTGCTGTCTTAACCTTATGTTTTTATCATATATTTCCTTTTCCCTTTTATTGTATGTTCACTCTCATTATTTTATAAAATATGTTTTAGATACAAGTTCAGGTATAAGCAAATAAAAGGCAATTAAAACACACGTGGACAAACAAAAGTAAGTTTTAACAAGAGAGGCTGGAATTTAGTGTCTCTGTTGAGTCATTTAAATTGAGAACAAGATGATGCAGGTGCTCAGGAAGTTTTGTGGTTGATACGGACAGGACATTTATTGAGGTTATGGAGGTTAGGGTTTATCCAGAGGTTCTCAGGGGTTATTTTTCCCTAAGGGATCGTTGCATAATACCAGAGGACATTTTTGATTCTCATAACTTGGGGGTAGCATTCTACCTGGCACTTGGTGCCTTGGATGATGCTGAATATCCTTCAATGCACAGAACAGCTCCCACAAAAAAGAATTATCTGGATCAAAATGTCAATAGTGCTGAGGTTGAGAAACTTGAATAAGATCAATTCTTTGTAAGAATGATGGAAGAATGGGATTGGTATAAGAATCAGCAAGTGAACCACTGATAAAGTGGGGGAAGAGGAACACCCAAAGCATAGGCATGCCAGTGATGGGAGATTCAAAGATGTGTATTTGTGAATGTAGTTTGTGAAAAGATGCAAGAGTCACTATTTGTACTGGAGTAACTTATTATCCCCAGTTGCATGGGAAACCAGATTGTGAAATAAAACTTGAAAATGATTCCTATAAGGTGTAGCTTTTATAAAGCAAATATGCAAAGGGCAGAAGAAAGGAAATTTAAGGGAAAGCATATGGTTTTACTAGTTGCTTTTGAAAAGTCACATTTCAATAACAATTACTAACTCTTCATCTTTTCCAGATGAATGCAATCACGTTCAATATTCGTTTGTAAAGAATCTATCTCTGGACAGTGACACTTTATGAAAAGTCTTTGTTTTCTCATACCAGCCTTCTGTATCTCTCATTTCTTTCTGTTTTAGATACAAGTTCAGGTATAAGCAA
Source organism: Galemys pyrenaicus (assembly GCA_019455555.1). Taxonomy (NCBI): domain Eukaryota; kingdom Metazoa; phylum Chordata; class Mammalia; order Eulipotyphla; family Talpidae; genus Galemys; species Galemys pyrenaicus. Next base: position 14,840,685 of record JAGFMF010011870.1, on the reverse strand, counting down.
ATAAAAGGCAATTAAAACACACGTAGACAAACAAAAGTAAGTTTTAACAAGAGGGGCTGGATTTTATTTTTATTTATGCATACAAGAACTGGGGTGTAGGCCAGAGGTACAGGGACTGAGGTGGGGGGTTGGTGAGAGGATTGACCAGAGACAGAATGGAGAACAGAAAAGGTAATATACTGCTGAGGGGAGCAGTCTTGCGCCATGTGGGTTAGCTCCCTGGCCAGCAATAGAAGTCATGTCCCAGTGGTCTCTGTGCCACCAGGGAAGCCCTTTCTACTGGTTTTCTGAAACAGACATACCACTTGCCTCTTTTTGACCAACCTAATAGACCATCGCTTCTCTCCACAAGGTAACATGTAATACACACTCTAGTTTGGTTTAATTAAGATAGAGTCTCCAAACAACTATAACCTTCACATTGTACTTTATTTTACTATTCCAGTAACGGACAATAAATTTCCTTTAGATGATGTACTGTTTATCATATCTGCCTTTTGGAGACAGAAGGAATTGCAATGTTTAATAGGTTTTGAGAGCTCCTACTTCATTCTTAGTGTTTATTTGGATGGTTATATATTCTTCCCACATTAACTTACTAAAAATAAAAAAAAATAACTGAGATATTAACCTTACAAGTCTAATCAACAAATTCAAGCCTGGATGACTTTTAAGATAATGTGTGTGATGAGTTCATCCGTAGCAAAGATGATTGCCAAAATTGAGCACAGTCATCTATAAATGCTGTGACACCTCCACTCCTGTGATTTGCAACAAATATTTCTCAGAGAAATTCCAACCAAGTTGCCATCAAAAGATACCTGATGACTCATTTTGCTGATGCTCCCAAGAAGAGTGACTTATTTTAATTTGCAACTCTCTGTATATCTTCTAATAAATCAAATATACAAAGGGAGACATAGGTCCTTTGAAAATTTAGTGTACTATGTGAATGAAGTAGTATTTAAATAATTCTCTTTGATCTTCAACCCCAATATTAAATGCTTTTTTAAAATAATAATAAAACTGATAAAACAGCAAAAAGAAAATCATACAGAGCCTTGTAGCACCATGTATCTTCTAGAAATCCTTAACTATTTAGGTTTATAATTATTCAATTATAGAAATATTGATTATCCTCCAACTGTAGATGAATATTTCCTGTTTTTATTAGGAAGTAAATGGACTAAACCACAAATATGGGTTTACTGCAAAGTGTTTGAAAATATTCCATGTAGTTTTAGTGAATATACTGTTATTTTAAAAAATTTCTTTCTGATAAAATTATTGAAAACACACACTAGTTATTTTACATACACTAACAACCTTTACCTGAACAAATGATGACTTAGAAAACTTACTGGCAGGTGCTGTATTTCATCCACTTGTGTTTAGTTGGAGTGTGTGCAAAGTGATATTTACCTCTTCTGTATGAATTACGTAGTACTAGTTATCAAGTCTATTTAAAAATTCCATTCCTCCTTATACACTATATTCTCTTTCCTATGTTCTTTTTCTCCATAGCTATGTCACCATCTAAGATAGCATTTAAGCTTATTTTTTATCAACTTTATATTTGTATTCAATAGATTGTAATTTCTACTTAATCAAGGATATTAGGGTATTTTATTCACTATATAGTAGGCATGAGAAATATTTGTTAAACAATGGCTGTTACATAAATTAATTTAACCACTGTCTAATGTGTCTAATGGCACAGTTTAACAAAAGGTACTTCACTGACTTTTCCAAAAAGAAGTTTACTATGTTTCATTGCTTGACTTGTTTTAAATTCCTAAGATATCATCTTTTTAAAGTTTTAGGTTTTTTTTTTTTTTTTTTTTTGGTAATAAGCATGGTATTGTACAATTNTTTACTATGTTTCATTGCTTGACTTTTTTTAAATTCCTAAGATATCATCTTTTTAAAGTTTTAGGTTTTTTTTTTTTTTTTTTTTTGGTAATAAGCATGGTATTGTACAATTCCATTTCAGAGTTTGGACTTCCACTCCATAGGAAATATCTTTACTCATCCAGCTACTATTTACATATGGATCACTTAGAGATTTACAACATCAATGCCTTTCAAATTAATTTCCCTTTATGCTTTTTTAGGTCACTGGGGAAATGATTTAATTCTCTGTTGAGTTTAATAAAACAGCTGAATACACCAGAATTAAAAAAAAAAAAACAAGTAAGCAATGTTCACCTTTATACTTTTATAGATGTTCACATTACTTTTCTATAGTATAAAATTTGCAGTTGTGGTTACAAAAATATTTTTTAGAATCTCATGTTACTTACTGGTGCATAGACTTAGAGTCTATGTGAAAAGGTCAGTTAGGTGTGAGGGGCTTAATGCTCCCACTGGTATAAACTCTCGGTATTCCAGGTTAATAAAAACCACAATATGAAAATATGAATAATCACCAAAAAAGCCTCATTCCAATTTAGAATTCATTACATGCCCTCTTAAATCTAACTTGTTTTTTAAAATGTGTCACTTACATTAATAATAAAATTAATTTCTGAGTAACATATTGGTTGGGCAATTCCTAAGAACATGAAACATGTATTATTTATTTTGAAACAGCCAAAACATTCAGCCCACTCTTTTATAGATGGTAGTTCCTAGATATTTTGCATGGAAAAAAATCTTTGGCTAGGTAAGGAAAAGATGCAGACATTGAAGAAAGCCTGCGAAAGCCAATCAAATAAAAGATTCTTAATTAGTACCTTTTCTTTAAAAATTATAATATTTGATATTTATATTGTCCTACAATATAAAGTCAGATATCCGTCAAGTTCACAAGATACTACATTAACACAAACAGTTTTAATCCACACTGTAATTCAAAAACCCAAATGAGTATTTCACATCAGTTTGTTATAATGAGCTGTTTAATAATGGGTAGGTTTATTTTATGCTCTAAAATACTTAGAAAAGCTCACCAAATATCCTTTTGCTCATTTATATTAATCACTATTTTCCCAAAAAAAGCATAACTTGTTGATTGTGCTTAGGAAAATCAGGGAATAGGACTGAAAAGAATTTTAGAGTTACTGATGAGCTATCCTTCTAAATTATGTGAGCATGAGTATGCTGTACCTGAAGAAACACAAGAAGGTAAAATTTGCTAAATATGTGTACATTTCTTAACAAATCAGAAATAAAATCTTAAAGGGATCCCTAATCTTTATTTTTATGTTAATAATGCTATCTTTTAAAAAAGTGAAGCAAGCTTTAGTAATCAATGGTTCTCCACTAAAATAATCTTTTAACCATTCTCAATTGAACTAAATAATAAAGTTCTGGCTTATTAAAAAAATATATATTTTAAGAATATTTTTCTTTATATTTTAATTTCACCTTAACAATAACTTGGGAAAAGTTAAACTTTTATAGTTCAAATCTGTGAAAGAATAAAAACTGCTAACCTTGAGATCTCATGAATTGCAGTATCTTCTTGAAGACTCTATGCCACTGAAAACATCTTTTCAGTCTGTTGATATCTCTTTATTTTCTCCTTAAAAAAGAAAAATTGTAATACATTACATAAGGTTATATATTCAAATAGTAAAACTTATAACATTGTATAAATATATATATAAAATGACACAGACAAATCAATAGGAATCTTGGAATACAAATATGATATTACGTATAGGCAGAATGATGCACTGTATGTAATTTGTGCAGAAAGACAGCCTCTCTGATGGTGCAGATCCCCAACCAGGGAGCTAACCCATGTGGCCCAGCAGACCTTTCCTGTCTCACCTGCTGCTCCCCTCAGCAGCTTATTTCAATAGATCTACCTGTTGTGCTCCCTATTGTGTCTCTAGTAAATCCACTCACCCTCCCCGCCCCCCCCCCACTGTGGTTCTAGCATACATCCAAATTCTTCTATGCAAAAATAAACAAAATCTTTAAAAAATAGATAGTTTTTAAGACATTAAAAATCCAGGAAAATCAAACAAACTGCTGTAAATAGTTGATGAGCATCACAACAAATATTTGTTGTTTTAGATTTGTTTAAAGAAAACATTTTGGACCTCCCCAGTGGTGCAGTGGTTAAAGTCTCCGCATTATATAGCTTTCTCCAGAAAATTCTGTGTGACTTTAGTCTTTCCATATTTGGCAATTAGGTTGGACACCAGCAGCTTATTCTCTGCATTTCTCAGCATGCCCACTAATGCAACCTGGAATCCAAGGGAGAGTGAACCCTCTTTTCTCACATCTAAGTGCATGAGAGCTACAGGAGGAAATTCTGCAGACTTAATGTTTTCTAATTTGAGTTAGGCCCTCAATAGCATTCACTAATCCTTTCTCTCTGTTTATGGTCAGTCACTATTTCAAAAGTTTATCACCCTACTCAAACCACACAGTTGAGAACCAGTTTCTTTTAGAAAATCTGTAATCTTGCAGGGCAGAGGGAAAGATAAAGAACACCTCTCTTTGTTCCAGTCTCCTGGGCTTCTTGGTTGCCCATGAATGTTACTGTCCTACAAATTTCAGCAGCCATGCAGAGTTGCAGAGTCAAGGAATGCACACGTTTGTCAACCTTTTCTCTAAAGTCAGTGAAACACATAACTCTTGTTGGCATATTTCAATCAATTGTCATGCTAGACTTCAGGGAGATGGCTGAAGGTCACTTCTTCATGGTAGCCTTGACTCAGTTTTAAGATCAAGATCAGTTTGTGTTTTTTTTTTCTCCGAAGTGTTATTGATTTGCTTCTCTTTTGCATAATTATATAATTTGGGGGTACAACATCAAGCCTCCCTATATGTACATGTTTCACTTACGCTCTACTAAATCACCTTCCCTCTCTTATCCACTGCTTTCTCCTCACCCAATCTCTTTTGGTAACCAGAGTTAAGATTTATTCTTGTTTTACCAGTTTATTCTGTTTATTTATAGAATGCAAATGACACCATCAGGTAACTCTTTCTGACTTATTTCACTTAGTATAATCACCTCAAGATCATCCGTTTTGTCCCAAAAGACCTGATTTTTTTTTTAAATAGCTCAGTAGTATTCCACTGAGAAATATTCCATAATTCCTTTATTCAGTGGTTGTGGGAGAGGCATGTACATTGGTTCTGTGCAGTGGCTACTGAAACAATGCTGCTTGAACATATAGTCCATGAATCTCGTATTGGCGATTTCATATTCTTTGCATAATTATGTAGCAGGGGTGTTGCTGATCTTTTTATTTTTTGAGGAATCGTCACACCATTTGCCAAGACCCTGCACCATACTACATTTTCAGTAGTGGTAGTCCTCTTTTTTTTTCCACATCCTCAGCAAAGTTCGTTGTTTTCAGTCTTTCTGATATAGGTCCTTATTATAGGAGTGACGTAATAGTTCATTGTGGTTTTGATTTGCATTTTCCTTATAAAATGTGATCATGATAGTTTTTCACGTGCCTGTAGACTGGACGTGTTATTTAGAAAGGTGTTTAGGTTTCTTTGCACATTTTTAATTGTGTTGTCTGTTTGTTTTTATCACTTCTTTATATTTTTTGGAAATTAAACTCTTGTCAGATGAATTCTATGCAAAAACCTTCCCCTAGTCCATTGGTTACGTTTTTGTTTTTGTTGTGATTGCTTTCATTGTACATGAGCTTTTCTGCTTGATGTATTCTTTATTGTTTATTTTTATTTTGTTTGCTTTGCCATTAGCGTTGTGTTCCCAATTAATTTTTTTTTAATTTTTTTAAAGATTTATTTTTTTTAAATTCATACAAAAACTGGGGTACAGGCCAGAAGTGCGAGGGGTGCGAGCACCCACCAGAGACAGAGTGGGGAGCAGAACAGGCAGATTTGACTGAAACACACTGCTGAGGGGAGCAGCGGGCACAGCAGGAGAGGTCTGCCGCACCATGTGCGTCTCCTCCCTGGCAGGTGGCAAGGATCGAACTCGTGCGGCAGTGGTTGCAGTTTGCTTCATAGTGCATTGCTTAACCCACTACGCCACCAGGGCAGGCCCAATTTTTGTTATTTTTAATACATAATTCAATGATTAGTTAAAAGGAACTATAACTTATTTTCAAATTTTTCATCTTCTTTCTGTCTTTTAAAAAAATCTTTTAAGTCAGGAGAAAGATAAATATTGGATAATTTCACTTACATATGGGTTATAAAGAAACAAAGCAAAGGAACAGACAAAACCAAACCAAAGCAACCCTAGAAATTTGACTGTAGAACTGAAACCACCAAAGGGATAGAGGGGCTCGATGATGATCTATAATAGAGGATTATAAGTGCTTTGGTGGTGGATGTGATGTAACATATCCCTGAATAGGTGTGAATTTATGGCCCTAAAACATGTGCAGTATTGTAAACCATCATTATTTCAATAAAAATAATGTAATATAAAGATATTTCTTGAAAATGCTGGAATTTTGAGAATAAAACTAGTCCTCTTAGGGGTCCTCCTTGGTGGCCTAGGGGTTAAGTATCAGCTCTATTACCACTATGGTGTGAGTTCAATTCCCAGCCAGGGAGCTAACCTATATATGGCATACAGACCTCTCCTCTCTCACTGGTTGCTCCCCTTAGCACTGTATTTCAGTAAATCCAACTGTTCTATGCCCCACTCTGTCTCCGGTAAATCCTCACTGCCCCTTGTACCTCTAGCCTACACCTCAGTTCTTCTACGCAAAAATAAATAAATAATTTTTAAACAAAAAAACTATTCCTCTTAGAATCACAACATTTCCTCTTAGAATTTGAGATTCTTAAACTGATCACTTCTGCATATCTGGAAACCTGGTTCATATCAGTTTCAAAGAACTGATATTTCAGGGGCCTCCCTGGCGGCGCAGCAGGTTAAACAACGCGCTACAAGGCAGACAGCAGCCATTGCAGCACAAGTTCGGTCCCTGCCCCAGGCCGGGGTCCCGGGTCCGGGGCCCCACATGGTGTAGCGGACCTCTCCTGCCTTGCCCGCTGCTGCACTCCAGTGTATCTGCCCGTTCTGCTCCCCACTCTGTCTGGTGAGTCCTCTCACCTCCCAATTCTGGCCTGTACCCCAGCTCTTGTATGCATAAATAAATAAATCTTTAAAAAAATTTTTTTAAAAAGAACTGATATTTCATATAAAAAAGAAATATCAATCTATGAACACAAGAGAAGAATGTGAATTTGAATTAAGTGCAATAGTTTAATTGTATTTTCAACTGCATCTCAACATTGCATAATTAATATTAATAAAACAATATTGCATAATTAATATGCCTGCAGCCAGTAAAAACATAATTCACACTGAAGCACAACTTCCTAAAAAAAGTTAAAAAAAATTGTAGGACAAAAGAATCTAGCAGGAAAGACCAAAATGCCATGTCAAGTCTCACCATAATTCTTTAGAGACTTAGCCCCACTTGATAGTCACATTGACTCTATATAGAACAGTTTCTGAAATAACAATACACTCCAATTCTGCATCTTTACACACTTACTGAAGTATAATTATCAAAAATATGCAGCCTTTAATTCACTTGTTTATCACATAATTAAATGAGTTTTCAACTTTCCTAATGTGTTAAAATATAATAAAGTAGTATCATGTGATCAAAAAGTTTCTGAAATTATAATAGCACTTCTTCTATTTCAGCAAAGTGGATAACAGTTACTGGAACAATTTAAATCAGTATTAGTTAAGCTCTCTATATATGTCAGGTGATCTCCATGGGATCCTTCAACTCAACTAGCTCTGCTTGAAAGTGTGCAAACAATTCTCTATAATAGCAACTACTGCCACAGTTGTGTGGTTATAAAATTATTCCCCTTGGGCAATGATACACGAAACTATATACACTAGATTTTGTTTTAAAACATTCCCAACAACTACCAATAGCTTCTGAACCATAACTGATATAATACTATGTTACAATACAAAATAGCACAGTATAGTAACCCTTTACCACCTATTGAAATTTATATTCCTTAAAAGTTGTTCGGCTACAACTAAACCATTACTATAAGAGAAAAATGCTTATGACATACAGTGGAAATGGCAAATTTATTACCTGAGGGCCTCTCTGGTGACACAAGGGGTTAAGTCGCAGCACTATGAAGCTATCCATAGCCACTGTAGCACCAGTTCAAACCAGGAAGCTAACCTACATGGCACAGAACTCTCCTGTCTCCCCTGCTGCTCACCTCAGCAGTGTATTTCAGTCAATCTGCCTGTTCTGTTCCTCTCTCTGTCTCTGTTGAATCCTCTTGCCTCCTACATCTCTGGCCTGTACCCCAGATCTTATATGCATAAATAAATAAATCTTTAAAAAAAAAGAAAATACAAAATTGATTGTAGGACTCCTTAGTATCATTAAAAAAAAAAAAATGGAGAATTTCTGCTAGAATGCACAGATTCCCAGAAAATGAATAAATTCTTACAGATGGTCTTAAGAACACAGTTAAATTGTAGACTATGTTAGTCTGTGTACTTTCCTGCTCAGTTGCAGAAAATAGAAGTCAAGCCTAAAAAAAGAAAAGCAATATTCACTGACAGGAATAAAACAGGGAGATCTTTACAGCATTTGTTCACTCAACTTTTAATGAAGCAGCCTACAACACCTACCTTAATTGTCAAGGTCAGTTTTTCCAAACCACAGTTATTACCCTGTAGGGTAGAAATGCCCAAATTAAGTCTTGAATGCTTCCTTGCTGCCCTCTCTTAAAAACAAGGAACAAATCACAGACTTTTTGTTATATAAAAATATAACCTAATCATCTCAGCCACAATCAGATGGAGTTTCATAAATACTCCCCTGTGTAAAGCGCCCAGCACCTAGTACACATTTAATAAATGTTCACATACTTTCTCCACACTTCAAAAACATTGAATTTTGTGGCAGACAGAAATGGGATATACATTATTATGAAGTTAATTTGTCTGCATGTAGCACATGTGCCAGTATCAAATATAAAGTGTGAATAAAGGAAAGAGGCATCCATTACATATATTATGTGAGAGAAGTTCATTACAAAGGCCTATCTGTAGATGCCTTTATAATAAATGATTTTATAGTAAAGTGTTTTTACCGTAAGTTGAATAATGAATGAACTCAGATTTTTTTAAACATATAAGCAGAGAAAAGCAAATTCACTGCAGTTCAAGAGAGAAATGTGTCATAATGTAGGAGAAATTGTTTAGATTCAGATAACAGAAAACAGACTCTTTCTGATGTTTCCATCTTTCTTGCCTCTTTTCCCTTAGCGTATTACTAAAACCAGTTTCTTGATCTGTTAAATAGACATAATGAACTCCAATTTTGTACTTTGTGATGAAAATAAGATATTTTTTAAAAAAACCTGTGACCCATAGCAGATCTGTGATATATTCTCTTTATTAATCAGAAAATGTTTTTTTAAAAGGACAGGATATGATATTTATAAATTTAAAAAGCAATGGATGTGAGATGTTTCCACTGTTTAGTTATTAAGAACTATTTTTGTGCAGGGCTGTTTTCAAAAAATAGAGCTTCATTACTATTATGGACAGGATCAAAATTAATTACTACTAAGTTAACCATTCTTACTGGTGGCCCAACATGTTTTTCTTTCTCCCATGAGTTTCTAGAAAAATATTCTTTGGGGCCTTCCGGGTGGTGAAGGGGTTAAGTCTTAACACTATCACCACTGTAGCCTGAGTTCAACCCCTGACAAGGAAGTTAACTCATACATGGCACAGCAGACCTCTCCTCTTACCCACTGCTCCTCTCAAGATTGTATTTCAGACCTTCCTGTTCTGCTCCCCACTCTGTCTCAGGTGAATCCTCCCAAACCCCACACCTCTGACCTATACTCCAATCCTTCTATGCATAAATAAATCTTTTAAAAAATGTATTCTACATATCTTTTATTACTACAAGTATAGGCAAATTAATGAGAACCAGCCAATGAAAGGACATCATCATTTGCCATAGTGACTGGTTTAGTGAAGGGCCTGTGATCCTTGCTACAGTCAGGATACAGCTCAGAAAAAGGGTGAATGCTGAGTGTTCCAAGAGGAATGAATTTCATATTATGAACTAATTACAAAGATTTTTTATGAAGTGAGATGCCCAACAAAATGGCGAAGTCAAGAGATTAACAGCAATAAGAAGCTGACATCCTTCCAGTTGACAAGTAAAATCTAGCTATCAATTCTAGATAGTCAAAACAAAACCGGTAACTTCTTTAAGAATTTGAAAAAGTTCAGGCCTCCCTGGTGGTGCAGTGGGTTGAGCGCCACACTGTGAAACATCCACCACACAACACCGTGAGTTTGATACCTGGCCAAAGAGTGGACCCACATGGAGCGGCAGACCTCTCCTGCCTTGCCTGCTGCTCCCCTCAGCAGTGTACTTTGGTCCATCTGCCTATTCTGTTCCCCACTCTGTCTCTGGTGAATCCTCTCACCTCCTGCGACTCTGGCCTGTACACCAGCTCTTGTATGCATAAATAAATAAATCTTAAATAAATAAATTTTTTAAAAAAGAATTTGAAAAATTTCTAGTGTATAAGCAAAACCTATTTTGCTTTATACAATGAGGATGGAGACACTGAAGCAGGAGACATTTCAGTATTTAAAATGTTGGAGACAGGTGTAGAAGATACTAACTACTTCTTGCCTTCATGAACACAGAATTAGGCAGAATCTTCCATAAATCAATGGAAAAATCTATAATCCCCAATGTGCAGTAGGAGAAAATGAGGCCCCCCCATACTGTACTCCCATAACTTGGGCCCTCCCCAAGTTATGGGGGAGATAGGGAAGTCGCACTGAGGTTGTCTTTTGGGGGCCAGATTCATTTTTGCCTAAATCCTCACCCCTATCTTACTCCATTAGATGAACTAAGATATTTTTTTTTGTTTGAACTACTTTGTGTAGGACTTTTGTCATTTGCAACAAAAAGTCTTGAATAATATAACCATGACTGTTAACTGAATATTTCAAATAACTGCTAGGAAAAATGCCAAGTATTAACAGTAAAAGAAATAAAATTAAGGAATGTATGTAGTTTTGTAATACCAGTAAGAGATATTAAGTGAATGGGGTTAAGTTCTCTCTCTCTTTCTCATCTTCAATAATAAATTTCAATTTAAAAAAAAAAAGGAAACTCAAAAGGTACTTTCATTCAGCCTTCTAAGACAAAGGGTTCAGTTGTGTTCTTTGATTCATGCCTAGTAATCAGACTACAAAAAGAATGCAGATCAATACCAGATGGAGACTACTGGCCACAAAGAAACAAAAAATATATTGAAAGTTAATCTTCTCTTACAATATGTGAGATGCTAAACAGAGCTGTTTGGTCCTCTTTCATCCTACCTTAACAACTGAAGAGAGACCTTTTTTATCTTGTAAAGTAAGTGGATGATTTATCCTTCAACCCATTTGAAAAAAAAAGGCAAAGGAGGCCCAATCAACTACTGTATCATGTATATAAACTAAGTAGTTATGTTTCCAGCTTCCCCTTTTTCTGTATTTCAAGCAAAATCTATGTTATCTTTGCCAATTATCCAAATTTAAGTGCAAAACAGAAATAAATGGGTTTTGCTTTATAAAATAGAAATTTCTGAAATTCTTAAAGAAGTTACCAGTTTTTGTTTTGACTATCAAGAATTGAATGCTAGATTTACTTGTCAAGAAACATTTTTATTTAAAGACTGAATTTATAATCACAGAACCCCTGAAAATCTGTTTCCATTGAGTGATGGATTCTCTCCAGGTCAAAGTGGCAGAGACATCACTTAATTTTTTTCCCATTCTGCACAATGTACCAGTTGAAGGCAGGATGTTGGGAAAGTGTGGGTATTCAAATACTAGAAATGGGTATATAAATCGGTAAAGCTTTCTGTAGGGTAAGTAAAATTATACTTTTGGAGTATGATTTTCATTATAAGGGATTTATTCTAATATTATCTTTGAAGAAATCAACCCAGCATGCTATGCTAACTTTATGAAAACAAACTGAGAAGATGTGTAGATATTTGGGAATATAGGAAAATTATTCATAATTCCACTATCTGGAGAAAACTTCACTCAAGGTTTTCTATATTTCTATAGAAAATGTGTTTCTCTTTACTTCTGGATCTTATTACATTAATAACTCATGCCTTACTATTTTACAAATGGGATAGTGCTCTATTATTTTGCCGATTTCTTTATTAATGTGAATATTTTTATGACAATAGACACATTTTTCCAATTGTCTTTATGGTCACATAGTAGTGCATTATATACGTTTTTCATAGCTCTAACTATCTGTATAGCAATATGGGTTCTGTAAATTTTTCCACATAAGAAAAATCTAGAAAAAAATCCTTAAACAGAAATATATTTTGTACATTTGGCCTTTTGAAGAAATAAATGTTAAAAATATTGATTCAAAATATTACAATGTTCTAGTCTTAGAATATTGAAATCTGAGTTACTAATAAATATAAAGGTCAGTAAAATCTTGTAGGGAATTTAAAATGATTTCATTTATACTGGCAATATTGTGTGCATAAATTGGACACATCATGAAAATCTGACATGGAAACATTTTTCCTGTGGTATTTTTTTACCTGTTGAAAGTGACCCTAGTAGAATCCAACAATTATAATTAATTTTTATACAATTCATAAGCTTATTTCAGTTAATTCATGTCATATTTAAGATGGCAGTAATCATTTGACCTATTACGTTATGTTCTTTTTAGAAAAGAGTTATGAATATGCCTATCAGAATATAAACTTAGGGGCCTCCCTGGTGGCACAAGGGGTTAAAATGGACCACTAGAAAGCTAACTGCAGTCAGTGCAGCACGAGTTTGATCCCTGGCCAGGTGACTCCTCTCACCCCCTGTACCTCTGGCCTGTACCCCGCTTCTTATATGCATAAATAAATCTTTACAAATTATGTATAAAGTTATTCAGTACCTGCTAATGTGAGAATGAAGTGAAAAATAATTTGTTATTCAGTAAACCTTGGTGTTGTGATTATTATTCAACATTAAACAGTGTAGGAGAAATATAGGATGCAGCCCTTGCCATCAGGGATTAAAATTGTATTTGATTACAAATAACTGTAATTAAAACTTTCAAACATTGGGACCTCCCTGGTGGCATAAGGGTTAAAGTCTCAATGCTTTCAAGCTATTCCTAGTCACTGTGGCATGAGTTCAATCGCTGACCAGGGAGCTAACCCACTTGGCACAGCAGACTTCTCTTGTCTTGCCTGCTGCTCCCCTTAGCAGTGTATTTCAGCTGATCTGCTTGTTCTGCTGCCCAGTCTGTCTCTGGTGAATCCTCTCACTGCCTGCACCTCTAGCCTACATCCAAGTTCTTATATGTATAAAGTATAAATCTTTAAAATAAAAAAAATTAAAAATTCAAACATTGTCATATTTTAGCTGCAAAGCCAGTAAATGCTAAATAATTGCTATTCTGAGCCTTCCTAGTGATGCAAGGAGTTAAATATCAGCACTATGACTCTTATCAGCAGCCACTGCAGCACCTCAATCCCCTGTGAGGGAGCTGACCCACATGGCACAGCAGACCTCTCCTGTCTTGCCTTCTGTTCCCCTCAGCAGTGTGTTTCAGTCAGTCTGCCTGTTCTGCTCCCCACTGTCTCTGGTGAATCCTCTCATCCCTGGACCTCTGGCTTATACCTCAGCTCTTATTGTATAAATAAATAAAAAATGTATTTTTAAAAACATTATAAAAGAAAAAGAGCTATTCTGTTAAAAAATGTTTATTTAGACTGTTTACCCTTTAATTGCATTCATTCATTATTCATTATTTATATTATTATTTAATAAAAGGTTTACATGATATTGAGAGAATTTTAAAATATATGCATTTCTTCATTAGTACCACAAATTTCTCGGTCAAGTGTACTAGTAGGTTTTCATTTATTGTCTCTCTAATTTTATGCATATTTTTCAAAAATCCAGAATATATTATGTATTCATAATCTTAGCATAGAAATTTAGTATTTATGACCATCATAGTTTTCACCTTAATCAATTATTTCAATAAGTTAAAAGTTTCTTAAAATGAGTATATCTCTGAAAATGTATATCAATATATGAAATACATGCTACTCTTTCCCAAACAATGTGACCATCATCATAGAAATAGCATGCAACAAGTTAGATATGGCATACCAAAAGGATAATAGACTATTTTTGTGGAAATCAAAACCTAGGACATACTATATTAAAAAGTCATCTATGTTTAAAATAAATTGCTCATATTTCTACAAACCAAGTTCCTCAAAGATGGTACCAAATACCCCAAAATCTAATAGTAGATTTAAAGTATATACATCTTAAAAATGTAGAAGTTGTAGGCATTAGAATAAATTTTAAAATGAAATATTTTGTCTTCAGTAATTGTAAATATTTAAAAGTAAATTTCTCAATATGCTTTAAAATATGCTTTAAAGCTAAAATATGTGCAATATTTCCACTAATATTACCATTTCATTTTAGCATAAAAACATACAGCATTGCAAGTATTTCAGGTCTCCACAATGTCACAATCAGTGGGACACACTACTATTTTAGTTAGAAATATTTAGTGATTTTAACATTCTATTATTCTTCACCAGCTTTCACAATGCTTTGGAAATTGTTTCAATAGTATTTGGTTTGGGGGGCTTTCTTATTGTTGTTGGGGGCCCAGCTAATTAAAACCAATGCACATATCCATTAAAGACTTAATAGTTCTTTACATAAATCTGGTTTCATAACATTTCATTCAAATTCTTAGAACTGTAAATCAAATAAATCAATCTTTATAATTCCTCCATTATTATAATTGTTAGGCAAGATAAAAGCAAATGAAACAAACCTAGTGCCCATTCTTATTTTAACTCACTACAAATAATTTCAAGCCTGAAAATTAAATATCATAGAATGAAAATGTCTTTCCAGTTTTTATGTGGTTCACCTTTGGTTGAAAAGCATTTTTTTTTGTTATATTATGATTTCTCTTTCTTCATTGCATTTAAAATGTACTTTTAATCATAACTCAAATCTCAGTAGGGTCCAGTAAACCAGAGAATTATTTAACTATTCTAGCTCATGCAGATCACTGTATCTGAACATGTAAAACATATGGTACAAAAACTCCGTGGCCCTAAAACATTCCGAGTTTAATCTCAAATTCTTCAGACAAAAGAAAAGTAATGTTTTCAGAGTACAAACGTGTGCTTTCCAGAGTGAAATGGTTAAACACTGCAGTCAATTCAGAAATAGCATCAACGGCTCTTTTTCTTTTAGCAGAATCAGGTTTAATTCTTTTCCACATTCACAGGCACACAAATATACCTCCTCGAGCTGTCAGAAAGCATCAGACTGTCTGATGTGCTTGATGAATTTTAAAATCTTTTGAGAAACACTAGGAAATTTGCTTGAGGCACTATGATTTCAACATAACCATCATAAACAAGCATAAAAAGCCAGTCATTCTATGGTATTCAGAACAAAGACAAAGATTATGGCATTCTGAAGGTGGTCAATGGAATTTTAATCACTGTGTTCATTTGGATCCATTTTTTTCAAGTCAGTCTTTTACTTAGGTGATCACTTATGAATTGATTGACTGTGACCAAAGCCGGTGACCCTGAACTAAGGATGTGATTTTGATCAAGAGACTTACAAATGCAGGGCCTCCCTGGTGGCACAAGGGTTAAAGTCTTCATGCTTTCTAGGTATTGCCAGCCACTCTGGCATGAGTTCAATTCCAGGCCAGGGAGCTAACCCACATGGCACAGCCGACCCCTCCTGTCTTGCCTACTGCTCTCCTCAGTAGTGTATTTCACTCAATCTGCCTGTGCTGTTCCCCACTGTCTCTGGTGAATTCTCTCACCAGCAGTACCTCTGGCCTATACCCCAGGTCTTATATGCATAAATAAATCTTTAAAAAAAAGAGAGAGACTTACAAATGCAAATACTTTAAGAAATTCCTGTCAACAAAAGACAATCTCAGATGAAAATATTTTCATCACTAATGAAAACGGTATCTTTAATATTTAATGCAACTTTAGTTCTTGTGCTCTTTATGAACTATATTTTCAATTCTAGCCTTTGGTATTCTGAGTAAATACAAATGTGAGAAACTGGAATATTTTCTGTAAGATATTTCAAATCTCATGTCTTCTCTCTTGAATGATGTGAGAACCAGTTCCATTAACATCGTCAGGACTGCCTTTATATTTAAATTCTTCATGGTAGCTGAGAGTTAAAACCACACACAGTAAGTGTTACTTTTCTAAATTCACTATACTATAGATACATAAAATTTTATTTAAAATTTTGTTTCAATTGTGCTTTTAAGTTTAGAGCCAAATTTAAAGTAAGCTTTTTCAGGGTTTAAAACAAACAAGGAAATATAAAAGCCAACTCTGTACTTAGCCAGCAAAATGGAATATAATTACTCCACTCAGTCAGAAGCTGTGACTAAGTGAGTGTAATCGAAAAGCAAGGTAAGTGGCTTGGTGAAATCTTGAATTATTGAACAAGTAATGTTGGGTCCTGGAGTTCAAGGGATGGAAAGATATCATTATCTTTTTTTTCAGAGAGTCCAGGATGCCATTCACCCTCTGGCAAAGTGGAATGTACAAAGGTTTTACTTTTAAAATAAATGCAATAACCCTGTGTGTGTTAGCTGCCATGAACGATGCATACTACACACTTCATCTCACCTTCTTTTCATTGCAACATTTTCCCATTATCACAAGTAGCATTATGTCACCAAGACAAACCAATTTCTTTCATGTAAATGTAAAACAACATGTTTGCTGTGAGATATTTCCATCAATGTCAGTGACATACAAGCAAATCTCAACAGTCTGCCTTGTCATTTACAGAAAGAGGAAGAGAAATTATTCACTCACACTCAAATTGAATTGTCTGTCCACTACTTTTTAAGTTATTGAATTTATTCATAAACTCACCACTGGTAGTGTTACAGGGCAACCTTAATATAAAATGGGTTTGTTTGATTGGGTTCCAAACTGTTACAAGGCAACCCTAATATAAAATGGGTTTGTTTGATTGGGTTCTTACCCACATGCTCGAATGGTATTTATAATGCCCCAACTGCAGGTACACATAACAAAGGTTAATAAAGGGTTTTATTTACAAGGGAAGGAGAAATAGCGTAGTGAATAACACAAGGGGAAGAGAGGGATACAGATCTGTAAATATCCTACCAGTTTCTTGGAGCTGGAACCCAAGGGTGCGCTGAGAGCTGACTCCAAAAAAAAAAAAGGGGCCAAGGCCCACGTGTTTACTTTTATATTCTGCTTGGCTGCTCAACTCCACCCTTAGGTCCCAGTGATCCACTCTTTAATAATAACCTTATGGGATTTGTAGTTTTTGGATTTTGTAGGTTTGGAATGGGAGTTGAAGTTTATAACTTATTTGTATAATTTATTCAGGAGGGTTTTTCCCCCTAACAGTAGTATATTATAGCCAGGAGACAGTAACACTTTAACCAGAATTTAACCAGAAACTAACCGGGGATGGGTGGGGGTGTGGAGGAGGTGAGGGGAACAACAGCAACAGAAGATGAGATGCCAATCACTTTTACCAAACGAAAGGACTCGTCCTGTCCTATTTCTAAGAGTAGCTGTATCTAAGATACATCCATGTCTTTCACTTAATGATTTGGGTCCCTCTACTTAGTAGTCAGAGACATAATAGACCATCAGAGACTAATAGAAAGATAGCCTCTAGGGTTCTACTTTAAAGTCCTCTGCCACTAGCTCATATTTTTATTCTTGTCAAGTTCCTCTCCCTACATATTGGTCTCCACATCTATAAAACAAGGCAGTCAGCCCAGATGTTCTCAAAAGCTCTACCAGCTCTGAAGTTCTTTGAATTCAAAATGAGCGTTGAATTTTTACTAGTCTGTTACATATACAATATAAGGTCCTCTGGGAAAAAAAGAAGTTTCTTCCTCAATTTGTCCAACTTTATAAAATAATGTTTTGTGTTCTTAGTTAGAGGAGGAGATCCACCCCCACCCCTCCACCCCTAACTAAGAGGAGCCCATAGTAACAGGAAGTCCCCTGCTAGTCATAACTTCAGTCTCTCTTCTTTAACATTCCTCCCCACTGTTTACCCTACATCATGGTTCTGATTACACAATCAATTACAAGTTGTTAAATGATGTATATCACCATTTCCTTACAGAACAGCATCAGCAAATGTTTCCACAAAACCCTTAAAGATTCACAAAGAAGACTACATTAACAACAGTACTGGAAAAAAATCATCATATTTTGCGGCTGCCTTGTTTACTAGCTGAAGGTGTTTCTCTGGCCACAGTGATGTCTCTGCCACAGATCTCACAGTGGTGACAGAAAAGTTATGACCGGATAACCAAAATAGCTATCAAATAGTTCATCTTATCAAAATAAATCCACTCTTTACGTAAATGTTTGCCCTTCTAAGAAACTATTCAGGTACACATCACAACTGTCTGAACTATAATTTTTCAAACCCTCTAAGCTACCAAAATATCACTTTCATCTGGAAAGCATCTGAACCACAATTTCAAGACGTGATGATGCTTATGAACACTATAGATACTTGGTAAACTCAAAGCTATAGAAATCAATAAGTGCATAGAGAAGCCCAGCAATTGATTTTTCCAGGAGAGAGTCAATTTGTAACTTAGGAGAGGCATAGACACCAGGGAGGTTGTAAGCATGACAGAGGTTTTTACAAAAATCTCTTGAGGTGGGGAAGATGCTGTCCTGTCCTAGAGGACTGGTATCTCAAAGAAAGGGTCTAGATTGATGGTGTTTATCAGGAATGACTAAAGAGAAAAAAGTTGAAAAATCCTAGGCAACTCCTGTAGTGCTGCAGAGCTTGGCAAGATAGAGCTTTTCAAAGTCACATAAAAGGGATTTAGTAAAGTTTTCCTGACCCTCTTGCGTTTAAACATATACTTTTGCTTTCCTAAGAACAAGAATATAATGAACACAGCCTCTCCAGTTTCTAAGAATTTTGTCTGGAATTATAAAAGAATGTATCACAAACTTAAAAATTGCCAAAAGTAGATCTCAAGTATTTTCAACACAACTGAAAAAGGTAACTGTGAGGTGATAGAAATCTTAATTAGATTGATAATAATCATTTCAAAATGCATAATACTATATACATCATGTACATATCACAGGCATATATTAAATATATTATCTATAATATATAATATGAATACTGAAATTCGTAGTAGATACATGTTGCATATTAATGTATATAATCACAAAGTATACCTAAATATATAACTTTTATTCATCAAAAAATATATCAAAAGAAATGAATATATTTACTCAATAAAGAACTTTAAGCATCAGCCGTGCTCAGTATTCTTCTGGGCATTACAACTGACAGCCAGATGCACATTCTCCACACAGGTAGTCACTTAGAGGGTATCAAAAAATCTCAAACAGTATTTATCTCCCCAAATCCACTGATTGGCAGTTACCTTTATTTGTAACTAGAGACTCTTGTTTTCAAAACAGCTATTGTTTTCTTCTTTCTCTCAAATTCATTTTCCTCTCCCTAATTTTTTTTTTATTTTCTGCAAGTTCATAAAAAGTTCTAATTCAGTCAAAAGATAAATAATGCAAAGGCTAAAAGTATTCTTATTAAATTACACCTATTTGTATTCTGAATACTTCTAACAATGGTGGAAGGAAAATAATGATTATCAAACAAAATGCTGAATTATTCAGTGTGTGGGTCAAAGGCTCAAAATGGAATAGTAAGGGTCACAGAATCAAATCATATAGACTTTAGTGTGAATTTTAAAAAGACTGTTTTAATGTAAGTTAAAAATTTGCAAATGCTTAATAAATTATTTAGGAAACATTTCCTTTTGTGTTACTTACTTTTACCTCTACTTTCAGGATGCAGTTTTAATTTTTTTTAAAGATTTGTTTATGCATACAAGCACTGGGGTACAGGCCAAGTGTGAGGGGTGATAGGATTCACCAGAGAAAGAGTGGGGATCAGAATAGGCAGATTGACTGAAATACACTACTGAGGGGAGCAGTAGGTGAGGCAGGAGAGGTCTTCCACACCATGTGGGTTACCTCCCCAGGCGGCAGGGATTGAACTCGTGCTGCAGTTTGCTTCATAGTGCATTGCTTAACCCATTGCACTATCAGGAAGGCCCCAGGATGCACTTTTAAAGGAAGTTTATAATTCATCATTTTATAGTGAGTAAGTAGAGTTTTTATTAATTTTGTTTAGTTTTACTATGCACAATGTTAACAATTCTAAAAATTTATTTTGAAATCCTTCTTCCCCAATGACTGGCGTCAAATGGTCATGAGATGTTGAATGAAAGCCACCTATTTCAAATTCTTCCTATGTGCATCTGCTACAGGGGATGTTGCTTGACATGGTTACAATTTTAAGTTAGAACATGTTGTATTGAGCTAAATGATAACTGCTGATAAATTGTTAGCATTAACTGCTTAGCAGAAGTACACTATGTGCAAAACTACATTTGCTGTAGTGTATGAACCTGACCTTGAGTCTAAGATTTACCAGTGTCCAAACAACTATAGAATCTCCAAGTTTTTAAGGATATTATTTCACAGCAACAGTATTTTAAAAACAAACACCAGGGGCCTCCCTGGTGGTGCAGTGGGTTAAGCAACTTACTATGAAGCAAACCGCAGCCACTGCAGCACGAGTTCGATCCCTGCTGCCGGCCAGGGAGGGGACCCACATGGCATGGCAGACCTCTCCTGCCTTGCCCGCTGCTGCCCTCAGCAGTGTGTTTCGGTTAATCTGCCTGTTCTGCTCCCCGCTCTCTGTGGTGAATCCTCTCACCCCCCCCCCACCTCTGGCCTGTACCCCAGTGCTTGTATGCATAAATAAAAAAAAAAAAAATAAATAAATCTTAAAAAAAATAAAAAAAAAATAAAAACAAACACCATTTTCTCACTTAGAAAGTGAACATGTTATACTCAGCACTGCAGGTATTCCACAACTTAATGATCAATATTATGTGTCAATAGAATAGCTCCATTGATTAGACTGTTTCCACTTTTCAGTGAAAGACATGCAACAGATTTTCAATTGCTTTATGCTTACCTTCGATCTTACTCATTCCTGTCTCTCATTTTCACTCTCACTCCACATAGGTGAACAGGGGTACACTACTGAGACTTAATTACAAAATGATTCCACGCTTTGCCAATAAACCTAATATGATGGAAAGCTAGGGAACAGATATATTGCTGGATAAAGATTAAGAACTGCAAGTATCAACCAGACAACACAATTTAAAGTACAACCTGAAATACAGCTTCAGATACTTACCAGTGAAATGATTAGAAGTGGACGGATTGACACTATCAACACTGTCACAGCTAAAAACTTCATCATCTGATTCCTGCACAGAGCAGCAGGGTGAAGAGCTGTCAATTTCTTCAAACTTCTCCTTTAAAATTCCACTCATCTCTGCAGTGCTGTCACATGTACCTGCAACAGGAACGGGAACAACAAAGCATTGAAGTATTTCACTACTGATTGCATAGTCAAGGTCTCCAAATCATTTTGGGGAGGCTGTAACTTTTACTACATTATCATGCCTTTGTAGAAATTAGTCTTTTCATCATGTTTTAAAGCACTGAAAATAACTCTACCCTGATTCATTGTTACTTACATTCTTATTCTGAAATTATTATAAAAATCTCAAAATTAAGAATACAGAATAAGAGGACTACATAAGGAAATTTGGTTCAGTGTTTTGTAACATCAAAACAGGAGTCAAATACATTTATTTGATTTGTTCTAGTAAATCGTGTCCTGTCACTGACAGCGCCAGAGTTCAGAAAGAAATAGATCACTCACTTGCATGCTGTCATACCCAGAGCATACTGATTAGGGCATGTCTAGCTTGCTTGGGATTTCTTTTTTCTCAGGTACAAAGGCACCTACTTTCCAGGGGCTCTTTGTCCATCAAAAATCAAATTGGTTGCTAGAAATGGCTATACCTGCAGAATTTAGATGCCTTATCATGTTTCCAGTCAATTCAGCAGAGCTACAGGGAATACTTGAATCCGATGACAAGGAGTGTTTGGCTGAATAGGTTTTATTCAGGGTAAAGCCACAGTCCTTAAATCTTTTACTGGATAAAATATTACTTTAAGTCTCTTCGGTTTCTGTATCAGCATGGTCAGTGAAAGCCAGTTAGAGGTCAGCCTGATGTAATTTTAAAAAATTTGTTAATATGAATTTAAATGTCATTGACCTCTGAGAATAACAATCTGTTCGTAACTATAGAGTAATTATTCAGTGATCAGCAGTTGTAAACACAAGTTCCTAAAGTGGCAGGTAACCTCAAAATGTCAAAATGGTCAGATATAATGCAATCACAAGGTCATCTCAGTCTACTCTCTTGCCTACTGTTATTCGTAACAAAGGTCAAGAAATAGCTTTCCGTACCCCAAAAAATGATAGCATGAGCATGATAATAAATGGGCTCAGCTCACACTCAAAGAGACAGTAAGTAGTGTGAACAGTGGTGAACTAAAATAGAAATGCATACTCAGACATACCTCCTCAATCCAGGAGTTTGTTTTCATGCTTCCCCAATTTAGGCTATTCTAAAATCTGAACATACTCATATTCCAGAGGGTATTTTACACTAGTAGGCTTCATATTCCCCAATATTTCCCTCATTAATTTAACTTACAGAATCAAGGATATATTTTCAGATTACCTTGCAATTTAAAATCCAGCTGGGAATGGCACTATATGGCAGACAAAGAATGGTTCAGACATGTGATGTGTGACTTGGAGGCATTAACACAGTAAAGAATCCAAACATTCTCTTCCTCATTAGCCAAAGGCAGAACCTGAAATGTCTTTGCTTGATATATCAGTTGGGGGCACAAACTTATTTGACAGAAGACATCTGCTCAATATATGCATCCAAGGAGAGGTGACATTTGAAGTTAGCCAACCTCAGTATGGCTGTCCTAGCATACCTTCTGAGCAGTGAGGAACAAGTCTAACCAGTGTGATTTTGTTAAAAAAGGAACAACCGTAAGCCTGGCCATCTTTGTGTGGCTCACTGACCTCATGTTCTCTCTTAATTTGGGTAGCAATCCTGCCTCGGGCATATTTGCTCTGGTCTAGTGGCTGACTGTCTTTCTCTGTGGCTGTATTTTCTGCTTCCTTATTTTCTCAGTTGGCATATGGCTTTGGTTTCTGACAGGCCTGTTGCTACCTCATTATATCCTAAAAACCTTGAACCTAAACACCAATTGACTTGTTGTTTCAGTATATTTCAGTTCAGCTTGTTCTGAAAAGAAATGCAAGCATCCATATTCAGGCAATTATGTCATTCTATGGAAAAGAGGTTTGTTTGTCTAACCTTTATTTAGAGGCCATGTATTATTTATTCAGTGAACATCTATTGAGCTTCTACTTGCTGGTGACTATTTTAGATGCTGGAGAAAAATAAAGTAACAATAGAGGAAAAAAAATCCCTTCCTCTAATAGTGCTCACATACTACCAAGTGTTGTTGTGGAAAAGGATGAACCATAATATGATAAGCAAATTAAATATATTTTCTATCATATGGAGATAAATGCTACGGAGGAAAATAAGCAGTTAAATGGTATAGTGATGACAAGTTTGGCTGATAAAGAACATACTATTTTTATTTGCTAAGTGAGTTAATGTCACAGTGAGAAAGTGGCATGGAGGTGATAGTAGAGGAACAGTAGGAGCAAATGAAGCCAGGGAATTCTGCCTTTACAGACTCTACAACTATCCCACACTGATGCTATCCCAGGGGGCCATGACTATAACTCCCAGCAAGCCATAAACCTGACTTTCTAACTTCCCTCTTGTTCTAGCTTTTCAAGATGGCATTTAACACCAATGGGTTGTTAATCATGCTGGGTCTTTCCCAGATATGCAGGAAATGCACGTTATATCAAACTTTTCTGGTTTTTTTTTTTTCCCCTCCTATCAACCTATGTGATTCTTGCTTCATTTCTTGTCAGCCTGGAAAAACCCAGAGGGGAATGAGGTGACTTCCTCTGTGCCTTGACACTCTCCATAACTATATATGTATTTTGGTATTCTTTGTCCTCCACATGGCAAAGACACTTCTTGTAGCACTATGATTCAAACATGGACTTAGGTTGATTACCACACATTAACTGACAAAAACTAGAACAAGAATGTGAACAGATTTTTTAGGCTAGATATGACTGAATAATAAGGTAAATAAGCCTAAAGTAAACTAAATAGTTTTGGGAATACAGAGGCAAAGTAGGAGGATATGGTGACAGAGTGAGAAGAATGGAGGGAAATCCTCAAAGGAGAAATTAGAATTTTGGAGATTTAAAAGAGGTAGGCATTGATTTTTATTAATAATTTAAATGCAGAGAGTAAGAAATACAAAAAACAGCTTGAGTGAAAAAAAAAATCTAGTTATAATCACTGTGGAATATGGTACCTGTCTCTTTGGATTGAAAAGAAAATGGCAAGAATAAGTTTAATTTGAACATGTGGTAGTATCTGGATTCCCAAATTGAAAACACAAGTGTTAATTTAAAATTTAAGATCCAAGAAGCTAGACCTAGAAAGTTTGAGAAAAGAAATCAATCTGCACTGATACCACTAATTTGCCTTCAGGTATAGGGAAGTGGTAATGTTATTGTTACAGGATTTAGATGAGGCTAATCAATGACATTCCCTGGTGAGATTTTTAAAAATAAATTCAGAGTTCTAGGAATTGCTGGTATAATGAAAAGGGTGAGGGCAGTTGCTTGAAAATCTGGTTTCTAATTTCCTAAAAAGAAGCTATTTGTCAAATTACTCAATTTCCTAAGTCATTGCCTAAAACTCAATTTCCTAAGTGAATGGGAACTGTTTCATAGTGCTAGAATATACACAGTAGGTGCTTCTTTCATAGGTTTTAGCTTCCACACCTCCATTGGTCCCATACTATGCATTCCAAATATAGCTTTATAGCTAAAATGAAACAAAAGCTATATTCTACAAATCTACAGCCTTGACTGAGTGTATAATCTAGCTAGTTTGATATAAAAGGGAACTATAAACCAGGAGTTAATGACCAGACTACTCCATTGTACTTTGAGGCATTGAAAGAACATCATGGAAAACTAAGGGACACAATAAAATCTCCCTATTGAAGATGCCCTTATTTTGATGAACTGGCATGAACAGTGTCAGGATATGTTCTCTCCCTTATGGAATAACCATGTTTTGCCAAAAGCTTACCTCAAATACCAAGCAGAATGCTGAGACTCACTAGATAATCTTTAGAAGTCTAGTTTTACCAACAACAATCTGAAATTCTGGTCAGGGTATGTTGCCCCCTTGTCAAATGACAATGTGACCAATGTGGCCAAAAGGCCAGAAAAGAATACAAATAAAAAAGAATGCAATTTTGTAACTATGATTTCTTCACTTAAATTATGAGCATGTCCCCTCAATGTTAAATAATTTCAAAACCATGTGGTTTTTGTTTTATTTGATATTATGTTTATATTTGAGTCTATATATTATTTCATTGAATAGTTGTGCCATAATATTTAAACAAAACTTTATAAAGGAAATACTTATTCCTATTAGGTATTTATTATTATTAATCACAGCACAATTGCCATTCTATTTCACATATTTTTGGTTTTTTTAAAAAATATTCATTTATTTATGCATATAAGAACTGGGATACAGGCCAGGGGTGTGGGGGTGAGAGGAGTTACCAGAGACAGAATGGGGAGCAGAACATGTGGATCAGATCTATTGAAATACACTAATAAGGAGAGCAGTGGGTGAGACAGGGGAGGCCTGACACACCATGTGGGTCACCTCCCTTGCAGGGGATTGAATTCATGCTGCAATAGTTGCAGATAGCTTCATAGTGCTGTGCTTTAACCCCTTGTGCCATCAGGGAGGGCCTCAAATATTTTTGTATCTAACTATGACTATATCTTTAGGGTGAATTCCTGGAAGTATAATTGCTGGATTTTAGTACACGTTGCCAAACTACCTGGTAGAAAAATGCTACTGATAATTGTATTTAGTGGTGCAACGCCAATGAGGCTTTGGTAATTTTGCCTTGTCATTATTGAGGCATTGATATTTTTAAAAACTGTGAATTCTTCAGAGTTCAGATAGTCAATGAAAGTAAGGGGCTTCCCTGATGGCGCAGGGGTTAAAGACTTAGCACTATCAAGCTATTGCCAGCCACTGTAGCATGAGTTCAATCCCCTGCCAGAGAGCTAACCCATATGGCACAGCAGACCTCTCCTGTCTCACCTGCTGCTCCCTCAGCAGTGTATTTCAGTCAATCCACCTGTTCTGCTCCTCACTCTGTCTCTGGTGAATTCTTTCACTCCCACACCTCTGGCCTACAGCCTAGTTCTTATATGCATAAATAAAAATAACTTTAAAAGAAGAATAAGAGCTAGCATATATAGTCAGGCATAGGATAGTCAGGCACTATCTTATCAGGTTTGCCTAAGTGGCAAACAAATGTATTAGGCAGGATATAAGGTGGCAAACAAAATTCCCTGCCCACTAAAGTACACACTTTGGATTGCAAATATTGTAAGATGTCAGTTTGTGATTTCGTTTCTATGATATGACAAAAGTATTTTGCATTATGTAATTAAGAATCTAAATCAATGATACAATAGATTACAGACTTACTCAGTATGCCTGACCTAGTCATATGAACCCTTTAAATCTAGAGTGAAGATGATTTCTTTGTGTATATATGTATGTACACATGAGTCTAAAGTACTTAGCAATCTTTTTCATAGTAAAGTAAACATAAATATTGTGTTTAGAGACATTTTCATTATAGTTGAAAAGTCAACATTTGGGTTTGTGATTTTTGATCTTCTATATTACCTTCACAGAAGATATATGTGAACCATCTATCTAAATATCTTCATAGAGCTTAAATGAGAATTCTTTGTAATTCCTCAAATTGTATATCATGTTCTATATATTTTTCTTGCTTAATTTAAGTTGCTTTCTTCTTTAAATAAATAGATCATAATAACATTGCTGAGTCATCACTTGGTGTTAGAAACCAAATTCTAAGAATTTCATCTCATTTACATTTAAATATTAATCCATTTTATCACTGAGCAACACAAAGCTTAAGATGTAAGTAAAATGTATTTTGAATGTAAGCTATCTTTGTGACAGCAAATATTTTGAAACATAACTAAAAAGTTACTTTTTAGATTTTAAAAATACATGAAAAAAGGAAATAAAATTTGAATACATTGTTCTGTGAAGAATGAATTTGTAGTTAAATAATTATGAAAATGTTTTATATTAGAAATATTGTCTCCATATACTTAAGAATTATTTCAGAATTTATTTTTAAGAATTCTATACTTATAAATTATATTTAAGAATTATAAACATAATCATGTTTTAGTCAAAGTTAGAGATTCAAGAGACAATAGATATACATCTATTTTAAAGCTCATTACTGTGGGACCTCCCTGGTGGCACAAAGGGTTAATCGCTGCCTTATGAAGCCACTGCAACCACTGGAGCACGAGTTCGATCCCTGGTCAGGGAGTTGATCCACGTGACCAGCAGACCTCTCCTGTCTCTCCTGTTGCTCCCCCAGCAGTGTGTTTCAGTTGATCCACATATTCTGCTCCCCACTGTGTCCCTAGTAACGTCTCTTACCCCCCACACCTCTGGCCTGTACCCCAGTTCTTGTATGCATACTAAATTTTTAAAAAATATATGGGTAGCACTGACAACTAAGATTGCCCACAATCCCTTAATATAGTCCAAATTCTGTGGTGAAAAATACTCTATATACATCTATAATCTTCACAGTATTATCCAGAATTTTACAGAAAGGCAAACAGGTAGATACCTGAATTTTACAGAAAGGGAAACAGATTCAGAGACTTTACAAAGTTTATACAGGCAATAAGATGGTATAGCTGGGGACTGAACTCTGACTAAAAATGGTATGAATTCCATCAATTATTATGCTGTACTACCTAATTAACTGACAGGCCAAAATACTATCCCCTACTAGCTCAGAAAAGGTATTTCTAGAAATATGCATTATTTCTAAATGAATCATACTTTTAAGTATTCTTTATCACAATAAAGTCCTAAGGTAAATGAGCACATTTATGATATATTAACAATCATTCCTTCTCCTCAAAATCCTAGGTATCAGGGCTGGCATTACCATTATTTTTAGTCAGCTGTACCTTATGGTAGTGATATTTATAGCAAAAGAATTTTGCTATTCATATATAATGTGAATACCTTGAGAGATACTAAATCCTAGTAAAATGGGTATGTTAACTCTTACCATGAATCTTTGGTTTCTTTTTACTGATTCATGATTGTCTTTTGTCACCCATTATGACTTACAATTGTTCACCAGAATACAAAATAAATGGCAGAAAGCGGGGCCAGACCAGAAAATAAAAAAAAGGACTTTAACTTGAGTCAAATGTTGAACAACTTTTATGGCAGAGAGTAGGGATTCAGTGAAGAAGAGTGTATGTATGATAGCACCAGAGGTTGGTAAAATTTGTATTACCATATTTTCTTACACAAGCATTATTTAACATTTATAGTGTATGTTAATATAAATATAATTACATGAATTTATAATTAAACCATTAATTTAATATAATCTCTTTCTGAAAAATGGAATAGTAGCATAATGAAACAGCACAGTAGAGGTAATCATGCTATGGTAATTACATAGCAATGAAATCCCCTGTTAAAGTAGAAGTCAATGAAATTTATATAATAAAAAATCTGCAATACAAAGTTTTGTATGACTTAGTCACATTTATGTGACAGGGATGTTGTTATATGGAAAAACATTAACAAAGAAGCATATGAAAACAAGGGAATTAGAATGTAGTGAAGTATCTGTCATTAAGAGGGTACAAGAATCTCTGATGGGGTCCTCCCTAGTGGCGCAGTGGGTTAAGCAACGCACTATGAAGCAAACCACAGCCACTGTAACATGAGTTCAATCCCTGCCACTGGCCAGGGAGGGGACCCACACGGTGTAGCAGACCTCTCCTGCCTCGCCCACTGCGCCCTTGCCAGTGTGTTTCTGTCAATCTGCCTGTTCTGCATCCTGCTCTGGTGGATTCTCTCACCACCCCCACACCTCTGGCCTGTTTCCCAGTGCTTGTATGCATAAATAAATAAATCTTAAAAAAAAAAAAAAGAGAGAATCTCTGACTATGGAAGCTTCTCATGGAGTGTCCAAACTCAGTTTCCCATTTGACACGACAGGAATTCAGTAGGCAACATGGGAGGAATCGCACACTTACCACACTTTACCAATTCAGACATCACAACATGGTGGGCAAAAAACTAAATTTTTAAATATGAGTTTTATGAACTACAATAAAGGAATTTGAGAACTAAGAATTTTTTATGACTCTTAAAATGTTTTCCCAGAATATTTCTGCCTTCATATACTGATAGCATCACAACCAGTGGTATCTAGACAACAATTGATGACAAATATTGATTTTCTGTGGCTAACTTAACCTGGGGATAAAAAAGGAAATGAAAATCTTTATAAATACATTCAGGAGTCCTGTTTAGGAAATCATATTTTTTTCACTTATTAAATATATTGTGATATATCCACAATATGACAGCATCTAATTGCATCAAAACTTAGTAGAAGGGTCTCCCTGGTGGCGCAGCGGGTTAAGCAACACACTATGAAGCAAACCGCAGCCACTGCAGCATGAGTTCAATCCCTGCCGCCAGCCAGGGAGGAGACCCACATGGTGCAGCAGACCTTTCCTGCCTCGCCCGCTGCTGCCCTTGCCAGTGTGTTTTGGTCAGTCTGCCTGTTCTGCTCCCCACTCTGTCTGGTGAATCCTCTCGCCTCCCACGACTCTGGCCTGTATCCCAGTTCTTGTAAGCATAAATAAATAAATCTTTAAAAAAAAAAAAAAACTTTGTAGAAAACAAAATGTATTTTTGACCCTGACAGCAAATGCATTAAGTCACAGAGTCTGTTACAGTAAATCAAAGTGATTAGGTTCGGGATACCAAGGGCAGAGATGAAGTGGAGAATTCTGTGCAACTCTACAATTACCATGTTGTTAGCACTGGGAACCATCTGGCCATGTCATGCTTTTTCACCTTCTTCCAAAATCCTCCTACTCTCTTCTTTTCTCTCATCTAATATTTAATACACTTACCCCACATTCAATACAAACACTTAGTATCTGGCTGTTGTTATTTTACATAAGCAAATGCTCAGTTTTCCAATAAGATATTGTGGAATCCCTTCCTATGCCTTAGTTTCTTCAAGTATAATGAGTAATCCAGGAAGGAATTATTTCTATAATATACTCCCATGCTTACAAGATAATAAAAAACTCAAATTTCCAAATGTAATATATGAATATCAAATGTGTGTTTGCCAAAGGACTTTCAGTCAATGTTATTTGAAGATATAAAAATTTACTTAAGAAATACTTTATATAATGGTTGGCCATTTTTGTTTAAAATAATGATTTAGGGGCCTCCCTGGTGGTGCAAAGGGTTAAGCACCGCACTATGAAACATCCACAGCCACTGCAGCATGAGTTCAATCCCTGGCCAGGGAGGTGACCCACATGGCAGAGCAGACCTCTAGAGTCTCGCCTGTTGCTCCCCTCAGCAGTGTACTTTCGTCAATCTGTCTATTCTATTTTCCACTCTGTCTCTGGTGAATCCTCGCACACAGACAGCCCCCCACACACCTCTGGCCTGTACCCCAGTTCTTGTATGCATAAATAAATCAATCTTATTATTTTTTAGATTTATTCATTTGTCCATACAAGAACTGAGATGGATACAGGCCTGAGGTGCAGGGGGTGAAAGGATTCCCCAGAGACAGAATGGGGAACAGAACAGGCAGATTGACTGAAATACCCTGTTTAGGGGAGCAGTGAGCAAGACAGGAGAGGTCTGCTGCGCCATGTGGGTCACCTCCCTGGCGGGGATCAGACCTTGTGCTAAGGTGGCTGCGGACAGCTTCATAGTGCTGTGCTTAACCCCTTGTGCCACCATGGAGGTCTTATAAATAAATAAACAGAAAGAAAAGAAAAGAAAAGAAAAGAAAAGAGGGGAGGGGAGGGGAGGGGAGGGGAGAAGGAAGGAGGAAGTGAGGGAGGGAAAGAAAATAATATGGTTACATTTCACTTTTTGACTGAGACTAAAGTGAATAAATGAATAAAAAATTTGATCCCATATCAAGTAGTCTCTAAATTGTGGTGTTTAAAATTAATTTTGACATTTATCAAGCTCATCATAATATTGAACTAAATTCTTGGGAAGTTACTTTGAGCCTATTTTCTCAGAGTATATGCATTCAACAACTTTAAAATCAATGTATTTAGTCCATTATACCAACTGTGAAGTAAACAATTGACTGGGAAATCAAATAATCTGCCCAACTGATTTTTTTTTTAATTTTTGAAACATTCAGAGGTGATCATTCACTTAATATCAAATCCATTTCTTACTCCTTAATTTACAAAATGCTAATACAAGAGTAATAACACTGCTTTGGAACAATCAATTCCCTTTGTATATTAGCTCTATATTAAACTATCAGGTTTAATAAATATATATTAAGTCAAAAAAAACTTCTAATTAATAACATTTTAAGTTATGGTCTACCACCATACAATGTTAATGCTATTTTTCATTAGTTGAACTGTCTTAAGTCAGTAGCATAATCCGAATATTGCGAAACCTGACCCAATCTTTCTTACTTTGGTGTCATTTCTATTTCTTATAAATTCTAGTCTTCCATTTTTTTTTTTTTAGCAATGAGGAATTATAAGTGAACCTACCATATTTCCATTATAGATCTAATGTTGTCCATCTATGTTTTCTTGCAATTTTTTTTTCATCTATATATTAGGGCAATCTATAAATAATTCATTTTCCTGAATACATTTTATGAGATTTAAGACTCATGTGAACTCATCTATGAATCTGCTAAGTTACTTTTAGCAAATAAAGACGTATGAATCAGTAAATAAATACTAACTGTATTTAAAGACTATCTGATAGTCAAGTATAGTTGAGTATCAAGCTATGCAATATACAGTTTTCAGGACCTTGAACTATACTCAAAAATTTTTATTGTACCTGAGAAAAGTGTTAATTGCACAAGAGGCATAGTCCACCTATTAATGCATCTGCTTTATTGTTAGCTTGCTCTTTACTATCATCTGTGTTTATGCTGATAGTGCTGCCACTAAATGTTTTCTCACATTGACAAAAACTAAATAAATCCCATTATTCTAACTCTTTTTGAAAAATAACATACTGACATACCAAATTAATTTAATTTTAAATAATGGATTGGTCAGATGTTAAATATCATAAAACATGACTTAAACATGTACTTTACCACATTTCTAATAGTAAATCTAATACATTCAAGTTAGTGTAATGAAAATCAAGTTATTGTATATCAAAAACATTTAAACTGTAAATCAGAAAAGTTAGGAATCTCACCTGCATCACAATAAAATAGGAAAGATGTACAGTTTTATGGTAGTTTTTCCTTTTAATATTTAGCTGAGAGAGAGAAAATGCTATAGGTAAAATATTTTAATTTAAGAAATTCAGGATAAAATATGATGCTCGTGAGTTATTTCTTATAAAGGTCACATAAAATTTATCTTGGGATTTTTTTATCCCAAGAAAGAAAAAATTCAAACAAAATGAAAGTATTATATGTTGACTTACAATAATTCCTACTAAATTTCAAATATATTATATTAGAAAGATTACAAAGGTAAGGATATGACTGCATTGTGATTTATGGTCTGAACATTAAGTATTAAAAATTCTTAATTTAATGTTACTTGTCACGTGTTAATTTTCTTCCTCACAGTCCATAGTCTAACCATATCACTCAAAGGTTTTTTTCTTATTAAAATAACTGATACATTTAAACGTTTTTTTAATTTTTTGTCTTTTCAGTATATTACCCTATTACCCAAACAAAAGGAGAAAAAGGAAAGTATTGTGCAAAAGACAACAAAGTTGTATATAGACTGGATATACTGAAAACCTATAGTTGAATCTTTATATTTGAATCTTTAAAATGTTTGCACCTAATGAAAAACAAATGACTTTGCTCTACCATCACTCACAGAGCAGCCTTATGTGGTTTTCATTTGCCTTGTTTCATTCTTCACTTGGACAGGAATCTCTTAACTGTTTTCTTTCATGTTTTTTTCTGTCTCTTGCTTGCACTCAAAGTGTGTGCGCGTGCGTGTACACACACACACACACACACTTTTTTCTGTAGTCTCTGCAGTAAAATCTACCATAGTTATCTCACGGAGACGTCTCTTGCAGACGTCTGCCAGTGGATGATAGTGGATCAGGAAATGCTGATTGAGAAAGGGTTTATCTACTTTTCATCCAAAATATGTGAACCATTAAGGAAATTATAAAAAGCAGCAACAATATACTCTGGTTTTATTCAAAACCTTTCCCTTAGCGATTATTAAAAGGATGATATTTTTAGCCAAAGCAAGCAAAATGCATCTGCAGCAGCTGGTTTCCAAGGAAACAGAATAATTTAAAACCATGTGGAACTCTGCTCTCTAATTTTCATCAATTCCCCTTCATTCCTGGAGGTAGCTTTACTAGGAATTTATAATTTCCAAAATATAACTGCCTTGACTCATTTCCTCTAACACATTTCAAGAGGTGAATATCTGATCACATACATATATTTATACACACATCACCTTAAATTCCAATACAAGGGATGAATTAACTTTAGCCATCATTTTCTTTTAAAAACCAACAGAGAAGAATCAATAATTCGAAATATGGGAAAATTTCAATATCACATAGTGATGTTATAATGATGTTTGAAATCTGAAAGTATTTTAAAACAAAGCTATGTAGGAGTATTTGATTGGGTCAATAGGAATATGACACACTTTTAGAAACATGTTATTTGCTGTAATAGTACACTGAAGAAATTTATCTAGTTATCCTTTCATTTATATCTTTGCCCCAATATTCAGTAGTTTTTATCCATTTTTTAAATTTTGAAATATGTTATGCTTTTGCCTCATATTCAAAGGCAAAATCCATTTCTCAGACAAAAACAAGACAAAAAAATCCTAATTATACATATATTCACTCCCACTAGCCTATGATTCATTGATTCATTCAAAAGAAAATATAAACAAATCATTATTATAACCAACAAGTATTAACTGATTTCTGATGAGCCCATATAAGTAATAATCTTTCCTAAAATTTGTTAGTAAAGTTCCCCCACTTTAATTGACCTATATTTATTAAAATAACTTTATACTTAAACAACTTGGAGTAAAATTATTTTGTGTATGTTTTTATTATGAGTGTCATTTAGTTTCCATATTTAAAATTCCCTATTTTACCTTAAGGACAAATAAAAGACAACATAAAGAAATAAAAGCTTCTGGTAAAGTAAAATCCTAGCTTTGAGCTGTTGAAAATTTACGGCTGTAAGGCTCTTATTAACACTATCAGTGCTGTGAGAGAATACTTATCTAGATATATTTCATTTAAAAATGAGATAACCAGTGTAACTTGCCTTTTAAGATACAGTTTTTACACTATTTTTAATCCTTCACAAATAGGTTACTGAGCATTTAAAATGAAAATGTACCTATGCAAGTTGATAAACACAAATACAGTTAGTGTATCAGTAAAGCTTACAGCCTACAAAATAAAATGAGACAACTGTTCAATCCCATACAATTTATCAAGACTGTGTTAAATAAAAGGAATCAAATGCACATAAATCATTCATTTAAATTACAGCTAAAGGAGTCTACAAATTGCAAACATTATTCTCCTAACCCACTGACTATATTGTAAATGTTAAGACACCCCATGAAAATTTATATGCATATTTAGAGAAAGCTCCATTTTCTCAGTACCTGTGGAATTTACCAAGATTTCCTCATTCTTCCTTTGATCCCATTAACTTAAGCTGGAATCACAAAAAACACATATTTAAATGAATCATTGTACCTATTAATTTTGTTCAGTAACACTGCTATAAAGTTATCCAGGATTAGATATGCCTCTGGTGTTTTCATCAGCTAAGAATTTTGCACAGATAAAGAACAGCTCATTGCAAAGCTTCAAGTAATGAAAGGAACACACTTTCGAGAAATGCCTTCAGAACAATTTTCATACCCTACAATGGTCTCAATAGGAAATGAAGAGCATTGTCTTTTAAAGAAAAAAATTTTTTTTTCTTTTTTGCTCTTACCTGTAAATATGGTTTCTGTACTTCAGCTCCGTCAGAGAAGACTGAGGAGTTCACTCCTCCCTCGTCTATCCATCAGGCTGCAGCCAACCAATAACAAAAGCCAGATCCTGGCATTCTTTGGCTCATGCTCCCTGCTCTGTTTCCATCCCTTGTTCCCTCCCACCCCCACTCTTTTAGAGGACAAATCCTTGCAGCTGGGAGAGAGGAAGGGAGTAAGGAAAAGGAATACTGGCAGGACGCAATAAAGAAATAAAAGACTGAAAGATGTTTCAAAGAATAGGTCCAAGCTGTGGGAATGTTTGCAGGTGAATTCAGTTGAGGTAAAATGCCTGCTTTGGTTTAAGAAAATAGGGTTAATCAATGCCTCACCCACGTGAAATCAAAATATACAAAGCAAAACACTCATGCAAAATCTAGGTAAATTGCCATTTGTTTTTACCCCCATTGATTTTTTTTTTCCAATGGAATAGTGAAAAAAAAGTATCTCATTATATATTTTGATATGTAGATAGGTTGAAACTGAGCAACAAGATAATAGGCATACCGAGTTTATAAAGAGTTAAATTTAAATGAATCTAGACCCTTTACACTGATGAATCATAATTTTAATTTCAACCTCTGGCATTGTTTCCATCTAATCAGTCTGAAAGGTATATTTAATCCTTGAGAACTAAAATATTCAAATATTTTAAAGTTATGTGGCTACTAGCATTACTTCAGATTCCTCACATGCCATCATCAATGTGCCTATGTGAGTAATGGGACTTGTTAAAGATTAAAAAGGATCAGCCACTTGATTGTCATGTTTCAAAGTGACTAAGTGAGCCCCAACTTTATTTTAATAACCCTGGAAAAAAATGACTCTACTTTTGTACACAGTATGAAAGGAAACTTGAAGAAAACATCAAATTAGAATCGCATGCAGCAACAAAGTAAATTTGTCAGCCAGGAGATTAGGTCAGGACTGACAAAGAACTTGAATTATATGCAAATTAATTGTATACTTAATTTTTTAAAGGTTTATTTTTATTTATTTATGTATATAAGAACTGGTGTACTGGTCAGAGGTGCTGAGGTGAGGCAGTGGGGTAGAAGAATTCACCAGAGACAGATTAAGGGAAAGAACAGGGAGATCTAGTGAAATACACTGCTGAAGGAAGCAGCAGGCAAGACAGACGAGGTCTGCTGAGCCATGCGGGTCACCTCCCTGGCCAGGGATCGAACTTGTGCCATGGTGGTTGGCAATAGCTTGATAGCACTGAGACTTTAACCCCTGTGCCACCAGAGAGACCCTGCATACTTAATTTAAAAATACAAGTCACAGCTCTTTATGGTAAAGAGTACTATTAATTGAGGTTCCCCTGGTGGAGGTGATCTTGTTACAGGGCAGGGAGAGGAGCACCCAGAACCCCCAAGCCTGCCCTCTCTGAATGGGTTCTGCCATCCGCCGCATTAAGACAAACATACAAAAC
>JAGFMF010011870.1:14668900-14803823 GCA_019455555.1 Galemys pyrenaicus | reverse complement strand
CAGTTTCTTCACATGTCCCTCTGCTCCACGTGCCTCCTCCAGGTCTCCTTGCTGTTCTCCATCTTCCTTTCTTCTCCTCTCTCTTCTCTGCAGAAATCTTCTTTTTCTCCTCAGCTCCACCCACTTAGGGCGGAACCAGTATTTTGGAACTCCCCCTTTTCCTGGGACCACCCTGTTACAGTCTGAAAATTTCCTTGAAAAGAAGTATCTTAAACAATGTATGTTATCTACACCCTAAAGATATGCATTATTTACCTTTGCTATTTAATTTCTTAAATGGGTATTTTGTCCTTAAGGAAAAAAGACCAAGGGAGAAAAAAGAGAGGAAGTGTCCAGAAAGTATTCTTTATCTGCAAGACTCAACTGGCATTAGGGCTAAATCATTGGTATTCCAAGAAGAGCTATACAGAAAGGGACTGGAATGCCAATTTTATTGGGGTTCGAGAGGGACTGATAACTAGACCTGAAATTGACTTTCCGTCGAAGAGTACAGATTTTACTTGGTGTGTGAGATTTCTAGACAATCTTTGGGAGGCTCTGCTAGAGATAAGAAGGTTAAATATTCCTTATTCCTCCCCTAAGCCCTGCGACTAGGATAGATAGAGTAATCTGTAGGGCAACATTTCTTAATGTGGGGGCTGAGGGCCATCTGTATCAGAGTCCCTGTGAGGAAGCTTGTTAAAATGCAAATCTGTGGGCCTCATACCACACTTAAGGAATCAGCATTTGAGGAATGTTGTGACTCAGCACTTTTAGCAAGCTCTCCCGGGTGAATTTTATGCCAACTATGCTGTAGGTCAGTAACCATATAAGTATTCCTTGGATACAAACTGTAAGCAAATTTCTTCTGATTTTGATGTTGTTTTTGGAGTCAGTGGGTTTGGAGTGCGGGGTTCTTGGGTTAACTCTGGAAAAGGTTTCACCAGTGCTCCCTGATCAGCAGCAACGTGGTGAGTTCCCAGTTGAGTTTCTCCATGAGGCAGAGACGTTAGTTATTTTAAAGAGCAGGTTTACTAGGGAAAGGAACAGAAGAGTAAAGGACACTTGCATAGGTACAAGTGGGCAGGAAGAGCTGCCCCAAGAGGGACAGGTTTGCAGAGAGAGGCCTGCATGGTTGCAGGCAGGTAGCCTTCAGGAGAGTTGCCTTCACTGAGGGAGGTCAGTGAAGAGAAGGCCCAGCATGGTGCCTGTCAGCATATGAAAGGTTTCACTGGCACACTCCAAGTTCAGATATGAGGGAAAGTTGTATTCTCCAGAGTTTTATTCTTAATGTACCTCTCTCTGTAGTTCTCAGACTTTAGTGTCCAGCAGGTAGGAAGGCTGCTGTCCTTCAGAGGAGAGAGTTAGTGAGGAGAAGAAGCACCTGCATAGGTACAGATGGGCAGAAGGTGGCTGCCCAGAGCCAATGCAGAGTCTGCACTGATATAGTCTTCTTTTGGTATGGAGGGGCGTGAGAAGATTTTATAAGCATGTGCCCTCCGGAGATTATTACTGTTGTGCCAGAATGGGGTGCACTACCCAAGAAAGCCAGTCACACCATTGTAAAGACAAGAGGAATCTTTATTACAAGCTCGAGCTTGGGCCCACCTGCACACCAGAGGCACCTGGGTGGTAGGGAGGCCCCGAGCATGGGGGAGGCAGAGACTTTATACATGACTCAAGCGCTGTCCGATTGGCTGACCCTTGCAACCTTCCGTATTTGGCATGGTAGGTGGGCTGTCATTGGTGATTGTCTGGCAGCCGTGGTAGGAGGTCACGTCTTGGTGGCCTGTTGTAGGGTCATACCACAGGCCCCGACCTGGAGAAACAGAGACTTAAGCCCTAAAATGGCGGTTAATTCATGATGGAGGTTGTCATACTCTTCATTTAAAATGGATTCCAGAGATAGAGTTCTGTCTTCTATCTTTACTTTTGGTCTAGCATTTACAATGCTAGATTTCAGAGATATTTGCTTGGGTTAATGGTTATTAATCCCTTCTACCCCCACCTCCAAGTCTCTGGTCTTAAGGCACCTCCGTTCCATTTTTTTCTATTCTTTTGTCCTTCATCAATTTGATGATAGAAGAAAAAGGAAGAAAAATGGGGGTTTGGAGGTAAAGTTAAAAATTTGGATGTTTTGACATTTGTAACTACAGATTTAAATATCAAATATTGCACTGAAATCATAGTTAGCCCTGGGATGTTGGTATAACTGCAAAATCACCATCATTTAGGGCATTTTTTTTAAAGATTTATTTATTTATGCATACAAGAATTGGGGTACAGGTCAGAGGTATGGGGGGGGTGAGAGGATTCACACAGAGAGCAGGGAGCAGAACAGGCAGATCAACCGAAGTACACTGCTGAGGGGAGCAGCGGGCACAGCAGGAGAGGTCTGCTACGGAGAGGCAGGGATCGAACTCGTGCTGCAGTGGCTGGGGTTTGCTTCACAGTGCGCCGCCCAACCCACTGCGCCATCAGGGAGGCCCCATTTAGGGCATGTTTAAGTAAAGGCAGTGAATTAGTGCCATTAGGGCAGTGCTTTCCAAAATTGTGCTCAAGAAGCTCCTATATCAGAATGGAAAATGCAGACTAATAGATTCCATTTCATACCTACTGAATGGGAATCTCTGGAATGGGGCTTAGAAAGCACGATGTTTCACATATTTCTAGCTAACTTTACTAGTACACTAAGGTCTGAGAACTATGCTCCAGAGAGAGGTATATTAAGAATAAAACTCTGGGGAATACAACTTTCCCCCATATCTGAACTTGGAGTGTGCCAGTGAAACCTTTCATATGCTGAAATAGCTTAGAGAGAAGCAGCAATTATCATCAGTTCATATGGGAAAAAAAAATTAACATACCCAGACCCCAAAATTAACCCACCAAATCATATCAAATACAACAGGAAACCTAAATTATCACTAACATACAGTAAAAGCTGGTATGATGGGATAAATATGCAGCCTGTTAAAAGTGGTTACTGCTTGGTGTGTGAGTCACCTTTATTCCGTTGAAACCATCCAATGTTGACAATGATTTTGCTTTTCCACTCATTAAAAAAAAAAAAACCCTTTGGATTTCTTTCAGTTAGTGAAAATAGGTACTTAAGTAGAACCTAAATGGCATAATCAAACACTTGAAACTGGGGATGGGGTAAGGTGGAGGTGGGAGAATAGCGGTCCTTGCATTTATTTATTTATTTTTAAAGATTTATTTATTTATGCATACAAGAACTGTGGTACAGGCCAGATGTGTGGGGGTGAGAGACAGAGTGAGGAAGAGAACAGGCAGATCAACTGAAACACTGCTGAGGGGAGCAGCAGGCGAAACAGGAGCGGTCTGTTGTGCCACGTGGGTCACCTCTCTGGCAGGTGGCAGGGATCGAACTCATGCTGCAGTGACCATGTTTTGCTTCATAGTACGTTGCTTAACCCATTCACCACCAGGGAGGCCCTGCAGTCCTTGCATCTAAAGAACAGGAAGCAGGATGAAGAAAACACTTAGGAACCGTTAGCTGGGAGGAAAGCAAGAAGAGCATGTAGTAGCAAAAAGCAAGAGTAGAGATTTCAGGCAGATGCCCTATCAGAGGATATGACAAGGTCTAGTTCATTACCATGCACAGTGCTTTCCACTGAAATCATCTCACGCATCCCCTGGAGCTTCTTACCATGCACAATCTCAGATTCCACGCCAATAAACTGAATCACATTTTCACAAGATCCCCAGGTGAATCATGTGCACATTTAACAGTTTAAATCATTCTTATTATCCACTGTATTTGACATTTATCTCATTTGAACTGAAAGTGAGCTGTTTTTGGAATCACTAGGCAGGAGGCAGGCTGAATGTTTTGTAAATGAGTGGGACAAAGCCAAACAAAAGCAAACTGCAATTTTAAGAACAAAATGATGGTTATCAGAAGAGAAGGGGGAAGGAGAGTGAACTGGGTCAAGAAGGTCTACTGTATGTATGGTGGAGGAGACCTGCAGTGGTGATAATAATGCAGGACATGTGGAGTCAATTACAATGTGTACAGCTGAAATCTATACAAAGTTATAAACCAATCTTACCCAACAAATCATAGAATGTGTAAAAAGTGAATTAATGGGATCAAATTCAGTGATTTATATACACTCAGCACAAGCACCTTCTAACACATTGAGCACCAAGCTGTTTCTTTAGTTCTAAGAAGCTGAACGTGAGCAGTGACAAATTCTTTATGCTGCTTCAGGGCTCCACTTTAGCCATGTTTCTGATAGTGTGATGGGCAAAGCAGAGGCTGATAGTGACAGGGGCAAGGCTTTCCTCAGGAACAGTGACAGTTGTACCCTTGGTTACCATGGGAACTCAGCTTCATTTGCCAGAAAGGAAGGTGACCGACCTTAAGAGAGCAGTCGGAGTGACTTTAAAACTCTTTCATGACAAGGAAATATTACAAAATCTCTAAAGGTTAAATACCATTATAAAATAATATAAGAATTTGGGGCCTCCCTGGTGATTCAAGGGGTTAAGGCACAGCACTATGAAGCCATCCTCAGCCACTGCAGCACGAGTTCGATCTCCCACCAGGGAGGGGACCCTGCCTCGCCCACTGCTCCCTCAGCAATGTATGTCAGTCCATATGCCTGTTCTGCTCCCCACTCTGTCTCTGGTGAATCCTCTCACACCCCCCCCCCCACCTATGTCCTGTACTCCAGATCTTTTATACATAAATAAATAAAATCTTTTTAAAAAATAAACACACAAGTGAGGACCCACAATCCAGCAACCCATTTTGATCAGGGTTGCCCTGTAACAAATGGATCATAGCAAAAACTGGGCTAACCATGGG
Source organism: Galemys pyrenaicus (assembly GCA_019455555.1). NCBI lineage: Eukaryota > Metazoa > Chordata > Mammalia > Eulipotyphla > Talpidae > Galemys > Galemys pyrenaicus. The sequence continues at coordinate 14,799,007 of JAGFMF010011870.1, read as the reverse complement.
AACAAAGGTAACAAAGCATTTTTTGTGAGGAAAAAATATGCTTTTTGACATCTTTATTAAAGAACTTTAAAAGCTGTTTTATGTGGGTGACAGTTTTAAAAATTGCTTTCAAGGGTCTCAGTGGAGGTGTAAGGGGTTAAGTTACAGCATTATGAAACTATCAACAGCCACTGCAGCATGAGTTCGATCCCCAGCCAGAGAGGTGACCCACATGGCACAGCAGACCTCTCCTGCCTCGCCTACTGCTCCCCTCAGCAGTGTGTTTCAGTAGATCAGCTTGTTCTGCTCCCTTCTCTGTTTCTGGTGAATCCTCTCACCCTCCCCACTGCCCCACCTCAGGCCTGGAACACAGTTCTTTTATGTATAAATAAATAAAAATATTTTTTAAAAGATCTATTTTTTATTTATTTATGCATATAAGAACTGGAGTGTAGGCCAGAGTTGCAGGTGTGTAAGAGGATTCACCAGAGACAGAGTGGGAAGCGGAACAGGTGGACTGGCTGAAATACACTCCTGAGGGAAGCAGTGGGTGAGACAGGAGAGGTTTGCTGTGCTATGTGGGTCAGCTCCCTGGCCGGGGATTGAACTCATGCTACAGTGGCTGGTGATAGTATGATACTGCTGAGACTTAATCCCTGCACCACCAGGGAGGCCCTAAATATGAAATTTTTAAAAGTGTACATTTATTTTATAAAAAAGTAAATGTTACCTACATTTCAAATGCCACAGTAATTACTGATTATTATGCATCATAAACAAGGGAAAATCTGAAAAAAAAAAAAAAAAAAAAAAAAAAAAAAAAAAAATAAAAAAAAAAAAAAAAAAAAAAAAAAAAGCAAGTCAAATGGTCATAGGGGCTAAGATTTTTCAAATGAGTTTGACTATGAGATTTGGATAATTTTATATTGGTAAGACAGAAGTGGAAAAGAACATAATCCTAAGTCTTTAAAATATTAAAGATTGTAGATAACAGAAACAGAAATTTCTTCACCAAATTGTAGACAGCTTGAGCCCTTGAGAGGGAGATCATTCCATGATCAATAAAAACAAGTAATTGTTTCCTCTTCCTCTCCTCCCAATCATTCCACATCTTAATTATCCAACATAGATGGGAAATGTAGTGATTGGGACTGGACTGGTTTCTAAATAATTTAAGGTTTATGTCTAAGATTTGGAAAGCTTGAAAGAATTGTATTTTATTTAATATTTAAATATGCTGAGCACAGCACAGTGACTGGCAAGTAATGAGTCCAATAAATGTAAAAAAGTACAAATTCACAGCAAGAGTAGGAATGGAGGTGGGAGAAAGCATGAGGCAAAATAAAAACCAAAAAGGATTAAGAGACAGAGATAACCTATGCAGATCAGACCTGTACAAATAAATTGATGTTGTCTTAACTTTGGCTACACTTTAGAATCCTGCAGAATAAGAATTTCAAACTTTATTATTACTGCCAATTCCTGAAATAAGGAGGTAGCATATAGATCCCAGAAATAAATAAGCAGTAAACAGCCTCAGGATCCAGACAGGCCTTAAATTGCTGCTTTCCACTGATTTTCTATCCACAACATTCTGAGACGAATACAAGTATAGGAAAGCAAAATAATGTCAAGCTCCTTAATAAGAAACAATTTGGCAGGTGATAGTGAGAGAGAGCCCAACTTACACGGAAACATGCAAAGCATCTCAAGATCCCTGCTGATTTTTTGGTTAGGTATCAGAGCCAAGAAGTTGAAAGGATGCTTGCATTTACGACTGGTGAAGACTACAGAGAAAGCCTTTACTAAAGTGTGAGTTGGCTTTCCCCCAAACATTACATTACCCTTGAATGGAAAATTGATCGGATGACATATGGTGATAACATCTGCCACCCATGGATAAAGCCATAGTGCCATGTGGGTGGTAATGGAAGCTGTAATAGCGAGGGTGGAGATTTTAATGACAGTATGTAACACTGAGGAAAGTAGCAGCAATCTGAAAGAAAGGAACAATTTGTGTAAATCTTTAAGATGGGTACTATAGGACTATACATTCTGTGCTTCTGTAGTCATCTCAGAGGGAATGATAGCAATGAAAGATGCTTTGTCATTTTATTACCTTCAAGAAGTTGATCTCAGTCATAAACCCCAGAGAAGCATTTCTCCCAAATGGTTTGTGGCCTGCACTCTTTCCTTATCAGTAAATAGATATTTATTACAATCCTGGGATGATCATAGCAAGAAATCATAGCAATACAGAGCTATTTATATTTAAGACAAAAATCAGAGCAAACACATTACTGCTAAGAATGTCTAAAGAATGGTACTGAAATAGATAATTCTAATGTTCTTTTATAAATGAAATTTTTAAGTTCACTGTTTTGTCCTACTTATACAGGAAAAAAAATAAATGACATTACTGTACATTATAAACAGAAGTGTCCTATTTGCAAAGCAGAAAAAAGAAGGAAAATCTTTCCATGGTTAAAAATAATGTGAGGTTTGGCTGAAGTTTCCTATGGAATTCAATATTTTAAGTGGCAGTGTTATGTCCTGACAGATTTGGACAGTAAAATTTTCAGGTAAATTTTCTTTCTCAAAATGTCCTCAAAAACTAAGAACCCCAGTGAAATTCTAAAAAATGTTCTTGCTTAGTTATAAGGAAACTGTTTTCTTAAATTTCAAAGAATAACTTTTTGTCTTCCTCTTTCCTAAAATAAGAGAAAGTAGCAGCTGGTTTATGGTGCAGCTCTGAGACTCAGTAGACCCTAACTGATTCCCTAAAGTAATCCATAAGGGGTAATGGAACGCCAGAGCCAATTTTTTCATCCCTCTCTTGCTGCTGACACACACATAATTCTGAATTCTTTTCATCCTTCCAATTTTTCTCCCTATTTCCATTTATGGGTACAATAAATAAATAAGTCAAGATTTTAAGTTCTGATCTGCCTAAAACAGATGTTTTGAGATGATGATGATCATCATCATCACTATTATTTCCTGATAAAAACCTATTTGCTATTGTGAACTTACTTAAAGCAAAGAGGTAAGAATAATATCTTAAACTTACAAAAGGATAAAGACAGAGTATGTTTTGGGAATATTTTTCTGGTCTTCTGGTCTAAATATTTAAGGCAAATAGCAATTAATTTATGAGATGCATATATAATTAGCTTTAAAATGTTTCAACATCCTGTGCTTGTTTTGTAGCACTGGAAAATATACTGCTGGACTGAGGCATATACACTATTTAAGTGGAATAAAGAAATTGGTGAGCAGGGGAAAATACCTCAACCCCATCTGGGCTCTTCTGAAACTGGATGGAAGAACAAATTAACATCAGACTGATTTGTAGAAGAAAAAGCCAAAATTTAATAACATACATATGGAGAATTTACATGGATATAAATTGTAGGGAATAATAGAGTGGACTGGGAATATTTATTCTATGTTTTAAGACCTTCTCTATAACACTGGGACATCAAGAATAGAGGGGCCTCCCTGGTGGCTCCACGGGTTAAGCACTGCACTATGAAGCATCCACAGTCACTGCAGCATGAGTTCAATCCGTGGCCAGGGAGCTGACCCTTATGGTGCAGCAGACCTCTCCTGCCTCGCCTTCTTCTCCCCTCCGCAGTATATTTCAGTCGATCTGCCTATTCTGTTCCCCACTCTGTCTCTGGTGAATCCTCTCACCCTCTACACCTCTGGAATGTACCCTGGTTCTTGTATGCATAAATAAATAAATCTTTTTTTTTTTTTTTTTAAAAAAAGAGTAGAGAAGGGGAGACTTCACATGACAGACATGGGGGGTTTGACCCCATCCTTACTCTAAGAATAAATAAAAGATTCTCAGGAAGGGCATGTCCAGTTAGAAAACCTCATCTGGATCTGGATGCTACCTCCCAAACAACATTCTTCTAGAAAAATGATTGCTCTAAATTGTTAAGAAGTAGGGCAAAGGACAAAATACTTCTAGGACTTTCACAGTTCTTAACTTAAAATAATCTGCATTCCTTTAGTAATACTAACAGACTTCCTGAGACTTGAAGGAACTCAACTGATCTGTAGTTTTCCATATTAAGATGACCCTTCTTGGAAGAGGTATACTCAGTATACTCAGAGTATATTGAGAACAACCTGTCTGACCCTCTTGAGGAAAATCACCCCACAAACTTAATAATGTCCTAAATTTTACCAAATAAAGGAACATAAGAGATTAATTGCTCTTTAATTGTGAAGATAAAAAATATGAATTAAATCATGGTGAATCTGTTAGGGGGAAAGACCCTCCTAAATGGATTATACAAATAGGTTATGGACTTCGACCCCCATTCCAGACCTACAAGATCCAAGGACTACAAATCCCATAAGGTCATTATCGGAGAGCAGATCACTAGGACCTGAGGGTGGAGTTGAGCAGCCAGGCTGAATATAAAAGCAAACATGTAGGCCTTGGGGGGGTCCTTTTCTTTGGGAGTCAGCTCTCAGCGCACCCTTGGGTTCCAGCTCCAAGGAACTGGTAGGATATTTACAGATCTGTATCCCTCTCTTCCCCTTGTGTTATTCACTATGCTATTTCTCCTTCCCTTGTAAATAAAACCCTCTATTAACTTTTGTTGTGTGTGCCTGCAGTTAGGGCATTGTAAGTGCCGTTCGAGCGCGCGGGTGAGGACCCAGTCTGGCAAACCCATTTTATATTAGGGTTGCCCTGTAACAAATCTGCCTGACAAATTTTTATAATTTGCATGATGAGGAACAAAAAAGTATATATATATATTAAAGATTTATTTATTTATGAATACAAGAACTGGGGTACAGACCAGAGGTGTGTGGGGGAGTAAGAGGATTCACCAGAGACAGAGTGGGGAACAGAACAAGCAGACTGACTAAAGCAGTGGGCAGGACAGGAGAGATCTGCTGCGCTATGTGGGTCACCTCCCTGGCCAGCTGTGAGGATCAAACTCATGTTGCAGTGGGTGCGGATACTTCATATTGTGGTGCTTAATCCTTTGTGCCACCAGGGAGGCCTCAATAAAGTATTTATTTTTAATAAGCTGCATGAGAAACATTTGGAACCCAAACTAGAAAAAACAATTTCTGCTTTTCATTGTGTAACAGGGTGATCCTCAGGAAAAGAGGAAGTTCCAGGTTCCCTGTTCCACCCAAGGGAAAGTGGAAGGGAAGAGAAGGACTGAAGAGGAGACTGGAAGAAATGTTATAGAGCAGATGCCCCAAACCTGCCTGCTCTAAAGAGGTTCTGCTAGCCACCAACCACATCAAGACAAAGCATATGGACCTTTAATGGAAAGGAATTTTAATACAAATAGTGTGCAATACAGACAAGACAAAGAATATACTTTTTAAATCAAGCACCCAAAGTTACCCATCCCCTCGTGGGTAAAGTCCACACAAACAGGATTGGCCCAAAGCAAGGCCCAAAGCCCTGTCACAAGTCTATAGCACCTTCCGGTGGGAATCCAAAGAATAGGGTCAGAAACAGTCAGACAAGCCTGGGAGGAAAAAGGGCAAAATCAAATTCAAGATAAAAGTTGCCATTGTTAACATCCCCATGGGTTCCTCACCCACATCTGTTTCAACCAGTCCAGGACCATAAGCCAGTGTAGCTTCTTCACATGTCTTCTGCTCCTAGTACCTCCTCCAAGTCTCCTTCTTGCTCCCTGTCCAGAGGCCTTCTCCAGTTTCCTCTATCTTTCCCCTGTTCAGCTCTACCTTCCCTTGGGTGGGGCAGGAACCCTTTCCCTGGGGACCACCATGTTACAGAAAGAAGGCAGAAGGATGACAGCCAGGAGAGCCATGAGGAGGCACACAGAGCAGAGATACATGTGAAGGATCTGTGCTTAGTTTTTTGTCCTGGACTGGTTGAAACATATGTGATTGAGAGACCCTTGGGAAGGTTGACAATGGCAACAATATCTTGATTTTGATTTTGCTTTTTTCCTTCCAGATGTGCTGGGTCCCTTTTGCTCGTTTCCTATGGGTCCCCATCAGAAGGTGTTTTAGACTTGTGGCAGGCTTATGGGTCTCAGCTGGACATTTACCTATGAGGGATGGGCAAATTTGGGTGCTTGTGATGGAAACTATATTTATCCCTTTTCTGTATTCCACACTAATTGTACTAAAGTTCCTTTTCATTGAGGGTCTTATGCATTAGATTATGTTTTGTCTCGATGTGACAGATGGCAGAACCTATTTAGAATGGGCAGGTTTCTGGGGTGCCCTCACACTGTCGTATAACAATCTCAGCAGCCCTACTGATTACAGAATCAAACATCTGACAGATTGATAAGAGTAAAAAATTTTTTTAAAAAAGTGTAGTAATATCTCCTGTATCCATGGGATAGACCACACAAAGTTAAGTAACCAGCGCACATGCCTTTATATGTCAACTTAAATAGCTTAGTTAAGACAAGGGGGTTGAAGGCTGGGAAGAGAAATAAGAAGGTTGGAAATTTCCTCAAGGAATGCACAGTGGACCATGAATATAGATTTAAGTTATGCCTTCTTCAGTGAAAAGCAATGAGTACAGTAGATCTTCCTGGGAGATGTTTTACAAAGTTTACAAATAAATAACTTTTTCAGAAGCAATCTCTACCAGCCTTCAGAGTCCCTCCCATGAAATCAACCATTTGCCCAAAAAAGTCATATTTTGGGTTGTCCAACTTTTGTCCCACTGCAATTGCACAGTCTAGAAATTGAGTTAGTCAATTTCTTAGGCTTATGGTCCAGGACTGGTTGAAAAAGATGTGGGTGAGGGACCCGTGGGGAGGTTGCTCCATCTCTCACTGGATTAGTCTTAGATCTGAGAAAAGGTAATTTTAGTTAGGTTTTGTTTCTCATTTCAAGAGATAGTAATCCAGGTACATTCCCAAAGTTAGACCTACCTGGTATGAGTGTTAGCATATAACCGAGATATACCCAGGGATCCCAAACTATTAAGGGGTGCTTGCTCTACAGGAGATTTTTTAAAATTAATTAATTAATTAATTTATGTATGTATGTGTACAAACACTGGGGTACAGGCCAGAGGTTCAGGGAGATGAGTGGATCCATCAGAGACAGAGTGGGAAACAGAGCAGGTAGGTAGACAGACTGAAATATACTGCTGAGGGGAGCAATGAGCAAGGCAGGAGAGGTCTCCTGCACCATGTGGGTCACCTCCCTGGCTGGGGCCAGGGATCGAACTCATACTACAGTGGTTGCGGTTTGCTTCATAGTGCATTGCTTAATCCATTGCGCCCCCTAGGAGGCAGGTCCCTCTACAAGAGATTATGCCCTCTGTGTACACAAAAGCAAATTAAGCATACTCTTAATGTGATCAATATTTAATAGAATTAATGTATATAGAGAAAGGAGAAAGAATATTCCTAATAAAACTGAAAATTACCCATCTCTTTGTGGGCCCAGTCAAACAGGGTTGGCCTGAAGCAGGGCAGTTGTGGACCATGTTTGCCACAAATATAAGGTAACTTTTGTCAAGAAACCACAAGAAAGGGGTTAAGCAGAACCCAGGTAGTTGAGACAGAAGGGCAGACTAAAAATTAAAAATGCCTAATATAATCAATACGAAATCAAGACAATGGCTGCCATTGTCTTGGCCAAGTACTAAGAGTGACCTCCCTATGTGTCTCCCACCCACTTATCTTTTCCAGTGTCTCTAAAGTCTGTCCTGTATGTCCCCCCCTCTTCTTCATTCTACTTACCTTTATATATCCACTTTGTTTCTTCCCCACTGGCCCCCATTCAGGAAATCTGGTTCATGGCATCCCAGGTGACTGCATGTAAGTAGGGGCAGGGAAAATGGCATCCATTCAATGCTCCTATCTTTTTTGTGGAGACAGATTTGTAACATGAGCAATCAAATATTTAAGAGGTGACATTTCTATGAAAAAGAGAAAAAAAGGGTACTGATTAGAATCAACTATAACCCCTGCTTGAATCTGAAGGTCATTTTTTGTATGACAATCAGAAGCCTTGTTTAGCTTCCCAAACCCTTGGTAACAATATTTTGAATATTTGTCACATAGATAATAAATGAAGTGGATTTTTAAAGCAGAATTTGCAATACATAATTAGATCTAGTTTACCTGGAATAAATTCAGAGGTGAGATTTGCTGGAATTTTAAGTAGAATAAGATGAAGGATGTCTTTGGTTTCTGTGATGGAGTTTGGTAATGTTAAAAGATAGAAATTGGTACAAGTTAAGTATTTTTTTTAAGATTTATTTTTATTTACTTTTATGTATACAAGAATTGGGATGTAGGCCAGAGGTGCAGGAGAGGATTCACCAGAGACAGTGGGGAGGAGAACAGGTGGCTCTCGTGAGATACACTGCTGAGGGGAGCAGAGGGGGGAGACAGGAAAGGTCTGCTGTGCCATGTTTGTTAGCTCCCTGGCTGGGATTGAACTCATGAGGCTGGTGATAGCTTGATAGCACTGAGACTTTAACCCCTGCACCACCAGGGAGGCCCTCTTCCCTATTCTTTTTAATGCAAATATTAAAAATTTCCTCTAAGATTATTTCCCTTTGATATGGTAAAGTAAAAAAGAAAACAGAATCTGAGTAAAAATGGAACAGAGCAGGAAGACCACTAAGGGTCAAGTCCCACCCCCATGCAATCACTCAGGCATAATGGGGCATAAGTAAATGGGTCCCAGTAGAGGAGCAAGAGAAACGTAGCAGGCAAACCATGCCCAGGATTGAAATTTGATTAATCACCTGTTGACAAACTTTCTACCAGTCAGAACTGCACTGAGAACTGCATTTGCATAACACAGATGCAGCTCCATCCCTTTGCCTATACCTGCATGCTCTCACAGAGCAACTTGGGCATTCAATTCAAGTACCCCTTGAGTTTGTAAAAGCTACCTCCTCAACTACAGTGCTGAAGATCAAAAGAAAACATTTGCTGAAATACTTGAACTGTAACACTTCTGCTCTGACACATGTGCTGTAACACTGGAACTGCGCTGGAATTGTACATTGGCACCACAGTTTTGATTCCCAAAGGGGATGAGCAAGGTTATGTTTCCGTATCTAGCCCTTCAAAAATATTGGGGTATCATCTACTGTCCCAAGCCCACATTGTGTGAGCAGGCATTTTTACTTGGGCATAGAAAAATGTTACCAAGTAAAATTTTTCATTGATGCTTTCCAAGTGTCTTCTGTGTGACTTGGATTTAGCTGACACTACTTTCGCGAGCATATTTCCCCCAATATAATATTTTTTAAACCTTCTTTACAAAGTCCACAAGTTCTTTTTTAAGACTAGATGACAAGTTTGTCAGTAGAGATGTTTCCAAACCACTAAGGAATGATTTTATGTAATGTGTCCACAAATCTTAATTTGAGCCCAAGACATTTGAAAATATATACAAATAGAAAGTACTCAATAATGAGGTGAGAGGATAAAGTGTCATAAGGAAGGTTAGCAATTATATTTCTCTGGACAGCTGAGAGCATAAATAAACTAAGTTCTCCATCATTATCAGCGTCCTGCGCATTCACGGATATGGATATAGTTCTAACTTGTTCTTCTTTGCTGTTGATATATTCATCTGGGAAGAAAAAAAAAAGATATTTATCCTGCCTCTAACCTCTAAACCTTTAGATTCACCAAATGACAGGTCATGTCAAAGATGGGCATTTTAATAGACTGTTCATTCTAGATTCCTTTTTTTACTATCCCCTTTCACTTCCACTAGAAAGGACCTGATACAACAAATCTGCCTGGAGTTGTATAACAGATAACACTTCTCATTTTTCTTCATTAATGTTTCTTTCTGTGCACCCTATTCCAACCAAAACAGGATTTTGGATTGAAAATTCTGAGCGTTCCTCTGGAAGATCTGATTTTAAAAAAAAGATCTTGTTTTCTTCAGTCTGCCAAGGCACACATTTCATGAGCTTTCTAGATAATTGGGTCTGAGAAATAACTTTCTGGCATAGAGCAAATTGGTCTCAGGCCAATAATGGGTCTCTAGGAAAGATTGCTTAAAAAGGAAATTCTAAGATAGTTACAATGTGGGAGTGGTCAATGATTAAATATAAAAATGTTTCCCTTTTAAATGGCATTACTAGTATAGAAAGATATGTATTTTTCCACAGATAAAAACACCATTATGTCATGGTTTACTCCTTTTTGAAGGCTTCAGGCTTAAATTATGGAGGGAGGAAGAAAATCCTGTTCCATTTTCCTGAGACATTGCCCAGTGTATTCCACCCTCTACTTTAAATTCTGCCGTGTGAAACAAACATTCATAGCCAGAGAGCTCCCTAGTTACCACACAGGTGCAGCTGCTGAACATAGCACTAATGTAACTAGCTTTGACACCAGTCATTTGTGCTTGAAGAAATGTCTGGTCTTTTGCTTCCCTCAGATGGTTTCACACTCCTGTAGCAAGTGGGGGCTTTTATCATAACACGTTCTTTGGGTCAGACTACACCCATTTTTGGGAACCCACCAAAACAAATGTTAATGATATGCAGATCTGGCCTTTCCTAAGATGGCATTGCATCAGCTAAATTTCATTTCCTGGGGAGGTTGCTAAGATAATTCATGAATCTTGCCAAATTTCATTAATGTGCTGAGTAGACCTGATGTTATCATATGGGTGTTTATCAGGAGCCAAACTCTGTACATACATATTGATCATCTCCTTTTTGTGCATTTTTCCTGCCTGCAAATTTCCATAAAAATAAAAAGTTTGAGGCGTCTCAGCAATGTATAGTCCCTTTATCAATATCCATTACAATGTTTAATGCAAATTTTCACAGGAATGTCAAATGATTCAACACTCTCTTTAAATTATGTTTAATCACTCTCTTTAAATTATATTTAACCACCCTCTGGTCCCCCTGTTGGCCACGGTCCTCATGTTCTTGTGGGTCATAAAATCTATCTTTGTGATCTTTGAGCTGTGAAAAGTAGTTTCTTTTTCAAAAGTCATCACTAGACACTTTCACTTAGATGTCTCCCAAGCTCACCTATCTGTCCTGTCTTATCACCTATGCTGACTTTGTTTTCTGAAATTCTGAGTTCATCCATACTTTGCCATACTCTCTCATTTTCATGCATTCACACATTTTATTTTCTCTGCTCCCCTCCATTGAAAATATTGTCAAAATCCCACTTAGCAGTAGAGTCATAGACTGGAAAGTCTGAAATTTTTCCCATTTCTTTCAGAAAGACTGGACTCAGGTATCTCTGCTCCCTTTGCCCTATTTTCCATAATAGAAATAGTTTTATTGTACAGAATGTCGCTGTTTTGTGCCTACTCGTGCAATGTGGGCCCACTGGAAAAAAAAAGGCTTTTGGTAAACAGGTAAACATATAGTCTGGGCCCCCTGGTGGCACAAGGCATTAAGTCACAGAACTATGAAGCTATCTGCAGCCACTGCAGCATGAGTTTGATCCCCTGCCAAGGAGGTGACCCACGTGGTGCAGGAGACCTCTCCTACCTCACCTGCTGCTCACCTCAGTATTGTATTTTAGGAGATATGCCTGTTCTGTTACCCACTCTGTCTCTGGTGAATCCTCTCACCCACTATGTCTCTGCTGGCCTGTACCCCTGCTTTTGTGTAAATAAATAAATAAATCTTTAAAACAAAAACAAAAATGTATAGTCTACTTATGTCTACATTATCAATGTAGGAAAAAATGTTCCTAAGCATAACTATGGTGCTTCCTCATAAGAAAACTTTAGGAATGGAATTCTGTATACATTTTCTGTAGAACTGTGGATAGGTGATAGGTAGGCATCATCGCATTTGTTATCAAACTGAAAGCTTGAGTCTCCCATCCTCAACTCATATGTTGACATTCTAATCCCCAAAATGGTGCTATTAGAATGTGAGACCTTTGGGAAGAGATTAGGTTTTCAGAATGGAACCTCAAGTTATTTTCCTTCTAAAAGAGGCTCCAAAGAGATACCTTGTTCCTTTCACCAGGTGATGTTATGGTGAGAAGATGGCCTTCTATGACCCATGAAGCAGAGATAGAATCAGTTTGCACCTTGGTTTTGCATTTCAGTCTGCAGAACTGTGTGAAATAAATTTGTTTATTTTTTAAAAAAGATTTATTTATGTATGCATATAAGAACTAGAGTATAGGCCAGAGGCATTGGCAGGGGTGGGGGGTGATGTGAGAGGATTCACCAGAGACAGAGGCAGGAACAGAATAGGCAGATAGACAGAAATACACTGCTGAAGGAAGCAACAGGTGAGATAGGAGAGGTCTGCTGTGCCATGTGGGTTACCTCCCTGGCCAGGGAGCAAAATTATGCTGCAGTGCCTGTGGATAATTTCATAGTGCTGTGCTTTAACCCCTTGTGCCACCAGGGAGGCCCCAACAATAAATACTCCAAGGGAAAACTTAATACCAGAAATGAATACTTAAAAACACAAGTAATGCCTGGTGCATATTAAGCACTCCATAAATATCATTGAATAAAGGACAGAATGTGTTTATTTTGACCTCACTTTTAAATGTTTAGGCCTTGATGTTACAGCAGTAGTGAACAGTAAAACAGCTTGAACAAGTACAACCTTAAATAGTAAAACAGCTTGAACACCACAATTTGCACAGTACCCAAGGTAAAAGCAGACACATTTAGCAGACAGTATAGATGAAAGTCACCACCTAGTAACTTCTGGAAACACTCAAACAAGCCCCCAGAGTAAAAAGAAAGGACAAAAAAAAAAAAAAATAAGGGGGAGGAGGGAAGGAAGAAAGGAAATGTCTGTTATAAAATATAAAAGAGCAAGTCTTATAGAGATAATCCATTTTCCATCTAGTTGGAAGTTTTTCCTATTATTTTTATAGGAAGAAGAAATGTTGAGAAACAATGAACTAAGTATCACAAGTATCACATATATAAAGGCATGTGCATGTATACACATACACTAAACATTTATTACTATACTAAGTCAAAATCAGTGGTGCTTTTTATTTAGTAATATGTCTAAGCTAGAAACAATTTCTGATAAAGGCATCACAAAAAATCAATGTTGCACTCCTTGAATACACAATACCTTCTTGGGAGAATTGTTAAAAAGGGGTGAAGGTGTGCACACGGTATAATAATGAGACTGTATAGAAGAAATTCTCTTATTTTCTTCTTTTTTTTTTCTTCTTTTTTTTACAGGAGCAAACAAAACAATGAAGCTTGACCAGGTTACACAACAAAACTCTTTGCCAAATATAAACAACTTATTTCTTATTATTGCACAAGTTTTTAATGAAAAGGGTATAGAGGGTGAGCTGTCAGCCTATCACCTCATATTTTTTCTTTCAAAACCCAAGCAGTGCATTCTATAAGCACATGGCAAAAATCAAGAGAAACTGAAATGGTATATTCATAAACCAACAGTACCTATTTCAAGGTAGTCTTAATGACTTCATTAGTTTGCTCAGTAGGAAAGGATTAAAAGAGAAGAAAAAGAAAGCACCCAAGCAAATATCACAGGAGGTCAAAAATTGTAAGGATGTATACTGCCTAGAGTAAATAGACCAAATCATATTGATAAAAGTCACATAGAAATAACAAGTATATGGGGTCTCCCTGGTGACACAGGAGTTAGAATTTCAGTACTATCAAGCTATTAACAGCTACTGTGGCATGAGTTCTATGCCTTGCCAGGGACTAACCCCAGCAGCAGACCACTCCTGTCTTGCCTGCTGCTCCCCTCAGTGTATTTCAGTGGATCTGCCTGTTCTGTTCCCCACTCCGTCTCTGGTGAATCCTCTCACAAATCTGGCCCTACCCTGCACCAGTTCTTATATACATAACTAAATTTAAAAAAATAAGTTAAAAGAAAAGGTACAAACATGGTTTTCCTTAGTTGTGGAGTTCAATAAAATATATTTCAATATTTTTCAGAGTAAACTTGTATGATTGACTTAAATGCTCAACTAATGTAAGGAATCATGGATTATATTTCAGAAAAAGGAAAGATCCATTTATAAAATAGAAATTAAACTCCAGGTACTTTTATGAACTGAGAACTTCAAAAACATAATCTCATTTAATTCCAGTGACACTTCAAGATAGATATATCACTCTAATTTACAGGTGGGAGAATGAACTCAGAAACAAATTGCTTATAGAAACCCACCAGGAAAATGGACACAAAACATCTGTCATCAAGAATATAACATCTTTGAAAAACCACGAAATACATTGCTTGTTAAAGACATACACATAACATGTTGTGCACAAAATTTATCTAGGGACCTTCTACCCCAACCCATGTTCAAATAAGAAGGCTGTGCAAAGGCAGGTTTCCCTAGAGTGAATCTTCACATCAAAAGTCGTTTTCTTCGTCAGTATTAAAAACACAGGGGTAGGGACCCTCCCTGGTGGCACAGTGAGTTAAGCAATGCACCATGAGGCAGACCACAGTCACTGTGGCATGAGTTTGATTCCAGCTGGGCAGGTGACCCACATGGCGCAGCAGACCTCTCCTGTCCTGCCCGCTGCTCCCGTCAGCAGTGTATTTCAGTCAGTCTGGATCTGCCTGTTCTGTTCTCCACTCTATCTGGTGGATTCTCTCAACCCTTGCACCTCTGGCCTGTACCTCAGTGCTTGTATGCATAAATAAATAAATCTTTAAAAAAAAAGACATAAGGGTAGACAGAGTTTTATAATGAGTACTGAGAGATAATTTACTAACAGATTTCTTTTTATTTTTTGGTCAGGACAATTATTTCAAAGGAAATTGTTAAAAATGATGTGACACTGGTGATGTCATACATATTACTATAAAACATGAGAAAAATACATTCAGGCTCACATCTTTTTTTTTTAACATATTAGGATCTCAAGTATACAGTATTAATATTTTGATTATAGTGAACTGTTTAAGAAATAAGAGAATACTATTATGCCTCTTAAGCATTATTGTATATTCACAGTAAAAATGTTTTTATCGACATGGAAGAATTAATAATATGGACTTTATGAGTCAATTTTTAATTTGTGTGTTGATATGTACATAGAAAAAATCTTGAATATATCCAATTGTTTTACATCTGGAGGTCATTTAGATTTTTTTCCTTTTCTGTTGCTGATTTGAACTTTTGAATTTCTATATAAATCTGCACTACCTAAAATTACACAATAGATTAGCATAATACATCATTGTTCAAAAATCAAAAACTTCACTGACCTTTAAAAAATCCTTTGATTAAAGTCAAACATTTTTATGATTTGGAATAATTTCAACACACAAATATCCCATTAATGAAGGTTAAGGAGAAATAGGAGATTTTGCCAGGAAACAGAAGGCAGTTTTCCTGCTAGAATGTTCTGCTTTAAGACTTTAATCCTGACCTAAGTGTGGAGTGACATCTAGTGAACCGTTTCTGTAGAAAACTGCCAGGTTATCTCTTCTATGGCTCCCTCTCCTGCCTCTTTTCTTAAAATACACAGTTCTCAATATCTTTGACAATGCATGCATGTTTTCCTAATATAGAGAAGACAATATTTGAGTCATGCATACTCATATAAGAGATTCTTCATTTTGTGCACCTTGGCAAGAGAGAGCTGTTAAGTGTTTCACATGATGAACACATACTTTTCTCTGGGAAACAGTGGTAGAACCTCAGTATTTGAATTATGATTTACCTAGTTTTTCATCTGTTTGCAGTTAGTTAGAAAACTATATTTTCTTTTTTAAAAAAAGATTTATTTATTCATATGAGAACTGGGGTACAGGCCAGAAGTGCAAGGCTGAGAGGATTCACCAGAGACAGAGTAGGGAACAGAACAGGCAGATTCACTGAAATACACTGCTGAGGGGAATAGCAGGGGAGACAGGAAAGGTCTGCTGTGTCATGCGGGTCAGCTCCCTGGTCGGATATCGAACCCATGCTGTAGTGGCTGTGCATAGCTTCATAGTGCTACGACATGACTCCTTGTGCCATCTGGGAGACTCCAATAACTATATTTTCTAAGGCTTAGGTCAGATAGGAAATGTCTTGAGGTCATAGATCAACTCTCCCCCACCAATTAGCTTGAGTTTTGGGAAACAAATAGCTCCTTGTAGTTTGCTGATAGAGGTAAAACTAAGTATCTTGGTTCCTGTGTTCAAGACAGATAATTTAGTTATCAATATTGAAATTTAAGACCAAGATTGGACTAGCAAGATCTTTAAAAATCCCCCTTTAAATTTTTGCTAATAGGGTTTATTGTCATAAGTTTGGGATTGTGGTTTTTCTGGGTTTCAATGAAACTTGGACATTACAAATGCTCTTGGCCAACCCTAAGCAGATATTTAAGTATGGGATATTTTGAGGTATCATTCTCATACTAAAAAAATAAGATCCACTAACTTTTACCAAGTTTAGGGGATAGGATAGGGAAAAGAAGTAATGGGAAAGCAAAGAGGAGTCACATCACAAAGCTTGCTAGTCATCCTAAGGCAGCAGTTATTATATGTTGTCAATATATGTTCTATAAACAGTAAACAAACATTCTTAAAGTCCATAGCATTCTGGAAATTTAATAAAATTGCCTTAAGGTAAATTTAAGGTACTGATATGTAGCTATCACACTAGCAAAAGTAATAGAAATCCATTGATAACAGGTTGGTGTGAAAAGGTATGCTTATATATTTTAAGTGACATTGTAAATTGGTCCAAATTTTCTGTGGAGCAATTTATAACAAAAACTATATAACGGCGCCTTTCCTTTGACCTAGTAATTTCACTCTGGGGAATATACTACTAGAAAATAATCTAAAGGCAAACAAGTAATTTGATCCAAGCTGTTCACACAAAGCTGTTTATGAGAAGGAACATTTGAAAATAACTCAAATGTCCAATAGTAATTGATTGTTCTAGGAAACGGGTGTTTAGTACAATGGGTACTAACTGACCTGTTAAGTTGTATGGACTATGTTAACACAGGCCTATACTTATAGTATATAATCAAATGAACTAAGAACAAGATCCCTGTGTGTAACCTAGAATCTTTTTTAAAATTTTTTTAAAAGATTTATTTATTTATGCATACAAGAGCTGGGGTACAGGTCAGAGGTGTGTGTGGAGAGAGGATCCACCAGAGACAGAGTGGGGAGCAGAACAGGCAGACTGACTGAAACACACTGCTGAGGGGAGCAGTGGGCACAGCAGGAGAGGTCTGCCACGCCATGTGGGTCCCCTCCCTGTCTGGCAGCAGGGATCGAACTCGTGCTGCAGTGGCTGCGGTTTGCTTCATAGTGCGTTGCTTAACCCACTGCGCCACCAGGGAAGCCCAAGAAAACATTTTCAAATTATAACAAGTAGGGTCTCTCTGGTGGTGCGAGGGGTTAAGTCTCAGCACTATGAAGCTATAGATAGCCACTGCAGCATTAGTTCCATTCACGGCCAGGTAGCTGACCCACATGGCACAGCAGACCTCTCCTGTCTCACTCGCTGTTCCCCTCAGCAATGTGTTTCAGTAGATCTGCCTGTTCTGTTCCCCACTCTGACTCTCGTGAATCCTCTCACCACCAGCACCACCCCCCACCTCTGGCCGATAACCCAGCTCTTATATGCCTAAATAAATACATCTTTTTAAAAATTATAACAAATAATTCAATAAAAAGAATTCATTTAAACGGAACAATTGCTTATCAGTGCAATGTAGATATATGATTATATTTAATCAAAATTATTCTAAGATAAAGAGTATTAAATTATTTTATAAGCAATTAAAAAAAAGCTTTCCCTGATCATTATTATAATAGAAGAAATAAAACTAGATTTCACAGTTTCCTGTTGAACATTATTCTAATCCCAGATTTCATGGGACTTAGTCCTAAAAGCTATTACCATATTTTAAAATTCCTCCATTTGAAAGATTTTCATTCTCATATAGGTCATAAACCAACCAGAACATGATTTCAGTATGTTCTGAATAATACTTCAGAGAAAAAATATTATATCCGGACTTATTCCAGTAGAGAAAAGAAAAACAAAACTTTCTCATGGTTTAATTTAAAAATGATAGTTGATTCATTTTTGTAAGGAACTTAATTCTGAAAATGTCTTGCTATAACATTCTTCTGTATGTAAAACCTAATGATGCCCTAGATAATAAGGTTTACAAATGAAATTGTAAACAACTAGAAGCTACCTATACTGTTTTCAAGTCACAATGTCATTAAATTATCAATGACTTGCAAACTAATAATTGCATTTTTGTAGTAAGTGACCAAAAGAAAATAGACTCCAAATGAATGTAAAATAGTAAATGTGAATCACCAGAATTTGTGGCTATTTTTCCCTAGAATCATTTCCTCCTACATAAAAAATATGACTTGTAATAATAATAGTAAAACATTTCCTTCAGTTTTTTACTGTTTTAAAGACTGGTGTGCTTACCACAGGAACTTTATTTGTCTTGAAAATTTAGTGGAAATGGTATACTGTTCACTGGATAAAGCATGTACAATAAATACAATTCCTCAAATTTACTGCGTCTATATCCAATGTACAGTTGTCAACCTAATAAACTCTTTTGATGTATCAGCATTTCCATTACTAAGAGAAAACGTGCACCTCTGAGTTGTATACTATTCTCTGCAGACCAAAAAATGTGGTTGTCATGGCAACTGCAAACCATGGAGAGTCTGTCATGACCCAGTAGCAGCATAATGAAAAACATCTGCTGGGAAATCACAGACTGGCATAAGGTCTTCGTGGGGGAAGTATTTGTGAGAATTGAACCTTAAAAGATTCCCTCAGTTCTAATCTCAGACTCCCCCAATACAAATATTTAAAATGGTGCTATTCTTGCCAACATCTGTACATACAACATAATGGGATGCACAGAAAAATGTGAAATTTTATTCATTTGCCAATGATAAACTTTTAAGGGATTAAGTTAAATTTTAAATATGGAAATATTTATTATAAGACATCCTCCTTTAAGAAAACAGATCAGGACAAATTGTTTTCATGATGTGACCTCACCAAGAGTTGAAACTTAAGTGTCCTTCAGAATTAGGGTTTGTGAAAACATGGATAACTGAGCTCTAGTCAAAGCTTTGGATTCTGTACATTGGGGAGAGATCTGTGAATCTGAATTTATAAAAACTTGCTTTTGACCCAGATTCTGAATTTTAAGGAACACAGATATAAACTGAGAACTTCAGAGAATGCTTAAAGATTACTAGCAATAAAATCTTTAAAGAAGTAAAATCAATCAATTATATTACAAACCATTTCAACCATACAGAAGTGGGAAATCACTTTAAAACTTCAGAATTCTAGGTCCTACTCCTAGAGATTTTGTTTCAGCTGGTCTTGGTTGGAATCTAGCTAGTCTGGATATCTTTAACAAGCATCCCAAATTGATTCTGATGCAGTCTTTTCCTCGACTTTGCTGGAAATCACTTATTAGAGGGAAGCTGTCACTTTGTGATACATAGTAAATCACCTGGAAAGTTTGATTTTAAACTCTCACTACTTGAATTCAATATGTCTGAGTGGGACCCAGGCATTAAATTTTCTCAAGCATCGCAGGATTTGGTGACCTTGACCACAAACATGTCAGCAAAGTGAGGTGTCAAGACATCTAATGAAGATGGGGTGAGAAAGTAGTAAAACTTAAAAAACTTAAAATTATCTATCTATCTATCTATCTATCTATCTATCTATCTATCTATCTATCTATCTATCTATCTATCTATCTATCTATCTTATCTGAAAACAAGTAAAGCCAATCATTTTACTCATACTCTGACCTTCACAATTAGTCCACAGTCAGGGACCCCACTACTTGTGGGAAGGAAGGTGGGCCTTTAACATGGAGGAGCGGTTGAAAGTCACACTCTTAATCAAGTATTACTGAAGCAGATAGCAGTCCACTGGGACTCACTAAGGTGGAGTTATGGATTTTTTTTTTTTTCTAGTTTTCACTGCCCTAAGCCTTCAGAAAATGGACTAGTGGCTTAAAAAGAATTGTGATTGATTGGAACCATTACAAATACAAGTGAGTCACCTGAAAATGGCAAAGTTGACATATTTCCTACTCTCAAAGGAAGCTCTTTTTCAACCTAATTAGGAGAAATAATCTACTAAAGTCCAAAATGTAGACCAATAAGAAGAAAATTTGAAAGAAATGCAGACTATGGAAGGAATATTTTGAAAATTAGTGTTTCCATAACTATGTATTTTTGCTGCTAAAAACCTGAACATTTACAAATGCAGGACCTAATTTTCTACCTTGACTTTTAAATCTTAAAAAGGATTTCAGTGGTTTTTGAACCAGCGTGTAAAGATAGACTCCAACAACTAATGGATATCAGAAAAGATTAAAGTTTGCTTGAATTTTAAAAAAATCTTTAGTGGAAAACATACAGAAACAAGTAGGTTGATTTGGTAAGCAATGTTGAAACACACACTTTCTCTTTCTGTTTGGATCTGCATTTTTTTCTGTGTACTAAGAATGGCTACTAAACCCAATTGCATGAATAAACAGAACTGAAACTCAAACCTACAAATATCTACATTATGAAATGTTAGGTCAAATGTTTTTATAGATAATGAGACATACTAAATATTACTTCTATCCCTATATAACATATTTATTTTAAAGAAAAATATCTTCAGCTTTTTAAAATTAAAAATTATTAAAATAATGTATTATCAAGGTCCTCCCTGGTGGTGCAAGGGGTTGAGTCTCAGCATCGTGAAGTTATCAACAGCCACTGCAATGCGAGTTCCATCCCCGGCCAGGGAGCTAACCCACATGGCACAGGAGACCTCTCCTGCCTTGCCCACTGCTCTCCTCAGCACTGTGTTTCAGTTGACCTGCCTGTTCTGCTCCCCACTCTGTCTCTGGTGAATCCTCTCATACCCTACAACTTTGGCCTACACCCCAGTTCTCATATGCATAAATAAATAAAATAAATCTTAAAAAAAATAATGTGTCATCAAATTATTAAAAAAATTATATATTTATACATTCTTTATAATGTTAGGAGTTTAAGATATTATTTAATCACTTATAAATATATTCATATATGTAAATGAGCATACAGATATTGGGTATAACTGTTTGAAAATATCTTACAGATTTGGGCATACAATTAAAAAATTTGGGGCCTCCCTGGTGGCGCAGTGAGTTAAGCAACGCACTATGGAGCAAACCTCAGCCACTGCAGCACGAGTTTGATCCCTGCTGCCGGGCAGGGAGGGGACCCACATGGTGCAGCAGACCTCTCCTGCTGTGCCCGCTGCTCCCCTCAGCAGTGTGCTTCCGTTGATCTGCCTGTTCTGCTCCCTGCTCTGTCTGTGGTGAATCCTCTCACCCCCCCCCCCACACCTCTGGCCTGTACCCCAGTGCTTGTATGCATAAATAAAATAAATCTTTAAAAAAAAATAAAATAAAAAGTTTGGAGATTTCGATTTTTGAAAAAAACTGTATTAGAGAAAATATTTTTCCTTAGAAATCTAGTCAATAAATAGAAACCTTTTTAAAAAATATATGAATTAGGATATGTACTATTTGATGAAATGATGTGAATATTAATTTGTGGGGAATTATTAAATAATTATTGTGCTAAATGTAACTGGCATTTATTATTCCTTTTGTGAGTACATAGTATTTAGTGTCAGAAGATTATGGGATTATAATATATGAATAAAGATCTTGAAATTGAAATCACAGAAATAAAATGAAAATTTTAACTCAATTATATTTTCCATTTTGGGGAAATTGAGGAAAGATTTATCAATAAAAACATTCATTTGGAGCCTCCCTGGTGGTGCAGGGGTTAAAGCCTCAATGTTAAGCTATTGCCAGCTGCTCACCTTCAGCTCCCCTCAGCAGTGTATTTCAGTTGATCTGCCTGTTCTCTTCCCCACTCTGTCTCTGGTGAATCCTCTCAGGCCATCGACCTCTGGCCTATACCCAGGTTCTTGTATGCAGAAATAAATAAAAATCAATCTTTAAAAAAAGTTCATTTGATTTTCTATTATATGCTGGATAGACTGAGCAGTGTACCTAAGTACTGAGTGAATCTAAGTACAGTATAAGTAGTTTTTAAATAATTATAAAAAACATTCAAGACATGCTCCTCCCAGATGCAATGGACAGGCTAGTTGGAGATATAATAAATAAAAATTGTACCCCAAATATCTTTTATTTAAAGGGAAAAAATAACATACAACTAGGTCTTTGAGAGTTTTATGCATAGTTGATGCTGCATGGTGAGTGAAGCTCTCACCACTGCAAAGTACAAATAGCACTGGCAAAAAGGAAATGCTTCATTGAAAGTTTGTGTCATATTAGTGAAATGGAATTTCAGTACTTTCTCTGTACCTGCTTATTAGTGTTCTTTTGCTGTGCAACGAATTAGCACAACTTTAAAAGCTTAAAGCAACATATGTTATCTCTGTTTCTACAGGTCAAAGTTCAGGCAATGTATTGTTATGTTCTGTGCTCAGAGCTGGGAGAGCTGTGTTCAGGGTTTCAACCAAGGCTAAAGCCTCCTCTCTTCAATTATGGAATTCCTTCCAAGCTCACATGGGTGTTAGTAGAATTTGTTTCCTTGCATCTCTAGAATTCATAGTAGTTCATTCTTCAAGTCTGACAGCCATTTTAAACTACATCTTCTTTTAAAGAGCTCACATTGGGGCCTCCCTGGTGGCGCAAGGGGTTAAGCACCACACTATGAAGCATCCACAGCCACACACAGCAGTGTGAGTTGAATTCCCTACTAGGGAAGGGGACCCATGTGGTGCAGCAGACCTCTCCTACCTGGCCCACTGCTCCCCTAAGCAGTGTATTTAAGTAGATCCATCTGGTCTGCTCCCCACTCTGTCTCTGGTGAATCTTCTCACCCCCCTACTTCTTGCCTGCAGTCCAATTCCTCATAAATAATAAATAAATAAATCTTTTAAAAAGCTGGCCAATTGATGTTATCCCATAGATAATCAATTTTGTTGATATATATGCATTTTAATTAGATTTATTTAATTTATATAAAAATAAAAATTTATAATCTTCGTGTTCTCATTACCTGTGACAACAGCTCTAGTCATCCTTGGCCTGTGCAGGCTCCTGGTAGCTTTGACTTGGCTTCTTCTGCCAACCTGTTGAGAGTAGCAGATGAAATTTCATTTTAGAAAAAGAATAAAATCTTTCCACCAAGAGAAGTAAGAATGAGGACAGAGAAATACAATTTCTGACTTCTTGATTTTTCTTACTTCCTGGATTGAGTTTCTTTCTGGGGCTTTATACTCTTGCCCTTAGAATGACAGGCTCAATTCGTGCTCATATTTTTGTCCCTGGTATTTGAAAATGCTGTTTCTTTGTAATAAATCATCTTTAATTTCCTTTAAAATATTTGGGAACCAATTCTCTATTTCCTCAAAAAGAAATGAACCAAAATAAGCCCAGATATATTTTGTCTAATCTTCATCATACTTTTTCTAGAAAAGGAAATAATGACTTGTCTATTTAAGTATTTATAGGGAAAATAGCCAGATTACAATGTTGATTTTGTGTATTTACAAAGACCTCATGGTTATTGTTCTAAGGTATTTATTTCAATGCTTTGGATTTTTTTATATGAAATCCTTATATCATCACATTTTAAGAGAAGGAGAACAGAATTAATATTGACTAAACACTTATCATAGACCAGTTAACTTTTTAGACTTAATTTTAAAAACATTTCATTATAGAATGCATAGTGAGTATTCCACATTTTTGCATTTAGTTTGTGAAATCAGGCATCAGTTGAACACACTCATTAAATAAGACAAACCGAGTGAACATTTTCTGGCATACTAAAATGTTTTAGAATGTTTGTTAATTTTTTCGAGGCGTTCAGAGTGTGTTTTTTTTCTTTTTGCTATTTTTTCACTTTGTTCTTTTTAAAGAACAAAGTTGCCTCAGGCTAGTGCTTCTTGTTAAAAAAATGAAAAAAAATCTTGACTTATACCAAGAACTTCTTCCTGAAGGATAAATCACGCATATCTAGTTTGAATCATTTAAGGATAGCATGTCTTCCAATAAGAGCAGGACATAGCTTGTGTATGATGGCAATTCTCTGGTTGGTACGTAGCAAGTATGTTCCTACCTTAGCCATTTCCTTTCTTTTTCCAATCAGCTATTTGAAATAGTCAAATAGATGACACAATATTCTATAAAAGTGAGTAGGGTCTACACAATCATATAGAAACATCCATAGTAAAATAAAATATATATAAACTTAGAATAATAGCACAGAGTGACAGCCCTGTCTATTAAAAATGGCAACAACTGTATTAATATAAATGTCCTTTCTTCTACAAAAATATATTGCAATAAATAGGTAAGCTATGGAAATAACCCAAACACTGGCATTTCATATGGTTTTACTGATTATACAGTGTGAATTCATTTCCTAGTTTTTAATTTTTTTTAAAACTCTAAAAAATGTTTAATGAATAAGTCTAAAATTGACTAAAATCATACCACTTCTAATCCAGTTATGTCTACTATTTTAAAACTAAATTAGGTTGTCTCCTAAATATTGCTAGGAAGGCAAAATAAAAACTTTGCCTCTACTCTTTTTGTTAAGTGTTCAAGGGCCTCCAGTTAGACTGACAGATTAGTGAGAGGGAAAAAATTAATTACATACATACCCATGGGAGTTCATAAAGAAGTACTGTAAGTCAAGGAGGCGCTTGAATGGAGCTTTATATAACATCTCAATAGAGCAAGGGCAGAAAGACACTTTGGGAGAACAATGATGTTGTACAAGGAGGATTAAAGGGGTAGTTGTAAAAAATCAAATTTTTAAAGAGAAATAGATCTCTAGGTGATAAGAGAGTTCTGTAGCAAAGTCTGGGTATGCTGCTGATGTCTGGACTCTGAGATTAGAATTGCTCCTAGGGAGGTGATTTATAACAATTGGGTTATTTTTGGAGGTTTTGTTTTAAGGCAGATAAGGAATTTCAGCATTTCAAACGCATTCAGCTTAAAATATTTTTTTAAGGATTAATTTATTTACACATACAAGAGCTGGGGTGTAGATCAGAGGTGCAGGGAGTGAGAGGGTTCACCACAGACAGAGTGGGGAGCAGAACAGGCAGATATACTGAAATACATGCTGAGGGGAGCAGCAGGCAAAAGAGGAGAGGTCTGCTGTGCCATGTGAATTTCCCTGCTGGCGATTGGACTCATGCTATTGTGGCTGGAGATAGTTTGATAACGCTATAGCTTGATAACACTGAGACTTAACCCCTGCAACACCAGGAAGGCCTCCCTTCTTGTCTTTATTGAATTGCTTTTTGTGAAGGAGGGTGGGGATGAGATAGGGGTTTTTCTTTTCCAAAAATATGTTATCCCTTGGTAGATATTTAGAAGTACAATCTCTTGTGGATGGAGCAGCTGCTCAGTAGACATTAAAAATGAGAGAAATTAGGGCACCTCTCTGGTGGCCTTGGGATTAAGTCTTAGTATTATCACCATTACAGCCTTTGTGGACCAGGGAGCTAACACACATGGCACAGGAGACCTCTCCTGTCTCACCCACTGCTCCCCGCAGCAGTATATTTCAGTCAGTCCACCTGTTCTGATCCCCACTCTGTCTCTGGTGAATCCTCTCACTCCGCTGCACTTCTGGACTATTCCCCAGTTCTACACACACACGCACATGCACACGCACACGCACAAATAATAAAAAAGGAAAAGAAAAAGAGAAGCTGGAAGAAGGTGATGTTTAAGAATTTAAAGCAGCACTTTTCCTTTTTTTTTTTTTTTTAAATTGTCATAACAGTGATTTACAAAGTTGCATATGATTTACAGGTATGGGATCTCTCCCTTCAGGTATTGTTACCACGTCATACCTAATGCCAAACACCCACAGTCCACCGCCATCGTCCCTTGAGATCAGCACTTTTCAATCATTAAAAAGCATACAAATCTCTGGGAAATTTTGTTAAAAAACCTATTTTGAGAGCGATGCCTGAGACTGGCCCTGCTAACAGGCTTCATGTGATGCCAATGCTGCTGGTTCATGGCCTGCACTTTGCTTGTGCACTGGCATGGCAAGGCATTAGACCTGTTCTCTGTGTGAACGCACCCCTGCCTTAAAGTTTCTGAAAAACACTGAAGAATTAAATTGGGTTTATTTTTATGCTTTATTATTTCTTTGTATTTATTCAAGGCCCTATGGGTCATAGGTTGCCGGTATTTATCTAGCATTCATGGAATCTTCAGTTTCTTTTGGCTGATAAAGTTGTCCTGGGACATGTATCGGGATGTACAAA
Organism: Galemys pyrenaicus; assembly: GCA_019455555.1. NCBI lineage: Eukaryota > Metazoa > Chordata > Mammalia > Eulipotyphla > Talpidae > Galemys > Galemys pyrenaicus. The sequence goes on along the minus strand of JAGFMF010011870.1, from coordinate 14,772,752 downwards.
CTAAGCTTGGCTCTCTCAACAAGATCATAATTTTGCCTTGAACAACAGAAACAACATTCCCCCAGGATCATTTCTGACACTTTTATTCTGTCCCAGCACTTGGGGGGCTCAAAGTTGGAAGTTACTCCATCCCTCCTGATAAAGATCTAAAATTCACTGTGACAAGTGCTACAGGAGGGTGTGTGTAAATGACAGGAAGAAACAGATGGGGAATGAACCTACATATGGGGAGGGTGAAAGGACATAGAAAGGAGGTAAGACTTAAGTTGGCTTGAATGACAGGCAAGGTTTTACCTGTCAGGAAAGGGGAGAGGCCATCCTATGGAGAGAAAACAACATGTGCAAAGGTGTGAGACTCCTGCCCTTGCAGCACGGAGCTCACTGGTGGGTGTCACACTCTCTGTCTGACAAGGTCACCACTGAACAAATAAAATTAGAGTTGCTGTGAGAAATCCATTATTCACAGCAACTAATAATTGAAATACAAACCAGGTTTGTTGTTTAAAAAATGTACTTGAAAAGGCAAGTGGGCATGAAATATTTTATAGTTATTCTTCACACTTTTTAAAGGAAGCTTTTGGTAAAATAAGGAAGAAAAGGGAAGGATGTGTTTTACATCATTTGTCACAGAGGTTGCCATGGAAAAGCTGACCCTAGATGCAGGGCTCACTGATGGGAAGTTACTAGAGCATGGAAGGAAGCAACTTCTATTGCTTTCAAGCAAGACTAGTTACCCAACAGGATGAGGCACAATTTCTTTTGACTGTGTAATTTTTAGGGTATCTAAGAGACCAGCATTTCCTATTGTTGTATAGCTTTATACACACACACACACACACACTGTGTGTGTTTTAATTTTTTCCTACCAGTTAAAGTAATGGATAGACATTTATTAGGGGAACACTAAAAGTAAAACAGTACAGTGTAAACTTCAGGTATAGCTGACATTAAATGCATTTGTTTGTTGTATCCATGTACATTTTACATTATTTTATGCTCAGCACTTTTTAGGTTTTGAAAGTAAAATGCCATGCCAGGCAGGTAGTGCCCCGACCCAAGAAACATAAGCTAGTGGGAGCACCACTGAGCAACAGGGAGGTCTATTTGTTAACTGGTTCGCAAAGTGTGGTTCATGGAATCTGGGGACCCCAAGATGCTTTTAGTGGATCAAAGAGGTCAAAATACTTTTCCTAATACTATTAAGGAATTATTTGCTATTAAGGAATTATTTGCTTTTTCTCAACTCTGTTCACATTTGCATAGATGATGTAGAAGCAAGGATATGTAAACCTGCTTGTGCTTTGGCATAAATACACTCAATGGGATCAAATTATTTGTTCTTCTAGTCATTGTATTCTTATTGTCAAACACTTCCAGGAGAAAGAAAGAAAAACACAAATTTAACTGAAGAACATCCTTGTTCTTGAAAATGAAATTTTATACAAGATTCACACAAAATATGTACCCTTGAGTACATAAAGTCTCCGAGTACAAACTATTAAGTACAATAATGTGTTTACAATATTCTATATGACTAGAAATAAAGCAGCTATAGGTCTTCATTCAGCAAGATGGCAGAGTACAGGGGTGACGGTTTTCACTCTCCCATAAAAACTAACAAACTGCTGCCCATGAATGAAAATAGTCTTGGAAGGGCTCAAGAGTTCAGTTAACAGACCTACCTGGTGGCACAAGAGGTTAAGGTGCAGCACTACAAAGCTATCAGAAGTTACTGTAGCATGAGTTGATCCCCGGCCAGAGACGTGGCCCACATGGAGCAGCAGACCTCTCCTGTCTTGCGTGCTGCTCCCCTCAACAGTGTACTTCAGTGGATCTGCCTGTCCTGTTCGCCACTCTGTCTCTGGTGTATCCTCTCACCCCCCAAACCTCTGGTCTGTACCCCAGCTCTTGTATTCATAAATAAATAAAATATATATATATATTTTTTTAAAGTTCAGCTAAGAGCTTACAGAGGACCCTCCTGGTGGCGCTGGGGTTAAATCTCAGGTTGTAGTGGCTCGCTTGAGTTGGATCCCTGGCCAGGGAGCTAACGCACAAACAGCACACCTCCCCTGTCTCACCCACTGCTCCCCTCAGCAGTGTATTTCAATAGACCCACCTGTTCTGCTCTCCATTTGTCTCTGATGAATCCTCTCATCCCCCTCCCCCAACCACCCCACCTCTGGCCTATACCCCAGTTCTTGTATGTATAAATAAACAAAACTTTGGGGAAAAAAGAAAAGACATTGCTTCTTAGTACAGAGGTTTTACAGAGTTACATTCAAATGCAAAACAGTTTCCCCAGGATTGCTTCCAAATATGCTTCCTTTATAACATCTAAAATAAAAGTAAGTACAAACGTGTATTTGAAATTCTGTCTTACTCCACCAAAAATAAAAGCTAGTCATGTTTCTTAATGTAAGCAGCTCCTCCTAGTGGTTGTGCCTGTGCTGTTAAATTTTTCATATAAATTTTCATTCAGGTAAAATTAGCGTAACAAACTATGTTAAAGTGTACAATTTAGTGGTATACTCAAAAGGTTGTGTAAGCACCATTTCTCTGTAATTTAAAAACTTTTTTATCACTCCATAAAAACTTCTTGTAACTTCCTCCCCCACCCTCTTGTAAACTATAATTTGCTTTCTGTCCTTTATGGATTTGCTTGTTCTGAATATAAATATGAAAGCAATCATACAATATATGATATTTTGTGTCTGGCTTCTTTCACCTATAAGTGTATTTTTGAGGTTTATTTAAATTGTAACCTCAGACCTCCCTGGTGGTGCAGTGGGTTAAGCAAGGCACTATGAAGCAAACCGCAGCTACCTCAGCATGAGTTCGATCCCTGCTGCTGGCCAGGGAGGGGACCCACATGGTGCAGCAGACCTCTCCTGCTGTGCCCGCTGCTCCCCTCAGCAGTGTACTTCTGTTGATCTGCCTGTTCTGCTCCCCACTCTGTCTGTGGTGAATCCTCTCACCCCCCACACCTCTGGCCTGTACCCCAGTGCTTGTATACATAAATAAATAAATCTTTAAAAACATAAATAAATAAATTGTAACCTCATTAAGTACTTCATTCCTTTCTATTATTGAATAATCATTGTAGGCACTCAATTTGTTTATGCGCTCATACAATGATGGGCATTTGGTTGTTTCCACCTTTTTGCTTTTATGAGTAATTCTGTTCCAAGTGTTTATGTACATGTCTGCATGAAAATGTGTTTCTATTCCTCTTGGATAAATATTTAGTTGTGGAATTCTGTTTAACCTTGGAGAAATCACCAAAAAAAAGAGTCTAACTAAGGTACATCGGACCATAATTTCCTGAAAACTGGCATATTTCATAAGATGATATTTGATAATATAGGTAAATCATGGCAATAGCTGTAAACCCATTTACAGTTCCTTCTAATAATGCCAATCTTTTTTTTTTTTTTTTAATAATGCCAATCTTTTAAAGAAAGTCTTTCTAAAGTTGAGTTTGGGATGATAATTTCTCCTATATATTAAAGATTGATTCCATTAAGAGACTATGATACCTACCTATATTTTTGTGTGTTTTACTATATTTAAAAAAAAAATTAAATTTTTTTTTTTTTTTACGATCTTTACTTTGTTTTCTAGGTGTAGTCCCCAAAGATTTCCCACCATCAATTCACCTGTGCACTGTCACTATAGTCCCTTGTGCTCTTCTAGTCCTGGCCTTGATCCCAATCCCTCCCTTTCCTTCAGAAGACTCTGATTTGTAGTTGTCTGTTTATTTTTGTTTTGTTATGTTGTGCTTTTGTTATGTTTTCTCCCTTGATCCCCTATAATTCTCCTATAAGTGAGACTAACCAGTAAGTTTATTTTTCATTATAACTTATTTCACTGAGCATAATCCCTTCAGGTTCCACCCGTATTTCTACAAATGGCTCTAATTTATCTTTTTTGATTGCTGAATACTATTTCATTGTGTATATATACCACATTTTCTTGATCCAGTTGTCTATTTTGGGGCATTTTGGGTTGATTCCATGTCTTACTTATTATAAATAATGCTGCGATAAACATGGGGGTGCATGTTATAATACCTATCTATTACAAAAATGTTTGATGTATTTATGTATATTAATAATTAAGTTTGTTCCCAATAGTATTTTATTTTCTACGTAAAATAACTGTATTTTTCTTGAATCCTTTCCATAATTAAGACCATGAGGTTTTTTTTTTTTTTTTTTGCTTCAAACAAGAATTCAGATATCAACTACATCAGCAATAGAAAAAGATTACCTAGCATGAGTTCGATGCCCAGCCAGGGAGCTGACCCACATGGCCTCGCAGAGCAGACCTCTCCTGTTTTGCCAGCTGCTCCTCTCAGCAGTATATTTCAGTCAATCTGCTTGTTCTGCTCCCCACTCTTGTCTCTGGTGAGTCCTCTCACCCCCCACCCCCCTCACCCCCCACCGCAAACCATTGGCCTGTGCCCCAGTTCTTGTATGCATAAATAAACCTTGTTTAAAAAAGAAAAAGATACTCATCATCAAATTTGATATAAATCTATAGTAAAGTTGAACTTTTTATATATTAAGAACAGAGAAATGAACAAAATAAAGGCTCCAGAACAGGAACAATAATATAATATATAAGGGAAATACTTGCCTCAAAGGAAAGAAAAACATCTCCTGTTGGCCAGTGGAATGAAGGAAGAGAAAATTTTAAGACAAAGGGGTCAGATGTGAGTGACCAATTTCTCTCTCCCTCCTCACTGCAGAGGCACATTGTTCGCGCGAACACCACCTCTGCCAGCAAAACATTCTTGTTCCTGGCAAAAGAAATCAATGTTGTTATATAGGGATTTTGAATTGCTGCAAGTCATATCAGTTGATCCTGCTTTTTGAGTTCTTATGAATTTTATCACTAAATAATAAGTTCAATGAAATCTTTGATATGTGTTCATGTATGAGAGTCATAATTTTAGGTGTTTTTTTTTTTTTGTTATTTTACAGACCACAATGAATGCCACCCCCAAAATACTAAATTAGAAAAATAAATCTAGTTTAAACTTAGGATTTTATATCTAGGGAAAATGTCCTTAAAAAGGAAAATAAAAGAGGGACACCTTTAGACATATTAAACTTGAATACTCAATTAAAACAGACTCATAGTAAATTAAACAATAAAGGGAGATTTGTTTTTTTCAGGCAAAGGAGAACGATCTCTAAGTAAGTAAGACAATGTAGGAAGAAATATAAAGTATAAATAGTTGGGGGGATGTCAAAGTGCACATTGACTGAGACAAGAATGTTTTCCAGTGTTTAAGGTATGTGTAAAACAAAAATAGCAATAATAGCACAAAAGTGAGAGGGAAGAAATGAACTAAAAGTATTATCATATCCTAGCAATGTATAGAAACTGGTGAAGTACTAATTTATTTTATTTTTTAAAAGATTTATTTATGCATACAAGAACTGGGGTACAGGCCAGAGGTGTGCAGGGTGAGAGGATTCACCAGAGACAGAGTGGGGAGCAGAATAGGCAGATAAACTGGAATACATGCTGAGGGGAGCAGTGGGCAAGACAGGAGAGGTCTGCTGTGCCATGTGGGTCCCCTCCTTGGCTGGGGATTGAACTCATGCTGCAGTGGTTGCTAATGCTTCATAGTATGGTGCTTAACCCCTTGCACCACCAGGGAGGCCCCACTAATTTATTTTAGCATTTAATAAGTCACATAAGAATGTGGAAATTACTGGGGTGATTATAAACTATATTAAAGCATGTGTATAAAATGAAATAACATAAATAATGAATACAAAAGAAGTTATAGATTTAAATCCAAGTGTGTGTGTATGTTTTGTGTATGTGTGTGTGTGAAAGATACACAGAACAAAATTCATCTGTATTCAATATTGGATATAAGGTTAAGAAACATTAAAAATAAAACAATAAAACAAATATATACAATGCAATCATTGTTCAAGTGAAAATTATTGTAGGTATAATGTAATTAAGTAAACTTAATGCAGTCATTACTAAAAATTAAAGAGATACTTTTATAATAAAATTTCATGATGATAAGTTTTAGGCAAACAATAGATATCAAATAAACACAAAAATATGTAGTAAAGTTAACAGGACTAAAGGGCGATATCCAAACATTTCTCTTTTGGTAAATGGCAGAAAAATAATAAGATATCCATGAAGGTGTATTTTGAATAAAAGGATAAATAAACTTGGTCTATTGAGCATATATAAAACATTGCATCTAACAGTTAATAATGTACTTTATTCCAACTGCACATCAAACTTTTAATGTTACATTTGAAGCACTTCTTCAAAACTGATAAGTAATTAAAATTGTACAGAGTTTATTATTTGAATAGAGGGAAATCCAATTAGGAGTCATAATAAATATATCTAGAAAAATTTCTCAAGTATTTGGAAATTAAGCAGTGCTCTTTTAAACTTCTAGTAAGATAAAAAATTATAGCAGCAATTAAAAGCATTTTAACTGAATGGTAGCCAAACAAAATACAACAAAATTTATGGACTAATGAAGTCATGCTTTAGAGAGAATTTTTTTAAAAATATATTTAAAGAGCTGATTAATTAGGGAAAGGGGATGGAAGAATAAAGGACACTTACTTAGACACAGCAGGAAGAAAGAGCTGCCTAGAGAGAAATTTATATCTAAGAGCATTTTCTTAGAAAAGAACAAAGGCTGAAATTAATTTCAAGAAATTAGAAAATAATAGCAAATTAAATCTAAAAATATATAAGAAGAAGTGATAAATAAAAAAGTAGAAACACTACTAATGAAATTGCAAAGAACATACCCCAGGATTAAGACATTGAAAGTTTCTTCTTTGAAAGACTGAATAAGTATAAAGAGAGAAATCACAAAACATCACCATTAGGAATCAAAAAGAGGTCATTACCATAGATGCTAGAGTTTTAAGAGATAATATAAATAAACGGCATATTTAATAGTGAATTATTAAAATCTTCTTTCCAACTCATATCAGAAAGAAAACAAGTCTAACTTTTATCAGGCCTTTTCAATATGAAGTAGTATGCAGTGAGTCCAGTGAGGAAAGAAACTGAAAATGATGGCTGTAGTGTTCAAAAAGGCATGTAGCAATCAAATAGAAAACTCAAAAACCGTAGGGAAAAATCAATAAGCCAAAAGTAAATTTTTGAACACATTAATAAAATTTAGCCCCTTGATAAGTGATCAAGAGGAAAAAAATCCTAGTTTTTTAAAAAGAATATTTTATTTGCATTTATTTTTGCAGAGAGGAACTGGGATGAAGGCCAGAGGTGTGAGGGAGTGAGAGGACTCACCAGAGACAGAGTGGGGAACCCAACAGGCAGATCTACTGAAACACATTGCAGAGGGGAGCAGTGGGCAAGACAAGAGAGATCTCCTGCACCCTATGTGGGTCAGCTCTTTGGCTGGAGATTGAATTCAGGCTGCAGTGGCTGGTGATAGCTTGATGGCACTGAGACTTTAACCCCCTGCCCCACCCCCACCAAAAAGGGAAAGTTCAGTAGCCCTATACATTGAAATAAATTAGTATCTTTAAATAAAAACTGTCCAACAAAGAGTGATCAATTCCAGGTGGTGTTACAAGTGAATTCTATAAATATTTAAGTCAGAAATAACTCTACTCTTACAGAATTATTTTCAAGAATGTCTATTTCTTACTTTGTTTTATGAGTCAGTATTATCTTGGTACCAGACAAATTAACCAGGAATAGCACTAAAAATGAGAATGAGATATTAAATGACATGGAAGAAAGGTTTAGAAATTCCAACATATTACCTTCAGAGGGTAATATGGAGAAGAGAGAAAAATGTGAAATGAGATGAGAAAATATTTGTAATATTAAAAGCTGAATTTTTCCTAATTTGAAGATATTATTAAAGATGTGAATTTTCAAATTTCATTAGCATCAATGCTGAGTCAGATTAGTAAAAGATTTAATACTGACTAAAAAAAATTGAAAACACCAAAATACTTACAATCTAAGCTAATGTATTAAAATTATGGCTAAAATAATTTTCAGGAAAACCAAATTAGTTTGCTACCCACAAACCTTACTAATAGAATACCTCAGCTATATATATTTCATGAAGGAAATAGGACATAAAATGAAGTAAGCAGAAGAAAACTTGAGAAAGAAATTAATTAACATGTAACATTAAATAAGCACTGTTTAATTTGTTGGGTATCACCAAAATAGAATTAAAATAGTAGACAAAAATAATAGAAGTTGTTGAAAAGCTATGCAGTGTTGAGAGATTCACTGTTATATGAATGGGTACAACTATTGATTATATTTTAGCAAATTGAGTATGCAAGTTAAAATGTAAGATTAATCACTTATAAAAAGAAACAAAAGTAAAGGAAGATGCGGTGTACCTTCCCAAACACGAAATAGGGGAAATAAAACAAGGAAGGGGCATCCCTGGTGGCTCAAGGGATTAAATCTCAGCACTATGAAGCAATTCGCAGTCAGTGCAGCATGAGTTGGATCCCTGGATGGGGAGTTAACTCGCTTAGCTCAGCAGACCTCCTGTCTTGCTTGCCCACTGCTTCCCTCAGCAGTGTATTTCAGTCAATCCACCTGTTCTGCTCCCCCACTCTGTCTCTGGTGAATCCTCTCACCTCTCACACCTCTGACCTAAACCCCAGCTCTTGTATGCATAAATAAATAATTTTTTAAAAGAATAAATAAAACAGGAAAACAAAATATACCAAGAAGACAAAATGGGAGAAATAAACAAAACTTTGAAAATTAAAAAGGATGAAATGAGATGAAAAAAAAATCAAATGTATTTGTGGATAACATAAACTCATACTTATTATGCATAAATATGCTTATAATTAATATGCTTAATTTGCTTATACTAAGATAGGCTATTAACAGAATGTCAGATTGGATTTTTAAAAAAAATCTAGATAAAGTCATTAGAAAGTATGCTGAACGAAATATTAATATCTTTAAAATTAAATGGAAAAATGAGATTTCTGAAAGAACAGCAAAAAGGAGGCAGTGCAGCATCATTAATATTTAATAGAGAGATTTGGTTTTATTAAATGGACAATTTTACTACTCTAGAGTCATCAATCACTCCTTATTGCCACCGTAATAAATTCCATACTCTTTAGCATGACTCCCAAGTTTCTTTGCCTCTAGCAACACACTTTCTTTGGACAGTTATGTTCCTCTTTGAAATCTCAATTCCTATTACAAAGATGGCATGTTCTAGACATTCAAATGCTTCTTTAGTTCAGATGAAAGGGGGAAAACCCAACTATCCTTGGAATCACTGTCACATTTATTTGCATAATGTCCTCTTCACCTTTTTTATATGTATTTTTCTTTAAAATAATGAGAAACATTTTGCATTGATGATCTAACTATTGATACTTAAGCAAAATGTCTTATCTCCTGCCTCTCCCTTCCCTCTTCTCCACCATTGCTGTAGATATTAACAGCAAAAGACTTTTTTTTTCAGAAGCTATCAATAATTTATGAAGTAAGCCCTCCCATTTCTCACGCTCTCCTCACTCCTATACTTTGCCTACTCTTTTGCCTTCTCCTCTTTCTTTCCCTTTTTTTCCTCCTTTCTTCTTATCACCACCCCTTGGCTTCTTCCTTTTCCTTGTAAATTCATCTGTCTTACATAAAACTAAGAAAAACAAGTGATTGCAAGAGGTCCCTAACAAGGGAGAAGAGAAGTGAGTCTTTCCTGTTTGGATTTGTGACTTATGACAAATTGAATGTGTCTCTGTTGACCAATGCCAGGTGCCTTCCACTGGCTCGGATTAATGGTTCTTACACAACAGAGTATGTAGAATTCACCTGAGGGTGAATTTTATAAATTCATCCTGCTTTCTAAACCCCTCCTCCTTGCCACTAATAATCACATGGTATACAGTACAGATGACTTTGGTGACATGGTGTGTGTATATGTGTGTGTGTCTGTGTGTGAGAGACAGAGCACCAAAAGAGAGAGCATCTACTCTGAATTTTCCTTTATGCCAATGACATTGCTCGAGAACTTGATATAAATGGATTCATACCACACTACATGATAAACCCTTCACTCTACAAGTTAAACTTTTGTACATGATGAGTTATATAATGAAGGTCCAAAGGCGACATGTGCATTTTCTGTAGAATGATTTTTTTCCTACTAGGTAAGAAGACTCTACTCATTGACTCTCTACTTTTATTATGAATCAGCATCAGCGGGAGCCTTGAAAAAAATTGAATGTTGAATTCTCACCCTTGAAGATATGAGTTCAATTGTTTTGGTCTTTGTCCATGCATTGACACTTTTTAAGGCTTCTCAGTAATTCTAATATGTAATCAGAATGGATGTCCATTTCCTAAACATCTCGCAATTAAATGGAAAACCAAAATGGTCTCCTCTGGGAATCATGTTTACACATCATGAAGAGTTGACATGTAAGCTCACTTAGATTTTGCCTAGGAAACTGTGAAATGAATCTAAACACACTATATTCACTTCTTGACAAGTTACTGGGGGCCTAAGTGAAAAGTTTACTGACTGTAATAAACAAGACATTTCATGGACAGAAAAAAGAAAATAAGGGGCTATCTTGAATGAAAAATTCCTAAGGAAGAGTTGTAAAGTATATAGAAAAGTAGATCAAGAATACACAGGGAACACTAAAATGGGAAAGAGAAAGGCAAAACACAGGTAGACTGGCAGGAGAAAGGATGCACAACTTAAAAATGTTAGTCAATTTTTTTATTAATTTTCATAACTTTCCACTACTCTACCCATTACCATATCTAGGTTTTTGGCCAATATTAAAACTAGATATTCATACACTCTTCTTAATTAATTTCCATTCTGTGAAAAAATTTAAAGATGAATTATTATCTTTAATGTGTGTTCTTTACATTTTTGTGATAGATCATTTTACATGATAGAAATTTACCTTTAAATGGCATTTCAAAGATAAAAACAAAGACAAAACAATTAAATACAAAAACAAAAGCAAATCCTTTATTCTTTTGGCTTGAATGTAATGTGATTTACCGTTCTTTATGGTAATAGCATTTTCCTGCATGCATTCACCAACACACTACAAGTCAATAGCTTTAGTATAAAGAATCTACATTTAATGTTGCTTGTGAAAGAAACAAAATGTTTTGCTGTGACCGGTAATATAATTTCACTACCTAGTTTTGTGGAAAAAAAGAAAGCTTCGATTCCATATCATATCTGATAAAGTTCTAATGTCATATGGGCCAATAAGAATAAGCTCTAATTGTGTAAACAAACACTGGAAACAACTGATGATTTACTAAATAAAAAGACTAGGTGGAAACATCTGATTCAAGCAATGCCAAGAATATCAAGTGATCTTTCCCTAAAGTCTCTTTTCATGATAAGGCATTACTATTTGAAAGCAAAGAAACATTGGACTCAATCTGAGATTTGTTTCACATTGAAATGTGTGCAAAGTTACAGTACTAATAAAAAAGCAGAAACCTACACTGCAGCTTATTAGTCTTTGTTTCTTATTTTGTGAAGTGCTTTAATTTAAAAGTGCTAGGAACAGAAACTAACAATAGTGACTGTGACATCAACCTGAAGATACTTTTAATTTCTCATTTTATGTACAAAAGGCTGAAAAAGAAAATAAAATGAACTTTTTACAGTATTTATATATTATTTTAGAAAACTCTAACCATATATTTTCAACAGATTTAAGCAGCTTGCAACATGTTTGTACAGTCGGGCTTTTACCACAGAGGGTTCAATTAAGATTGGAAGAATAAAAAGCAAGAAGCTCCTCATTGTTTGCTGCCACCTATTGCTTAATGACATGAAGAATGAGGTCTTGGTAGAACAATTTGCTTCACTTTACCACTGACATATGGCTTCCCATATTAGACGTCTGAACAGTGGAAGGAATAAGATACAGCAGCATAGGCAAGATAAACATGCAGCAGTGACAGCTTCAAACTATAATGGAACCAATTACATCATATTACCTGTTGAAAGCTTGCAAACTATACTTACTGTGGTACATATTTGATGCAATAAATACTGTGCTTAAGTCATCATTTTTGTTTGCTCAAACATGCACCACTGGGTAAAATTACTATTTACAAAGCAGACTTTTATTTTTTAAATTGACATATAGTATGTCAACCTTACCAAGAGCAGAAGATGGCTAAACAATACTGCAGGAAAAAAGCAGAATCAACTTTATAAAGTGATGGTTGGGGATGTTTTTTGGTCAATTCAGGTTCTTAGAAAGGAGTGATAGGATATTTTTATTTTATGCCAAAGGACACTTATCAAAATGTAATCATGCTGCTGGAACTCTGAATGACTAGGTGATGGTGTGTGTATGTATATATGTATATACACGCACATATACATATATACATGTACACATGATGGATTATGTAAAAATAAAACAACTCTTTAATACTTGCAAATTCAATGGAACATTTACAGGCACATTAAAGATTTCTGAATGAGACACTTTAAAAAACATGAATAGCTATTTAAGCACCTCAAAAATCTAAAAACATCCTGAAACAAGAAGTAAACTCTTCCTTTTTGTGATATGATTTTTTCCATGTATGAATGAGAAGTGCAGCATGCCTTCATTTAAAATATATCCAGTTATACAATAGAGAAACGTAGAATTCCCTACCTTTAATCCCTCTCCCCAAACATAAACCCATTTACAAAAATAGTCACATATAATAGTAAACAACCTGTGAATAAAAAAAAAGTGATAAATTCACAGCATACGTTTTGTAAAAATATGGCAGGTGTGGCAGTTAAAACATAAATCGTGGTGACAAATACTATTATCAAGTGTCACGTGTTGACTTTACATAAAAATTTAACTTCCCTCCCCCCTTCAAATTGGTTCCTATAGTCTGAGTAGCCATTCCACCTCTGCTCTTCAGCAGTGTCAGCTGGTTGTGAAAACAGAAACCTCCTATCGATGCTGTTTCTCTGGTTTACTGAGTCCCAGTTTGCTGACCAGAGGTCCCTGTCTTGTTATAGGCACTGACCTTAAGTATACATTTGTAAAAACAGTCAGTTTGGCATAGTCCTCTTGTGAGAGTCCTGTTGACACAAATACATCACCATCACAGGCTGTAAACAATTGATCACAAAGTGGAATATTCTACCTTTTTTACTTTTTACTTTCCCTGATATCTTTTCCTTTGTCTTCTTTTTCTGACTTGTCTTTCTCAAATTTTTCTTTTTCTGGTTTGGTTACACTATCGTAGGACGGCGGAGAAGTGGTGGAAGGTGTCACATCGGTCTTCTCTGGAGTCGAATTCTCATTTAGTTTGTCAATGAGGATATCTTCTTTGATAGGTGTTCCTTCACCTTCTTTGCCTTTGTCTTTCTTATATATGCTTGAAACTTTTTTAACCTTTTGCTTCAAGAGGTAGCGTCTGTAAGCCCTCTGGATAACAATAGCAGACACCTCCTCTTGTTTGCGTTTCAAAGTGGTGGTAATGGGCTCATAGGAGACTTTAGAGGGGTTTGATGCCATGAACCGCTCTTCCATCTGTATTCGGAGAGCATCCATCTCTCCGCTCTCACCCAATACACGCTTTGTAAAGGCAAATAAGATGTCCAGACAATGGATCCGGTCCCCACTGACCATGGGCAGATCCATGGCAATGAGCTGGACTTTGTTTGGTTTTGCTATGAGAAGAGGAGGATCCAGGGCAGCTGCAAAATCAGAGAGCTTGGCGAACTCTATAAACTGGGTGGCGTCTGGGTCAAACTTCTCCCAGACCTCATAGAACATCTCAAAGTCATCCTCACTCAGGGGCTCTGCGCTTTCTTCAGTGGCAACACTGAAGTTCTCCAGGATGACAGCGATGTACATGTTCACCACGACCAGAAATGATATGATGATGTAACTGACAAAGAAGAAAATCCCGACAGATGGGTTCCCACAGTCTCCCTTAACTGAGCTTCCAGGGTGGTCTTTTTCAGGGTCACAGTCGGGAGGGCCACTATTAAGAATAGGTGCTAGCAACCCATCCCAGCCAGCAGAAGTGGTGATCTGGAACAGGCAGATCATGCTGTTGCCAAATGTTTCAAAGTTGAACATGTCATCAATTCCCACTTCTCTCTTCACATAGGCAAAGTTGGACATCCCAAAGATGGCGTAGATGAACATGACCAGGAAGAGCAGGAGGCCGATGTTGAACAGCGCAGGAAGGGACATCATCAGGGCAAAGAGCAGCGTGCGGATTCCCTTGGCCCCCTTAATGAGACGCAGGATTCTGCCAATCCTGGCGAGACGAATCACTCGGAACAGGGTGGGGGATACAAAATACTTTTCTATCAGCTCAGCTAGAAACATGCCTATGGAAAACCAAGAAACAATAACAAAAACAGTGATATATTTAACAGCAGAAGCTGAAAATTTCTATTACTATGACTGATAACCACTAATTTCACAAAATGTGGCTATGAAAATAAGCTATATCTGTTCAGCAAAATGAAGCTAGTATGATAACATAACACCAGTATAATAACAAAAGATATCAATGGTAATTTTTCCTAATTCAAGAAAGGTGTAAAGATATCATAAGCTGTACAGAAGTCAAGCACAGAAATGGATTCATGTAGCTATAATACTAGTTCTAGTATTTGCAGAAGATCTAAGGGGTAAGGCATGAGACTCTGGATTAGGAAATATGAAGAATCTTATCCTTTTTGAGAGGACTGTGATACATTGTATTTGGGAGATGGTCCAATGATGCACAAGAGAGAATTCAAGCTCTGAGACAGATATACTTGGGAGGGAATTCTGGTTCTTGATTTTATGCAATACAAATTGGTGAGCATACCTACTTTTCTGATTGTTGTTAAGTTTAATATTCACTGAATAATTTTTCTTTATGCTAAGTACATGTACTTATATAATCACATTTAATCCCCTTGAGAACAATTTACATAAACATTTCTTGGAAAACCAGGAATTAGAGAGGTGAGGTAACCTGCTATAGGTCACAGAGCTGGTAAGTAGTAGAAATAGGGGAGTCCCAGGCCAGGTCTATGACCACTAGTTAATATCCTCATTCTATTCTCTTTAGGATCAAATAGAATAGCACATTGTATCAAAGTTCTATTTTACCCAACAAAGTGTCTGAACAGTAGGATACTATTTTTCTCTCAACAAATATGTTCACATTATTCACATAGGCAGAATCTTGTCTTGAATCGCTTTATTTCCAGCATCTCATATATAAATGTATAATATCTTATACATAATATATATTATATTATATATAATATCTTATACATATACATTTAGTATGCATTGATAATAATGAATCTGGTTTGGATTTTTGAACAAAATATCAACTTCTGAAAAAGAATGTCACAAACCATGGAAATCTACAGGAACCCAAAAATAACATGAAACTTAATTTGTGAATGTATAGAAATACACATACACACACACTATTCCAATTATTAAAGGAGATCTTATTTATGGACTATTTGACTACTACTAATGATATATATATGTGTATGTGTGTGTGAACTATTCTTTTAAAGCAATACTTCCTATCATATAGTAATAAGAATGAGTATAAAAACATTATGCACATGACAGCTAGTTTTTTTAAGGAAAACTGAAAAAAAAAAAAAAAAAAAAACCAAAAAAACAAAACCAACCAAACAAACCAGTTAACCAGTTATCCCTTTTTTGGGTACATATATCAATACAGCATGCAAATAGGGAAATGACAAGCTAAAGATTGGTCTATTAGTCTTTTCAATGAAAATTTGGGATGAATGAGAAAGATGAGTTTAAAACACAAATTTCCACTATTAACTTCCTGAACTATATACTTACCTACAATGGAGAGAATGACCACCACAAAATCAAAAATATTCCATCCAATAGTAAAATAGTAATAACGAAGAGAGATTAACTTCAGCACACACTCTCCGGTAAAGAGAACGATAAACACCAGGTTGATCCAGTACAGAATGTTTGTCATTTCCTGACTCTGGTCATCGGTTTCCACCATCATGGTGACCATGTTGAGGCAGATGAGGATCATAATGCTGATATCAAAGACTTGTTTGGTTACAAAATCAAAGACCATTCCTTGGAATTTGTTCTGGGACAGAGAACATATAAAAGTTTATTTAGAAAACTCAAAAGATATTTTTTTCATTAAACTACTTTCAAGAGCAATTGAAAGTGCAGCTTTTATAGAAACAAGTCATCTTTGTTCTATACTTGGAAGGAAATTTGTATATTGGAATAGCCAGCTGTTTTCAAGTGTATTTGCTTTACTTACACTGTTTATGATACCAGATTTTACACATTGATTCCATGTTAATAACCATCTGTTATGTCCTCAGTGCCCAGAACTTCATGTACATGATGGTCAGCAAAGATCTGCTTGTTGTAAATCTTTGTAATCCCATGTGTTGGGTGGGTATCCCATTAACTCTGAGGAATCCCATCCCAGACAGGACTCCATCATGGACTCATTTTATTGTGTAGGAGGATTCATTTTCTTGTCTGAGGTCTAGTATTATCCCGTCTATGACATTTTCCTGTACTAGTCTCTAAAATTCTTTTTCACTACCATACCCTTCTTTCAATATATTACATTTGTATATTTAATTAACATCAGTTTCTTCAGACTCATACTGGCAACGTTGACACATTTAACTAAAAAACATTGTGTCTATTACTTACTAATCCAAAAGTGTTTTGATATGAGCTAAAATATTTCCGTGGACACATTTTCTCATATAGGGAACTTAATATGCTTTTATTCTATCCATTCATATTTGATTATTTGTCAAAGACTAGATCAAATTAACATTCCTTCTATTTTATCCAATACAGCTATCTAGTTTCTTTGAGCTTTTGGCTAACTTAAAAACTGAATACGAGCCTGGTCAGCTTGAGAATGCTAGTTTTATAATGTCACTCATGGACTCATAAAGTCATGACTTCTGCGGCTCACTGGATTGCCTTGCATAATGTACACCTTGGGTGAGGAGTTATGCAACTGAATATCTGAGCTACTCCTTCAGCAGTGATGGAAGAACATGGGGAACATCCTGAAAACAATTCTCTGCAGTAACCAGAAAGAACCAGCAGCTGTTGGAAAATTGGAATAAAACTGGATAGTTATAAAAGTCATAAAAAGAATGATATCATTGGATTAGGGGCAAGATGATGGAAATATAAATTTTTTAAAAACTAGAAAAAAACTTCTGTGACTTATTTAATTAAACTTTCCATATGATCTGCAGAGTTGGACAGGAAGATGGGATGGACCTTAGATGTCCCAATTATCCCAACTGGTCCCCACTGCACTGAGAACATTCAATATTTCTATGCCATGTATTTATGCACACATCTTCTTTTCTACATTATTATTTTTTTAAAGATTTATTTATTTAGGCAACAAGAACTGGGGTACAGGCCAGAGTCACAGGAGGTGAGAGGATTCACCAGACAGAGTGGGGAGCAGAACAGGCGAACCAACGAAACACACTGCCGAGGGCAGCAGTGGGTAAGGCAGAAGAGGTTTACATAGTGTGTTGCTTAACCCACTGCACCACCAGGGAGGCCCCTTCTTTTCTAAATTATTAAAGTGAGATCACTGTAATACTATTGGCATATGTTTGAAATTTCTGTTTATATACATTGTATATACCTATGTAAAATACATCATTCATATATACTACATATATTTAAATATATATACTTAGGTTAGCCAGTCAGATTGCTAGAGTAAAACCTTCAAAATGCACAAAAATATTGTTATGTAGCAATTTAGGTTATGAAAGTGATAGGTAACATAACTGCTATAGGTCATATAAGATGTTATTCTTACAGCAGGTCGAGGGATAGGTTTTTGTGGTTTCTTTGAACCCAGTTTTTTCATTGCATTGTAGTATTTCTTCTGTTCTTCAGTCATAAAGATGTCTTGACCTCCAAAGTAAAGAATGAAAGCAAAACTAGTTACAATTATGTTCTTTGCTAGTTATAAAGTCCACTTTATTAACTGTCTGAATATTTATTCCCAAAATGTATTCCAATATATTAATATCTGAATTTATAGATACATATATTCAATATATAAATTATGGTTCAGTCATATTTCTATACTGGAAATATCATTACATACCATCTGAATTATCTGTTATTTAAAAATCTATAGTTAATGAAATCTCTCAAAATAATTTCTGAATTTTATATTCCATTAGATGATTGTATTTTGGAGCCAAAGGGCATTGTGTGTCATTTACTACACATTATGGAAAAGATGAATTTTTAGTATACTTATCTTCTTTTTCTGTTGGTTGAAGTTGTCTATAATGACACCAATGAAAAGATTCAGAGTAAAAAATGAACCAAAAATAATGAAGATGACAAAATAAAGGTACATGTACAGATTGTCTTCATACTTGGGTTGTAATTCCACCTACAAAATATGAAGGATGACAACTTTTACTTATTTTATAAAAAGAACATCAATGAATTTTCAATTTTCAAAGCATATCTCAAAAGCTGAGAACGAAAAGAACAATCAGAAGACCTTCTGAAACATTGAATCTAACACACTTATTGAAGATTACTGCAAAACTGTTCACTTCTTTTAGAAAATAAAATAACTCATAGAAAAGTCTGAAAATTGATTTTATCCAACAACTGCCTAGGCTACGAATGCACTTTCCATTTTAAGCAAAAATCCCAAATATATACAAAGTGAGGATTTCCTTTCCTAGGGAAGATATGTTAGAGTCAAACTATTCTATATTAAAATCTTTAAGATTTACTCTTTCTGATTAAGCTTTCTTAAAATGGAAACAATAGGTTTGAAACCTCAAAGGTTAGTTGTGGAGAATAGTTACGTTAAAATATGAAATGTGTTAGAACTGTGCTCAGTTAATAGTGATAGAGCTCAGTGTAAAGCTTTGAGTGTCATTATACATTACTCCTGATAGATTAGAATTTTTTTTAAGAGTCATTTTATTTATTTATTTATGTATACAAGAACTGTGGTATAGGCCAGAGGTGCATGGGGTGAGAGGATTGACTAGAGACAGAGTGGGGAGCAGAACAGGGGGATCTACTGAATTATACTGCTGAGAAGAGCAGCAGGGAAGACTGGAGCAGTCTGTGCCCTGTGGGAAAGCTCCCTGGCCTGGAGGTGAGTAGGGGGGAAGGATGGAACTCAAACTACAGAGGCTTATGGTAGCTTGATAGTGGAGACTTTAACCCCTGCACCACCAGGGAGGCTCTAGGTAGAATTTTTATTGTATGTGTGAAGAAAAGTAAGTTCATAGGATCTTTCCTTTCTGAAAATGAATCTATTGATTTACCTTAGTAAGCTACAGACACTGTTTCTGAGACAATGACACCCTCTACTGTCTAACTCACTTTTGATGTTAAAGTGTGACTGTTGATTTGAGCTTTGGCTACAATCTATAATTCAGGATATTGTTCTAATTCAGTTTGTTAAACTCAGGTAATTGTGGATGCAGGTAATGATGGATTGTGTCATAAAATCAATTTAGGGGGTTATGGCCAATAAAATATATTTTTAATTTTTTTTTACTTTTTTTTTATTGAAGTAACGTTGGTTTACAAGCTGGTATATGATTTAGAGGATAGGTTCACAACTCTTCAGATACGTGTTGTCACAAAACTACCACTACCAAAACACCTGTAACCCTTGACCACAGTCACATGGGTCTTCTCTCTCCTTTGCTTCTCACCACCACCTGATACTGACTATTTTCTAATGAAAGAGTAAAATTAATAAAATTAATCAAATAGGTAGGAAATAGTTAAGGGTGCACAATTTGTGGTCAGAGTTCAAAAGCATATTCTACCACTTACTGAATTAAGCGTCGCTGTAAATGGTAAAGTGGAGTTATTAACTACACGATAAAGCTGATACTTAAGATTAAATAAGTTAATCTAAGAAAGCCCTTAGCATAATGAATGATTATAAGTAATTTTATTTTATTATTCCAAAAAGTATATAATTGAGATTCCTGATGGTACTTGCAAGAGGTAGAATTCAGGGCTTTTTGTTCTTGTGTTCTCTCTCGTTCTCTTTTTTAATAAAGTGAAGAAAAAATCATTCAGGAATTATTTCAGAATTACTACCTTGTTATTGGTGCTGGGAAAAAACATTTGAACTTAAATACTATACTCTGGCAATATACCAGAAGTCAATTTCTTTCTTTTTAAAATGATGGGTTTAAAATGATGGATTTTTCTCATTCTTAGTGAGAAAAGTGCTGATGTGTATAAAGTAGACAATGAAAGCCCTTTCCTTCTACAACTCTCACTTCTGAGCGAAAATTAGTATTAAGTTTGTTGTTTGTCTTTTCCACCATTAGTCAGATTCTTCTGATTACAAGGGAGAGAAAAGCTGGAAGAAATTTGTGACAAGTGCTTGTGAGGAATTTTAATGCACAAATGGGTATTTCTATCACAACCAAAAATAATATGTGCCATTTCCAACACAATCAATACAGTTTTAAGTGCCAGGTGCCCTGCTAGATACTTAACAACATATGTTAAAAGATTCATAATGAATAGGAAAAAAAAACATTCAATTTGAATTTTAGAAAAATAACATAATGTTGACTACTATTTTTGTGATTTTTTATATATATATATACATTTTTAAAAGATTTATTTATTTATGCATACAGGATCTGGGGTAAAGGTCAGAGGTGCAAAGGGTATTTACCAGAGACAGAGTGGGGAGCAAAACAGGGATATCTGCTGAAATAACACTACTGAGGGGAGCAGCAGGCAAGACAGGATAGGTCTGCTGGACCACGTGGGTCAGCTCCCTGGCTGGGGATAGCTTCACAGTGACTTAGCCTCTTGCACCACCAGGGAGGCTCTGTGTTCTAAAAATTGACATATAGTTTTATTTTATTGAAAATATCACTAAATTACAATACTGTGCAAATTATCAATGGATTGAATTAAGCAAGTCTCCCTCTCAACAGACTTACATTTCGTGAGTCAACAGCTGCATACATGATATCCATCCACCCCTTAAATGTAGCCTGTAAAAAAAGACATCATTTAATATCCTCCCCCTAAATAATAATTTTAAAAATAAATTATCAGATTGATTGATCATGATTTATTTAAATACAGGTATGCAAAGTAATTTAGAATTAATATTTAAACCCTTTGGACAAAGTTTATTATATACTTGTCTTTGATTTCTACAAGGGCTTGGCTCCAGGATGGCCCAAGAATGTCAAAATCTGGATGATCAAGTCTTTCATATAAAATGGTATGGTATTTATGTATAATCTACACACTCTGCTCAAATATTTTAAATGTATCTATATTATTTATAACACCTAAAACAATAAAATGCTATATAAATTCTTGTTATACTGTATTATTCAAGGAATGATGGCAAGAAAAAAGAGGTCTATATGTGTTTAATATGGCCACAGCCATTATAGGCTGACTACATAGAACATGACTAAATTTGTGGTTGATTGAATCTGTGGATGTGGAACTTAGATAGTGAAGATCAACTGTGTGTACACTGAAAATATCTCAACTTATATTCTTCTATAACATTTGTACATACATATTTAAAACATCCATAATTAAATCATGATAAACTATAACTATGTGTCATAAATAAAAATAATAGTCAACAACCTTTTACTCTGATGGCCCTATAAGAATATAACATGCAATTTGATAAAATAATTTTATTGATTTATTATTAGCATCAGAAAGGATAAACAAAGGTGGATGCACTGTTTGACCTTAGTGTTTTTTGTCTACTTATCCTTTTCTAAATGCTATTATCACTGATTATTAATCATGATGATTTGTTCTTGAAAAGTCAATAGTTTTGAATTACTATTTTGAGACAGTTATTCTATAAGAAGAAATTTCCCAATAGCGAGAAAAAACATATTCAACCGCAATTTGTCATTTTAAATAGTTTTTTGTTTTGCATAAATAGCTATCCTGAAAACAAAAGTCTTGTACATTCTTTCTGTTCTTCAGGACCATTAGTTCTGTCATTTCCCCTACAGTACTCACATAGTATAGGATACTGTGTAGGTGGAGTATCAGGACATGACTTAAGAGTGGTCAGTTGAGATGAATGGATTTATAAGTATTTATAGCGGACACAATAGTCTTAGTAGAAAGGTTTTCATTTGCAAGATAAATATCTTCCTATCTGTAAGTGTTCAACCAGCAGGCAGGAAGAAAAGAATCAGAGCAGGAGTGCAGTCCATGTGTGAAGTACAAAGGTAGGAAGTTTTGATCATGGTGGTGGTGAAGGTTGGGCTGGGGGAGACTTGTTTAGATACAGCCTGGCATCTGAAAAGGGATAAATAAATCTATCCCCACTATTTTACTCTAAACAAACATGCCTTTCCAAACTTACCCAGCGCTCACGCCACTGCTAAGAGAAAGAATGGGAGGAAACCAGTGGGAGCCTTCTAGAAATGTAGTCACAGAGCATTGGTGCTGGGCTAATGCAGCACAGCCTAAGGGCATACAAACTACAGACATCTTGTTTCCAATATGGCTCAGAAAAAAGAGTTCAGAAGTAACTGAGGAAGAATCAAGGCAGATTGGCCTGAGAAAGATATACTTCTGTATACTTATATATGAAAATACTGAAAAAGAATTGTATATTCATTTTAATAAAACATCATAGAGAAAAATAAAGTAGTTACTTACTACTTGAAGCAGAGAAAGATATCCAAGTCCCACGTTATCAAAGTTTACTTTCACATTTTTCCACCTGGCTGTTTGATTGCTCTCTATGAGGGCTTTACATTCGCTATAGTTGTTGACCACACTTACATCAAACATTTCCCCAGTGGTGTAGTTAATACAATGATAAAACTTTCCAGCAAAAAGATTCACTCCCATAATGCTGAATATTAGCCAAAAGATCAAACAAACCAAAAGTACATTCATTATGGATGGAATGGCTCCTAAAAGAGCATTGACAACAACCTGGCAAAGAATGAGAAGGAAAAAGTGAAAAGTCAACAACAATATTTACTTTTTACCTATTTCTAAATACTATATAAAGAACAATAGTCAAATGACAATGTTTGCTCTGAGAGCAAGATATTGGACAGAAAATTACTTTCTGGTAATGCCAACTAGGATTTTTCAATTACACATCAGAGGAATACAAAATTAATTTTACACTGTAGAATGTCTTCTTAAGAGTAATAATAGAGACAGCAAATTTTTATCAAAGAATGGAACTAATTTTAAATATAAACAATAACATCAGAGTACAAACATGGCAGGACTATAGAAGTAGCCTAATTATGGAACTACCATGTTTTATTTTAAATCATGCAAGTCATAAAATGTATTGTTCAAAATTCATACATTTTTAAAAGAGAACAAACACTTGAGGTTCAATTTCTGGGGTAAAAAGCTAATAATAGCAATTGTGAGAAAGTACAATTAAGTCAGGACTGTATCAAGTAATGTAGCATAAGATCATGCTGTTGGCAAGAGCTATAGAGCATGGAACATGGGAACCTGAATATGTGATGAGGAGAAGGGTTTGGGAGTCAGGAGATACAGGCAGCTTGTATCACAAATTGGCTGTGCGCCTTTGGACTTGACTTTCTTAATTAACCAAAACTTTTAGGGAACATTTTTTAGTATGTTCCTTTATTACCTCGCAAATAAATATCTAAGTATCTTGACTGTACAAACATACCTGAACTATATATATATGTATATATATCAGAAATAAGTTTTATTAATGAGTGAAAATAGGTAATCATTATATCAGACATGGAAATACATGTAAAAGCCTTCTTGAAATGCTTATGAGATAAAAAGTATATTCAAATGCATATATACAAACATACATACATACAAACATATGAGTAATGACAGAGCAACAATACCAAGTGGCTCCTGAGTAAAAACTGACACATGAAATCTATTCATAAATGGACACCATGTTAATGTGTTTTTAAATGAAAATAAGTTTTAAAGAACTTATTACAGGGGTACTGCTATAATTTCAATTCTTTGAAAGTATTTCTGAATTTCTTTCAGAAATACTTCTAGAATTGACACTTCATTTTCAAATTCATCACAAGGGAATACTGTTCTGTGCAAATGTGGGAAGGCACCTTGTTAATAGAGCTCTAACTAAAAGAAAATGCTGAACAGCAAAGGTATATGTGTTTTCTGAGGGAGTCAGATCAGTGGAAGGGTTAGGGAGTTAGGTCGTTACATATGCAAATTTTATATAGAAAATATGAAAATGACTCTAGAACTGAAAACTTGATTCCCTTTAAAAAATTAAACATATTGCAAAAACAGTGATTTTAAATTGGTAAACTGAAGAGAATTAAACAGATGACATCTTTACGTGTAAACATGCACACACAAACACACATGGACACACACACCATTCTTACCCGGTTGTGTTTGCAACATTTAGAGAAATTTCTAAGTAACTATTTTTAAATATCAGAAAAAGTATCACTTTCAAAACGTTTCTTTTTGAATATCTAAATCCAACAAGACAAAGCATTATCATTTCCTAGGGCTGAAGGTAGAGGTCTCAATTTTGTGCCCTAGTGGATGACAAACATCAGCACAATTTCCTCCTGTTCTTTTGTATCACTTTTTAAATGAGTGTTACATTTCTTCCATTGACCTACTTTTCAGTTATTTCAATCTGTGTTTGAAAGATAAAAAGCCAGATTCGGACTTTAAAAGGCTCAAAACATATCATATGGAGCAATGAAAAATGATGAACGATTTGGTGGTTTTAAATTACAGTGAGTGGGATTTCCTGCATATTTATAAATAGAATGAACATAACTGATCTTGACTCACATCAGAAGCCCACACAATGTGGTTGAGATTTCCCACAGAGTGAAGAATCTAGTTAGAATAAATTTAATTGTTTCTAGTTAGAAACTCTTTGTCAGGCATTATATTCAGTGAGTGTTTCCAACAGTGTTAAATTGATGTGATCTGACAAATATTATTGGTTGATCAGTTATGTCAGCATGAATGTAGAAGACACAAATTCTCTAGGGATTTGTCATTGCTAAGCTATACAATGTCAGTCTTGTTCTCACTTATAATTCTTAGAAATATGACAGCATTTGTTCTTACCCTCATTCCTTCAAACCGGGATAAGGCTCGCAATGGCCTCAGTGCTCTTAGTGTTCTGAGGGACTTGATGGCACCAAGTTCTGAGTAACCCAAGGCATTTGCTGTTAAACTAACCAAGGAAACCTACACAGAAAAAGCAATGCACTTTTTGAATTTACAGTTGAAGATATCTATAAATTCAACCTAGCTTTATACAATAAATCAGTATCCAAATCACCCTGAGGGCTCGTTAAAAATTCAGATGATGAGCAGAGCCTGATTCTGCAGATTTGGGTAGGATTCCAGCAATTTTATTTCTTCAATTCCCAGGTCAGGCCAAAGATACTGGTCTAAGAACCACGGGCTTTTGAAAAAAGAAGAAACCATTAGGTTCTCTTTTTGAGATTCTTTTAAAAATATTTTTTACAAGATTTATTTATATTTATTTATGAATATAAGAACTGGGGTGTAGGCCAGGAGTCTGGGGGGAGGATGAAATGATTCACCAGAGATAGAGTGGGGAGCAGAACAGGTGGATCTAATGAAATACACTGCTGAGCGGAGCAGCAGGTGAGACAGGAGAGATCTGCTGTGCCATGTGGGTTGCCTCCCTGGCCAGGGATTGAACTTGTAAGCTGCAGTGGCTGTGGACAGCTTCACAGTGCTGTGCCTTAACCCCTTGTATCACCATGAAGGCCCCTGCTGTTACATTTTATTATAAATTTACCAATGTACTACAATGACATACAGAAAATAAAAGAAAAAATATTATTCATAATTCCATACATAAATTAAAGAATGCTTATAGTCTTGTATTTTTCATTTGTTTGCAATGTTCAAACATTTAAGTTTTTAAATAGTAAGCATTATTCTCTTATTTTATTGTTAAAAACCCCTGATGTAATCTGCATATAGCTTTTAAATACTATATATAATAAATTCAAAAGCATTTAAGAAGTAAACTAAAACTAAATAAAATTGACTTTTGAATTTTCTTTTCAGAATAAAATATGAACTCCTTCTCAAAATTCCCCCTCAAATATGAGGAACTAATCTTCAATCCAACTACCCTCATGTTCAAGGCTTTAAAGCTTTATATTCTGGTACTCTGATCTACTTTATTCTCAGCAGCAATGCAGTTCAATAACCTTTAAATAATAATCCCTAATCAATCTGTTTCTATCATTATGCAAATCAGAATTGTCTCTTTTTTTGGACTTTCAGATTTCCTGTGTTACATAATCCATCTGTGGGACAAACACTTCTCAATAAGCTCTGGAAATAACAAAAACTAATATCACTGATATATGTGGAGAATTTAAATACAGTTATTGTGTGAAAGGTTAAGAGCAATGAAAGTAAAACTCCATCAAGACTTTATATAACTTGGAATTTTACATATTAAATTGAAGGTGTCAATAAGTGCACTAAGGTGGCTTTTGACTGCTAAGTCTTTGAAAATATTTATATTTAAACCAGCAAAAAAATTGTTTTGAGACATCTTTTCTTTGCATGTGGGCCCATGCAGTATTTACCAAGTGGCTACTATATGCCCTGCACTTTTGGTAGGACTAGCAAATATCATCATGTTAATAGAATAAAACAAGAAAGTGTAAAATACTCACATCAACAATCAGGAAATCTAGCCAGCACCAGGCATTGGTAAAATACACTTGAAAACCATATGCAACCCATTTTAGAAGCATTTCCAGAATGAAAATGTAAGTGAAGACTTTATCAGCATATTCTAACATGGTTTTAATGGTTTTTCGTTGTTCAATATATATATCTTCAAAGGCCTGTAAATGAAAATATTCCACTGAATTTCATTGTCATAAACTCTCTCTAACTGATGTCTTACTAGAAAAAAAACAAAAAAACAAAACCAAAACAATCTAGTCTCCTCAACCTAGGGAAAGCAGAATGGGTTACCATTTTTCACCACTAACACTCCTCCAACCATGGAGAATCTGGTCATATATGTGGGTGTTTGGAAGTTCCCTCTGCTATCATTTATAGAGTTCTCCAAAAAGGGAAACTCATTTGTATGATTTCCTAGGCCTTCTGGAATAAAAAAAAAGTCATTTATATAAACCATACTGATCTGTTTACTCCAGAACTCAAAATTCAAAATCGAAGGCCTATTTCAAATAATCAAAGTTACATTTACTGAACCTCTCACATTGTGTTGAAAATATCACACGAAGCCTCTAAATTCTCACAAAAACCTTATTGTGGAATATGTAATGTGACGTTTGTGAATGGAAAGGTAAAGGGAAAAGAGTAGATCATATGTAACCTACCAGCGCTCCGCTGCTGAGTAGAATCATAAAGACAATGAAGGTCTCAAACCAGTTGTGCTCCACTATCTTATAGCAAGTTTTTCTCAAGTTCCACCAGAGTTTACCTTTGCCTTCTTCTATACTTATTTGGCAACACTTGAACTTCCGCACACAGTCTACAACATGTCAAAGTAAATGAAGAAAAAAGTAATTACTCTTTGATTAGGTACATACATATTGGTGGGATAGTCACCTGCACCACACCCTCACATATTATAAATACCTTTATTTTTTTTTTAATGATAGTTTCCACTGTTATAAACAAAAATAAAACAGCTTTTGGTTATTCATTCCACAAATATTTTAGTGTTTATAGGATTATTATAATGGAGTATATTATAAAAACATTGGAGAAAAACAGAAAGAAAAAGTCACCATAAGTTGATATATTCATCCTATGATTATATATGTGATTCCACTCATAAACATAATATATATATGAATTCTATCTAGTTCACTTAATGGTGTTATATAAATATTTCCCATTTTATTATAAGGAAATAGAATTTTAAAAGCTTTCACAATACATCTCTGAGAAAGAATTTAATGACTCAATTACTGTATACTTATACTGCTTTAATGCTAAGAACAGTAACAAATGCAATAAACATCTTTGTGTAATTTGTGGATTGCCAGATCAAATGTTCATTTACAAATATTTATTGCGAGAAATTGCACTGGACAAATCATAACGGAAGTGGAAGACACAGTCTTGCTTTAAAATAAGTGTGCATTTTAAGTAGGGGAGATTTTCTCCCAAATCTATAGCTACACAGAACAACACTTATCACAAAATATATTAGGTATTATGAAATTTCCTAAGCAGTGATTAATTTCTAATATCGAGAATTATGAAGGAAATGAATTTGGGCTAAGAAGGATGTGTACTTACACATCAGATTAATACATGGGTCCATAAAGGAATTAAGAAATAGTCAAAAGTTTGGAAGTTTCATAAAGGAGAAAATCAGGAATGAAGACAGGAAAAGATGTTTTGAGCCAATGTGGCCGAGTTAGGGAATATAGATTAATGTGCTAATGGGGAAAACATGAAAAGATCATTTGGGTGTTATGAAGATTTGCTTGATAAGGGCACTAAGAATTATCTATGTCTCTATAAGACATTGGGTGGACAGAAGAAAGAAAATAGGAGAAGTTTAGTCTATGAGTTTCAAACAACTGAATATTAAAAGAAAGTGAAAGTACGGGTAAGAGTGGAGACAGTGGAGAGGAATCAAGGATATTGCTGATTGACAACAGAGTATAGGACAACACATAGAATATGGGAGTGCTGTGGTGTGGGAGAGGAGTCGTGAGATAGGGTTTTAATCATGACAGAGAGCTTTTGTTCAATGAATAGGAGAATGAAAACCATCTTGAAGGAGCATAAGATTTTCTGCATAGATTTTATCAGATGTTATTTTATTTTTTTTAAGTTTTATTTTATTTATTTATGAATATAAGAGCTGGGGTATAGGCCAGAAGTGTGGTGTGGGGGTGAGAGGATTCACCAGAGACAGAGTAGGGAGCAGAACAGACAGATCTACTATGATACACTGCTGAGGAGAGCAGGACATGAGACCAGAGATGTCCGTTGAATCATGTGGGTTAGCTACCTGGCCAGGGATCAAACTTATGCTGCAGTGGCTGGTGACAGCTTGCTAGTGCTGAGACTTTAACCCCTGTTCCACTAGGGAGGCCTGACCCATATACTTTTGAGAAAAAAAAAAGTTTTTTATTTTATGCAAAAAAGTTTCTGGTGGTTTCCTAAACTATATAATTGTTTGTTCAAGAGATAATTGATCAAATAATATTACCTCAAATAATGTAATTTTAGCTTTCCTTAAAAAGTTCTCTTGAGATTAGTTACTCCAATAGCATGGTGCCCCATATTATATAACCCATAGTAGATTCTGGCATTTCAGTATCTATTATTTATTACCATTCACAAATAATTAAAAAATCGACCTTACCAGATTCAGGTAACTGTTATTCATAGACAGCATTAAATTTACAACACATTATCATCTGCACAAAACAATAAACTAAGCTACTTCTTTGACTTTCAAAAACTGCTATCTTTTAATTTTTAAAGTTGAGAGAGAGAGAGATCTCTGACTTGACATTCATTCCTTTAGAAGGCCACAATAAAACCCAAATAGCAGCATTTCTTAATGTTCAACAGGATCCACAAAAATAAGAATTTATCTGTGTACATAAACTAAATCTTACCTTTTAAAAATCATCTTTGCTTTGACATAGAAAAAGCAAGAAACAAACAAATGAACAGTTAGATAGTGGGAGGGTAGAGAGAGAACAGATGGGTAGGTAAGAGAATCTAATGCGTCTATGTGCATCGGTTCGCTTACCTTCCGTAAAACAGGCTTCAGGTTCGAGGGATTCTTCAGGTTCAACCTCAGGTTGTTCTCCCTCAGCGGGAGCTCCTATATCAACTGTGCTGCCTTCAGATGAACTAGTGGCATTTAGCTTCTGAAAATCAATTCCACAGAAAAGTTTTTAAAATATTTTCCTTACAAGAATCAAAAGATGTACCTCAAATCTTCTGTATTTCCTTGATCTGTAATTTAAAAACATCTTAAACATAATGCCAGTCCGCTTTAGTAGAGGTGGGAGGTCACAAGATTAGATACAGCACCACAGTATTTTTTTCTTTAAAATTATGGTGCTAACATCTTAAATAGTTTTTGATCAAATCCACATACGGAGAATCTGAAATGAAATCCTGCAGAAAGCTTATGTAAACTGCCAGAGTTGTATGGTAATATATGATTTTGCTTTTGTAAATTAGTTTGCAAGTGGTATACTTTTATATTCTAAAATTGTGACCCAACCAACAAAAAGCTGCACAAGTTTATTTTCATGTCAAATGCAGAAAAGATTTGATCAAATGCACATAAACAGCAACAATCTAAATTTATCCACTTTTCATTGACATGAAAACATATACTACTCATTGTTATTAAATATATTCTATAGTGGTCTAACTTCAAAAAAGAACAGCACATTATTAGCTTTATAGCAAGAGCTGATATTTTGCATTCTCTTTGGCCAATGCACGCCTGTGTTTCATTGTGCATTTGGAAACTACTTGTTACTCTGGCACTATTACCTGTCCCATAAACACAGATATAAATCAACCTGGTTGTCATTTTTTTTTTCTTTAGGTTAGACCAAATGCTATCAAAAGAAAAATGTAATAGAAAGAAGTTATTTCAAATCTTGAATTGCAACAAACTTTAACCAAGACAGCTCTTTCATGGGATCAGCATAAAGGAAGGGATCCCAGTCTCTAATCTACAGGAACTACACAGGGCCAGGTATGAGTGCCACATGGAATCAGAGTAGTTTGTGCCACAGCATTCTCCAACCTGTTATAATGTTATTACCATTAATGCATAACATTAGGAAATGGCTGAGCCAAAAAGAGCTATTTTATAAAGGGGATGAGGTAAAAGCACATGATAAAATGCACACTGAAGTTTATTGAACTGCTATAAAATGTATGTTTAGTCAGTACAGAAATGTCCTCACATCTGGGTTAAGAATTATGTAGATTTCCTTAGGAAGACAGTTCCTTCATTTTGTGAAATTAATTTTCTTTACATAAATACTTAGTAGGCATGGTGGTGCTAATGAAGACAAAACATTTTTATGTCATCGACATGAGATTGAAAATGCTTTTGTTTTGTGCAACCTAGCAAATACCTGTGAGAGTATATAGATTAATCTGCTTTCTTAGAAATAGTTTGAGGATTAATTTTTAATTTGAACAAAATAGTTAAATCAAGGATTATATATTATAAGCTGCTTTAAATTCTATTAATTACTTTTTCTATTATCAAACATATCAAAATATTAGACAATCATAATATATAAACTTTGAATATATTTTACTTTAAGAGAAAATATCAGAATGAGAAAAGTTATTACAGATTCTAATTTTTTACACTTAATGATTTCCTATCCTTTGTTGTTAGACTTCCTTTCATGTACACATATATTTCTTTATATAATATAGCTGTGTTTGCACACATGTAATTGACTAAGACATGACTAAATTATTCTCACTACAATCCATCTGATTCACATGAAGTTGTTATATATTAGGGACCTGAAAGTACTGATCTTACAATTTGCAGGATGTTGAAATACATTGGCAAACAGAACTGAAGCTTAGCCATATCTGATCTAACTACAGACAGTCCATTTCTATGAGACATGGAAAACATTCCTGTTAGGAAGAAAGGATCAAACTGAAAATACAAGTAGGGGAAAGACCTAGGGGTGTGTCAAAGGAAAAAAATATTCAGCGGCTCCATATTCAGAGTTCTCTACAGGCTCAGGCTGGCATTGGTGAATGCCTTTACCAGAGCTGACATGTAAGTAGGGTGCAGGTACTCAATATTGTCTAAAGATCAAACGAAAAATGAAGGAATTTCTCCTGAGAATGCAAGCTAGCCCTTGACAGTCCATTAGACAGCACACCCAAGGGAATCTTGCTTCCAAATGTTCAGAAGATGATCCTTATAGCATCAACTATCACTCTCTTCATTTAATGTTTTAGTACTGATAAAGAGTTAATAGCTATCTCTTTATTGAAGCTAAATATTTATGTATTTAAAGGCCAGGTCATTATTTTCCATAAGTGTAACATGCAAGTATTTTTTGTTTCTAGAAGATGTGTTTTACTAGACAATCTTTTGAAGGAAAGAGTTTACTTTGATATTTTAGTAACCCTAGTACCTGTCAGTAATATTTGTGTTTCATAGGTATTTTTTGAGTAAATGAATGAATAACCAATCCATAGATTTATTCCACCACTAACTACTTCTTACACTCTCTAGTAATACTTAGTTTTTTATTCAAGGGAATACACGGATTATTCTCATTTAAGAGTAAAGTCACACAAATTCTACAAGATTCTAAATTGTAGAAGTAATAACTAGCAATATTTAAAGTTAGGAGTGCTGTCTCAATACCAGGCTTCCAATTATTCAGACCTAGAATGAGTTTACAAAGTAAACTATAGTTTAAGTCTGGAATCAGAAAAACTCATCTGGATGACATTTTCCCTCTTTCCACTCTACATACATGAATCTACATGGGGACTCTATTTCTATGAACGTAGACTTTTAAAGAGAAGCAATCTTCTTGCTGATGTGAAATAGCACAAGATCTACCTGTTATACACATTGCTTTACTTGGGTTACAAATGAAGAATTTAAGCTGTACATTAACCCTCAGCTTAATTAACACAGTGTTTTTTTAGAGAAGGAAATGTGGCTTGAATCATTTTTTTGAAAATCATAGTGAGTCAGTTGCTGGGCTCTAGGTCTTCTGTTTCCTATTTTTCCTAGATTCCTAGAGAATTATTTTGTAGATTAAAAGCAAAGTCAACCTTTGTTAATTTAAGGTGTTTGTAGATGTAATACATGTAGATAAATATTGTTGGTTCAAGTAGTGCTTGCATACTGTTGATTCCCATGTTTTGTGACTATGGCCTTCGTATTAATTAAAGCTATATTCATATTGCTGGATGTATTAAATTGGAGTAGAGCTAAATATACATTGAAATATTTCATGAACAAAACTATACTTTAGATAATAGTCCTAAAATATAGGTAAAAGATTATGATTGATAAAATTTTTCTTGATAAAATTAATTCAATGATTTTCTTAAAAGTCATATGAGATAAAAATAATAATGTTATAAAAATTTTAACTAAGACAGTTACAATGCATAAAGAACCCATAAAAAGCATATCAATCAGTTAAGAATATAAGGCTCTTAATCTTCAGATATGGCCATAATTATAATCACTTCTAACTACAGGACCAATTCACTAATTAAAACTTTCAAATATATATTAATATATAGAACTATTAGAATTCAGGTACTTAAAAATTTTTTCAAATAAAGGTTGTTTCTAAATATTCCAGTGTGTCACTCACTGAAAAATGAAAGAGAAGCCAAAATATGGATTGATAAAAATAGAAACATTTTCAAGTTTTACAGTTCGTATTTTCAGTATTTCCCTTTGGTAATATTTAGACATTTAGATTTTTCTTCTAAATGTTTCCTATTTTTCCTGGATTTCCTAGCGTATTCCCCCTCTTTTTTTTTTTTTTTCCTGTGCTCATGTATCAAGAAACAAGAGGACTGACTAACATTGTTATAGTAACTGCCTACTTAAACTTTAACACAATTTGAATGCTCTCCAATATCAAGATAGTGAAAAAAAAATCAAACAGGAATAGCTAATTATTATTTGCTATGAATAGTATCAGCAACAATTTACTTTCAGGTAGAAAAGTTGAACTTTTTTAAAAATGAAAACCTTATACTGCAGAGTTCTAATTAAACATCTGATAAGGGCTTCTATGTACTAGATAATTACAGTAAGTGAGGTAAGCAGGTGAGAATCATATTTTACTTATAGATATAATAAATAAATATCAATATTTAAATAGCAATATTCTTTTTATACTTGTAAATACGATACGTCTAACTTCTACTTACTTCATCAGTGACAAATTACTATGAAACATCAATGTGCTAAACTAATAATCTTCCTTTCAGAAAGTAAAAGTACTTTTAAAAACAATTACAATAGTAAAAGGGAAAGAAACATTACTTCCTATTATAGTTTTCATAGACACACTTGTTCTTCATTATATGATAAACATATTTTTAAGAAGATCCAATTAATTAAGACTGTATATAATTTGGGAAAAGAGAAGGATTTTTTAATCTGATTGAATAAAAGAAATTGATATTTTAAAGAAGAGATAAACATCAAATCAAATATTATATATATAATTGCTTTGTTCTCCAAGAATAACAATCCTTTGTTCCACATGGATCCTAATTATAATCTGTATTTAAGGGGCTCTGGGTCATTTTTTACGAAGCAGCTTAACATTGAAACAACGAAAGTAATGGACTTGTGTTCTTGGTATAGATCTAAGGCAAAGTGATACTAACACAAGAAAAGAATTCTTGGTATCACCTTCTTTATAAGGACCATCATAATATCAAAAGTATCATAATTATTATACTATATTATCCAGTGAATTTTGTCTTTGTAATAAAAACAATATAAAAATTTCTAAGCAATAAGTTACAGAACTTTAAATATCTTTCTTGGATGGCAAAAGTAAAGCCTTATATCTTAGCGACCTATCCTCAGTAGATAGTGCCCCAAAATGTTTCGTCAATTTGTTCTTACATTAAGGGTATTTAAAGTCATTTTCTCCCTTAATCACAATTCCCTTAAGGACTCCACATTTTCCATGATAAAATCATAGATCTTTTCCTACTGAAGTTATTTCACTATCGCCTACCCAAATCTTCCCTATGTATTTCTTCTCCTCACCCCATTCTTGTATCATAATAAAGTGTATTCTTTTAGAGTAGACAGTGTGTTCTGAGGGAGGATCAGCAATATATTAGAGAAATTGGAAACTTAACAATATTAAGAATAAGATTAAATCAATTCCATTTAAACCAGTTCCTGCTTAGTTTTTATTCCACTATTCTTTAGTTAAATCTACTAGATATACTAGTAAATAAAACATCTGATTATCACTTTCCTTATAAACCTCTGCACAAAGGAACTTGGAAAGTGGGGTATTGAAAAGTAAAGAAATTAATTTTGGCCTCTTTCCAAGCAACTGGAATGATAACCATTATCTTAAGGAGTCAAAGTCCAGGTTTTTTCGAAGAATGAGTACACAATGAAAAAAACAATTTTCCTTTGTGTATATGTGCATCAGTGTTCAATTATTAGCAATTATACTTCTTGGGTCCCATTTTTTTACTGATATCATTCCTCTAATACATTGGGCCCTATTTTGTGTGATCTAGAGTGCCACTGACTGAATATTTGGTTCCAAATAATAAAAGAACTCTCCTGGAATGACCTGATCAGTGTGCTTCCACAGCCAAATACGTTTATGTTAGGATGGTTTTAGTTTTAATGGCAGGCAGGAAGGCAACTGCATCCAAGTGACAAAGTGTTTAATTACTATGTCTTCAAAAAGTTTGGATTGAGGAAGTACTTGAGCACAAAACTGTCATTTTTAACAAAAGGAAAGAATGGGCTATCCAAGGGTGCTCACAAAATGGTATTACACTTATTGTCATAGTCACATACAAAGACAGGAGATCCTTCTTCTAAAAACATCAAAGGGGATGATCAAAGACATCACAGTGGTTTTCTTCCTCTGTGGGAGTTTTAAGTATAAGCTACAGTTAAATAATATTGTTCAGGGACACATTTCTCAGCAGAGTTGAAAGAAATAGAGGAATGACAAACACAAAGGACAGACGAAGAAGGTGGATTCCAGACCTATTTTCAGATTGAGCTTACATCTGTAAGTCTGTTTTGGGTTTTTCTGGTGTACATAAGACATTTATTTCTTTTTCTTTCAGTGTTAGGAATTTTAAGGGATAAATATCAATAAAATCTCTAAGGGAATCGTATTTGAAATGCAAAGTATGTTTGGTTAATTGCTAAATAGAGCAATGTTATTTTTCCCTAAACCAAAGCAGATAAAAATTGTACCCCAGCTGCCAGCAGCCAAAACATAAACAATTCTAGTTCATTTACATTATTATCACATAAAAATATCCTTTAGGAAGTTTGCACATGATTAAGGGATTACCCTTCAGAAAAAGTTAATATATCATTGGACAGAAAATTACCAACAAAGTACACTTCTGAGGCTATGTTGACAAGTGGGTAGAGGGTAGGGTAGAGAAAGTTCTGCAAGTTTTTAAAAAACTTCTAGATTTCTCTGCTTAGCACTTAGCATATTCAAAACTCTAATGTTAAATGGAAGTTAGATCATCTGTAAAGGCATGCATTTTTACTTTTCATTGAATGTAATTTCTCTTAAAATCTACACAAGAAAATTAGCAGCTAAATTTTTTTTTTTTTTTAGTTAGGGTTGCCAGACTTGTCTGACCATGCTTTATATATCTCAGCGTAAGAGCAACTGTGCATGTTTTCTTTACTGCCAATGGATGGGCAACAAATGTAACTGAGTAACATGCAGGCCAGTCAAAATTCATTTAGAAACTGATCATATTTATATATGCACAACTTGCTTGGGTAACCTGGGTAAAAGTGGTGACACGAGCCTCTGGCTGGTTAAAAAACACCAGAGCTGCATTCTTGATGGCTCCAGCTTGATTTTACCCCTGTGAGAAGTAAGAATGGTAAGTAGTGAAGGTCACCATGTTGCACTAGTCAATTTTCACTTTGAAAACTAATCATTCAAGTATGGCTTCAATGTTACTAAAATTCTAAAAGAAAATTTTTTCATTCAAAATCACAAAACATGAATGGTATTACATTAAATATAGTCAAATAGCAGAGTTAAAGCACACAAGATTATCACTTGAATTTAAAATGATATACTCTGGAGGATCTATAGAAAGCTATGAAAGGATTATAAACATGAAAAAGACATAGAAGAAAATTTAGTTCAAACAACTAAAAACCCTTTGGGTCCACTCAGTCTGTCCTATGAAATGGAATTAATTTAGGCATTTCAAAATTTTTAGAGTATACCCCATTTTTTCTCCTTTATTTTTAAAAACATATAGAAAAGAATATTGATATGCCTCACACTACTTCTTAACTATTACACATGCAATATTTAACAACATGAATTTATCCCACCAGTTAAGAAAAAGAAAAAAAAATTACTAGAAGACAGAGTACTAGACAGATATTTCAGGTTGAAGTATTTGGAATTTTTGGTTAATTATTTCAATTCTCTTTTATCTACATAGAGTTATCAAAAGATTAAAATCTGTATATGTATCCTTCTTAGACTATCGTCCTAATCCCTTATTAGTTTGTCACTTTATATTCAGTACCATATAAAGATATCATTGAAAATAGGTCCAAATAATAAATTATAATGCCTAGGTAATCTCTATGGTGGTAAGGCATTGAAAGAACTCTATAATTAAACCAGTAAAATAATTTAGTCCTCTCCCAACAAACAGATCAATTCTCTGTCTCCAGTTTCAAAACACTGATTTCATGAATATTATTTTGGAGTATTTAGACAGAAAATAGATTAAAAAGCTTAATAATAAATAGAGAAACCAGAAAAAGTGTTTGGATTTTCCTACCATAAGCTCTACCTTCCTGGGCTCTCCTTGTACATCAAACATAATGGTCTGAAGTGTGACAAAATACATGCTATTTCTGGATAAGTTTGAGGACTGAAAATTTTTGGAAATTAACAAGATAACAGAACTGGATGTCAAATTAATCACCTCTCAAAGGACCCTCAAACTTAGCCAAAAGTTTAAACTGATGGCAGTAATGTTCAACACTGATTTTTCATTATTCACTCAGCTAATGAGACACCATAAAAGTAAAGGAACATAAAAATAGACTCCCCTCACCTAAAGGGATATTTACTACTAGGCATAATGTCAAAATAATGAGGTTTTTAAATATGTATATAAATTAAAATTTAATGACTCAATCCTGTTTTCTGAAGTTTGACTTCAGGTTTTAGTACTAAACAATACCAGAAACTAGTCCTGCCTAACTATGCTCATCTAAAATTTCATTAACCAAAGCCTTAAGATACTGTTCAATTTTAAAATAATAATCATATTAATATACATTTGAGTTCCACTCATTGCAGCAATTCTTTACCCCAGGCTATGGAGTTTTATAATTTTCCCATTGAATCTCATCAGTAATTTTGTGAAACTAGTAATTCTAGTCTTGTTACTTATACATAAATTCTAATACCCAGATTTAAACTTTCTCTAAATTTCATGCTTAATATCTACTTCTAGCTAATCACTGAATTAACAAAACTACCTATCATAAATATGAAAAATAGTATATTCTTCAGTAATATTATGGAATTAAGTATAGAAATATTGACTGAATTACCTATTAGCCCCATCTTAGAAAAGTATTTTTGTTCATAATTTAGTTATCTGTCCCAAATTATTGTACCTTAGTTGAACTACTTGATTTAGTGTCTCAAACACCTCCAAATTATTTGTCTTCCTTAGAATGTGACAATGATAGAGGCTTTTGTCTCCCCTGTCCATCAGTTTAAATGACAGAAAAGGATGAATCTTTGTGTTTGGTTGTTTTTATTTTTACTTGTTTATGCCAGGTTTAATTTCTAGGAACCCTGTCTTTATATTTATAGTAAAATAAACTCTAAAGGATTAAATTCCTAGATCTCCAATTTTGTACTTATTAACCTATATAAAACCAAAAATATACTCATTCCTATTCATAGTCTTCTGATAAATCAAAGAATACTTTAAACTGCAAAAGCATTTACTGTAGTTGGTAAATTCAAAATTTTACATTCTATTATGTATTAAAACTTTATGTTTGATAGCATGGACTGGTCTCAGTAAGGTAGAAATATTTTTAGCATAATTCTTCATCATTACTCTCACTTCCTTAAAAATCTTATTTACTTCAGGAAATGCAAAACTATATATAAATATCAAGCCAGAATCCCAATCAGATTTTCACTGAATAAATATGCATGTGTAAACCAAATAAGATCACATTTTATGAGTTATTTCATAACAGCCAAGAATGCAGCAAGATGAGAATTGGGACAACTCTGTTACCAGGTATTTCTGGATAAGCTGAGGTTTTTGACAAATCTAAAATTATTTTTAAATACTTACAAGGATTAACCACCATCTTAATATTATTAAATTTCAAAAGAGAATATCTGAAAAATTAAGTCAGCATATCATGTACTTAGCTATAGTCTAGTCTTTCATCAATTCATCTATCACTAATTTCACCACAGAAAATGGATATCCAAGGTTATTCCTATTTTCCACATAACAGAAACACACAACTTAAAAATAGTCTGACAGTTTTAAAGCAGCAAAAATGAATGAACCAAAATACCTTCTAATTTAAAAATACCTACCTCTTTGCTTTCTTCCATATCTGACTCACTGCTAAATTCTTCAGTATTTAAATTTTCAAAGTCAGATTCTCCAACAGCAATTGGTACAGTCACAGTGAGGCTGGGATTGTTTATAAATGACATGTAATCACTTTCATCCACAACATATTTTTCCACACTGCTGCCTATGCCACTGGTAGTCCCATTTCCATCTTTGAGATAATTGAGGTCTTTGCCTATTTCAATGGTGGTATGGTTGGAAATACAGCTGTCTTTTTTGTTATTTAGATCTTCAAGAGGTTTAATTTCATCTAAAGCTTTCTGCTTTCTAACAAAGGCTTTCTGAATAAATTCACGTAATTTTCTTTTAATATAATCAATTCCTTTCTGCATCCTTCCCACAGCAATCTGGAGATTGTTCATTTCATTATCATCATCAGTGGCAGCAAGATTGTCAGAACTGAATGAACTCAAGAGCAAGGCCAGGAAGAGGTTCAGAACCTAAAATATAATGCAAAAATAAATCATCAAAACATTCTACTACTTCAGTTGCTCTTGACTCTAAATTTTCTAAAATTGTTCTTAGTCCTCATTTTCCCCTAATATTTCTCTTAGTTAATATAAAAATAAACAAAGAGTGAATAAAATAAGATTCTTGACAATACAAAATGATTTTCTTTAAAATAATTACAAAATTACTGAAAGTACTACAGCATGAAATATCTATATTAAAATCACTTCCAAAAGATAAAACTTAGTTATGTAAATAATGGACCTAAATTATTGAGGTAATCATACAATGAAAAAGAAAAGTTCTATTTGGGATGCTATGTAGTTCGTCCATGTTTCCTATTTTCTGAGACACTGATAAATTATTACAAATTTTTCTCTCTAAACCAAAAAGGATTCCAATGTATTTAAATAGGATTGGATTTTTATGTACCTATATCAAATTTGTACCAAGATAAAGTTCCAAATTAGAAAAAAAATGTATTGTTAGATCAAAGTCCCCATTTGGGGTTCATAAAAACATGTCATTAGATTTCTAGAATGGTTGGAAATATCCAGAAGTGGTTATTATGCAGTAATAATGGTATTAATATTGAGCTAAAGACCGTGGAGTCAAGTATTACT
Source organism: Galemys pyrenaicus (assembly GCA_019455555.1). NCBI lineage: Eukaryota > Metazoa > Chordata > Mammalia > Eulipotyphla > Talpidae > Galemys > Galemys pyrenaicus. The sequence goes on along the minus strand of JAGFMF010011870.1, from coordinate 14,732,134 downwards.
GTCAGCAAAACCATTAGTTAGTCAATAACTTGGACCTCTGACAAGTGTAAGTGAGTGAAAAGATGAGTGACTATAAGCCCATTGTGTGCACTCAAAAAGAGGCAATTTACTAGGGAATTCAACACTGCCATTTGTACAAGACTAAGTCACAGAATATTTTAAAGATTTGATGGAGAATGTCAATGAGTTACTTATTTAACCATATGGAACAGAAAAAGGAGATGGGATATAGCAGGCCAAAGATAAAAAGTAAATAGTACAAAAGTAGAAACCTAGGAAAGATTTTAAATAACATTTTAATGAAAAGGATGCTGCATTCCTGTTACATTCCTGTCTTTCCAACCTAATTAGACTTAGAGATACTTTGTCTAACCAGTTACAAATCAGCCCAATCAAAGGTGGTAAAATGGTAAAAACAGGTAAAATTCAATAAAGATGGCATAGTTTATGTGAGTCTATCGGACACATCTCTCAATCATTACATGAAATTGGTACTAAAACCTCCTCTTTTAATTCTGGAATTTATTGAAGGTGATATTTTATTGTGATATCCCTTTTAATTTATTATCTCAATGGAAAGTAAATAAAAGGACAAACTAAGTACTAAATCTTTATTTTTACCCATAATCCAATTGAATTTATCCTTAATAAAACTTGAATTAAAAAATGAATTAAGAGAATACAGTCAATAAACTCATTCAGGGATTGAAACCCCAAATTTTGATTCACAGGTATTTGTGGACAGACTGCTAACTCATTGAGTGAAAGTGACTCTTTCGCATATATATATATTTCGCATATATATTTATTCTGATTCCTAATATGTGAAAACACCAAACCACTTCTTCCTATATGCTCATGCCTCATGTTCAATTAGAGAGGGGAAAGATTGGATCCATTACTTTTAGAAGTAGTAATCATCAAAAAGTTACATTCTTTTTCTGCAGCACCTACCTTGAAACTATAGAAGGTAGGTGTCAGGAAACCAAGAATGATTTAAAAAATCTAGACCTGGGGAAGAGCAGTCTGTGGTTCCATCTTTCTCCTACCCATGGACCCTGTATGTCAGTGATTACTCACATTTCCTGTGGTTGAGCACCACGAGGAAGTTCATGTGTGTTGAAATCAGGTTATGCGAGCTTGTCCTGGGGGGACCTTTCCCTCTTTGATGAGCATGAGAAAGAAGAATTGAGGAAGCAGCACATCAAGTGCATTCCAGCTTATTTATGCTAATGTGATATAAACACATTTCCTTAAGAGTGGTAAATGTGATACATAATATTACTAACACTCCAGGCTATGTCCAGGATATCTCAAAAGGAAGAGTTTTTTTTTTTTTTTAAATTGATAGTCAAAAGAGAAAGGAGAGTTTAAATTTTTTTCTTGAAAGTACATTTTAAATTTATGCCAATAGATTAAAAATGATTATTTTACAGGCTAGATGTTTTTGTGTAGCTAGAGCAATCCAAGTTAATAGTAAATGTCATCCATCATATAGATACTTCCTGAATTTTTTTTCAGTTTGAGTCCTGTTAGAATGATGTTTTATTTCAGTAAACTTAACAGATGATATATGATATGTTGAATTTTTTCTCTTTAACTGCACTCTGCATTTTGCTGCTACATAAATTTTACTAAAATACTATTGCTCATTGTCATGTTCCTGATAAAAATATATGTGTAGTTTTGAACTGCCTACAGAAAAAAAACCAATTTTTCTGTATATATTCAGTCTTTTCATAAATTAAACATACATAGTTTGGTCCCAAACTGACTTTTACTACTCCCACTATGAAATCCCTGTGGCTGTTTGACATGCTCATTCATTGATGTCATGGAAAGAGTGTTCTCTGCCTTTTCTTCTCACTTTCAATGTGTGTCATATATAAAATCAATTTTATAACATAAACCTATGAACTTTTCTTTGATGCTGTTCTACATAATGCTACGACAGTCTCTTTCCATTCTGTGCAATTCTGTACTTTTCTGAAAACAAGCTGTATTAGGGATGATGGTAGCTTTAAAATACATCTCCAAATTATTTGATACTACTCCCTTCGTAAGCTAAGGCCTAATCCTTCTTACATGTGGCTAGCTTTTAAAGAATTGAATATGGTACAATTGAATGCATGTGACTTCATGATTAGAACAACAAAAAAAGGAGTTCTTTCCCTGTGTGTTTTCTTATTTCCTCTTTTTCTGCAGCACCTACCTAAGCCAGCTAATATCATAGACACTCACCAACAACATGGTAAGTTCTATGTGAGGAACTGAGGCTTGTGCCAACAGCCAACCAAGAACTGGTTCCTCCAGCTATAGCCACAAGAGTGAACGTTCCTGAGAATTCATCTTCCAGCCCCTGCAAGATAACTGGGGTCCCTGCCAACATCATCACAGCAGCCTTCTGACAGACTATGCTAGGACCAGCCAGTTTAGCTGTTCCCAATTATCTGATCCATAGATTCTTTTGATAATAAATGTTTGTTTGAAACCATTGTTCATATTTCTGAATTATGCACTATGTTTCTTACTGCTTTAAAATGACAGAATTATTTAAACTAATACAATGAGTCTGAAATATGGGAATAAATAGTGTTAAATGGTAATATTTTACCTTCCTCTCCTCTGTCATTTCTTTCTTTGAAGCATAGGAGGTTATTTCATGTGAAAAGAGATTGTCTATGAATTAAATACTTTAAATTATTGACTATTGTTGTCCTTATTCTAGTCCATTGGATTGGAACAAAATGAAGTGACTCTAGAGTTATTTTTTATTTAAAGTATATGAGTCTAATTCCTCTCACAAGTCTATTTTCTTTCTTTCTTAAACACCGGTATAATGTTTCTTACTTTGAATGTTTTTTTTTCCTACCCAGTTAACTCATATCTCAATTAACATGGTATATAAGATGCTGACTTATGATGATGTTCACCTGAAAATCATTATATGATAATGTTACAGTGCACTGTTACTTCAATTAAAAGAAGAAATAATCATAAATATTCTTGAGGGAATGTACTTACTCACAACACAGTTTCTAGGCACCAAATAGCCCAGGTGCTTTTTTATTTTATTTTATATTTTTAATTTTAGGAGCCTCACTTTAGCCCAGGTGCTTTTAATGAGTTGAGATGATAACTGAATTTTAAAACCACTTTGAAGGAAATCCAAATTTGAAATATTGTCAAATAATATAATTGTTAGTACTTATAAATAAAATGAATGAATATTCTTAGTAACACTTTCATGCTTCACTACAGGAACTGAGAAATGAAAGTCAGAAAGGGCCACCCTATAGAACAGTAAGAGGTAATCAGTGATGAAAAACAACATTCATTCAAAAGGTACTCTTTAGCATTTATTATATGTTAACTGTATCTCCATAAAACAGAAAAAAATGCAAAAATTAATAAAAAATGTTTTAAAAGAGTCTAAGATTTCAATAATCTGAACTTTATGTTGCTCTGGCACTCATGAATAATTGAGAATTGTTATGAACAAAACCAAAATAGAAAACATTCCTCAGTTGAATATACTGTCTTAGTTACATAATTTTTTGCTGAAAAGGAGGAACATATTTTTAGTACTTACCACTAGGTTTCCAATCACCATGACCATCATGAAGACAGTAAGGCACATGGTTTGGCCAGCGACCTCCATGCAGTCCCACATGGTCTCTATCCACTCTCCACACAGCACACGGAACACAATCAGGAAGGAGTGGAAGAAGTCGTGCATGTGCCAGCGGGGGAGTTCACAGTCATTGGAGATCTTGCAGACACATTCTTTGTAGCTCTTTCCAAATAGCTGCATGCCGACCACGGCAAAAATGAAGACGATGATGGCTAACACCAGGGTCAGGTTACCCAGAGCCCCCACGGAATTGCCAATGATCTTTATCAACATATTGAGAGTGGGCCAAGATTTTGCCAACTTGAAAACTCGGAGCTAGAAATAAAAGTAAGAAGGCTGTTACTGCTGTCTTCTCAAAGATTTTATTATTTATTTATGGGGAAACCTACAACATTTTTGTCTAAATTGTAAGGTGGTGTATTATTTTTGTGTCGAAGTATTACTGAGCAAATGTATCAGTTATTTGATACCATAGAGTACTTTTTATTTTGAATTTCTCTATATTCTAAACAAAATAACTGTATTATACAGTCTTTAACTGGAATATTAACATTTCAAAAATTTCAATAATCTAACATAAATATGTAATAGTTTTTGTTTTTCTGTATGGAACTGAGATATCTAAGATTAATTAGCAGAAACTATTTCAGAATATTAAGGGTCTCATTATTTAGAAGTCCAAAGTAGATATATTTTAAAAATTTGCCTGAAATGGCATGCTGAAGTGTACAAAAAGAATTAAAACTTAAATTCTAAATAGATTCCCAAATAAAGACTTGATTCCAATCACCATTAAAATAAGTTGCCAACAGAAACCTGTCTTTATTAATATATATATATACCTTTTATTGAAAATAAATGACAAAAAGAATCAACTTGAAATGATGGCACAATAAAATATATCAAACATTAATGATTATGTTAAGGAATATTTTGTTTCTTAATTTTATGAGATTCATAAATTAATTATCTATGTAATACTTTCTTTAAAATTAGCTAAACATAATATAGCGACTCATCTGACCGTGGATCTGGTGTATTTCTGATGTGGTTGAGAAAGCAGATATGCAGGGGGCTCTGTTTGCCTTTTTTGTTCACTGAACCTTGTCCCAAGTTTTGGAATCTATGAGGCAAACTATACAATGAACAACACAATAATTTCTGTGTTCTCATCAAAAGGTGAGCCCATCCTAAGTTCCAACCACTCCTAATCCATGGGTAAGCAAATTTCAAATCTTAAAGATGATTATTATATTTCGTGTGATTTAGGTTTACCTATTACTTCCCTCTTCTCCCTTCCCATTAGCCCTGCCATTCAATTACTAGGGAGAGAACTATTGGCTCTTCATTTGAATATATTTTATGTGATGATTCTATGACAAAGAGAATGTCCTGCTGCTGGGCAATCTAGTTAGTTTTAGAAATGTATTCAAATAATAGTATAACCATGGGAAATCTTAAAATTATTACTATAAAAGAATGATGTCTAATTAAAAATATTTTAGAAACTCCCATTTAATTTACCAGTCGAAATGATCGGAGAACTGACAATCCTTCCACATTCGCCAAACCAAGTTCCATTAAACTAAGGCTCACAATGAAACCATCAAAAATATTCCATCCTTCTTGAAAATAATAATATGGATCCATAGCAATTATCTTGAGAAACATTTCTGCTGTAAAGATCCCAGTGAAGACCTAAATGAGAAATGTTTATTACACGAGTGAACATATTAAAAGCAAATAATTGTTGAGCAACTTAATTTCCTAAATTTAAAATTGTTTAAAACCTTGGTTTAGGGCCAACAAATTAGTACCCACAGGTGGTTTGTTTTCAAATCAGTATTTAATTGTTTATTATTTTTAAGGTTTATCAAGTGTACAAATAAGTATAGGATTAAGATAATAAAATGAAGATTTATTTTTTGCCCGGTTTTGCTGTCAGGGCAATTTGGATCTCTATAATAAGTTGGGAAGTATTTCCTTCTCTTCTAATTTTTGGAACAGTTGGTGATATTGGTATCAATTCTCTAAACATTTGGTAGAATTCAGTAGTGAATGCCTGATTACTAATTCAATTTATGTAGGGTTTTTTTTTTTTTTTTTGAGATTTTCTATTTCTTCCTGAGATAGTTTTAGTAGTTTGTACTGTCTAGGAATTTTACTTTTCATTACTGAAATAATATTGGTTTCCGACACTGTAAATAGGGGAATAGGTCCACACCTTGTCAGATGCTCAGCTACCATTCTATCCCATCCTCAAAGCATGCACAGTCCTTTACCATAGACCACGACTAGGTTATACACTTTTTTTGGGCATACACTTGTTTATAATAGTCCTTATACTTCATTTTATTTCTGTAAGATCCAGGGGTCATTTCTGTCACTTTTTCAAAGAATCAACTTTTGTGTTTGTTAATTTTCTCTAACATTTTCTTAATTTCTATTTCATTCGTTTCCCTTCTATTCTTTACTGTTTTCTTTCTTCTGTTAGTGTTGGGTTTAGTTTGCTCTTTATTTTCTAGTTTCTTATAGGGTAAAGATAAATTATGTATTTGAGATCTTTTTCCTCTACTGTAGGCACTTACCTCAAACATTTGTCTCTACACTCCGTAAGTTTTGATTTGATGTGCTTTCACTTTCACTCATCTAAATGCATGTTAGTTACTTGAGGTATTAAATTCTCCTTTTTATTTCTTTAAGCCCAAATGTGTTATATCCTAATTCTCATGTTCATAAAATTTCTTTTATCCCTTGCTCATTTTTTAGAGATATTGCTGAAGAAGAGATTGCTATGCAAGTGAAAATTTGGGCTAGGTATGTTCTTGTCAATCCCTATTGCAAATTTCTGTAATTTTTTATTATAGCTTGCAATAGTCTCTGCAATAACTCCCAGGATCTGAGAGAACATCCATACCTTCTATTTCCAATGGTATAGTCTTCCTATTGTAAAATACAGATAATCACTATAGTATGCAGACTACCTTAGGGTTGATGTTATAGGAATGTAGATATTTTATGTAAATAATATAGTATGGGGTCTGCTACAAACAAGTGGTCAGTTTGATAATAAATTTACCACTACATCCAGTAAGAATTATGTGGGATATAATAATATACACATATATGTGTATATATATACATATATACATATATATAGTAGTTGCTTCAGAGCTTTAAAATACTGTATATTATACTTTAGAACATATTAGTTATTATCTATATCCAACTTGCTTATATATTCATTTATCAAGTTGAGAGGTACATGAGAACCCCATAAGTTTTTTATATTGGCATCAATACATTATTATTGCATGAATTTGTTTTGTTTCTCTGTATAAGATGATTTTACTTTCATATCTGTCACTCTACCATATAATCAGTGAATATTAATACAATTTTTAAGCAAAAAATGTAAGCAAATACTCATCCCTTATGAATTCCCAAATTTACGGGAAAAATTCAAACAGAAATAATAACTTCCATGTGAGATTTCTACCTTCATATTTACAAATGGTATTTCAAAATTATCTGACTTGGCATATTTTATAATTTGTTTGGCATATATATATAGAGAGAGAGAGAGAGAAAGAGAGAGAGAGAGAGAACGAGAGAGAGTCTTAAAAATCAAATCTAAATGCCTGAGAAATATGTCAGAATTTTGTTATCAAGACCAATGTCTTTAATTTATAATCACCTTTATACAGAGTAAGGAATTTGAATATAATTCTAAATCAGATTGACATAAATTATGTCTTTTTTGCACTGCTTAACTATATAGAAATATATTTTTGTTACTAAGGGATGGATGTCAAGGGATACACATGGCCAGTTAATTCATATTTAATTTGAGAGTTACGCGTATAAGTCACTAAAGCAATCATGAACTCTTTCAGTGGGAAGAGAAACCTTCCATCAGCCTTACCAGGTTCCCCACGGACAGCACACTGCTGAACTGCTCTGTCATGGGATAGTGCTCCATGGCCATGAAGAGTGTATTTAAAACGATGCAGATGGTGATCGCCAGGTCAACAAATGGGTCCATCACGACCAGGTTGACAATATGTTTCACCTTTAACCATGGCTTACAGCAGTCCCAAATCAAACACATGTTAGCAAATTTATACCAGCAAGGTGGACATTTCTGTCTGGATTCTTCAAGTTCTGGAAGAAAAAAAGTTCAAATACCATGAAAACTGCTTACTCTTTTTTAAGCAGCCCTTAATTAAAAGTAAAAATGATTTAAAAAATCTCAATCTGTTAAAAAGAATTATGACTTAGTTTGATGTGGAGCAGGAAAAAAATTATAGTGGGTTCATTGTCACAGAAAGCATAGATAAAAGAAAGTCTAGTAAACTGTCCCAATTTATCTTGGCTAAATAGTTCCCAAGATGTGGTGGCAATATTACACTACTTGGTAATTATTCAAGATGGTAAGAAAGTGGTGGGTAGGCCTTGCATTAGGTACACTTAAAGCTCACCCATGCTCCAGATAGAGAAAGATGCATATATATTATCAAAGACCTTCTCTCATGAGATATCCTAAAAGGATATCAGTCATACAGAAACTCAACTTTTAGGCTAGATTTTTTTTTCTATTTTAATAAGATGGTCATGTCAGTGTTATCAGTCAATCAAGAATTCTCTAGTGAAACCTCATTAAACAGATACATATATTAAACTTAACAAGATACCTTTTCTCTACATTTCTCAATTTAACTAGAGGGCATACAAGAAAAGGAAATGTGTACTCTAAGAAACAAAATGGGATTTATGTATTAGCGGTAAAATATAATAGAACATATGTAGAATTTATATATTTTCATGTTATGCATTTATGTTAATGTTTTAAAATGCATAACTATATATTTATATGTACACCAAACCTATGATGTCAAATTTCATATTAAGGCATTTATTTAAGAAAAAAGTACAATGATATCAAGAACCATTTCAACTAAATAACAGGAAAGAGAAGACAATGCAGAGATCGTAAGGTGATACGCAAAATACTGAAACTTGATAAATATTGACAAAGTGTTATGGGAAACTGGGAAGCAAAAATTTATCTACCATTTCTTTTGGGAAGACTATTACTTAATTGACTTTTGAGTGGGAAAAGATGCAGGACTAGTTTCCTGCTAGTATCAATACTATTCACTCTTATTACCTGCTCTGTCAAATATGAAACCACCACATTACAAATAGGCAGAAAGATTCTTTTTTCACTCACGGCCTAATGGACTCTGGTCAGTCATTTTGGTATGTGGTGTCAACTGGAAAAATTTCTTTATACCTGGTACAGTTTACTGTGAACTAAACTGTGTAAGGGAAGAATCAACATTTTTAATGAACAAACACAACAAAAGGTAATGATTTCCTGACCTGCTGATAAACACTCACCTGTAACTAATGCTATAAAGTTTACTACTCGCCTTAAGTAAATGAATTGCCTGCTTAATATTAACAGAATTCCAGTAGAGGTAGATTCCTTAGGTATCTCTTCAGAAACTGACACTTTTCAAGCAGACAATTATATCAATTTCTCCTAATGTGCAAGTTTAGAAGCAAAACATAATATCTGAATTGCAAATTAGAAGAAAGTATAAAAACAATTACTATAGCCTGACTATTCTGTGAATGCTTTTAAGACTCAAAAATTCTCATGTTTACACTGAAGATAAAATTTATTATAACTTAAAGTAAATGACAAAAGGTAAATGACAAAATCTTCATTTGCCTGCATATAATTGGAATAAATATATATTTTTAAAATGGTACATATAATTTAGTAGATAAAAGCAAACAGGAATTGTAGAGGAAAAAAAAATCAGAGAAAATTCAAAAGGGGAAGTTCAGTCAATATTGTTCATCTTGACAGCAGGAAAAAGTGGAACAAAGGTGCTTAAGTTGTAAAATAAAATCACTGAATTATTCATGCCAGAGAGAGAGAGAAAGAGAGAGAGAATCTCACACTTTGAAACAAAATAAAGCACTCAGAAGAAAACCACAGTCATTTCTCCATTTCCTATGTGGATATCCACACTGACAATCATTTATAGTCCAGTTTAGTTCTCTTGCCAATTCTGTTCAATTCCTCAGTTACTTCTAATCACCCTCCCTCTATGTTTCCCAAGTGTGTGACTAGGAAACATTTCTATAAGGTTTTGCCTTTAAAAATTCAATGAATTCATTTTGATATCTCATTACCTCCCATTTCATTAATCATCAAGTAGGAGGTTATTCATTACCCTGGACAATAGAGACTTGACTGTATTTCAAAAGAAGGAAAATGAAAGTTACAAATTGGATCAAAAATCCTTAAAAAAGGGAAGGTGAACTAAATCATGATTAGACTTACAAGGAAAGCTCCCCCCAAAGCAGACTATGTCAACCTAAGAATCTTTCCATTCCACCATTATCAGGAATGAAAGAAGGATTTTATTAAAGACAGATCTAGTGTGGATGTGTATGCTGTGTATTGTTAACAACCAACCTTGACCAGTGTGCCACATTCCAAGTGTTTATATAGAACTGAGTAAAGAAAACTAAATTTTCAACCTATATAAAAAATGAAAAACAAAATTAAAACATAGCCATTGTCCCTCAGAAAAATTCATAGTCAAAAGCTCTGCAGATATAAAACTACTCTCAGGTTCCTACTTCCCAAGTGATACACATTTCTAAACACAATTTTATCCTAAGCAACTCCATGAACCACACACATCTCCATGAAGAGCTACGTGGGTATATTTGTGTGAAATTCAGTGTAATAATTAGTGGATAAGTCCAATCTTGTGCTGGGTGAATGTTTTTAAGTATTTCTTACGTCAGCTCAAATTTAATGCTATCAGAAGTGCAAAGGAGGACTTTTGATTTAGACTTACCCTGTCTCCTTCTCTACTTCTGGCTTTAAGGAGCAGACATGCTGCTGACATCGGTAGCAGAACCACTGGCAGCTTCCTCTCAGTGGTTTTGCTATGGCAAGGAGCAGAAGACCAGAGAATCTTCAAAAGATTTACCTGGAGGGACAGGGAGGAGCAAGCTACTGGCAGCTGGGGGGGAAAAGGGAGTGCAAGCTAACGCAGGCGAGGTTGGGGAAGAACGTACTGAGTTTAATATTCCATAGAAATCAGTGAAAAGATTTCTGATACTGTTTTAGGATATTACAAAAATTGGGTCTTGTAATCCTAACATGGCTATGACCTATATGGTCATCTCCACTGTGAGTTCTTGTCTGACTGTGATTTCAAGCTTTTGTTTCTGGTATTAGTATCATGGGATCTTTCCATTCAGACTGGAAAAAACTTCTTCCAAGAATCTGTTCCACATCATGAGAAACTATAGCTAACAATAAGAAAGGCTTGTGTGTGTGTTCTCTCTCTCAATTTCCATCTTTCTGTTTTCCATTGACACATCCACACACATGTGCACGCACACGCACACACCTGGAAGGGGGTGGAAGGTAGGGATGGATATAAAAGAGATAGAGGGAAGAGCAAAGGAGGGTAAGGAAGGAGCACAGCATATATTTTATGTGAAAGTATTTTCCAATTAGTTGTAGTTGCTATTGATGTCTGAATTCACCTTACAGTATGAAAAGGTACAAACATATGAACTAACAAAAAAGATAATTATAAAACAACTAATAATGATAATTATTGATTGCTTTCTATATGCTAGGTACATGAGTGCTTTATAGATTATGACTCATTTAATCATAACAACTTTATGCATACACATAATTATATGCATTTTGTCAATGAGGAAACTGAAGTTTAGAGACATAAATTTGACATGTAGAAGAGCCAAGAACTTTTCACAGATCAAGTCATCCGCAAAGTTTTTCATTTGGCATTATAAAATACAGACTTCCAAATGATATGTTAATGACTCAGTTATAATCTGTAACTAAAGAGAAAACTGATAGATTTTAATACTCTGGTCAGAGAGAGGCAAGAATAAAACTATAAAAATTTTTAAATTTTGTTTCAAAATAGTTAACATCAAACTCTAATACACATTTTTCACTTCTACTTCTGGTTAATTAAAAGGATTTTATACCTTAAGCAGTTAATACAAGTTAATAGAATTAATACAAATCAAATGGTTAACCTCTTTATGGTAATAAGCATTTAGCATTACACACCTTTCAATGCCATGCACATAAAAATTTTCAGTAGTTTAGAATTTGATTTACAAAAATAGTTTTACAAGTATACTTTGTACTTGCAGTAGTTTCATGGAGGCTAAAAGTAAAAAATCCATGTGCTGTGCATGAATTTTACTTTTACTGAGTAAAAGATACAATGATACAATATCAGAAAAAACTTTCAAACTCATGGAAGTTTTGCTTTTGATTTTTGTTGTTACCAAAGCACCACCAAGTAGCTCTGCTGTAGGACATACCTTCCATTGTGTTGGTCAAAATACTGGCAACACTCATTGCTCTTTGCCTTGCTGTAGGGTCTTCCAATAAATCCATGGAAACATGATAAGAACTGGATCTTCTCTTTCTTAATTCTGTTTCAGTAGTTGTGCCCTAAAAGCAAAATTTCAGATAAAGCCACCCTTATTCTTGAACAAAGCAAAACCCAAAACAGTCCTATAGTAGATGCTATTTAACTAACTGTTCATTATGCTATCTCAGATGAAAGGGAGCAGCTCATTAATAGGACATGGTGACATTCTTGTAGAGTGTTTGAAAGCTTATTGGATTCTCAGCTTTCAGATATGTCTGGGTTTACAATCGAGATGGACTTCCTAATTCCTCTATCTTAGAACTCGAGGATGGAGGAACTATGCACGCTATGGAATAGATACTCTTTTGGCATTTCAATTAATCCTTCTTAGGATTTTAGACCAGAGCATATTGCTCTTTGATTTACTCTCAGTTAAGTTATAAGACCTTTATAGACATATATTTACATAGTTTAATGTATGAAAAAAAGTTTCATACACTAATAGTTTTCCTAAAGTGGAATTCCACTTCCAAAATGCCTATGTTCATTACACACAGATACATTTTCCAACATCTTTAATAACAAGAATAACCATAGCACTAATCTAGAACACTGTCTTACACTGTCTGTAACACAACTGTGTAGTTTTTATATAATAACTTCATTTAAAACCAACTCATCTTTGCCATTAAATTCTAATTTAAGGGGCCTCCCTGGTGGTGAAGTGGATTAAGCAACGCACTATGAAGCAAACCGCAGCCGCTACAGCACAAGTTCGATCCCTACTGTCAGCCAGGGAGGGGACCCACATGGCATGGCAGACCTCTCCTGCTGTGCCTGCTGCTCCCCTCAGCAGTGTGTTTCAGTCAGTCTGCCTGTTCTGCTCCCCACTCTGTCTCTGGTGGATCCTCTCACCCCCCACACCTCTGGCCTGTACCCCAGCACTTGTATGCGTAAATAAATAAATCTTTAAAAAAATTCTAATTTAAGGCAATACACCAATTTGAGGTCTTTGATTTTTAACGATACAATGATTTGATACTTTCCCATTCTAAAATAAATTCATCAAGATTTCACATGGTAGAAATATACTTCAGGAAATCAAGCAATGAAGTTGATTATTGTGAGAAAAAAAGGGAAAAAAACTCAATTATTTCAAAAGCAGATCTGACTGTTAATAATAAATAAGAAGACACTTAATTCTTTGAGGATTTTGCCTACTTCTAAAATAGCAACATTAGTCCTATTCATCTGTTTTTACCTTATTGTAATATGAGAAATTATTATCTTTGTTAATTTGTACACTTCTAATCATACATATTCAAAAGCAAAGCTTCCACTTAATTGATATGATTACCATTATGGCTGATAAACACCCATAAGGTCACTCTAAAATTAATTTTAGAGTAAATGGGGAGTACAATTGTGAAAAGAAATTAGTGCTCTTTGAAACTGAATCTCCTTAAATCAAACAGGTATCAGAGAGGTAATTTTTTTTTAAATAAGGATGTTTATAGGTCATATAGTCTCTTCTGCTCTATACAGAACTCTATGTGCCATCTTAGATCTACTTAATTATTAATGATAGATTCCAAAACCTCTAATGAGGCTACTGAGGAAATTCTTAAGTCAAATAGCTTCAACTGAATTAATGTGTAAAGTTCAGATGAGCATGTGCTTAGTTGGGGTCATTTGTCCACTGTTTATTCTCTGTTCAAACTTCCCTTTTGTGGTCTCTCAATATTTCTTTATTTGTCTGCACCTTCATTCAGCTCACGCTATACCACATCATTCCATCCTGTCTCACAGCACTTGTGTGCAGAACTGAAGAATGAAGATAAGGGAGCAGGAATTACAGAAAGGCTTTGCTTCAGACTTGACCTAATTTGCCTTCAGAGGTTTATCCCATCCCCTCTGATTGGACAGAAATTTGATGGTAATTACCAACAAATGCAAAATACTTTTGACACATTTTACATTTCCATTAGATTTATGTAAGTAACTTGTGGATTTGGTTTTGTTTGCTCAATTAACATTTTTCAAAGTTAGTAATGCTCGTATTTTATTATGTGTAAGAACCATATGGGATGCTTGCTTGTCAAAGAAGACGATTCCCTAATTTTGCTCTCTTCAGCTTTTTGGTCTGAGTAAGTCTGGGTAGGACTCTCCATTTTTCCTTTAAACCACTTCATTGAGAAGTGATTAATATAAAAAAACTGTATATATTAAATATATACAACAAAATGATTTTAGGAATAAATACACACCCAAGAACCATCACGACCATAAACATTTCCATCCCTTCCAAAGTTTCCTCCTATCCTTTTACTATTACCATTTTTGTTGTCATTTTTTGTGATAAGAATCCTTAACATGAGGTCTACTCTTTTAACAAATTTTAAACACTTCTAGGTACTATGTAACATAGTAATCTCCAGAACTTATTTACTTGCATAACTGAATATGTATACCTTGTGACCACCACATTTATAAAAATAGAGAGTAGAGTGGTGGTTGCCATGAGTTGGGATGGTAGGGGGTGGGGTAGAAGTCTCCATGTTTTCAGAAATATCCGAGGAAATTTTAATGCAGGTACTTGGAGAGTGAAATATATTTTGAGAACCACTGAGTTAAAATGGAAGAATTTGTTTCTTTAGCCATTTCTTTTTCATTTAAGATTTTTTTTAAATCAATGGGAAACATTGCAATATTGATAGAATGTATGTTTAGCAGCCAGCATACCTGGGGTCAAATCTTAGCTCCACCATGCACAGGCCTCAGTTTCCTCCTCTGTAAAATGGGTACAATATTAGTAACTATCATAAAGGGCTACTGTGAGGCTTAAATGAATTAACATCAGTAAAGTGTTCTGGACAGTGTCTTCTCTAGTTATTTTTAAAGAGAAAGTGACTTTCTCTCTGCATTTTTCCTGTTCTTTATTACAAAGTTCTACTTTTCTCCTGATCTGATCTGACCCCAGGATACTAGAACATTTCTCTGGGAGAAGAGAGTTGGGAAAAGGCCATGTGAGAAAGATGAGAAGATCAATGTTTATTCCCATAATCCAAGGTAAGGCACTCCTGTATTAGGTGATGAAAGCAGACAATATATATGATGTTAATGTGACTTAAGGAGCTTATTCAACAATAATGGTATTAGTTTTTAAAAAAGATAAAGGAAGATTTTAATATCATAAAGTCCAACCACATGACATTGCTGGCATACTTTTACATTGGCAAATGTAATTTTATTTAATAACAAAGTTAAAAGTACTTTAAGTTTTACAAAGGAAGCGTTACAAAAAAGCATCTCCAATAAGAATATGGTATTTAATTAAATCCTCTTTAATATGTTTGACTTATGGCCACTTTATGTTCTTGTATGCATAAATAAATAAATCTTTTTTAAAAAAAACAACAAAGTTGCACTATAGGATTTAGATATATTTAGTAATATTTACTTCTGGTGGCAGTATCCAATTCTCTTTTTAAAATAGTGATAGCAAGAGTGATATCTTAAGGATAAGTATTTGTGTCATTTCTTGCATTTAATTCAATTGGATTCATTGAACATCATGCATGAGAGATTGCTGCTGTATTTTTGGGCAAGTTCCATATTGTAGTAAGAACGAGGCAGGAATACTTCCAATTACAAAGTATGAGGTCAACCTATGTTTTTAATTAATTTGTGGAAAAGTCTGAATGGGGCTCATTAAGTTCATAACTTGATTGAAAAAAAAAAAAACCCTGGGCTTTGAACAATAGAATAAAATTCTCATGTGGACATGGGAAACAACTCACCCTTACCCAACACCACATCCCCGTCCCCACAACTGCAGTTTTCTTTGGCCTCACCTCTAGCAGGAGCTGCCCAGCTGGAGATGTGAGGGCTGACGGACCTCCTACCAGGGAGACGACACCATTGCAGTCCACAGCGCTGTGCATCTTCCCGTTCATGGGCAGGATGGGGAGCACCCTGGAGACGCGGCTGGCCTGGCTGACATTGCTGTGGCGTCGCTCTCCATGTTTGTGTGGCACAAACAGAGAGTCTCTTCGGCTGTCATTGTCTTCAAAGGTGCTGTGCTCATCATCCGCGAAGTCATTCTCTGAGCCAATATCCTTTGCTCGACCTCTGAAGCTGAAAAGACTCGCCCTACTGTTGCGTCTTGGAGAGAAAAGCGAGCCGCGGATGCTCAACAAAGACTGCGAAGGACCACAAAAGAAACAAAATCATACATCAACAGAATTTGCTGCTATCTTGTAAAATCTGAGATCTAAGTCACCAGGCAGGAGGAGCCCAGGGTTCTGGCATTCTTTCTTCTTGTATTGCTTTCCTTTTTCTCCCTTACTTCATTTTCTTCTATATTACTCAAGCTTTAAGATGGTCAGAAGTACCCCACATTATTGTTTTGTCCCATGACTGGCACCTGGAATAAAATATTTGCTAGATTCTTCTCCAGAAGCTAATCTCATTTAACAATGCAGTGGAAAGCAATTAAATACATACCTACGTTGAGATCTTTTCAAGTCAAAATCATAGCCAGTAAGAACTCACTTGGGACCATACTCTGGGGCAGATCTTATCACAGAGGAAAATAAAATCCATCTTGCTAGTAGTTCTGTTTAATTATAGTACAAGCAGTCTCACCCTTCCGGCTGCATATTTTATAATGGTCTTCATGAATAAATTAAACAAATCAAGCTGAAAGAACTGTATGATTCATTGGTTGATTTTCAATCCTGTCTCAAGAAGTCTGAAGAAAACCATATTTACAAAAACTTGGTTTTTCAATAAATATCTGGTTAAATCATTGAATGATTTTCTAAATGTTTCTGTTGTCATTGTCATTTCGCACTTAATCTTGCTTTTTAAGCACAGCATCATTAAGCATAAGTCATCACTCCCTGGGTGTGACTAGTCTGCTTTGATAACTTCACTCTAGTGAACACTTGCTTTTGCTTATCCAATATCCATTTCTCCTTTTTATGTTGATAGACCCTGATTATCCTTGAGAAATGCTCCTCAGGCCAAGACCATGGTTGAGACTTAGCCATACTTCTTACTTTAGAGAATGACTTAAAGAATAGCATAGGACTTTGTTTGGTCCATTGACAACCCCTTTTCTCTTCTACTTTTGATGGGAAAGAAGTGGATTTTCAACTGGGGATGCTGAAAATAAATTTAGTGTTGCAGTGGGTATCTGGCCACCACATTGAAGGTACTTGATTTATATTTGGTCGTGATAAGTTTTGATCCCTGCAATCTTGACATGTCTAAAGTGAGTCCTTTATATTATTTACAGTATCGAATCAATTCTCTTTTTTTCTTTTTTAAACTAAGCTGCCTTGAGTCTTTTCCATTATTAATAGAATGCTAATTCATCATTTAAATATAATTAATTTGATCTTTTTCTTTCCAAGGGATTTTAGTTAACTAAAATGATTTTGTACCTACATATTTTTTACATTCCCTGCTAAGTATGCTCTTAATTTTTCTTTTCTGCTGAATATTTTTTCTTATTGTCTATAAACATTTATAAAGTATCTAGAAATGTCACACTGTCTTATGTATCATGATCCTATTCGTTATTTGCAAAAAGAAGCATAGCTAAGCCTGATAATCTCCTCTAAGAAAAGTCATTTCTCCTTTTCCTGCTTCTATGTTTTCAATTATACTAGTAAAATTCATGCTTTTCCCTTATTGTTTTTCAAATACAGTCATTTTTAAAGTCTCTCCTAGAGAACAATTCTTTAAATGTCTTTTTTTCCCTCTTTTTTTCACAAGGAATTTTAGGATTTGTGACTTATCGATTATCATTAGCTCTAAAGGAAGATAGGAAATTCTTGGTAGTAAGAAATAAAGTAGAAAATATTTATATGTATAATTCTTAGTAAGAGTTTTCATTTTAACTACAAATTACTCAATTTGAGTCAATGGATGGGTTGGAGGAAAATAAGTTATAAAATTAGACACAAGCTTTCTCAATGTTCAAAGGTGAATTGAGCCATTCAAGAGCATAGTTTACATGTAACATCTGTATGAAAAATGACAGGGCCACATCTGTTCACATTAACTTTCATGACTCACATCAATTATATAAGTCCATAATGATCAAATATTGTGCCACAAATAAAGAATGGCCAGTAAGTAAAAATCTGCCATGTCAAATGTCTCTCTAAAAAAGCAAAATTCCTGATTTATTGCAAATAGGGAGGGAAACAATAACTTAAGAAGGTCAAGTGTATCTTACAAAGGTTTCAAAATAAAATATACAGATTGCCTCAGATTTGATTAAGAGATTGCTCTCTTAACTTCCTTTTCTTCTCTCACCCACACTCATGAGTCAAACTTAAATCTAAGAAATATTTCATAAAATTCATCTGCTCTCCCAAGAAAATTGTGATGATACAGTAAAAGCCTACATGGTACATGTTTTTAATAAGAAAGTAAAATGGTTCCAACATAGCTGCTTTGCAGCACAGCACCGCAAAACAATAGTTTTTAATACTTTGAGGTCTTGATCTCTTGAACAGTCTAATAAAAGTAATAGACCCTGTATCACTATCTCAAGATTAACCTCTACCTAGCTGATATTTTATTATTACTTCCAGGTACTTGCAAAATGGGATGGTGTGAATTCATAATTTATCCTCTTTTCCTGTTTCCCTATTTTTTCTTCTACCCTCTGGCTCTCTCTCTTTCTCTGTCTGTCGCTCTCTCCCCTCTTTCTCAGTGTCTTCTTAACTATTTTTTTGATTCTTTATCATATTAAAAAAAGTTTTAAAATATAGATACCATTTAAGAAACAAGCATCAATGTGTAGCTGATATTCCACATTGTTTAAGTCAGTAATCACTTAAAATACCCAGTGTAAGGAAACAGAGGTATGAAGACAGTACTTGTAAAATGTTATATGTGAGCAAAGTTTGCAGAAAGAGGCAGGACAGACTCTGTCTATTTCAGGCTTCACTATTTTGCCTAGAATTAGATTTACTGGATTTTTAATAGTGCAACTTAGAGAAATCCCCCATGGCACCTACTAGTTCCAAGCTTCAAATTAGGAAACTTTACCTCATGTACTTTTCTTCTTTTTTCAAAATGACTAATAGTTATAAAAAGGGGATTTAATTTTTAAGAAATTCACACTTATTAAGATTAATATTCTACTAAAGTATCATGTTTATGACACCAGTAAGGATGATGATGAATAAATATCCATATTTACTTAAAAATAGATTTTAAACTGGAATTCAACCCCACAAATCTTTTAATTTATCCTATGTTATCTGGACTTGGAATGAATCAGACTGACCTATAAAACACTTACATATTAGACATAATGTTATGTGATACTATAAAATGTATGAGCAATAAATCTTGTATATCACTTAATTGAGTGAAAATAAAATTATAAATGTCCATATGATTTTTTAAAGATACTTTTACTTAATACAGTGGAAAGTTCAAGAATTTCCATGTCCAGCTAAACTTGAATACCACCTCAGCCCTTGATAACTATATGACACTGGGCAATTATTTAACTTCACTGAATCTAAAAAATGGTGAAAATAATACTATGCAAGGCTATTAGCATTAATTACAACAGTGTAATTACAAGAGTGCCAGGCATAAAACAGGCATTCAATAAAGAATACAGTCCACACCTCTTCATGTCTGTAAATTGGGTTTGATGATATAGCACCTCTAGGGTTGTAGTTTATATTATATATAATATATGTCACATATATTATATATAGTGTAATTGCTGGTATCATAAACATGATACATTAGTGGAATATTAATTATGTATATATTATAAATGAGTTTATATTGAAAGTTGCAATGCATGATGCATGTGCTGTTCACTTATCACTGCTGTCAATATTGTTCTTGTTGTTAGATATTAAAGTCTACTGATTAAAATTGTCTTCTGAGAAAGTATGTATTTAAGATTTCTGAGAATTTTCTTGGTAATTCACAGGCAAGGAAGCTAAATTTCAGCAGTTTATGTTGATACATAACCTGGAAGCATTCAACAAAAACTGACTGCACAAAAGAAGGGGTACTTATTCAATACAAGTCCTACCCTAAACATGGGACAGGGGCAATCAAACACAGTTAAACGCTACTGCCTATTTGGTGTCATAAATCTTCCTCAGTGCATGTCTATTTAAGAATTTGGGTTACAGTTTCGGAAACTTTTTTCTTCAGTTCCCTTTGAAGGGCATGAAGAATGCATTCTTCCTGTGAAGTTTGTGTGTGGATAGGAACAATTGCACAGATGGTCTGAAAGAGTCCATGGCTTGCTTCTGGGATCCTGTCACTCAGAAAACCCACAGTTCACTGGGACGAGGCACATTAGCTAAGAAGAAATAGGAACCATCTGCCAATAATTCCATATGTGGAAAATAGCCTTGAGATGCCAGAATCGCTAATGAAACCTCAAAACCACAAACCTTCCCATACCCAGTGGGATTTGTGCTCTAGAAATGCTTTCCTGGGATCCATACAGTTGCAGAACTCATGTATTTTTTGAGGTGATAACCAAAACACTTGAGGATTATTACCATTTTGAAAGCACTGTGTCATCCAGAGAGAAGAACAAACGTTTTATCTTCTCTAAATTCTGGCAAATCTTCAAAAGATTGTTTGCTGTACAAACACAATTTATGTAATCTAGTCTTTTTACCTGGTGGGGAGAAGAAAATCTCTTTTCATATGTTAGCCTACTTCCTTCTAAGGAAAATCTGAAGCCTTTTCTTCTTATGCTGTCTTCAGATTCAGATTTGCGGACTACATCTTCCTTTTCTTCTTCTCCAGACTGTTCTTTCTGCTTCTTTTTCTTCCTTCTGTTTTTCAGCTCTTTTTCACTCTTGGAGCTCAACTTTGATGCTACTGAAGAACTCTCTGAGAAAACTCCCAGACCTCCAGCACCACTGAAGTCTCTGGATTCAGCAGATGCTGCTGCAGCAGCCGCCTGAAAGGTACAAAGAAAATGGGAGTTGCATAGAAACCTTGAGGATTATCACCATGGGTAGAAAAAGTCTACCCATGTTGCTGCTTAATTTGTCTTTGGAATCATGAATATGATCTTAAAAAATGATTCTCCACTCTGTTCTATATTTTGGAGAACAATACATTGACATTAGAGCAATTAAAGAATTAAAATCGGCAAGAGGAAGATAACATACTTGACTCTGATGAAAACATAACTTTGACCTGAAACAAACTATGCTTTCCAATTATCTAGTAATAAGAACAAGACACTCCAATTTCATAAGTGTTTTTATGATTTAAACAATATATTAAAAGGAAAGATTTTAAAAATCAAAGATTTCTTCTTTTAACCTGACCCATCACACTTAAACTTGAGTGACTTTTAATAAGACTATTGTAAATTATTGAGTTTAATTCAGTTAAATATTTTATTTCAATGAGCTTTTCTTCATCTTTTAATTTAGTCAAACTCAGTATTTCAATAACAAATGCACAACAGGATCATATTATACTCTTGTGTATTAGAGAATCCCAGCATATGGCATCTGAATGAATTTATAAATTACAGTAGTATAGTTTTTCAAGATATGGTTTTGGGTGTTGTTATTCCTACTCCAGTATATTTTATTGATCTAATCTTTGCTACCTATTTAGTTCTAAAGGGAATTGTATTCAACATCCAAGAAAAGATACAAATAGATAGACAACTTATTTAATGCAATTAAGGCAAAAAAATACAATTAGAGAGACTCTTATCTTATTTTCAAGTCTCATCAAATCCAAACTCAAGGACTTACAGGGTAGAAGACAATGCAGTCATTACAATTTTAGCATTTTATGCAACAGTGTTTTCCTTAGGCATCCACAAACTTGCATTTAGACTTTCTTCAAAGAGGAAATAAATGTCAAGTAGCTCTTTGTCTTTCCAAACTCTAGGTAAAAATCTTTTGCATTTGACTAGTTTCTGAACTGACCTTTCCTACCTCTAGTGACATTAGTGAAGAAACAACTATAATAGCATTTTTCTTCCCTAGAAGATTAAGAAAATTCTTTGCTAGAGAACATGTAGATCTAACTATGTGAGCTTGAAAAAAGAATGGGTCAAAAGGGAGAAAAAAATGCCAATAAAACTGCCAGTATTTTGATGTCACCACTAACAATAATCATCAAAATAAAATAATAACCTCCTAATAACCAAATGGGTTTCACCAGTTATAACACACATATGACATTTCAAATCCCACTGCTGATGTTGTCTACTAATCATCACTGGGATGGTCAGAGAACTGAGATAAACAAACACAAGAGCTCTATACCTGAGCTTCTTCTTGTTGCTTCTTTAACTGTTCAAGCATCTGCTGAAACTCAGCTTCTTTCTGTTCAGCCTCCTCGAGTGTTGCCTGATTTTGTTCCTCATAGGCCATGGCCACCACAGCCAGGATCAAATTTATGAGATAGAATGAGCCCAAGAAAATGACCAACACAAAAAATATCATATATGTTTTTCCAGCAGCACGAAGAGTCTGTAAAAATGAAAGATATTTTATTAAATCTTACAAAGGATGTCACACATTCACACTCTAAGTAATAGTTTAGAACAATTTTTTTTATCTCAGTATTTCATGCTTCCCAGAAAAATCCTTTTATCTGTTCTCACCAGTTGATAAAGGTTTTCCCAGAAGTCTTGAGTCATGAGACGAAACAAGGACAAGAAAGCCCAGCTAAAGGTGTCAAAGCTTGTGTAGCCATAGTTGGGATTTCGGCCAGCCTTCACACAGACATATCCTTCCGGACACTGGCTGCAATTAGGTTAAAGGAAAGGAGGAGGTCAGGAACTGCAAGTCTGCTAGCTGGCTTTCCTGCTCTTATAAATGTCTGTGTCTATTTTACACCACACCAGGGGACGCAGATTTCTCTTTACCTATCCCAGTGCTTCTCCCAGCACTGTGTGGCCTGATTTACATAATAACAGAATGCATTAAGTCTGTTTGTAGAATCTCTATAGGGTATAGTTAATATATTTATCATGTCTCCATATAAATGCAATCATATGATTAATATTTTCTGGGACTTGTGGATATAAAGAGAAAAATAGGTCTTCAGGGAAAAAGATTTTCACTGAAGAAATACAAAGGCAGAGTGTGTGTATGAGTGTATGGCAACAGGGAAGGGTGGAGGAAAACAGTGCGGCCGGCCACACTGAGAGGAGGAAATGACTGCATAGTGAGGATTTCAGGGTGAGACCTCAATATCAAGCCACCTGTCTTCAATTATGTGCTTGACTCTTCTGGGCTGGATGATCTTGGACAAGTTTCCTCATTTTGCTAGTCTTTAGACATCTCAGAGATTAAAAAGGACTAAACCAGAACCTGCTTTGCTAATGTGCAAGTACTGAATACGCTACTATATGAAAATATTTAGTAGAGTACTTATAATGAATTAAATTCATTCTGTTATACTTATTACCAGGATCTGGAGATAAAGGCATCACAATCTTTACCATGTAAACTGAACTCAAAGTCTGTTATCATTGGGAATTTTACAACAGGTATTAGTTGCCAATGTATACAATATCATTTTCCATAGAAAAAGCATTAGGATTCTGTTTATGATTCTAAAATCTTGACCAATACAGGAAGGTAATTGTTTCTCTGAATTTTTCTTCTGGTTTCAGTTCCAGGAACAATGCATTTTAATAATAAGCATCTGCATGCTGTCAATCATAATAATTAAAAGCACTTACTGAGTGCTATACATTCATTAATAGCTATACATTCATTAATACATTCAAGTCTCACAACTCTATCATTATAACCAATTATCACACAGGAAAACTAAGGAAGGGTAGGTGACATTATATGGTGAACTCGGGGTTTGAATCCATGCAAATTTTCCAGTTTATGACCTTAGCTACCTTGTTAAAATATGTTAGACATACATGCACCATGCCTCAGATACTGACATTATCCTCGCAGATATTACTTTTTAACCATGGAGACCATATTAGCATATATAAAATATCATGCTTATAAAAGTACATGCTTATGAATTCTATTAACTTATGTCTATGTATTGCTTTTCTATTTTCCACTGAACTAATTTGGAAGATTAGCTGTGACCCAGTATGGTAAAATAAT
Source organism: Galemys pyrenaicus (assembly GCA_019455555.1). NCBI lineage: Eukaryota > Metazoa > Chordata > Mammalia > Eulipotyphla > Talpidae > Galemys > Galemys pyrenaicus. The sequence goes on along the minus strand of JAGFMF010011870.1, from coordinate 14,707,904 downwards.
TGCTGCATACGAGTGTGTGAAGGAGGTGAGAATCCACACTTAGCTATTTTGAGAGTCAGCGTGAAGTAGAATTTATGGAGGGCTTTGAATGAGGAGCAAGCAGGGGATGAGTGGGTGGGAGGTGACAGATTATTGGGGTCAATGAAGAAGTGTGGACTGAGACTCAGTATGAAACATCACTTACCCTGCATCTGAACTGTTACCACACAGCAGAGCATCATTTTGCCCTTCCAAAAAATAAAAGTGACCTATTTAAAGAGCAAGGAATAGAAAAATTTTAAAAGACCTCACAACATTTTAGTTATTGTGTCTAAGTAATAAAGTTCATTATTTTTCATAACACAATGAAATGAAGAAAATCATAAACACATTGCTAAAGTCACTTTAGGCATCACCAACAAGAAATGAAATGAAAATCAAGCTAGATAATTCATATGCCAAAAACAGACAAAATGTTAATATACTAGATAAATTAAAGAGTCCATAAAAAATTTCCCAAAACATATTACCATCAGCTAGGATGATGGGTAAGATAATGAACAGATAATTCCACTATATAACATATATTACTTACTAATGATATTGACATTTTAAAAAATGGTATTAATTAACAATTAGTAAACAAATGAAAAAAACAAGGGGACATATTTTCCTTTACTATTTTTAAAACTTGCTGATAGTCAATATTAGTAAAACTTCAGTAAGATGACACTATTGTAGGGAGTATCGAGTGGGAATATTTCTCTGGAGAGCAAGTTCACACTATTCTCTACAGATTTAATTTCGTTATACCATTGACTTCCCAAAATTCCAATAATAGAAATCAATCAGAAGGGAGTAGTAAGAAATAGAAATGCAATATAAGATTGTTATTGTGTAATTATTATAATACTAATGGGAAATTCCATAAATAATGAATCACTTCTCTATTCCCTTATCCAATGATAGTAATTTCCAAGTATAAATTTTCATATAGTTATTAACCCTTAAAACAACAATTTAATGTGAGAAGCGATAAAATTTCATGAGTTCAAAAACCATGAAATGGTATCTCAGAAACAGTCTCAAGGTAGTACTGATAATCAAGAGACCGATGGCAGCTGACTAGGTAAGTGTTCATGGAGAACAAGGTACTTAGACACCCAAGTGACAGAAGGAACTGGCTTCAACGATAAGAAATTATATTCAAGTATATGAATTGTAAACTTATTCTGATGTCCATCCCCAAAATATAATCAAACTACACTGATAAATAGCACTACTACAATGGAATATTTTAGAGGTAAGCTTTGAGTTTACATTTCCATCATCAATAAATGAATGGCAGGATTAGGGTTTCTAACTTTCTGATGCATATACAAATTCAGAAAACATTAGGAAATGTTTTCTGTTTTCATATACATCATATGTACTTAACACACATAAAGAGTTAACCAAGTAGGGTTAAATTAGTTTCCCCAATCTTCTTCATAATGCATTTCAGCCTAATACACTGAATAATTCCAACAACTGGCTGATTCACGAAGAGGACTGAAAACTCCTGATCAATACCTACCAAATAATTATTTTTGTTTATACAGAATAAAATGGTATTGCTTTCAACACTTGTTTAGGAAAAGATAACAAACTTTCAAAAAGGTAATTTTTGTCATGCTGATTGACAAAGAAAAAGGAGTAAGATAGCATTTGATTATATGTGTGTCACATATATTGAATTTTATTACAACTCATTTGAAATAATTTCTACTGTATATACATTTTTTCTTAAATATTTAAAGGACAAAATAACTTAAAGTTTGAAAGAACATATCTTACTTTTGTCCTCAATATATTCATCCCAGCTAAACGTGCTCACTGTCCTATTGAAAACAGTACCATTCCCATCCAGAGAGTTATTAAAGAAGGAAGTGATGTTTATTTCAAAGGAAGAATTAGCCGGGGGCCATTGCAAACATTTATTCCGCAGGTTGCCCATGAAGAGCTGCAGGCCAATGAGCGCAAACACGCTCAGGCAGAACACGGTCAGGATCATGACGTCTGAGAGCTTCTTCACAGACTGGATCAGGGCCCCCACGATGGTCTTCAGGCCTACAAATAAAACCAGAGAGAGGAATTTAAATATACTATTCAATAGTTTCTTTACCAACAAAAACATTATGAGCTTGTCCTGAAATATAAAGATGTCATGCAGAATGCCAACAGTATTAGTTTAATGTTTGTGACTGAATAACATTTTCATGAAAAGCCTGCTAGCCGGTGAAAATGAATGAAAGCACAACTTGTTGTTCATCAGAAAACTTGTGAATGGAAATGAACCAAAAATGTGTTTCCAAACACTCCTTAGAGCAAAAGAAATGATTCTGTTATTCATGCTTAAACATCAACCTTGTGTAAATAGTTTGCTTTTATTTGCAGATGTCTTACTCCCTAACCTCTTATTGATTTTAGAAAAATCTATACGAATACAGTAGTACAATATCATGAAGTCACTCAATTGTGAGGTTATAGACTTGTGAATTCTGCAAACCTGAGTATGGGTTAAAAAAGGAAGACATCTGAAAACTGAGCCCCATGCAGCACTCATGCTATCCCTTGCACTTTCTTTCATCTGCAGGTAAGTTAATTACCAGTTCTCAACTTAGCCAAATTTGCATCTGTTTGAATGCCTCATAGTGCAGCTTCTATGCAGAAAGCTTGATGCTGTAAGATGCAAACCAGGTAGCCTGCAAATGCCTCATGCAAAAAATTGTTAAACTCAAAGGCTGATTTAGAACAGTTTAAAGAAAGCATCTAGTAAAGCAAAGAATCAAATCCATCCAAATTATGATGTACCGATTCTTGCTTTTTTGACATATTTATCCATAAAAGGTTACAAGCAAAAAGACTTATGCACAAAAAGCTATGATTGGAGCACCAATGCAGCTAAAGTCAGCCTCGGTGTTTAACCTAGCTCTCACCTGGAATGACTGAAATTGTTTTCAATGCTCGGAGAACTCTGAATGTTCTCAATGCTGAGACATTGCCCAGGTCCACAAACTCTGTCACATATCTGTAATAGGGAGTTCACACACAAACACAATAACAGAACACAAGAAACAGTTGGAGATATAAGGGACCTACCACCTTATACCAGTTTCTTCTTACCTGGAATTACAGAAATAGTTTTCAAAGCTCTCAATACTCTGAAAGTTCGAAGAGCTGAAACATTGCCTAGGTTTACAAATTCTGTTACATACCTGCAGAATTAAATCAGAGTTATTCAGAATTTAGGGAAATCTAAGTCTTCATTGGTCTTTCATCAAGACCTTTTCAACTTCAATGAGCGTTGCCATCAGAGTTCCCAATTAAGAGAAAAATGGCACTGACAATAATCAAATTTTGGTTATTTGGGGAACAATTATTTTACAGTACGAATTGAAACCAAAGCCATACAAGTTACCACACTAGCCCTTAGATTTTCCAAAGTGCATAATTTGACTGGAAGAAAAATATTTTAGATCCACACTGATAACTAAGAAAAATGTTTGTAGTCACCAAGGAAAAATAAAGTATAAACTCCCACCAATGATTTACTCTTCCAGTATGGAAAATGTATTAAGATACTTACGCAAAAGTAATGACTGTAAAATCCAACCAATTCCATGGATCCCGTAGAAATGTGAAATCTTCTAAACAAAAACCCCTTGCAAGTATTTTTATAAGTGATTCAAAAGTATAAATTCCTGTAAAGGTGTACCTGAGAGAAAATAGCCAAATAGACATTAAAGATCTAGTAAGTAATTTATTTATTTTCTTTTTAATGATTTATTTATTTATGCATACAAGAACTGGGGTAGGCCAGAGGTGCAGAAGGTGAGAGGATTCATCAGAGACAGAATGGGGAGCAAAAAGGGCAGATGAACTAAAATACACTGCTTAGGGGAGCAGCAGGTGAGACAGAAGAGGTCTGCTGTGCTGTGTGGGTCAGTTCCCTGGTCTGGGATCCAACTCATGCTGCAATGGCTGGTCATAGCTTGATAGTGTTGAGATGTTAACCCCTGCACCACCTACTCTAGTAGGTAATTTAAACATAAATGTCTTAAAAGAGACTTAACAAAAATTAGAGGCTTCCATACCTGCCTATGTCAAACCCCTATCATGTAGAGTTTAGTTAGAACTTAAGGTAAAGAGATACATTATAATGTGAAAGACATTTGTATTGAATTAACTAAATGAGTACTGTATTTTCTATGTAAATTTATTTGAAAGCCTAAATAACAGGACTCCATATAAAGATATTATCTGAAATTCATTGACTCATGTTTTGATTTAACCAAATAGGCATTAATTAAAAAATGAATGAATCACATGCATCATTAAGAGTCATGAACTATACATATATATGTATGTATGTATCTATACTAGTGAAACAGAAAGGCGATGGCTATTAGAAAAGGAATATACAAGCTAGGTTATTTTTCTCATTGGTTACAAATAATCACTCATAATCTTCAAAAGAGCATGAGACTCACAAGGTAGATAAATATTGGCAGTCAAACTGGTGCGGAAATTAGAGCAACTGAATGAGCCACAGCCAATATTGTCTTAGAGGAAATTAGAGATTGAAATAAACTTCAGTCAAGGTCCAAACTTGTCTGGTTTAGAGTATCTAGTGTGATTTGCTAAAGAAAGTGATAAAGTTTCAAGATGTTAAATGACTAATTTTAAATACAGAGGGATACCATTAAAAATAATCTCTTATTTTCTACTTACTCCACATTCTTTGTCCAGTCTGGAGGGTTACTCATGGTCATAAATACACAGTTGGTGAGAATAGTGCACATGATGAGCACATTGAATAAAGTAGAAGAATATCGTCAAGGAAGATAAAGTCCAATGGAAAAATATCACTTTCACACAACACCAACACTTTCACCACTGTGAAATTTACAACTTTTATGCCCTCAATATTTTATGATTGAGTTTCCTTTTTACATTTTTATAATCAACTATTGATATTTTGAGGTTATTTACATGCTATTAACACCTAAAAAGCTTAAATGGGAAGAAAGAAGTTCTGTGGTAAATAATTTATCGAGTTTTTTTTTTATAACAAACTCAAGTTGAGTATGTAAACCATGACAAAAATTCAACAAGAGAATGCAAGTGATTAATTAAATGCATTAAATTTCATTCTAAAAGTCACCCTGCTATAATGTCTTTAATAACACTCTTTCTAAGTAGAATGCATAATATACATAATTGCTCATAAAATTCTGAACACTGAAAGAGTATGATTTCCTAGGTTTGTAATTATTTTACTTATTACATTCTTTTGACCTTAGTTGACTACAAAAAAAGTTTGAAGTTTTAATGTCAGTACTACGTGGTCATATAAGTAAGTGGCAAGTCAATAAAAGGAAATTTTTAAAAAGTGAGAAAAAACAGCCATTTCACAGAACTGTTATGAGTCAATTAGTTAAAATGTTAAACCTCCTACAATTTAACAGACCCACAGTAGATGCCGAATAAATTGCTTTCCTAACTTTTGGAGCCACAGAGTACACTACTTGTAACAAACATTTAGTTTATTTGGCTTAACACCACTTCACCTTTGAAGACATGGCATTCATTTTCCCTTACATTGAACAACAACTCTTTAAAAAATTTTTAGTAGAACATATTCATCTTCAATAAAAAGCATAATATTTCAGTATCGCTTATGTAAAACAAGTCTTTATCATAGGATACTTTTTTAAGTCAACATAGAAAGGTTAGATACAATTATAAAAATCACAGAGTAAATAAATGCTATTCTTTCCCTTTCTCGATCTTTGTTTTCATCATGTCTTTACAATCCCTACACTGAACAAAATAGCAACTGCTCTTAAATTCAGTAAAATGGACAATGAGTAGCCAGTGTTGCATTAGTCTATAGAAGAAGTTTCTTTTCACTGACAAAATGACTTTAGTCTAAGTGATGACTGATTTCTTGTCTTACAGAAGGTGAGACCTGATTACTTCTAAGCTATTCAAATGCATCTACATGAAAACAGTAATAAGTGAATAATATGGACCAGCCACATGGGGGCACTATCTTCTAAACAACACAAACACCATTTGGAAGAAGAAGCACCTATTTTCCTTTTATTGCTAAAAACAAAGAAAAAAAAAAAAGACAAAACTAAAGATGACCTGCTATTAGAATAGTGAAGTAAAGGATTCTCAGTAGACCTTCTGAGGATTCTCGACCTTACTGGAGAAAACAATTCCTCTTGGCAAGACTGGCACCATTCTAACACATGGTTCTCTACCTCAACCATTCTCAGCATAAGTCCTGCATTCTTCCACGTCACCCTGCTTCTTACCCTCTGTAAACATAATTTCAAATATTGTCCATTGACCACCAATCTCCAACTTTCTTTTCCTTCCCAGCCCATCTCAGGTTGATGACCTTGTCTCGTACTTAACTGAAAGAAGATAGCTTCAGATTCCCTTATTTTAAATTCCTAGTCCTAAATTAACAAACCTGTCCATAGGTGGAACTACTGTTTCCTCCTTCCTGTTTCAATGTGAGACCTTTTCAATCCCTCCACTAGTGCTCTGGAAACCTTCTACCTTCCAGAGCACCGCAGAAATCTCTGATATTTTTCTTCTCTTATTTTTAATATTTAACACTTTATTGCTCTCTTCCTATGAACACAAACTTGATTAAGCCTCTCCTATATTAGGGGCAGGGAAAGATTATTCTCTTGGAACCCACAATCCCCTTTAACTAGTTATAGCACTAAGTCTCTTCTCTATCTCACAGTCCAACTTACTGAGAGAGCTGCTTATATTTTATTCCCTCACATATCTACCAGCTTTCCTTTCTAATGATGACAATGATTCCATGTTGTGTCATTAACAACAAAAGGATAATTTTGAATTCTTATTTGACTTGTTTTCTCAGCAGCATTTGACAAAGATGATTCTTCTCTCTTTTAATATGTCCCCCCTCCTCTTTCATGAGGGCTCAATTCTCTGGTTTCTTTATGTCTCATAGGCAATGTTGTCTCATATCCACTGAAAACTGCATTTCTCTTTTTGAAAAGAAGGACATAGGTGGGCTAGCTAAGCAGTTTCCCCCTTCCTTGAATACTAATTCTAGTAGATTTCATCAAAATGTACAGATTTAAAAGTACCAGTTATATAATAACTGATCTCTCCCTGTATTGTGTATATTTCTGGCCAGCAGAGATATTGAGTCAAAGTCACATATATACTGTTAACTCTTGAATTGTTTGATTCCATTATTAACACACTCCTAACTAGATGATAACTGCATGGCAACTTTTAGAACTGAAAGTAAGTGAAATGGAAACCATAAGTTGTTCCTCTTCCTTTATGTAGTTCTTTGCATGGAAAACCATTAAGTTTTTTATTTCATTTTTAGGTACTATATAATTTAGGTATATCATATAAACAAGAAGTTTACCTCTTATTTAATTAATTAGTAAGTTGAAGACAGTAATCTTCAAAGGCTTAAACAGAAATTTTGGTAGTGCTCCTAGGGAGTTATATCTGAGGAAAATAAAGAAAATTAAGAAATTGATTTTTTTTCTGCAGGATAAAATGCAAAGAGCACTGGGGTAAGTAAATTAGAAGACCCAGTCTGAAGTTTTAGCTCTGCCATGATATAAAATGTAGCCTTTGACAGGGATTAAACAAATATGGACCTCAATTAACTCATCTGTAAAATGGGAAGATTGTATTGACCACAATGCGTTTTGTCTGGTGCTATGTAAATATATTGTTGGCAAAGTGAAGTTGGATGAGAGTGGTGATTTATGTGAAATAGTGTTTAGAATTTATTAATCAATATGAGAGTTTTCCTTTGCTAATCTTGTAGCAGTTGAAGATAGAATTGTAGCTTCTACTACCAATAGTTGTCATAGCTATTTAAGCATAGCTTTTAAGTATTCCTCAACTTTTCTACACAATGTCTCAAAGATATGTTCAGATCCAAGCTCTTGATTTTACATCTATACCATTCTACTTGAAAATATGCCAAGATCTGTCAACAACATTTCTGGTTTCTTTTCCCTTGACCAAAACAAACAATTGGAGTCAACCTTAGCTACTCATTCCCTCATCATGATATCCAAAGGCTCAGAAAATCCTGATTCTTCTATAGAAAGCATCTAAATTTGATGCTATTTTGCCACCCTCATTGTTTCCAACATAGTCTAGTGACTATCATCATTTGTCTTCAAAATGTCAGTAGTCTCCTAATTCAAATTTTGGCTTCCACCCTTTCCCCCATGTAGTCTCTTTTAAAGGCAGCAATGAGAGTGATATTTTTTTAAAATATGGTAAAATACGAGTCAAGAGATGATATTCTTTGGCTGAAATGTTTCAGTCACTCTTTCCTATCTCATTCAGAATCAAGTGGATGTCCTAACCATGGCCCACAGCTTCATTCCCTGACCTCCCCCTTACTCACCTCATTGCCTACTTCTTTTCAACTTACCCACACACTGTTTTAGTCACTCTGATCTCTTTGTTAATTTGTGAACATATCAGTTACACTTTCACTTGCATAGTTTGTTTCATTTTGCTTTTGCTCTCATACCTACTACCCTCCTGGAAAAGGAGTGAGATGTGGAAAAAAGAGTGAGATTTATTAAAATAGAATTTTAATAAAATAGAGTGAGATTTTCCACATCTCTGTTCAACTGTTGTCTTTTCACAAAGGCATACCCTGAAAATAAGATTGAAAATAATACCTTGCTGCTCTTCTCTCTTTACACTGCTTTGTTTTTCTTAATAGTATTTATCATGAGCTGATTTATGATTTATTTACATCACTATGAATGTAACTACATGAGAGCAGGGACTCTGTTCATTGTTGTATCTCAATATCTAGAAGAATATCTGCTACCTCGTTGGCACTAAGTATTTGCAAATGAATAAATACATCAGTGATGAATGCAGAATGAGAGAACTGCATATTAAGTTCAAATAATAAAAACTGATATGGAACATATTTAAAACTATTATAGGAAGTTTTAGAAATTTGGACTATTTTACCATTTTTAATTTGTTTGCTATCTAGAAAAAATAACCATATTTTATTTGACTTTCAAAACAAGATACAAGGCAAATCAAAAGCATTTTCAGTTCTCAAAATATATCCTGGCAAAAATATAGTAAGCATAAGTATAGCTTATTCTGCCAAAACTCAAGAAACAAAGCTAATTTAATATGCAGCAGCTCCTAATGAAGACAACAACTCTTTAAGAACCAAATCAGGATTTTCATTGGAAACAGAGGTATCAGACCCAGTTTAAAATGCAAATCTTTAAGGTGAAGGGCCATTTTCTGGTTTACAAACCAGTGATAGTAACACCTAATGACCACTTAACGGGGCCAAAACCTTGCTATCTCCAAGCAACTTTAACTTTTAGGAAAAGGCACTGTGCTTCAAAACCAGGATTTCGGCATAGGGATTTTGTTACGAGGAATAAAACAATAACAACAAAAATCATTGGGAAAGTCATTTGCAATATGCACAGTATTTTATGCATGAAAGACTTCTAGGATCACCAGTCAAGTGTCATGGTATCCCCAGAAGACAAGAATTTATATATCTTAGACATTACTCCCCCTGCCTTTTCCATTCTTACATTTCTACTCCAAGGTGGGACAACTGAAATGTGGTATTTTACTCAGGCAATTAAAGACATAAAAAAAATCTATTTTCTATGTTGAAAGAAGTCTGTGGCTATAAATCATTTGTAAGCTTCCAGAAACTTCATTTTTGGAAATCTTAAGATGTATACATAATTGGCTTTACATTTTAACTTGAAATCACTGCAGGGCTAACAACCTTGGCCCTTGGAAGTGTTTTTTTATTTTCTTCTGGGAAGCAAGTTCTGCAGTCTCGCTATCATAAACTATCATAAACTATGCTCTCACTGCCCAGAATTTCAGATCAGAACTTCTAAAACTGCCTTCATCCTTTACCACTGGAAACACCTCTCAGATGGTCTTAAGTCAGAATTCACAGGTTCCCTAAAGTACTAGGATTTTTTTTTTTTTTTTTTGCAGTGGGACAGATAGTTTTCATAAGACTTTAATACAAATACACTATCTCACCACAAAAGTTCTAAAACAAAAAAAAATCTGTGTTTTTCATTAATCATTCACCTTCATGACAAAATAGAATTTTATGACCTATTAAATCTTCAATTTTATAATGTGCTTTGCATCTGAACGCATAACCTATTATGTCTAGCCTCTGACTCATTCGTCACTTATTTTTCAATACCTACTCTCCCAGGGTCTACTATGAGCAGATCAGACTATGCCTGAGTTTACCATATAACTTCACATATAATGGATGCTTTATAAAGGGTGCAGGAATATTTTTAAATATAATAAATGATTTATGGAAAATTTTACTCAGTACAAAATTTATAAATACTTAAGGCAAAATAATACATGAAAATATATCATCAGGAGACCCAAATTGAAATCTCAACCTCATGACTCACTCTTAATGCTAACTCAAAGATTTTGTTTAGTCTGGTTAGCTCTTTGTGGATCTGTGTGATAAGTCCCTTGTCAGTAATGCTGTGTGCAAAGATTTTCTCACAGTTGGTGGGTTGTCACTTTGTTTTGGTTAGCGTATCTTTTGCTGTACAGAAGCTTTTAAGTTTGATGTAGTCCTAGCTGTTTATCCTCTCCTTCACTATCTTTGCTTTAGGTATTGTATCTCTAAAGATGTCATTGATGTGTATGTCATGTAGGGTTTTGCCTACTTTTTTTTCTAGATATTTTATGGTTTCAGGTCTTACGGTGATGGTGCACTGGTGTTATGGTGATGGGCAATCCATGGGGATTACAGTTGATGTCAAATATATGTAAATTAAAAAATTTTATTAAAAAAAGTAATGGAGGGACGAATAAAAAGAAAGTGAGAAAAAAAATGATATCTTATGGGAACTTAAAAAAAAAAAAAGATTTTGTTTTCTCCCTGTATAACCAGACTCTCTTGGTAAGGAAACATTATTGCTTAAGATAATTCACAAGAAATTACTAAATCTTAAAACATAAATATTGAATTTAAATATGTTGCTCTGACTGCAAAGCTTGGGGTGGGGTGGGGAAGGAACTAAATATTATAAGGAGGCTGGATTCCAGTATGCCATGCTTCTGAAAACAACAGTGACTACATTGCCAGTCAAGTACAGGCAAGTGCTTTATAACCCCTCCATCAAGAACTAGATGAGTACCCTATGTAAGCTTACCTCAATTCCTGAATTCTTCACTTTATTTAATTCAAGAATTTTTTGGATTTACTAGGGACCAAAAGCTTTAATACTGCAGATCTTAAAGACAGATCTTAGGCTGACCATGATGTGGTTTTCCAGGAAGTGTGACTATAAGAAGAAACAACATGCCAGTTGTCCTACCTGAGACTTTGCCTATCAGTTCCTCTGGTTCCTTTTGCTTCTCTGTCATCCCATCTGTGTTCCTCTAAATGCCTGGCACAGTCCCAGACTTCCAAACCTTTGCCTGCTTGGTTTTTCCAAGGCTGGCTGTCAGCCAGATTACTTCTCCTGGTCTAGAATAAAACCTCTCATTCACAAATATTCTATTTAACTTCAGGAATAAGTCAAATTACCATCTCCCACAAAGTGTCATAAATCTTATTTCTAGGAAGTAGATAGTTTAATAAGGAGAATGGAGAATGAAATGGGATGTATAGAGATATGCAGATATAAGTTTTTGGAATCAGATTTGTAGCAGAACCTATTACTTGAAGAAAACATGAACAAGTAAAGAGAGAGAGAGATAAAGAAACAGAGAGTGAGAGAGAAACAGAGTGACAGAAAGAGACAGAGAGATTCAAAGAGAGAGACTAAGAGACATACACACACACACACACAGAAACAGACAGACAGAGAAAAGATAGAAAATCAATGGTAATGTTCTTGGGAAAAGAATTTGTAGAAAAATTGAAAGACTAGTGTGCATACAGTCCCAATTACAGCATTTACTAACTCAAAGCTTTCAAATGTTCAAATGAAAAATAATAAGTAGTAAAACTTGAGCAAAAGATAATAAAATTGTATCATTCAGATTATGTATACTTATTTATGTATTTTCTAAAATAAGAGCACAGTAAGAAAAGTAACTCATGGAGTTTACCCTTTATATAACAGTAAATATTGGAGGATTTATAAGTAGGAGTTCTGTTGATATGGGAAAAATGAAGCTGATTTAGATATAGGAAACAATTCAGAAGGGAAGGAGGAAGAAAGAAAGAAAAAAGAAGTAGTGAATCGGGAAGAGGAACAACATAGATGGGGAAGAGTGGGTCACTTACCTGTTATCCCATTTTGCAATATGCTAACTGTTGACTAAGAGGAAAGAAAAAGAGAGCACATAACATTGCCAACCACATGTACTTTTGAAAAATTACCAGTTCATCAATTCAGTCAAGGAACAAAATCATATTAAGTGACTATTTGAAAAAAGGATATGAATGTACCAAAATCTTAATAGCTAGTTTTCTAATAGGATTGAAGGGAGTTAAAATGTACAGGGCAGAGGTGGCACTGAATCGAGAGATTGCTTTCCCTTTATTCAATACTATAAATGTCTGAAAAAGAGAACAACACATAACACTGAATTCAGAATATACATTAAGGATATCATAAGAGAGAGGTAAGATCATTACTTAGAAATATAGCTTTAAAGTAATCTAGTAATATATTAACATATGACATAATGAGGAGTAGTTTTAGTTTCTAAACACTATAAACTTTCCTAAATTTGCTAAGTGACATGAGCATTGAAAGAAGAAAAAAAGAAAATTTGTCATCTATGCCATATTTTTAGCATAACTATAAAGCATTTTAAAGTTTTAATATCAGTATTTAAAGACAATAATTTACAAACAAAAAAAAAAAAAGGAGCCTTGAGTACTTCTTCAGTTAGATAAATATTTTCTCATGGAAACGTCAGAGTTTTCCAGGTGTGTTTTTTTTTTAAACAAATCTTCTTGACAAGAGTTACCTGCTTTTATTTCTTCTGTGGGAAGCTATGAAAAGGACAATGTTAATGGCAGGAAGGCAGATCCTGCCTTTAAAGTATTTCATACAGAGCTAGAGATTAGCCACTAATTCTGGAAACATTTAGAAAAATATATTAACAATTTACTCTTCATTTTCACTTTTTATTTTTCCATACTATAAGGTAAATAGACTGGTCTTTTCTCATTGTCCCCACTGCATAGTGGCTCTTCAGATTGCTGCCTGTCCTGGGAATGTAGGTGCAAATGAGTGCTATAAAAGCCTTGCAGGGTTTCCAGAATAACAGGTGCTCTACATTATCAGGAGTACACAGCATTCTAGTGACACTTGAACCAGAGGGCCAGAGGCCCACCATCCTTCACCAGACATCCCGGGACTAGTCCAGATCCAACTAGTAAGTAGGGAAATAAAAGCAACTTGACTGTGAACTCACTTTTTTATTGATATAGTACGGGTCCAGGTCCTCCAGGGGTTCTGACACCATCTCTGGAGGGATGTCTCCATAGATAAATGGAAGGGATTTTCCTGCTTCCAAGTCACTATTTGGCTTTGGGCCATTTTCATCATCCTCATCTTTGCGCTCCTGTTTGGGTCTCTTAGCTTTCTCTTCTGCAATACGTTGTTCAATAGCAGCAAGGGATTCCCTGGTAAAGAACCGGAAGCTGTCAGGTCCTGGTGGTACCAGCACTGACTGTGCCATCTTTTCATCCTGCTCCTTTAATCACTGTTTAGCTCCTTGCATAAGAAAGTGCTAGGGAAACAAAGAAGGGGGAAAGCACTGGTCATTAGGATTGAAGCAATTAAATGATAGTGAAAGAAAATATATAAACCAAGCTAGCTGTAGTCAAGAAAGCTATATTTGGCATTGGGGGAATTTTCATGTATGCATTCATTTGCTGGCATGAAGATGTAGCTTTCACATTCAGTAGGTGTGTATGAGGTAATCTACTCTTCCCCTCCCAAAATGTTTTAAGTGAACATATCCAAATTAGAGCTCAGAAATGGAGGCTACTGGTTTATGCTTGCTGTTTCACTTGTGTGACTATTTTGGCAGCCATCTTTTTCAGCATCCTTTCTGAAAAAAATATGAGAGATCTAAAACAAGAGATGAATAATCACCCCAAATTGCAGAACCTGGGCGTTGAAGGGATCTTGCCTATATGTCTCCATTTTTTTCAAAGTTTCCTTTGGCCCACTCTTAAGAGCTTATTCAAAATCACACACCTGGTAAAGAGCTCAGGAAGTCCTGAAATGCCAGGCCAGAGAAAATGGGTAGACACTGCTTGAAAGCAAGGGAGCTTGAAAGCAGGGGATGCCCGAATGCATTTGGAACTACTCGGAAGCTGCACAGGAAGGGATCCAGCTTCTGCCAAACTGGGCAGGAAGTCAGCCACGTCAGAGGTCTGCAGCTTGGACCCCCCTAGTGTAGCAACCTGCTGCTAGCTGGTGCAATTGTTTCTTAAAATTAACAAATGTACAGTTCCTTAGAAAATATTGGAAAGATAGAACCCATTTCTCAAATAGTGTCCACTTCACAAAAACCTACATAGCAGGTATGAACTTGAAAAATATATCTAAGTTTAAGTAGTTTATCTTTTAAACAAACTCCTACTACGTTCATCTTGCAGTAACATTGATGGAGTTTTACTGGTATTTTAATCATATTTTATTGGGTTAACATATATAACTCAACAGAGCATATGAATCATTCCAAATGTTATTTCTGAGCCATTAGCAGGAATGTCTACGCTTTTTGAAACAATACAACCAAAATCTTGACTCCTAGATGCCATCTGTATAAAAACATTTAATCTATTTTCTTCTGTTTAAAATATCAATCCATTTTAACCCCACCCTACAGGAGTGAGAGTTGCCATTTAAATTATGAAGTACATTTTCTAAGAGTAAAATGTATTCATATCCAGCTCATTTCTACAGCATATGCCAGATAAAACAGAGGGAAATCTAAAATAATATAAGCTACTGCACCATTTCCCTATTTTTTTTTTTCTTGAAGTAGACTAGGACATTTCAGCCACCAGCTGGCAGGCTGTCCAACCAGTATCACAGTGCCTCCAAAACATCCCACCTTTTTGCCCACCCCTCCCCAGAGACCCTATGCCTAGCGACAGGCATAGAAAAGAAGATGGTCCTTGCACTCCAGGGAAGGACTGCCATGCCTGGATGCTCTAACAGAAGAGACATGCTAAAACATGCAGCCAGCAGCTTCAAAATGAAAGTGGTCCTCTGAGATTCCCCCAAGGATTCTACTGTAAAGGTAAAGAAACATCACAGAATAAGCATAAAAAGAATATTAAAACGTTACCCCTGCAGAATCTTTTACACCAAGAGTTTGGGATTGATAAGCTGGCACGAAGAAGACTGCAGCTAAAATTCCATCATGCTTTTTTTCTTTTTTCTTTTTTCTTTTTTTTTTTTAATTCTCCTTCAAAGACCACACCTAACTTCCTGTAAAAGGATTCTGGTAACTGAAGTAAGAACAGGCATTTCCTGTGCAGGGACTACAAAATGGCATGGTTCTAACTACCACTAGAGGGCGGGGAAACTGAGGAGAAAAGCCCTCAGAGCTCACATGTCTACGTAAAGCAGCCCAAAGCATCAGTAATGGAGCTCTGATCTGTAGGCATTTTCTTAGAACAAAGCATTAAGACTCTGCTGATTTTAATCATTCATTTTGCTAATTAATGCTGTTTCTGTTCCTGTTTTTGTCTGCTAAGTCTGAAGTCATTCAATCA
This sequence comes from Galemys pyrenaicus, assembly GCA_019455555.1. Taxonomy (NCBI): domain Eukaryota; kingdom Metazoa; phylum Chordata; class Mammalia; order Eulipotyphla; family Talpidae; genus Galemys; species Galemys pyrenaicus. Next base: position 14,692,084 of record JAGFMF010011870.1, on the reverse strand, counting down.
GTACAAATAATTCTAAAGTAAAAAAAAAATAATTAAAAGTAAAAAGTAAACAGTGAAGGGTTAAAAAGAAAAATTCCTAAAACAGCAATTATATTAATAAAAGTTTTGCACACAGTGGGACTCAGCATTACCCTCAGCCATAGAGTATCTGAAATTCAATAAAATGCTTTGCTATTTCAACAGAGGTGGAGATGTACCATACAAGTTAACTTTCTTAAGAAGTAAAATGAACCTGATGAACGGCTGTTATTTTACCTCTGATTTAAGCAACCAGACTGAAAAACAACCAGAAAAATAAAAACTGGAAAGCCAGTGGGGTCCTTAATAGCGATTTTTCAGTAATGACATAGTTAAGATCTGAGGGCTTTCTACGAGCCAGTCACTGACAGGCCGAGAGCTCTGCGTGCACTAGACCACGTCACCCTCCCACAACACACCAGATAAACACTCTCTTTATCCTTATTTGAAAACTGAAAACAGAAGTACCCCGAGGTTAGGAAACCTCAGAATTCTGGCAGAATTCAAACTCAAAGTCTGTCACCAAAAACCAGTGAACTTTACTCAGCCATGGAAAGAAACACCTGTTCTAGCAACTAAGCTTGAAGTAAGTATTAAATAAAAATCAGTCAGGGACACCAATGATAATCAAAACTGCCTTAATTATTAAAGCAATACATTTCGCATATTTTGTAGACCTGCTATTTTCACTAGAAAGTGCTGGAAATGAACAAGGAAAAGAGAGCTAGAAAGAATTTTTTAGTTATGCTGTCAAATCTCTTTGAGTTATAAGACACAGAAATCTGATTCGAACTGAAAAGAGAAAGGAGGGATGAAAAGAAAGAGGTAAAAAAGGGAGAGAGAGAGAAAGAAGTTTGTTGGCCCATGGATTATTGTCTAGGCCTAGATTTAGGTATGTGATGATTCGAGAGCCTGCTAGAATATACCAGCATATAGTTATGCTATGTCACTTGGCTCTGACTTCCATGCTGATAGATTTTCTAGCGATTCATCCCTTCTTACTAATGTATGAGAGCATCTCCAGCCTCTGAGACTTAAATACAGTAAAAACAAAGACTCAGAAAAACTCTCACTGCATCTCAATAGCCCCAGTTGGGGTCACAGGCCATCTCTGAGTAATTACTCAGTCCAGGGTGATGCTGTGCTCTGTGCTTTGTGTCCTCAGTCAAATTCCCCATCCTTGGAACTCAGAGGAAGTCTTACTTGAAACCTATGGACTGTCAGGGTCATGGTGGATGGTGGTGGTACAGAAACAGTCCTCAAAAGCAGAGTTAGGGCATTTTTGCTGTTATCGGTGGGGGTGGGGGTGTAGGAGGGAAGATAGGGGTTAATGCTGGGCAACAAAAACAAAGGAGTGTGTGCTCTGGTCATATTTACAGTGCCTCAATACTTGGAAAGTAAGTTTATCAGCACCAGAAGATTGTGTGTGTGTGTGTAGTATATATATTAGATTCATTTATGAATGTACTGGTTTCACCCTCTAAGTGTGCTCTCTAATAGCTAACTTGTTATACCAAAGATTCCCTTTCAAAAAAATAAATTAAGAAGCAGAAAATTAACAAAGTGATTTGCCAATCATATTTTAGGAATGTTTACCATAATAATAACAACACATAATGCTTACTTTTTGCTAGGCACTATTTTAAGAACTATAAAACCATTTAATACTTGTAAGAACCTGAAGTAAATAATGTGATCATCCCCATTTAAAACATGAAGAAACTGAAGCACCAAGTAGTTACCATTGCAACATGTATAAGTTTCCACATTTGGAAGAAGTACAGTCACAATTTAAACCTATGCCCTCTGGCTACAGAATCTATGTTCCTAATCCCCACGCAATGCTACTTCAATCCTTTTAAAGAATTATTCACTGTCAGGAACACACCAAGAAAATGTGCAGTTTCTTTGACATCGTATTGGTTACACTGTCATCATTAACCTTAGTAAGTGAAAATGTCTTAACATATGCAAATGTTGAACATGAAGCTTTACCATAACAACCCAAGTCAAAAAATGAGAAACAAGTGACTATTTTCCAGTCTCAAAAAAGGCTTTTGAGCAATACAGATTTGAAATAAGAGTCATAGACTCATTTCTGATTTCCTAGGTTGAAGTTTTCCAAAATCTCACATAGTTTGTATTTGCTCTGGTCTTTGTTAACACCAGGCTGATATGTTATGAGAATGCTAAATGACATATGCTATGTGAAGATATTTTTTAAGTGGGGTAAATTAGTTTACAATATTGCATGAGGTTCAGAGTGATAGGATCACACCTCTTTACATGCATGTGCTTACACCACACCCACCACTCTAGTCCGCCACCATAGTCCATTGTGACCCAGCCCCACTTTACTTTCCCTCTTCCTATCCCTCCTCTGATAGCCTCAATTTCAGTCAGTTTTTTATGGTTTGTTACTAGCTGAGCTTTATTTTACCCTTATCTACATTCCACATAAAAGTGAAACCATCTGGTATTTCTCTTTCTCCTGACTTATTTTGCTTAGCATTACCCCTTCCAGTTCCATTCATGTTGTAGAAAATGGTGAGAGCTCACCTTTTTTTTTTTGCAGCTGAATTGTATTCCATTGTTCACATATACCACATTTTTCTAACCCTTTGTCCGTGGGTACTTAGACTATTTCCACAGCTCTGGCTATTGTAACAGTTCTGCAATGCATAGGTCCTTTCAAACTAGTGTTTTTGTTGAATGAAGATTTTAAATTTTGGGTCTCCCTGGTTGTCTAGGGGTTAAGGCTCAGCCCTACCACCATGATGGCCCTCCTGTGGCAAAGTGGATTGAATTCAATACTCTGCTAGGGAGCTAACTTACATGGCGCAGCAGGCCTCTCCTGTCTCGCCCGCTGCTCCCCTCAGCAGTGTGTTTCAGTGGATCTACCTGTTCTGCTCCCAGCTCTGTCTCTGGTGAATCCTACCAACCCCCACAACTCTGGCATATACTCTGGTTCTTCTATGCAAAATAAATAAAAATCTTACAATAAAGGAGTAATTCTTTTAGATTTTAAATTTCATTCAATTGTATTACTTTTCAGACAGAAGATTTTACACTAACATTTTTAAAACCAACATTATATTTGGACAATCCATGCACAAATGTAATGGCAAACAATATTATTTTAAGTATTCAGAAAGGAAAAAATATTAAGAATTGTATTTTTAAATCCCTATGACATTTCAATGTTTTCATTTCAATGCCTTCTTTCCTTTAATTAAACACTTATAAAAGAGCAACATTAATTTTCTAAATTACAATATAAAAGAAAAATTGATCTATGTTATTAACACATGATGATATCTACAGAAAAACATTAGTTATACTTTTAGAAAGACAGGGCAATAGCAAAACAAGAATGTGTTGTAATAAATAGTACATGACTAATTTCTCTTCACAAAGATCCACATTTATAATAACTACTCTAAATATAAAACTACACTAAGAAAATTATTGGCTTATGAAATTTCATAGAAAAGGTAATTATTGTATGATATTGAATTATATTATAATTCACGATTGTGGAACTCTAATTTTGCATATCTTTCTCTCTATAACTGACTTACAAACTCATTTCTGTAACTAACAGTATCCATAAGGTGGAGAAAATTCTTTACTAGACAAATGGTTTTCCACTATAGATCAGGAGCAGAGCTTAACAGCAAATGAAAGGTTTAGGTTAGACTTGGTATGTTTTGTTTAGATAAATTGCTATTTTGGGGGGGGGGCTGTTTAGTGCCGATGTTAAAAAGAAAACCCTTATTTCTAGTATGCTATTTATATCATATTTGTTGAACAACTTTCTATAAAAGTGTAGATATTCCCATTAAATGGCTATTATGTTTTTAAGCACTTTTTTCCCTGTAACAGAAACTTCACCATTGATGTTATGATGATCTCTGAGAAATATGATTCAACATACATTGAAAATTACTTTCCATCCACATTTCCTGGGAAAAATAAATCACATATAAAGAAATATGTTTGTATCTTCATACAAACGTTTGAATTTTTGGTAAGCAGCCTGCAACATGTTTCTACATCCTTTTCTTAGTCTTCAGGTATATTAAATGCCATTTAATTCATGAACTACTTCAATCCTTTCTAAATGACTTATCAGCTAGAAGACCACCTCTAATCTGATTAAGTAGATTTTTTTCTTGATTGACAGATTATACTAGAATCATAAAATTTCACTTCTGGATGATAATAGTCAAGTAAGGTACACTATTTTGTAGGTTATGGTCGTCTCCATAAAAAGTGAGATATTTCCATTTGTCCCAATTGCCTGAATATTTCCAGCTTACTTTTCTTCATTTCTTTTGTCCCAGTGAGGACTTGTATCTAAAACTTTCCCCTTAGGCTTCACCCTTTTGTCCAGGGAGAAAATTGCAGCCTCTGAACTCAGTCGGGCAGTAGGTCTGAATATTGGGGTATCTTTCCCAGGAGGGAACAAGCAGGCAGAGTCAGGAACAAAAGTTGTTTGCAGTGAGAAATAGTGTTCAAAATATAGCTGCAGTCCAATGTGTACTAGACATAAAAGTTGTATATACAGGTTTCTCTCTCTGTGTGTGAGTATGTGCTGTGTCAGAGAAAGAGGAAGGAGGAAGAGATGGAAAAAAGAAAGAGTGAAAAGGAGATGGAGGGGGAAGCAGAGAATAGAGAATGGATCACCATGAATAAGTTTCATGGTCATACAACCTCAGTGCTGGCCTTTTACTTGCTTCTGGATATTAGTAAAAGAAGTAGTGTTGCTACTTTTTTTTTTTTTTAAGATTTATTTTTATTTATTTATGCAAGAACTGGGCTGTAGGCCAGAGGTGTGTGTGTGTGTGTGTGTGTGGGCGCATGTCAGGATGGGGTGTTTGGGGGGTGGGAAATGACAGGATTCACCAGAGACAGAGTGTGGAGCAAAACAGGGAGATCCATTGAAATACACTGCTGAAGGAAGCAGCAGATAAGACGGGAGAGGTCTGCTGTGCCAAATGGGTCAGCTCCCTGGGGATTGAACTCAGGCCTCAGTGGCTGGTGATAGCTTGATAGTGCTATTTTAACCCCTGTGCCACAATGGAGGCCCCGTGTTACTAATTTTCTAATGTGCTGGTGTTCAAAGGTTATAGTGACTGTATAAATTGCAATGCCACATGTCTGATTTCAAATTTTAAATATAATTTATTATCCCATTTTCCCTTAGAAATGAGAAACACACCATACACACATAAGTTGAGAAAGATACTGTAAATACATCTGATTTTTATAAGTCACTTGGCTCCCTCTCTTCCCTAAGATAATCATAGAATGCCATAGGCCCATTGCTACCAAACAAACTGGGGGCCCATGAGGGATAATTTAGTCACCCCATGTAGCTTTGCTATACTGGGATTAGCTTGACTTCTGCTGAAGTAAGACTTAAACTCTCTAAACTTCAGTTTCTTCATCATTAGAAATAAAGGCTCATTTTGCGTTTATGAAACAATTTTGTAGAAAATGTGAAGCACTTACAACTAGAACATAGTAGATGCTTAATGCATTCTGGTTTTTCTTCCTTTTTTTCAGAGATACCTTAGTGGTATTTGCCATTTTTAGTTTTTTAAAAGGGTCTTTATGTAAAATCCAGACTCTATTATCTCACCATTCTTATCTAATCTTTCTGTACCTTTTCAAAGTGAGTGTGCAGCTTAATACATCACCTAGATAAAACATCCAGTAAATCATTGATGAACTAACAGCTGTAGTCTTATATTTATTTAGTAGCTTTCTTCTTATTTTCACTGAGTACAAACAAACGCTTTTCTCTCCAGCACATTTTATATGTCATGAAGTCAATCTAACTCCAGGTTTTTGACTTTTAAAGAATGTTTCATTTACACAGACTTATGTGACTGTATTAATTTATGGCACCTCCACAGTTTGAACTTACATTGCCTTTGTTAATCCCTGCCATGCCCCTAATCTAACGTTAGAAGTTAGCTACTCTCTTTACTGCCTCTTCTTTCCATTTCTCATACACACCACATATGCTTGTTTCTGCCTCTGCAGCTATTCTCCAGCTCAGAATATACAACAGTTACTTATTTCTTTTCCGATCTTGTAAATTCTCCAGGTGCAATTCATCTAGAAAACGTCCCTTAAAGACTACCTTCATTTTCTAATTTCCATCATACTTAAAGTAACAAAAACAGTGTAGTGTTAATCTTATCTCATCCTTATACACATATTTTTCTTCACTTTCTTTCATCTTTATTTGTTACCATCACCCAAGAATGCTCTTTTTCTTTTTAAAAAATATTTATTTATGCATACAAGAGCTGGGGTACAGTACAGAGGTGTAGGGGGTGAGAGCATGTACCAGAGACAGAGTGGGGAGCAGCATAACAGGCAGGAGAGGTCTGCTGTGCCACGTGAGTTCTCCGCCCCCCCCCCCCCCNGGGGTTCCCCCCCCCCCCCCCCCCCCCCCCCCCCCCCCGGGGAATTGCTGCAGTGGTTGCAAGTGCTGCAGTGACTATAGCAGGGTGCTTAACCCCTTGAGCCACCAGGGAGGCGCTAACACCCAAGATCTACAACCACTCTCTATTACCATTACTCTCAGGTACAAATTCCTCTCCCTATCAACTCCTCCTTTCATCTAATGAGTAGTTTCCTCAACTTGCATCCTATTCTCTGTGTTTCTACTTCCAAATATTGTTTATGCTGTTTCCACAACCTAAAATTCATTATATCATCAATTAAACCTGAAAAGACAGCAGCAGTTTTAAATCTCAAATACTACATTTTCCCATGAATAAATCTCTATCTCTATTAGGTACGTCCTTTCACTTTTCCAAGTACACTGTTTGTTAGATGGCCTTGAGGTAAGGCTATGATATACTTTGTAACTCTGTAAGTAGAGCAATGCCTTATACAAAATACTCAGTAAAAGAGTTGAAGAACAGAAGATTTTAGAGAGACGGTGGAGTTGAAAATATTATGCTCAGGGAGTTCTGGATGGGCAACAAGCTCTTGAGACTGGAGAAGACAAGGAATCTAAGAAGAATAAGAATGTTGTGAAAAGGATAAAAAATGACTCAGTATAAATAATGTTCAGAATTGTATGCCTGCATAAAATAAAATGAAAATTCTTAAGTAAGAAGTCATTTTTAATTAATAGATATATTGAGACAGATACTGTAGAAAACAATGTTTGTCTGGGAAAAAACTGGAACACATAATTCCAAAAATATTTCCAACCTCCAGATTCTATGATTACCTAAAAAAAGAGCTTCAAATTATCTTTAGTTAACAAGAAAAATGAAGACAGAATGCAATTAATTTTAAAATCATTTACATAAACTTTGGATTAGAGCTAAATCAACATCTTGAAGAAGGTCACAGAATATGTTACCTTCCTGCTCAGTGGCTGCTCCCAGTCAGCTAGGAGCCCTATGAGGACACCTTTAAGTCTCCAATACTTATTGTATCATGTGGTTTCTCCATAAGCATATGGATTTGCACTAAAAGTGAGATTAGGGTCTGCCTAGTGACACAGCGGGTTGAGCGCCACACTGTGAAGCATCCACCACACAGCAGCACAAGTTCGATCCCCGGCCAGGGAGGGGACCCACATGGCACAGCAGACCTCTCCTGCCTCTCCTGCTGCCCCTCTCAGCAGTGTATTTCAGTCCATCTGTCTGTTCTGTTCCCCACTCAGTCTCCGGTGTATCCTCTCACCTCCTGTGACTCTGTTCTGTACCCCAGCTCTTACATGCATACATAAGTAAATCTTTTTAAAAAAACTACAATGAGACCTAATTTGTACTTGAATAACTAATGAAATAAGGTAATAAATAAGACATACTAAAAAAGGATCCTACCAATAAAATCTGGCCCATTTAAAAATTACAGTTACTGCTTCTTGAACTATAAGAAGAAAACATTCTAAAGTAATGGCACATAGTTCCATAAACTTTTTTTTTTTTTTAGAATCAAGAATGAATATATTTCTCTTCATTGGCCTCATACTGTAAATAAATGTTTTCAGCAATTATTACCAAATATGAGCCATTATACACGCTTTCCTCTTTTAATTAGTTAGGTTAGAGCTCCAGGCACTTAATCCAAGATGAAGTTGGATTATGCATTCCAGTTTCCTCCCAGACAAACATTGTTTTCTACAGTATGTCTCAATGTATCTATTAATTAAAAATGACTTCTACTTAAGAATTTTAATTTAATCTTATGCAGGCATACAATTCTGAACATTATTTATATTGAGTCTGTTTTTATGGCTCTAAGCAGTTTGGGATTTACTTCTTTTAGAATTATTGTTTATATTATTCCCTAAAAAAAGTTTTTTTCTTTTAACTGAATGTTTTCGTTTTTTGGCACTCAGTTTTTAGCTGCATCTGATTTATGAGATATCATATATTTTGAGGAGTTCTTAGTGATTTATTTGAGGGTTACCATACTTTTGGGGTCAGAAAAGGCAGTAAATTTGGAGCCAAACAGAACTAGCCAACACTTTACTCTGCTCCTTTCTACCTGTGGTTCACTGGGCAAAGTGCTAGGATTTGATTAAGGTTTAAAGAAGGTAAGTAAAATATCCAGCACACAAAGCAGATGGTATGTCTTCCCCTCTGCCCTTGAAACTCTTACTCATAGCATGGTATTAAGCAGAATGAATATGACCAAATACAAGGCTAGAAGACTGATCTATTATCATTCAGTTTACTAGTTACAAAATTTTAATTTTTAATTAAGAGCTCACACTGTATTTGTTTATTACAGTGACAAACCAAACAGGGAAAAAAAGAGAAGACAAAACTCTACTCTTTGGAGTTTATATGTATCCTAGTGATATAGATTACAGATAAGAAAGTTAACTCTAGGATATGTTAATTCTAGAATGTGTTAATTGTTATGGAGAAAGATAATGCAGGGAAGAGAAAGAAAATATATATCACAGTAGGAGGAGAAGAATGTATAGTCATTTACAACAGGGTGGTCAGGGAAAGTCTTATTCAGACAATGACATTTAAGCAAAATATCTGAAAGTTCCAAGAAAACCAGTCAAGCAGTGAGCCATCCTGGATGAAGGGGTTCTGAGCAGAGCAAATGCATCAAAGGTGTTCACATTTGGAGACGCCTATCTAAAGGTGAATAACATTGAAAGAACAAAATGACAACACAAGGCAAATAACACACCAACAGGAAGAAGAAAGTAGAACAGGTAGCTGGACAATGAGTCCAACAACAGATGCTGCCAGCTTCACTTAGGCCCGCCATCTGGTTTCCCAGCAGTTTCACCAGGACACCTGTGACATGAATGTCAAGAGCAAACTCCTAGCCAGATCCCGAGAAGCAACAATCAAATCAGAAATAAAGGAGAACTCACTGCCATTCAACATCTTTAGCCTGAGTCAGAAGGGGGGTGTGGCATGCAGGATGACCATGCCTCAACTGCTCAGAAGTGTGATCTGGACGAAGTCTGCTGGGTGGACCTAAGAGCAGACTCATGGATCTGGAGAGTGCAGTAGCCAAATTTAGCAGCTAGAAACAGTATAACATCAGTGAAGAAGTTAAAGCAAAATATAGCCTATTCTTAATACCTGGAAATATTGATTGGTATTTTAAAACATTAGAAAAGGAATGGTTTTTTTAAAGGATTTATTTATTTATGCATTCAAGAACTGGGGTACAGGCGTAGGTGCAGGGGGGTGAGAGTAGTCACCAGAGGCAGAGTGGGGAGCAGAGCAGGCAGATCTACTGAAATACACTGCTGAGGGGAGCAACAGGCAAGGCAGAAGAGGTCTGCTGCATCATATGGGTCACCTCTCTGGCTGGGGGTCAAACTTGTTCTACTGTGGCTGCTGATAGCTTTATAGTGCTGCACCTTAACCCTTTGTGCCAGCAGGGAGGCCCCCATTATGCAGGGTTTTTTTGGTAAATATTTATTTATTTATTTATGCATACAAGAGCTGGGGTACAGGCCAGAGGTGTGGGGAGGTAAGAGAGTCCACCAGACAGAGCAGGGGGCAGAATAGGCAGATGGACTGAAACACACTGCTGAGGGCAGCAGCGGGCACAGCAGGAGAGGTCTGCCTGCACCTTGTGGGTCCCCTCCCCAACCGGCAGAAGGGATCGAACTTGTGCTGCAGTGGCTGCTGTTTGCTTCATAGTGTGTTGCTTTACCCACTGCACCACCAGGGAGGGCCCCCCATTATGCAGTTTTTAATAAACAATAGCACCAATTAAAAGATACAGCTACAAAACCCTTTGTTTTGATATGTGAAAACTATGCTGGTAATGCTTTGGTCTATTTAATGTGTTGGCAACTACTTTCACCAGAACAGTCCCTGAAATCTAATTATTCTGATATACTTTAGATAGAACAAATAGAGAACTAGCCACTTTGTTCCTCAGTTTACTTAATCTGTGGACCCTTAGGTTCTTCTCCTTTCTTCATTCTTCCCTCTATCCCTCTCTCCCTCCCTTCCTTATACCCTTCCTCCTTCCTTTTACCATTCCTCCTTCCCTCTTTCTTTTTTCCTTTTTCCTTCTTTTCAGAATAAAAATAATTCCTGTCTTGGTAAAATTCACAAAGGTGCAAACTGAATTGAGTTTACATCATTTTGAAGTAAAAAATCTTTTGAACTACAAAGTATTATAACATTGTTTACTCATTTTCTACTTTTTCTTAATATTATTAGATTAATTTTTGCCTATAGGGATGAATGGAGAAAGGGCATTTTTAAATGAAAAGAAATGATCTCTTGCGTTCGATTTTCAAAAGCTTTCCTGTATAATACCATGTATGTGAATTGTAATAATTAGTAGAACTTATAAGATGGTTGATTCTGAACAGCTTTCTTTCCATGTACCTAAACACAAAAGCCCACAGATGCTAGATCACGTGATTTCCACTCCACCATATTGCTGCACTAGTCTCGTCTGTAAACTAAAACAGGAAAAACAGCAGGTTTGAGAAGGGAAAAGGGCAAAAGACTCAGGAAAACATACCTCTTCTCAATAAAGTGATCATTGCCTTCTACATATTCATTTCCAGACTTACACTCATGAGTGACATTTCTCATTTATTTTTCTTACACCCAACGAAACAAAATATACTGCAATCATTAAAAGCAAGAACTGATTTGTTAAAGCAGCCTCGTCACTTGGAAATTATCAAAGGGCAAGGAATGACTCATACAGTTTTTGAAAAGTTCAAATCATGATCACAAATTGCAAACTGAATTTTCTTTTGGTTTCTCATAAAAGACACACACAGGCACAGACACATACAGAGGGAGGATTTTGAGCTTTTATAAAGAAAATATTTCAAATAAGAATTTGTAAATTAAAAAATATGACTTAGATTTAGAATAAATCCTTTCTTTTCTTTGTGGTATTGAGCAATTTTTTCCCCCTGGTGTTGGCATCATAGCCAATGCTAATTAAAATGATAGGCTTTGTGTTTGGAAAGGGGCCTCCCAAGAGATCATTTAGTCAGACTACTTATATTCATTAAGGATTAAACTAAAATCTGAGACAGATGGTTTTGTCTCAGATCTCAGAACAAAAATTTCACAACTTTCCTTGGTTGTCTATTCATATTCAACTCCTTACTCACCATCTAGCTTATTCTTTATTTGTAATTTCTGTCAATATTAACACTATCTGGACTATTTCTGCTAGTGTTTCATTGACTGTAAATGGAAGCACCATACAAACTTCTGTCATGGATTTGTCAGGGAGGTATTGCTGAAACATGTATTGAACATTCTCTTTATTGACCCTGAAGGGATATATACCTATTCATTTAGTCAATATTCAGTGTCATTACAATTATAGTAAAATAATATTGTCTGATAGTGAGAACAATCCCACCAATTTTAAGTCTGGTTTTCTTCTCATCCTCTTCCTCAAGTTTTTGGAAGAGAATGAAATGTTAACTTGATTAATCTGTTCCTGAAGCATCAGAGTGGTTAAAAGTCAGGATTTCTAACAGTATTCTAATTTTTTGATACAGAAAATGTCCTAATTTTCTTGATCCGTGAATTAATTGAGAAGTTTATTGCTTAACTTTGAAAATATGAGGTTTTCTGCAAATTTATTGTTACTAATTTATAACTTTACTCATTGTAGTCAAATACTTCAAAGTGGACTGACACTTATAGTCTGCACTATAGTCTTTGCTGACTATTCCAGGTAAACTGGAATATATCCTAAGTGTATTGAGGAAGAAGATAACAAAGAAATAAAAATACTGGTGTATGTTAACTGACTTTATAACACATATTTAATCTTCTGGTAAAGCAAAATGTTCAGACCAAGATGGTGGAGGGGATGCTTCCCAGCTTTGCTACTAGGAAGATAATCGGAGGAGCACTGGATCCATAGGTTTTGTGACTTAAGGTAAAACTAGAGTACCTGCTGGATATCAGAGAAACAAGAACTCCTACAGAAGGGACCCTGAGGATAATCAACCCCATACAACAAAGTGTGGGTAGAGACATACCTAGAGACAGGGGTCCAAGACAGGTGCCTGTCTTGCAATCTATGGAGTTGTGGTCCCAAGTTTGGTTCATGGACCTGGGGAAGGGGAGCTGAATGTTATAAAGGTGAGTGAAGGAGCTTGGGTGGACCAGGTGGACCAGGTCTAAAATTCACACTTTCCCTCCACTTCCTCGGTACTTGTGATGAATTTGTGAAGCATGTTGAACACAAACTGACTGCATAGACAAGGCTCTGGTACCCAAGAGAGAAGGGCTATTGGTCATGCCACACACACTAAGTTTCACCAGTTACTGTACCCCACCAGGCCCCATCTCTACTCCCAATTCAGCAGCTGCAAATTAGTTCTCCCTATACATAAGATACAGAAACTGGAAAATGCCAAACATCTAAAATATTATAAAAATAGGAAAAGCTAAAAAAAAAACATAGTGTACTCTGCTGGAAAAGTAGCATTCTACACATTTTAATTTACTACTAAGGACACCTTTTTTAAAAATAGCAATTGGACAGCTGTAAAAATGGGCAGACAGAAAAATACAACACATGCCACCTTCAGTCTTCAAGGGAATATGTCACCACTTGGAGTGAACAACTTCCTGGAATCCAACTACAAACACATGTAAAATCTTTTCTTCCTATCAGAGTTCAAAGTCATAATGATAAAAAAATTCAAATAAATGGAAGAAAGCATAGAAAAGCTGATCAAAGATATAAAAGAAAACTCAGAAAAACAAATGAATGTCCAGAGAAATAAAACTTATTAACAAAGATAGAAACTGAAACTTTAAATAAGAAAGTAACAGATATGCAGGGTAGAAAAAGATCCAGAGGATGATAATGAAATTCTGGAGAAAGATATAGAAGCAGAATAAGCCAAATGGAAGATCAAGTCAGTGACCTCAAAGATGGTGATGCACAAAGAGCTCATGTGGAAGAATAAGGACATATTAAAGGGAAAAGAGAAATTCTCAGAGTTAGTCAATTCCTGAGGAAAGGAAATATATATAGATATAAATATACAGATACAGATATATAGAGAGAAAGAGAGCACACAATACAGGTCTATATCAAGAAACAAGAGAGTTCAAATAAATCATCTTATTTCTGATCTTAAGAAAGTAGAAAAAGATGAACAAACAAAATCAAAAGATAACAGAAGAACTTCAATAATAAAAACTAGGACAGAAATAAATGAAACAGAATTACAAATGACAGTCCAAAAGACTAATGAAATCAATAACTGATTCTTTGAAAAAATATACTCCTAGCTAAGCTCACAAAACAAAATGGGGAAAAGTCTATTAAATAGATCAGAAATGAAAGAAGAGAAGTTACTACAGACATTACAGACATATAAATACAGATGATTATAAAAGATGCTATCAATATATGTAGGTCAGTAAGTTGAATCATATAGAAATAGACAAATTTTTAGAACTATAATAAGCTCTTTTAAAAAACTGAGAAGGAAGGAATACTACAAAATATGTTTTATGAAGCCAACATTATACTAACACCAAAAGCAAACAAGGACAACACACAAAAAAAGAAAGGAAATAAAAGAAAACTACAGGCCAATCTCTCCAATGAACACTGATGCAAAAATCCTCAAAATCCTAGCCAACAGAATCCAAAATGCACCAGAAAGATAACTCACCATGAACACTTGGGATTTATTCCAGGGGCAGAGGGATGGTTCAATACCTGAAAATCAATCAATGTAATACATCAACAACAACAAAAAGTAAAAACCATATGATCATATCAATAGATGTTGAGAAATCATTTGACAAAGTTCAACATCAGTTTATGATAAAGACCCTCAAAATTCTCGGGACAGAAGGAACATACCTTATCATTAAAAAAAAGCCATATATGACAAACCCATAGCCAATATCATTCTCCATAGTGAAAAGCTGAAAACCTTTCCCTTAGATCTGGAACAAGATCAGGTATTGAACCATCCCTCCACCCCTGGAATAAATCCCAAATGTTCATGTCCATTCTCACCACTGCTTTTCAACATAATTCTGAAAGTCCTACTCAGAGACAAAGAAAGGCATATAAGGAATCCAAGAAGGGAAAGAAGAAGTAAAACTATCACAATTTGCAGGCAATATATATAGAGAACCCTAAAAACTCCACAGAAATACTAATCAAAATAGTAGCAGGATAAAAAATCAATATGCAAAAATCAGTAGCCTTTTGAGGCAAACAACCAATCTGAAGAAAAAGAAATCAAGAAATGAAGTCATCTAATGACTGGATCAAAAAGATGTGGTATATATGCACAATGGAATACGATTCAGCAATCAAAAAAGATAAACTCATGCCATTCACAGCAACATGGATGGAGCTGGAAGGAATTATGCTTAGTGAAATAAGCCAGAAAGAAAAAGAAAAATATCGAATGGTTTTACTTCTGGGAGGAATGTATGGGAACCAAATAAAGGATCAAGAAAAATAATAATAATAATAAAAAATAACATGCAGCAATAAATCAGAGACATTCTGCAGGGGAGAGGGAGGGAGAAGGATCAAAACGGGATGGAAGGGACTATGGTGATGGTGCATGGGTGAATTGGTGGTGGGAACTTTATGGGAACTACATCTGAGAGGAGAAAGTATACATTGTACAAAAAAGAATGATGTAAAATGTATATAAAATAAATAAGTACATTAGTGAATTAATTATATTTTAAAAATAGAAATATACAACCTTCAGAGATGGAATCTGGCAAAATTAGAAAACCTGAACAGATCAATTATAGGCAAGAAATTAAAACATTAATCAAAAGTTTCCCAAAAACAAAAGGCAAGAACTAGACAGTTTCACCTGCAAATTGCACTAAACTCTCAAAGAAAAATTAATACCTATATTTAATCCTCTCAAAAAATTGAGAAATTGGTAATGCTTCCAAACACATTTTATGATGTCAACATTACCCTAAGCCAAATCAAACAAAGACATCATGAGAAAAGAAAACTATAGAACAATTTTCCTAATTAACATGGAGAGATGCAAAAATCTTCAACAAAATCTTAGCAAACCAAATTCAACAATACATTAAAAGGATAATACATCATGAAAAATTGGGACTTACAGGGACACAAGGATGGTGTCCCTCAGTATACTCACTGCATCGACAAAAGGAAAGATAAAAAGCATATGATCTCATTAATAGATATAGAGTAAGCATTTGATAGGATTCAAAATTCACAAAAATCTTAAAAAATGAGGATACATGGAACATACCTCAATATAAAAATAGGCTATATATGAAAATACCACAGCAAATACCAATCTTTTTTTTTTAAAAAAAAAAAACAAAACAAACAAACAAATACCAATCTTAATGGTGGAAAACTGAAAACTTTCCCTCTGTGATCAGGTACAAGACAAGGGTATCTACTTTTACCACTAATAATCAACATAGTAGGACCTCCTGGTGGCGCAGTGGGTTGAGCGGCACACTATGAGGCAGACCGCAGCCACTGCAGTACAAGCTCGATCCCTGCTGCCGGCCAGGGAGGGGACCCGCATGGTGCGGCAGACCTCTCCTGCTGTGCCCGCTGTTCCCCTCAGCAGTGTATTTCTGTTGATCTGCCTGTTCTGCTCCCCGCTCTCTGTGGTGAATCCTCTCACAATCTCCCCACACCTCTGGCCTATACCCCAGTGCTTGTATGCATAAATAAATAAATAAATCTTTAAAAAAAATCAACATAGTATTGGAAGTGCTAGCTAGAGCAATTAGGCAAGAGGGATATAGAAAAGAAATCCAAATTGGAATAGAAGTAAAACTATTACTATTTGCAGATGACCTGATAACATACATAGAAGACCCTAAAGATTCCACAAAAATACTAATTGACATAATAAGTCAGTACAATGAAATGTCAGATTACAAAATCAATTTATAAAAATCAGTTTCATTATATAGAAACAATGACCTAGAAGAGGAAGAAATAAAGAAAATGATCCCATTACAATTAGATTAAAAAATTCAATACTTAGGAATACACTTAGCAACAGAGGTGATAGACCTGTAAAATGAAATTACTAAGAGATGGTTAAAAGAAATACAAAACAAAAAGAGATGTAAAGATAATCTGTTCATGGATCAGAAGAATCAACATTGTCAAAATGACCATCTTACCCCAAGCAACACACAGATTCAATGTAATCCCTATGAAACTTCAATAACATTCTTCAAAGAAATAGAACGAACATTAGTGAAATTCATATGGAACTGCAAAAGACCCTGAGTAACTATAACAGTTTGAGGCAAAACACAAAACAAAATGCCAGTGGTATCACACACCCAGACTTCAAACTATACTGCATAGCTATAGTAAACCAAACAATATGACATTTAAACAAAAACAGACACACAAACCAATGGAATATATTTGGTAGCCTACAAATAATCCCACACTTATATGACCAGTTAATCTACAACTCAATCTACAACAAAGGAGCCAAGACTAAAATTAGAGAATGAAAGTCTTTTTAAGAAATGGTGTTGGGAAAATCAAGTAGCCACATGCATGAGAATGAAACTAGATCACTCTCTCATCCATACACATAAATTAACTTGAAATGGATTAAAGGCTTCAATTTAAGACCTGAAACCATTAAACACAAAGAAGAAAAATATCAAAACATTCTGCAATACTGGCTGCAGATGTGTCTTTGTGGATTCATTTCCAACAGCAAGAGAAAAAAAAGAGAATTTAAGAAATGGGACTACATCAAACCAAAAAGCTTCTGCACAGTGGGAGAAAATATTTGTATATCATATATCTAAAAGGATCTGATACCCAAGCTACAAAGAACTATACAACTCAACAAAAAGAAAAAGAATAACTCAATAAAAAAATGGACAAAGGAAAGTTGTCCAAAGAAGACATACATATGGCCAACAGGCACAGGAAAAAAAGCTCATAATTACTTATTATCAGGCAAATGCAAATTAAATTAACAATGAGATGCCATCTCACTCCTGTGAAAATGGTCTATATAAACAAACAAGCAAGAAACAGAAACAACAAATGTTGGAGAGGGTGTGGAGAAGGCACCCTCCTAAACTGTGGACAGGTCCAACTCCTACAGAAAATAGTATGGCAGTTCCTCAAAATATTAAAAATATATCTACCATATGAACCAGCAAGTCCACTCCTAAGTATTTTCCAAAAGGATGCAAAAACACTAATGTAAAGGCATATATGCACTCCTATCTTCATTGCACCACTATTCACAATAGCCAAGTTTTGGAAGCAATAAGTGCCCAACAACAGATGAATGTAATAGGAAAATGTGCTCTATGTACACATCTAATATTATTTGGCTATAAAAAAGATAAATTTTAGCCTTTGAGATAACATGGATGGAACTGGAAGGGATAATGCTAAGCAAAATAAGTCAAAAGGAGAAAGAAAAATACTGGATGTTTTCACTTACATGTTAAATATGGAGAAACAAAGGGTCAAACCAAACAAAACTGATAACAAACCTTAGAAATCTTCCTAGAGAGGGAAATGGAGTGGGGAGAGCAAGGTCAGGAGGGACCACAATGAACTCTGGTGGAGGTCTATTAACGTGGTGGTGCATGTAGTGTAGTAACATACATCTGAAGGGTGTGATCTGATACCTCTAAATAATAAGACGGTGCTGTAAACCATGTTACCTCAATAAAAATAAATAAATAAAACAAAAACAGAACCAAGGAAAAATACTAAATTGTATAATAAAAGTTACATATTTTGCAATTATGTGTAATATTCAACAATTTCTCATGCTTAAAAGTTGTTATTATCATGCCTTCTATATTATTACCATTTTCATAAATTGATAAGAGATTTCTAAAATAACTGTACATTTGACTATTTCTTTAGTTCCACCATTTTTTTCTTGTTTTTAATATTTCTTGTCATACACATTTAAGATTGTTTTTGTCTTGTTACAAGTTTGCTCCTATATAACTACGAAGGGATCATTATTATTCCTTGTCTTAAAACCTACTTTATTTCATATTAATATAGCCATGTCACCTTTCTTTTGCTTAGTGTTTACATGTGCCATCTTTTGTTATTCTTTCACTTTCAATCTGCCTGTATTATTATACTTAATATGTAGCTCTTGAAAATAGCATATCTTTGGATCTTGATTTTAATCCAGTCTGCTGACAATTTCAAGAGTAGTGAAAATATACACCCACAAAAAAACCTATTCAAGAATATCCATAGCAGCCTTTTTCATAGTATCTAAAATCCAGAAGCAAGTCAAATGTCCATCAGTGTGAGAAATAAAATAAATTAAAATACATTTATCCAACTGAATATTTCTCAACAACAAAATGTTACAAATTACAACAGAATGACTGAATTTAAATGATTGAATTTAAAGAAATTGTTTTGAGTGAAAGAAACCAAGAAAAAAGTGGCACATATTTTGCTTCATTTATGTGACTTTGTGGGGTAATACAACTAAGCTGTGATGATAGAAATCAGAAGAGTAGTTTTCTTTTGAGATGGAAAGACTGACTTGGAAAGAGATCTAAGGACATAGAGGTGTTCGATGTCTTGATGAGGGTGGTAGTTTCATGGGCAATACATTTGAGGTATAATAAAAGCATCCAAAGACCATTTCCATTGTACAGATTGATACCCAGAGAAAGAGTAAAGAATTACGATTTATTACACAGGGACATTACAGTATAACTGAAAGAACATTCCTTTTCTCTTGTTCAACTAAATTTCATTCAGTATTATAAGCAGTAATATAGTGACTAGAATGATGGACGTTTCAGGAAAGATATGAAAGAAGGTAATATAGAACCACAGTAATATTCTCTGTTAGACATAATTTGCAGCAGAAAATGGTCCATATGGAACATTCCTCAATAAATTCTCACCTCACAAGTGTAACTCCAGTTGAAGTATACTTTGTTTCCACAAGTAGATCAATACAACAAAGAAAGTTAACTGTACAAATCCCAGGTAAAGCACTCACAGCATGCTGGTTACCTAGTGTTATAAATTCTCTGTTTTATTAGTAATTCAGAACTGGAGTCTTGACCAACCTCTTACTATTTAAATCAGAAAACAATCTTGACGCTTCCTTGTTGATTTACTTTGTAAAACCTGGATATCAGCCTAGCAGCACATTCTATTAATGTGGATTAGCAAAATATAAAGTTAAAAGGCACCTTAGTAAGAATACAGTTCACTTCTTTTTATGAGTGATAAAACTGAAGGTAACAGAATTTAAGATTATAGGTAATTAATATCAGAAGTAGGGCCAGAGCTCCATTTTTTTAAACTCTTAATACAGTTTTCTTTACACTGGTAATAATTTATCATCTCTAAATATAAGAAAAAAAACTATGATATTTTTAAAAGATAGGGTACAGAAATTACTTGAACTGAAAGATGACAAAAATAGAAATTTTTTGTTAAGTATATAAAATACATATTTATTAGCTTCAATAAATGCTTCTATTATGTCTGCACTATTTATGAAAAATCTTAAGATTTAAAGACATTTTTTTCTGGGTAAAGAGTCACTTGATCACAGACATCTAATCCCTCTCAATCCAAATCACCACCCTCTCATGTGCCAGATGCAAATGAAAAGAGCATTGCATGTTCTGAAACGAACTAAGGAGAGAAAATGTGTAACACTGCTGTAAACTAGGAAGAAAGATCTGTACATGCCAAAGTGTCTTTTTCTAGATATAGTTCAGCAGGAACAGATTGAAGAAAACTCAAACATATGCAGGACTGCAGGCATAAGGAATTTCAACTTAATTCAGAAGTAAATAAATGACATGCTTATAAAACAGCATGATCACAACTGGATTCCATGTCAATGGTGGAGAAAGAGTAAGTTTTGTGGCAACAGTAGGTTTCTGCAGACTTCACCAATATTCCTGGGATGTTCACTAGATGATAAAGTTTAGGTTTAGCTTACAACACACGCTGACATCCGTGCCAGTCAAAGAACAAGAACACTGCTTCCATGAAGATAAGTGAATTCTGTAAACAATGCATTGCTTCCCAAGTCTGGTTCTAGCTGCCAAACTACATAGTCCCTGCTGTGACTGGTTCTTATTTTCTTGAGTCACTGCTTCTTTGAACTAGAAAAGTTAAAACAACTGGGGATTTAAAGCTTACTCTTCTGCCTAAATGATTTTTAGATGCTTATAGTAAATCAACAATACTTGATAGAACCATCTTAAATCATAATGTTATATACAGCACAGTGTATTCTCTATATAGCTGTGTAAAGAGAGAAAAATCACCAGCCAGATAAAAAGATATGTAATTCAAGGGCCTCCCTGGTGGCGCAGTGGGTTAAGCAACGCACTATGAAGCAAACCGCAGACACTGCAGCACGAGTTCGACCCCTGCTGCCGGCCAGGGCGGGGACCCACATGGTGCAGCAGACCTCTCCTGCTGTGCCCGCTGCTCCCCTCAGCAGTGTACTTCCGTTGATCTGCCTGTTCTGCTCCCAGCTCTCTGTGGTGAATCCTCTCACCCCCCACACCTCTGGCTTGTATGCATAAATAAATAAATCTTTAAAAAAAAAAAAGATAGGTAATTCAAGATGAGGGGCATGTCCTCAATAATCGTTGCAGAGAACATCTGATGAAACAATTACTACAAAGAGCAGAAGAGGGCATTTTAATATTGAAATGCGATCTGCTTAATAAAATATTTTAATTATGAAAATAAAGACTCTTGACAGCAAAAGAGTCCAATTGGAGGCTGGAAGAACTTAAAAACAGCTAAAATTTAAAGTGCAATATAAACAGCAAGAAACAGTTTGAAAATGTAGAAAATTAAATGTTAAGAAGACTAACTGAAGATTTTCTACAGATCTAAGAGAAAAAAGAAAATTAGATAGAAATGATCAAATATTTCAAAAGTATGAGAATAAAGACCAAAAGTGCTATAATTAAAGATGGTGATTTCAGAATGAGAAATTAAAGCAAACATAGTAGTTGCAATAATTTCCAATCTCAAGAAAGAATATGGTGCTTAAATGCATCTGTAAATCAAAAGGGATCATTGAATAGCAGACAAATTAATGATCATAACCAAAATCTAGACATATAACATTAAGCTAGAGAAAGTTAAAAGGGATACAAATTCTTCAAGGTTTTAGTAAAGAAAAATGGTTAGTTTCTAAGGAGGGAAAAATATAAATATACTTCTGGCTGTACCTCATATTAGATGTCAGAGAAAGCAAAAATATGATATTTTAGAGAAAAATATTTGTATGCCAACTAAAATTGTCATTCCTATATGAAGGCATTAGTGAAACAGTCTCCCATAGCAAGAGTTTAGGAAATACAGCATAAATGTATCCTTTAAGAAAAGATGATTCTGGGGTCACCCTGGTGGCATAGGGGTTAAAGTCTCAGGTTATCAAGCTATCACCAACCACTGCAGCATGAGTTCAAATCCAGGCCAGGGAGCTAATCCACATGGCAAAGCAGACCTGTCCTGTCTCGCTCGCTGCTCCCCTCAGCAGTGTATCACAGTAGATCCGCCTGTTCTGCTTCCCACTCTATCTCTGGTGAAACCTCTCACCACCCCCCACCTCTGGCCTGTACCCCAGTTCTTGTATGCATAAATAAAAAACAAATCTTAAAAAGAAGAGATGATTCTAAGGTATACTTCAGTTCCAAAGAAGATGATGGAAAGAAGAAAGGGAATGTAGTATGAAAGAACACTCAGGACATGGATATAAACCACAGGACTAAATGAAATCACTGTTGTCAACATGGTTATAAAACAAAGTACTGTGAAGACTTCATTAAACTAGTAGGAAACACCAAGTTATACTTTTTAAAAGTATAATCATTCACCACCTCCCGCCCTTTCTGATGGCTTCAATTCTGCACTCAGATTTCAAGGGGTTGTTTTGGGTTAGTTTCAAAGACAAATCCTGGATTTCACTCATACGTGGAATCTAAAGAAATAAAACAAAGGAACACATATGTTTCACTTATAATGCTGATGATTTAAAATAATGAAATGAAAACAATGTTATGTGTGTGTTCTGAATAAGTAGAAAAAAACTGGGGAAAAAAAAAACAAAAGAAAAAAAAACACTACAGTTGATAAGAACAATAGGTAAATTAGGAAAAATACTAACCAGTAAAAGGTGAAACTTTTTATCAGAAGTTATCAGAATAACCTAAAACATATGATAACAAATATACCTAACGTTTATGACAATAAATTTTGAATTGGCTTATTCACATTAAATAACAAAAAGTACCAAATTAGATCACAAAGCAAAAGTTGAACAGATGCTGTTTATTTAAAAGAAGCATGGAACAAATTGCCAACATTAAAAATAAAAATAGGCAAAAATATATCTGGCAAATACAAACAAAAATGTAGGTTTAGCAATGTTATCAGAGACAAGAGATATTTAAAGGAAAAACAACTGAAAGGGATAAGTAAGGATATAGATAAATAACTGTAATAGCTAAATAAATAGAACAACATTTATAAATATAAAATTTCCAATAAAGATATGCTAGTCTATGAAAAAATGCTCAACTTCTCTTGTCATCAGAGAAATGCAAATCAAAACCACTATGAGATACCACCTCACCCCAGTGAGAATGGCACATATCAAAA